>JANIJU010000002.1:41057051-41074399 GCA_025504685.1 Leucosticte australis
GAGAGGAGAGGAGAGGAGAGGAGAGGAGAGGAGAGGAGAGGAGAGGAGAGGGCAAGGCAGGGCAAGGGCTTGGGGGACACCTAAGAGCAGCTTTCCAGTACCTGAGTAGGGATTGCAAGAAGGTTGGGGAGGGACTTTTCACAAGCACATGTAGGGATAGGACAAAGGGGAACGGCCTTAAGCTGAAAGAGGGCAGGTTTAGATAATATATTAGGAAGAAATTCTTTATTTGTGAGGTTGATGAGGCACTGAAACAAGCTGCCAAAAGAGCTGTGGACTCCCCATCCCTAAAGGTATTCAAGGCCAGGCTGGATGGGTCTCTGAGTTAATCTGGTCTCGTGGAAGACGTCCCTGCACATTTTTAAGGTCCCTTCCAACCCAAACCATTCTATAATTCTATGATTCAACAAAAAAAAAATATTTTTGTACAGAACAATCCTGCCACCATGGGCTGAACCTTTCTTAACTCTTCCCTGTGGATATATATGGACTTTGTGCAGGAGCTTGGTTTTGGTTTTATTTTGGGTTTCTATGAGTTTTTTGAAGTTAAGATCTGGAAACTTGACATGTAGGAATGGGTGAAAAATTTGATTGATAAGATCACTTAAGAAAGCTCAGGTTCATGACAGAACATGCATTTAGGAAGCATTAATGGACCGTTTTATGCCAATGGAAATTTCCAGATAATCACCTCGAAGCAATTTTATTTTGGTAAAATGTTCCATAATGGGAATGGCCCATAAGTATGGGAATTGTATGTAATATGTCTGCCAGAAATAAATGTCTAAAGTTTCTATTTGATTATGTTAGCATTTTCTTTTCCGTAACAGCATTTGATTTTCTTACAACATTTACTTTTGCCCAAACCTTGCTTTTTCTGCTCTGAAAAATGACATCTCCTTGATTTATTTTATTATCACACTTTCAAGAGTTATCAAGCAGTTCAATGATTACATTAATTTTTCATAACCTCACTTTCACTTTCAAACATATTGCTTGTCAACATAATTACTTTTTATAATAAAATGAAAATATTTACATATACTTTAAGAATAACGTGTATCTCAACTTAATTTACTTTTAAAAATTTAAATCTAATCACAAATTGCATTTCAGAAATTATAGATGTCACATTTTTATTTGCTTAAATGACAGAATTTTATGGAAGGATTTGATAGTTAGCACAATTTAAATCAATGCAGGTAATGTGCAAATTGGAAATAAAAAGAACAAACAGGTGTCCAGAATTTTAATTAGCTAAAGTATAAAAATAAGTAATACCAATTTTTAGACATTCAATGAAAATAAAAAACTTGGATTTCCTCTAAAATCCAAGGGGAAAGAAAAGTTTTTGAAGGGAAGAAAGTATAAAAATTCGTCCATGTGGTAAATTTATCCAGTTAACTTTGTTTGGCACTGTGGTGGATTGACCTCTGCTGTCTGCCAGGTGCCCACCAAGGTTCCCTATCCATCTTCTCAGAAGAATGGGAGAGAAAATATGATAGAGAAGCTCATGGGTTGAGACAGACAGGAAGATCACTCACTGTGAGAGACTGAAATGTTATGGTTAGTGGCTTAAGTATTGTTAGGAAGGACTTTTGCCCATTAAGGTAAAACTGTATAAAGAAGCTATGACCACCAAAGCCCACCCCTCCCTGAATATGCTTCCTGAGGGGAAACTTTGGACTGTGAGTTAAGCTGCCTAAGGCAACTTGAGCTAGGATGAATTGCACTGTTGTGCAACTATCTCAGGTCTAGGGAGAAGTCAGCAAGGTTGGGGGAGAAGAATGTATCCACAAAGAAAGCCAAGCCCAGCAGCTGACCTGGAAATCAGCCCTGGCTGATTGATTGCCATTTATATACATCTAGATTGATGCTATTTAATTATCCAAAGCTGTATTTTGAACGATGAGTGCAATAGGATCATAAAACTCCCTAGAAGAAAGATAATATACATCATGTTTTTAACTATATCCAGAAATTTATTTTACAAATGATGACAGTAAGTTCTTTTGTCATTGGCCAGAGCTTCTCAGGCACCAAAGTTTTCTCTAACTGTCTGGCAGCCCAAGAGAAGCTGCTTGTATGGGAAGAGGATATGGATTATCAAATTATTTCAGAACAGTACTGTTGATAGCAGGAAATGTAAATTTAAATGGATTTTTTTTTCTTGCTGGCTCCCTTTTATTAAATTGGGGAATTCTTGAAGTTATGAATGTTTCTGTTAAAGGAAATTCTCAACTATAATTTCTAGCATATGGAAGCAGCAGTGATACAGAAAAAAAAGACTGATACAAGAACTCTGAAAAACTGACTAGACATGAGGAGTCTGGGAACACTCAGAAACCAAACAAAACCTTTATATTTTTGTGGAGTTGAAATATTTTTATTGTTAAAAACCAGGTAGAAGTTGCAAAAGTTTCAAACCCAAATACACAGTACTTTGGCTAATACCCTGGATATAGCAGCTTCTGAAGGTGCAGACAGTTCTAACATGACAGCTTAACTGAAGTGATACTAGACTGGTAGAAGCTAAGCTACAACCAAACAGACAAGGCAGCAAAAAGAGCTTATGTTTTGTCAATAATAACAGAAGTGTGGCTAGTACAGTAGCAACGTGAAGTAGGCACTTCCAGTCAAGCATGAAAAACAAAATGAAAAAGAGCAGCTTGTCAGAGGGGTAGAAAAAGGAGAAGAGCAAAACAAGACAAATAGATGAACAGAGGCAAATATGTTTCACTTCACATGTTTGTTTCCTTGCACACTGAGATTTGCTTTAGCATTGTCTGAGTGCCTAATTAGCTAGATCTGTAAGCATGTGGTGCTTTGAAATTCATGAGTTACTGCAAGATATGCTGCTACATTAAGAATGGGTTTTTTTTTATTTTTGTTCATGGAGCATTGGGAGGATTAATATAAATACAGGAAGGGTATACCCATTAAAAATAGCAAGGAAGTAAATGACCAAGTTTTTCAATTAGACGCTGAAAGATACAGGATGTACCTCTTGTATTTTTTACAAGCTCATAAACATCAATAGTATCTCTAGAGATCTCACCAAATTTGAAGTCTGGCTCTAAATCTGCAGACATTATGTATATGTTTGGGGATTAGTGGGAAAACAAATGCAAAATTTGTGTTAATAACTTCTGCATTTTCCTAAAAAAACCATTTTACACAGAGGCTTTTTGGACTTCAGTTTTTGCTCTGTAAACACATAAACAAGGAAAAGGAGATTTGAATAGTTTGAGTACAAGTTGAATTGAATACTTTGAGGAAAACCATATTTACAAAGTACACAAAAATTTTGAGAAAAGAACTGACAATGAAAATTACAGTCTTTTCAAAATTCATCCATACTTCATGTCAAAATTTAATCTGTAATTTATCTTGAGTCTTGCACTGTAATGATTGCAAGAGGCTATAATCTCTTTGGGAACCTGTGTGATGTTCATTTGAAGGTTTCTGTCTCATCTGAAATTGACAAGAAATTTATTCTCATCCAAAAATTTCTTGAAGATTTCTGACAGTACATTGGTGTTACTTTCATATTGACCAGTGCATTCTGTTCTGGATCACTCCTCACTTGGATATATGTTAATCATCTCACTGAAGTTTCTGTAAACAGAGTTTACGATATTAAAATATAAAACTAAGAAAGAACTTGATATTCTTGAAATTGGTGGTTAAATCTAAAAATACAGAAATTGAGTTCTTGACCTCTGAAAAGCTGTGCTTTTTTATTTTGCTTTACATGTTTGACTGGAAAAGCCTCTTTACATTGCTACCATACTATTCCTGCTTCTGTTACTATTGGGAGGAAAAATGGACTTTAAAAAGAGCAACTTGCCTGTTTGATCACACCTTAAGTTTTACCATTCTAGTATCATTACAAATAAGCTACTTTTGCTTGACAGAGCAAAAGGAAATGTAATTTGTCTCATAGCTACTTCTGACTATGATTTGGCTTCAGACTTTATTCTGTGTATTCTTCTGTTATCTGATTGCCAAATCAACCTAGCTCTTGTAGCAACAAATACAGCAACCCAAAATTCACATATTTGTTATTCTTCATTCTCCAGCTGCTCAGTATGAATACTACTTCAAGACAGGATTCCTCTGAAATGAACTTCAGAGCAATCTGCGCATTTTCAAACTGATATATAGAGGCTATTAACAGAAACCTGAATTTCTTTGTGCTATGCCAAGCCACCAGTTATTTTCTTTCCTCACATTTTTCAAGTAAAGATGTTATGGAATGGTTTTCTTAGAAAGGTGGATTAGGTTGAAAAGACTGTAAAGAAAAAAATTATTCCTCAGATGCAGACACAAAGGCTTGCTTTTGTGTTACTCTGGGAATCCAATGGTTAAGTGTATGAAGCTTTATAACCATTGATTATACATATTTAAGTGGACAAAGCAAATTAATTTGTTCTTATATCTTGCTGGAGATCAGATATGAAATTCAATGAAAGTCTTGGTAAGAACAGTGTGAATATAGTGATAAAAACTATATCTGTCATGCTATGGGAATTCTGGGAATTCTCCTTTCAGGCTGCTTAAAGGAAGGGACAAAAGGTGATTCGTGCTAGTAAATACCACTCTCTTCTACACCTAGATATTGGGACTTTTTCACCAAAGAAACAAGTAAGCCCAGATTTTTTGAGGCATTTAATCATAATACACTGATTCAATTAAAACTAAAAGAGAATCCAGGCTTGAGCACAAAGTGTAAAAATTAAAACAAACAAAAAAAAACCCTCCAAAACTTAAAAAAACAACCAAACCAAACAAACAAACAAACAATCCCACCCCCTCCCACCCCCAAAACCCAAACTAAAACCCTAAAACTAAACCAAAGAAAAACCAACAAAAAGAGTGGAGCAAAATTAGCAAGCTATGCAATGCACTTGCACTCTGGAGGTACATTACCATGCCTTCCCCATAATTAATTAATGATATTTAATTATTTGCAAGGATTCCTTTATTTTCTCTCTTCGCAGCAGAATGCTAGTGGAAATATGCAGAAAATTTCAACATGAGTGACTTACTGCATAAAAACCACTTCTGTTATTTTTTTTAACTTGTAGATCTTAGTGTTATTTGTAGGCAAATGCTTTTAAAGGAAGTACAATCACAGGCTCTCCCATTCCCCCATGAGAAAATCATAGCTGGCAGTGACCTTGTGGATCAAGGTACATCTATATCATAAGGAAATAGAATCTATAATGGGAAGGAGGCTGCTCTTGCACAAGGCCTCATTCAATCTTGGTGCAAACAACAGTGCACTTCACTGTTGTTGGACATGCTCTCTTTTGCTTTTTGCTCAACTGCACTCTCAGATTAGTTATCACAAAATCACAAAATAGGAAGGGACTCCAGTGCATTGTCTGGTCCAACATCACTTCTCAAGCCGGGTCATCCTGGAGCACTTTGCATGGAATTGTGTCCATTTGGTTCTTGAATATTTCCAGTGAGGGAGACTCCACAACCTCTTTGGTCAATTTGTTCCAGTGCTTGGTCACCTGCAGAGTAAAGAAGCTCCTCCTCATGCTGGGCTGTAACATCCCATGCATTAGTTTCTGCCTTTTCTTGGAACACATCCCATTGCCTGGCTCCATCCTCTTGACACCCTCCCTTCAGACACTTATAGATGTTAATGTGTTCCCTCTCAGTCATCTCTTCTCAAGGCTGAACTGGCCTAGCTGTCTCAGCTTTTCCTTGTAACAGAGATGATTCAGTCCCTTGATCATCTTTGTTACCCTCTACTTGACCTGCTTCAGGAGCTCCAAGTCTTTCTTCCTGAGGAGCCCAGAACTTGACACAGCATGCCAGATGTGGCCTCACTAAGAGCTGAGCAGAGGGGCAGCATTGCCTCCTTCAATTTGCTAGCAATGACCTTCCTAAAATATCCCAGGACATCATTGGCCTTCTTGGCTGCTGGCTCATGGACATCTGGAGTCCATGGTCCATGAGGACCTCCATGTCCTTCTCCACAGAGCTGCTTTCCAGCAGGTCAGTCTCCAGCCTGTAGTAGTGCATGGGGTTATTCCTCCCCAGGTGCAGGACCTTGCATATCCCTTTGTTGAATTTCAGACAGTTCCTCTCCTCTTTTTTCCCAACCTGTCAAGGTCCTTCTGAAGGGCTGCACAGCACCCTGGGGAACTGGCCACTCCTCCCAGTGTTGTGTCATCAGTGAATTTGCTGAGGAGGCATCTGCCCCTTTCTCCAAGTCATTAAGTCTTGGGCCCAGTATTTAACCTTGGGGACACCACTAGTGTCAGACCTCCAGCTAAACTCTGTGGCACTTTTGATACTGTGTGGAGTATTATTTAGTGCATAAGTAGTCCTGAAAACATGGCAAAACATACTCAGGCGTCGCTAAGCATTTGATACCTTTTCTCCAACCAGTGTGCTCGCAGAGCATCTCGCCAGGAGTATTAAGACGTACTCCCCTCTAGTGAGAAAAGGCAGTCATTGCACTTTTAGTGCCTCTTTCACATGGTCATGCTCTCTTCTGAATTCTTTTTAAGGCTTTCTCTTGCTCAGTTGCTTCACTTATCTGGAACTTTCCTGAACTTTCTTTCACTGCTGTAGGTGGTATTACTAATTATCTTTTTTTAGATTCTATCTCAGCTTTGAAAATTATATGTTTCATGTGTGAACTATTTTGTGACTAATGGTTCACACCATTATTTCTTGTGAACATATGTTGTTTGTTTGTTGTATGGTGTGGACAGAATATTGAGTAGTTATTTCTTCCTGAATGACAAAAATTAATGAGGTTTTTTTAGACCTTTTTTCCATGGAGGCAGTATTTCTATCCAATTGTTCAAGAGTGAACTTTCAGCACAGATACAATATGATGATGAAGAGAGGAATTAAAATATTTTGTAGACTTAGAAAAATATGCCATAGTATCCCAGTTTAAAATAAAGTCTATGTCTGTATCAATTACTGAAAAATTTTTAAACACATATGTTATTTCAGAGATAACTCATTCTGATTCCAGAACTTATAGCTGAGAAGTTTAGTGCTTTTACAATAAATACTAAAAGGGTTGTAACATGATCTGTAAACTTGTGGAGGTATTTGCATCTGGGTTTTGGTTCAGTAGCAAATCAAATTGTTTTAAAGCAAATTGTTATGCTTAGCAAAGATTGGATGGTTTCCAGAATTGCTTCAAAGATTGCAAAGAAGATATCTTGCAGAGGAAACTGTACCAGGAGAGGTCTGCCTCAGATGGACAAATGTACTTCCACCCCATTAAGATGTGTTTCGTCGTTCAGACAGCTTCAAATCAGTTACATGGGGAGGGGTGTTTATTCTTGGGGACAGGATATATCTTGTCTGAGGTAAAACACTGAAACAATGTAAAATGTAGATATAGGGCTTTCAGCACTAACCAAGCTATTGATCCTACTGCCCTGAATGACTTGATCATACAGTGTGCTATGGTAGAGCACAGCCCTTCAGAGCAAATACTGCTTGTTCCTGAATGCCAGGACTTGGAACAGCTGAGGATTTAAAACAAGCAGCTGACGACTTTGCAATGAAATATGATAATGGCAGCATTTGAATAAAGAAAAATTCTGAGATCATCCATTTAGTTGATAGCAAATTGGAGGTTATTTGTACAACCTCTTGGCTGATGAGGTGAGGGACTAATTATAATGATTATGCAATCAAGAATAAATTCAACCCTCTCCCATATGTTCTGCAAGTAAGCAAGAGAAAAAAAAGTGAGGAACTAATGAAGAAGATAAATGTAAGTATTCTGGTGGTGCTAGACACTTTTGGAGACATGGAAGCATGTTGTCTTCCTTATGTTCATTCTATTTTATCACAATTCTAGAATGTATGCTACCAAGTTACCCACTCCATGGCAAAAGAGATAACTATAAATGTCTAAACTTTCACACTTTCGAAGTAAGCAGGTTCTGAAGTTCTTGTCCATTTGTAGTTAGACAGATCCCTGACTTAAATAGTCCTGAATACAAGGACACAGATCTGGTCCCAAGATTACTTTATATTTTAAAGCTTGAACAAAATTCTGAGTCAAGCCCTAACATGCTTCTCAAATTATTTGTACCAGAAGTGTAAAGCAGCCTGGATAACCTTGTTGTTTGATCACTGAAATTTGACAACCTCTTTATAATCAGCTCAAGGAGGATATGCTATAGCCTTGCTGACAATACAGCTCCAACACAAATGATGAATAAGCATAGAGCAGGTTACCAAAAATAATTCACTAATTGTCATTATAAGAAAAGCAGAAGGCATCAAATTAAATCATAACCCAACAAATTGAAATTTCACTGAATTGAAGAGATCATTACCTTAGGCATGTCAGACATTTAAGAGAACTAATATGTCCTCAAAAGCACATTAAAAATTTCCCTTAAGAACTGATAAATAATTCTGAAAATATCATCAGTGATCCTTCTGCATTATTTCTATTTGAAATCAGAGCACAAAACTTTGTAATGTTTTTTTAGGTGGAATACATTCATGCCAGATGATGGCCAGAATCCACAGCTGTAGTTTGATCACAGATTTTCTGTCATCAGAGAGATAGAGTTTACCCAGTAGACTTGAGATTATATATTCACTTATTTATTTACTACAAAAGGAAGGAATTTTCTGTAACTTCCCATTTTTAACAAATGAACAAACACAAACAATTAATAATAAGACTAATACATAATTAATCAATGTAGCTGAATAGGTAGCTTAACTGCTTTTCCCAGCATCTCCACAGTAATTAACTTCAGACTGATAGACAGTATTTCTTTAAACATATTTAACCTTGCCCTTACTAATACAGCCTGCAAGCCTAATGTTGGCTTGTCCTTTGAAATACAGGACCATGCATTTGTAACAAGAAGAAGAACTTATTTTTCTACCAGAAGCAGCAGAAGGAAGACCACAGTGCCAGGAAGCAGAAATAGGACGTAAACATTCATCTATACCATCAGATTTTTTTCTGATAAAAATGGAAAATCTTCAGGAGAGTTCCTTATTTGGACTTTCAGTTTTGCAACTGATAAAAAAGCACCCCACTGTTAAGTATCACATAAATATCTCTTGAAGGGGATACAGAGGTACTGTTTTATTGACATATGATCAAAAGAAACATGGCTGGCAGGTTGAGGGGAGTGATTCTGTCCCTCTGCTTTGGTGAGACCCCACCTGAGTGCTGCATCCAGCCCAAGGGTCCTCAGCACAGGAAGGACATGGACCAGTTGGAGCAATTTCAGAGAAGAGCCATCAAAATGATCGGATGGAACACCTCTCCTATGGAGAGAAGATGAAAGAATTGGGGGTGTTCAGCCTGGAGAAAACAAAGCTTCATTGTGACCTAGTTGCAGCCTTCCAGTACCTGAAGAGCACCTGCAAGAGAGGTAGAGAGAGACTATTTACAAGTGCTTGTAGTGACAGGACATGGGGAAATAATTTCAAACTGAAAGAGAGCAGGTTCAGATTAGATATTAGGAAGAAATTTTTTATTGTGAGGACGGTGAGGCGCTGGAGCTGATTTTCCAGAGAAGCTGTGGATGTCCCATCCCTTGAATTGTTCAAAATCAAGCTGGATGAAGCTTTGAGCCATCTGGTCTAGGTAGAAGTGTCCTTGCCCATTGCAAAGGGGTTGGAACTACATGATATTTAAGGTCCCTTCCAACCCAGACCATTCTATGATGATCTGATTGAAAAAGGCTCAAGTTTTACTTCCTGAACCTTGCAAATATATTCCACTAACTCTCCTCATTCAGTATTCCTCCTCCCTTTTCTTCTACCAGAAGTTAAATTTTCCACATTCTTGCTCTTAGCTCTTTCTTTTTTTCTTACAAGATCACACACACTCACAGATGCACATGAAAAAGCTCCAGCCATTGTGAGCTGAGAAAGCAATTTTGACACAGAACTTTTTAGGACAAATTTGGATGCAACATTAAGAGTGAGGGTGAAGCAGACTGCAGCCACTGCAGATATGCTAACACCTTGTGTGAAAGTGGCTCTGAAGGCCCTTCACCCCTGTGTGTTTCTTTCATTGCTTACTAAATCTGGTCTTGGAAAGACAAGCTGGAAGACTTCAAATGCCCTTAGTAATTCAGGCAAGAGGAAATTATTGAAATTGTAAGGAAAGAACTTCTGGGGAAGACAGATTGTTCAGTGGTTACTGTACTAAAATACCATGATGGAAATTTGGATTAAAATTTGTTTTCTGCTGCAGACTTCCTCAGATTTTAAACTCTCAGTCTGATGTTTTGACCTTTCTTCCCATTCTGCAGAGTGGAACTAATAACGCAAATAGGTTTCTAATAGAAAGCATCACTGTGACACACAGGTAACAAGCTGGAGAGCTTATATGTGTCTTGAAATGGAGATTCATTTTCTAATATATCTTTTAAAAATGGGACATTTTTGACATGTGAATCATGCTTACAGAAGAAATTAATGTCCAAAAGAACCTATTTTGTCCTAACAGTCTTTGTTGATCTTTAAAGTACAGAGGCCCAAGCCTGTGCTTACAGGGACTGTATTTTGTCTTGTACAATATGGGTTAGCTTATTTTTCATTCACAAATTCTTTCTAGCCAAAGCATAATTAAATAGAAATGTATTTTGACATATTTTAAAATTAACGTAAATTTCAGTACACAGTAGTTCTCCTAAAATTTTTATTAAAAATTATAAGAAATCATGGAACACAGAAGAAATCACACTAATAAGGTCTGCTATTTTTCAAACCTGGTTGATTAAAGTCTATTCATCTTTATGTACATAGTGTTTGTAAAACATATGGGTAACACTGACAGCTTGAATATATGTGTAAAGAAAGTTGCACAGTTTTATGTAGTTCCTAAATCATTCCACTAGCTGCAAAAAAACTGGAATGTTAGTTCCATTGTAAACTAGCAAATCAGGGATGGATTGAAAAAATACTGGCTGAATTCCATTAATTTCAATAGTCCAAAAACCTTCTTAAGCTGTTGCCAACAGCATCCCTCTTGTTTACTAGCCTATTTTAAATATTAGTTTAATTCTATGTAAGTAGCGCCTGTGTTTTATTTGGGGCTATTCAGCAAATCTTCCCTGATAAACAGATAATAAACAATTATTTGTGCAGGTTATAAACTATGAACTTTAGATGGATTAGTGCTTCTCCATTACAAATGTGTCAATAAACACTGATCATGAATTTAGTGTCTCAAAAAATGTTCATAACTAATTTTCTCATTGCAGTTGCAATAGAGAAAACCAGTAGCTTCTGTAAACCTGAGCTGCAAAGACACTCAGCTAACAAATTGTTAGAATTCCAGTCATCTGTTTTTTTTCTTAACTTTTCTCAACCTTCCAGTATCTATTGAGCTTCTCAGAGTAATGTTAAAAGATGTAGATATGGTAACTTTTCCTTAGTAATGTCCTTTCCCATAATAAGTGTACATTATTAGGACACTTTCCTCTCCTGGGAAGCTTTATATTTGATTTAACACACACATATAAACCATTTTATGAATAATGTATTTGGAGCTAGATCCCCAAACACAGTTAAGAAAGCAAGTAATAAAGAGAGTCTGTTTCTGAGAGTGTGCAAAAGGACTCCATAAAATCATGTCCCCTATGTTGCTGTAAATATGTTCCCAGCTGGCAACCTCTGTCCAAAGTGTAGGTGGAATAACGTTTCTGCCACTGTTAAGCAGTAGCCAACAGAGCTGCTAAGTAAAAGCCTTAAAGGGGCATGACAGATTGCTCAGTTCTCCATGTAGAGAATAATGTAATCTGCTGTGAGACGTTTCGCACAATGCCTCCCGCTGCTCCATCTGGGCTGCTGAGCGCCGGTGGTTCACTCGATTGTATACAAGTCAAATACGAAGGTAATTCCTGACAGCAGGATTTTTTTTTTTTTAATGAATAGATGCACACTAAGGAATGCAAACAGCATCATATTTCAGTTCCTAATTATTCATTAAAATATTAGGATGAATTTACTTTTCAAGCCAGGAGGCAGTTAGAAACCTCGAAGTGCTCTCTGAACCTACAGCAAACCTTTTATAGGAAAAATGGTGATGGTAAGTTAAGCTAGTAAAAGATCTGAGAGAGGATACTTTCAGAACCATAAATTTCTTATAGATAGATTTAATACATAATCATAATTAGGTACATTATTCTCCCGTGACAAAAATGAAAAAGATTGCATTTGCTTTTTCATTCCTAGAGTTACAAGTAAAAGGACTCTCACTATAATCTTTTCTTCTTCCATTATAGACAGCGAACAGAAAGTAATCAAAACAAATACATTTATTTAAGTATGCTAATGACGATTCATAAGAAATCAAACCTGGAATTCTTTAGGCTGTTGCCTGTGGCCTCCAGTAGCATACACAAACACTACAGGCTCTGAACTTACATGGAAAGCACTCATTTATGACAAGAATAGATCTGTCTGGAAGAGGACCCAAGAATTCATACTTTGAGTTTTACATGCATTTAATGGGCAAAAGGCGTTTATGTACAAAAATTGCCCCTCATCTTTTTTGGCTTTTTTAATAAGAATATTACTTTTTCTGTTTTTTAAGACCTCTGTCTCGTTCATAAAACCAGCTGTCTTTATTCATAGTTACTCAGTGACTTCTTAGTTTCTTCAAATTAGGTCTAGTGTCCTGTGTAACAAAACTAACACTTTCTCCCCTCGACAAATATCCCTTCTAACACAAGAGAATTTGATTTCTCAAGCTCTTGTCACGAGAGTTAATCACACTAGGTTTGGAGCAGCAGACATAATCAGAGAGTCACATAGTACATCAGATCATGAGCTTTATTTTTCAGGCATAGATCTGATAGCAAGAAACTGGTGGTTGCATTTTGGATGTACAGGTCTTCTGCCTTGAACCATTTAATTTGAACTTCTATGTCTCTGGGAATCCAGAATTCTGTCAAGAGGTTTTCTTCCTGCAAATATATGTTTTCTAATAGTTATGGTTGGGTTTTTGCTTCAGCTATTCACCTGAACTACTGTATTTCAGAGTGATTTAAAGTAATTATACACTGGAATTCTTCTCAGTAGAATATTCTGGAAATAATTTTTTTGGAAATGAAAGCAAAGCCTGACTGCAAATCTGAGTTTTCTACCTTCCCTCACACTTTCCTCTTGATAACTCATTAACTACAAAATCACTCATGGTTTATGAATGGAACAGAGGTCTTAAAAAAAAAAAATCTTAGTCCAAAAATAAAAAAAAGGTAAGATGTGATCTCTGTATTTGTAGAGAGTATGAATACCAGGGAAGGAATCAAGATATTGCAGCTAAGGAACATAGTTTGCACAATGATAACTCAGAATACGCCAGGTGAAAATTATAAGATTCCTAGTTAAAGAGATTTTCTAAGTTGTATTGCAATGGAACAAACAAAGGATCACAACACATTTAAGAAAGGGAATTTACATGATTAGTACTTGTAACAATGGAAGTCTAGACTCTCTGATCCAGATTTTTCTAGATCTCCTTTTTTTGTTTGGGCATTTGTCATTTGGGCTGACAGTTTGCAGAGATTAACTAGAATTCAGTACTAAGAGATGACAAACCAAATTAATAAATGTAAAAAATATTATCCTTTTACCCAATTTATGACACATTTTGAAGAAATTACAGGGCATTAGTCCTTTAGAGACAAAAGGCAGATGTCTCTTTGTACAGGCACTATTTTAAGAATAGATAGAGTGAGGGCATAAAATCCTCTGTGTTTGAACTACAGTCTTTATTTATGCTGAAACAGAAAAAAACTTATTTCCAACTAGAATTATTTATGATTGTCAAAGCAAGAAACATTCACTCTCTTCCTAGCGTTCTTTTCTGTCTTAAACAAATCCCAGTCTGAAAGTTAGGAACTTCCACAAAATCACAGATTTATCTGCATGGTAACAATGCAAAGCCTTTGCAATGCTCTAGCTTTCTTCCAGTTTGCTCACAGAATATCTTTTTATACTGTAGCTCTCCAATAGGAAGAAGAGTCATGGTGCCCAGCCACTACTGATCTGGAAAAAAGACAAGAGGGTACTGATAATTGTGTTATTTACATCTCTTCATGGTTCCTGTCATTTTGCACTGATCTTATCCTTTCTATATCAGTGAGGCTGCTTGTAGAGATGGTGTGTTAACAGAAATTTTTATTTTGTTTCTAAATTCTCAAAAGGTAAATTGTCCTACCAATTACCATATGGAAATATTATTCTTTCCAGTGTATTAGTGAAAAGTGTCATTGATGAACCTCTCAAAATATACATCCAGAAATAATTTCTGTGTTTAAAGCTACTCTAAAAATGTATTCAAATGCAAGTACATAAGAAAGCAATATATTTTAAAATGTTATTTTCTAGTCAGTGAGAGAGAAGAAACTAAAGGAAACCTCATAAAACCAATGCAAACTTTCATTAAAACTTTTCATTGTAATTCTGCCTTATTGTACAAGGAAATGAGATGCCTATAAGATACTCCTGAATTCTCTAAAAAGGACACTGCCTTTTTAGTGACAGAACTCCTGGAGGAGAAGAATTACTAAAATATATATTTTCAAGAAAATAAATAGATTATACTTGCTTGATCAGGTAGCAAGCATCAGCAGCTTATTAAAGCCTTCTGCCTTTCCTCTGTTGCAACCCCACAGGCTGGACCACACAACACTGACTCCTTCCTTTTGCAGCACAACCTGCAAGCTCCAACAACATCACCTCTCTCCTCCTAACTCTTTATACCTTTTCTCTCACATGCATAACACCTGTGTGCCCTTTTACTCTTGTAATTGGTCAATACACATCAGCATTCCATGCTACTTCTCCTTCAGGGCTGTCCACCGGTCTCATACAGCTGCACCCCATTAAGGATGAGGCTCAGCTGCAGCCCCATTCCTGATCTTCTACAATCTATTCTCCCACACAGGGTGACTATATCGGTTCAAGACATAGTTCAGTGAAGTCACACTCTTAAAAGAATGGAACATACAGGGATCAAAACACTACCCTGACACTATTAACAACATGCTGTAACCAACTGTGCTAATCTCAGGGTCGTGTCTGGATTTCACCTGTTATCTCATGGCCACTAATAGAGGGGATACTTTTTTTTTGTGTGTGGTGGTTAGCAGAAGTGTTACTGATTCACGATTTTTGATGGAGTTAATGAATCCTCAGACTCATAACAATAACAAGCTGACAGAGGTTGTCTAAAACTGGCGCCATCTTTTACTATTTAACTAGCTAAAAACTACAAGGTTCTTTTTATAACTAAATATGGTTACAGCTGAGAAATTTGTCAAAAAGAAGAAGGATGGAAATACACTGGATGTTATTTTGTTGAAGAGGATTAAATGCAAATGTTTCTTTGTCATTGTATTGTGATATTGCTATATATTGCTGATTTTTCTTGGCTTTTATTTTTGTGGACCATCTTTGGATTGGGACCAGATATTTTTCTAAAGTATCTATTTTATTAGAAAGGAACTACAGCATACTGTAGGATGAAGTTGAGATACATAGGAAAGCTCAGGTGAAAAGTACCACATACGAGGAGGAAGTCCTGCTAAATTTAAATTACTGATGAATTTTTATATATGCATATGTATAAACATATTTAATCTGCTTACAGAAGTGTAATTATAATGTAATATAAGCTTTACCCTAAGTTTATAAAATAAATCTATGATTTTGCTATTAAATCTAGAAAAGAAAACTGAAAAATTGCATGAAACTGGTAAAATTAGAATTTGCTGTCGTTGAGGAAGTAATGAATAAGTAGGAAAAATGATGCATCCATGTTACCTGAAGAGCATGAGTACCCAAGCCCACAGGTGGGTAATTTCCAGAGACCATGGACGTGTCTAGGATGACAGAGTGAGAGCTTGTGTCTCCAACTGCTGGTTGGGATGAAGCATCTCACTCCACACATTTACAAATAAAAGTTAGATGGCAATGTCTTAGTAGCAAATAACCTTGTTTAGTGGTCTGCCATGAAGAATCCAAAGATACATCACAATGTCTACCTAATCACTGTTTTTCTGTGCTAGATGACTTAGGTGATTTAAACACCAAATGTAGTTACTAAGTGTATGCTAAATAAAATCAATTAGTGGCAGATGTAGTTTTGAGATGGTGACAGGCACACAAAATAAGATTTAAAAATGCAATTAAAAAAAAAAATTGTTCATGTTCTCTCCATCTTGGATGATTTCTGTTAAGTGTTAGTATTTCCCCATAGTAGCTATGTTCTCAGTAAACTTGATTATTTGAACTAGTGATAAAAGCAAAACCCCAAAAAAACCCAAACCAAACAACTGAATAGTTTAAAAAGGGGATATTAATAATTTAAACATACAAAACTATTTGTATTTCCACTAGACATTATATAATTCTGAAGTAATAGCTTGCTTTCTGTGAAAACAGAACAGAAACTGAATCATCTATTCAGTCTCCCTGTGCTTTTTATCCTTGTATCATTCATTTCATTAGATATGAATTAGATTTCTATTTGGTTTCCTTAATTAAAACACTGCTTTAAAAAATAAATTTAAAAAAATCAGAAAAACCTAGGTGTTAGAATCACATTAGTCCATATTTTATTACTAAATAGTTATTTTGACAAAGGGAAATGTCTTTAAGAATAGATGATTGGGAAAAAAATCTTCTGAATTTATCTTTTTTCCTTTCAAGTGCCTTGTGTTCCTCACCTCCTCCTTTCTCCTAGTTTCTTTTCTGTGTTGAATATGCTACTTTAAAAAACCCTGCTGCACAGAGATTTTAAAATTACATTTTCTAAGACACATCATAAACTCCAGAAATTTATCGAGATCTGATATTAATAATAAAACCTAAAAAAAAAAATTGGATTTTGTGTAATACAAGAGAAATCTTTTCTGCTTAACATATGCCAGGCCAATGGCACCAATATTTTATTTCATGTGCTGTAACCTTACATGAAACTGGGCAATGAAATTCAGCTATAAGAGAAATCCAGGCAAGATGGATTTCTCTTAGCTACTGGGCAGCTGGCTTAGCAGTCATGTTGTGTTTGTACACATGTTTCTTAAGTGGAGTGGTGTTTGGGGACCTTCTCACAGTTAGCACTGCTGACAAGACTGATAGAAGTGCTGTTAGCATTATCAGAGCTGTTGCAAATATTCGAGGGGAAAAGGGATCAGACCTTCTTCTGGCAGGAGTGTTTTTCATTGAAATATAAATGTTCTTCAACTCATGCCAATATATCCTCTTAACAATACAACTGGATGACTTTTCTTTTCTTTTCTTTTCTTTCTTTCTTTCTTTCTTTCTTTCTTTCTTTCTTTCTTTCTTTCTTT
>JANIJU010000002.1:41074409-41225537 GCA_025504685.1 Leucosticte australis
TTTCTTTCTTTCTTTCTTTCTTTCTTTCTTTCTTTCTTTCTTTCTTTCTTTTTCTTTCTTTCTTTCTTTCTCTTCCTTCCTTCCTTTCCTTCCTTTCCTTCCTTTCCTTCCTTTCTTTCCCTAAGTTGAATAGAAATATTTTCACCTCATAACATAACTCATAGGGAGTGAAATGTCACAGAATAATTTTATTTTCCCCCAAGAAAATAAAAAAAAATTGAAACTATAGGGGTCAGTTAGGGAATTCAGTAGAAGATCCTAGACTTCCAAGTGGCAAAATTTTATTACAATGCCTGCAAGCACATATTTCCTTGAAAAACAGGTGATATAAAAACATTGCTAAAATAGCTTTTGCTTTCACATTATTTATTTTCTTGAAAAATATTCAAAAAAATGGTTGTGAATAAAAACAGTAAAGATAATGCCAGTTTCCTGTTCTCTATTTCCTCAATGTCTATTTTCAGTAAAAAATTATAAAAAGATTAAAAAAGCTCCTGTTTTTGTTTATATGTCCTAACTGAACATATCACTTTGCCACAGTTAACATTTCCTCCCTCTATAACCTAGTAAAAGAGAAAGAGTATAGAAAAGTACCTTCTTGATAGATCACACTTTGATGATGTGTGCATTGCTCCAAAAGGGGAAAGGTAGTGGAATATGACCTTGTGTACTTAATTTCTCCCTTCATTTGCATACAGACTATATTTGGATCTGCCTACAGAAAGAATAAAGGAAGTTTCCACTAGACTGTAAGGATATAACAAGGTCAGCCTTTCACTTGGGAGAATATCTTTCTCACTGCTCTTTCTCTATGAATGACATTTGAGTATTTGAAATGAGCTAAGGAAATAGTAAGTTAGCTGAAGTATGTTTCGCTATCCTTGTGTTTTCTTTTCCTAGAAAAGTACTTTCAGAAAGATGAGGGGTTTTTTTGATGTAACATTATGCAAATGGTCATATACTGCTTCAGGACCCAAACTGATGCCATGATGCTTGCTAGATTTATCAGTCTGGTTTGGTACTAGCTGGAACTCTGTAAATGTTACATCCACACTGTAAGCTCTTCCAGACAAAACTGCATATATTGTGGTAGTGTTACTTATATAAAAGTGCTTATCCTGTCCCTCTTCATCTAGAAAATAAAACCTTTCCTCTAGCAATTGTATTAGAACAATAAAAATTGTGCAGACTACGGACACTGCTATGTAACTCTGCCACACACATATTATGTGATCACAGAGATACCAGTAAATATCCAGAAATACTAGTAAACTTGAAGTCAGGAATTCCAATCCATTTCCATTATCACTACTGAGGGAAGATGTCCCTCTGTAAAGACAAGTAAGTGGATTTTAAATACAGATTTAATCTCTGATGTGTAGGTGGGTGCTAAGTATGAATAAGATTTCATCATCATCATAGGATTTTTTGTGCCTGGTTGCATACACAGCATAAAGTGTAGTCTTAATCAGAAGTGGAGCAGTATCTATAAGGTGTCTGTAAAATATTGCTAGGTGTAAAGTAGCTCAGGAAAGTCTTTAGAAGGGGATAGTGTGCTGTGTATGTAGTCCAAACCATTCTGTTTGAGGTCAAGTGTTTAGGGAGCTGATGGCTGCTGACATGTGTGGTGTCGTGGCAGGCTATTTACTTTTCCACCTTTTTATGAGGCAGTATTAGAGTTCTGATACAGTAAAGGATGCAGCATAAAAAAGTTTACTGGCTGTGAGATTAAAAGATTATACTTGCCTGCTTATTGATGTGCTAGTAGTAGGACTGGTCAGGTTTCTCATGGTAAAGAGGGTATGATGTGAACCAATGAGCTGTTTTGCTGCCAGAAATGATCTGCAAATTGTAACACAGTGGTGCATCCAACATTTGCCCTCACAGACTGAGAGAATGAATACAAACATGAAGTAAAAAAGATGTCTCAATGAAAATTGTAAGGGCTTCCACATAGCAAAATTGGACTGGTCCCCTTGGAATGCTGAAAGAACCCAGCTTTCACTTCAGCTCACATTGTTCTCAAAGAGCTTTTGCAGGTGATAGATCATCCCTTATTACCATCCCTTTATATGCTGCCATCCTTGTACAAACTGCTGCTCATTCAGCAAATGTCTGTCCAGCCCTGATGTGGCTGCAGTCTGCTACAAAGGGTCCCAGACTGCCTGCATCCAGATAGCCAGAGATTAATCCCCGAGCTTCTGGGCACAAAGAAACTGTAATTCTGCTCTTACAAAGAAAATGTGAATGAAGTGCAACCTTCCTCTTGATACCAAAGCACCGTGTGTGCCCAGCATGCAGATGCAGGGAATGTGTGCAAAGTGATTTTTTTTTCTCAATAGTCTCTTTAGACTTAATTTTTAGAAAAAAACATAGAGTTACACTTTAACAAAGCAATACAAGTTTTGAAAACCATCTGAATGCTTGAGTTGAACTTAGGTGCAATGGAAAAGATGGGGTTTCAAAAAAATTCCTAAAGCAGTTCCTTTCACTGACTCTCCCTGTAAGCACTTGCACTGTGGACAACAAAGCTTTTGTGTGCTTGAGATCCATGAAAGGGAGGTGTTGAGCCTAACCTGAATCTCAGAGGGACTCCAGCTGGCAAAGGTTCTTTAAGTATGTCTAAAAAGACAGACAACATCATTTTATTTATAAAGCACAGCAACCTCTGTTCAAAACAACTTTCTAGTCCTTCGTATTATTTCTGGGTTTTGTCCAATGACTCTGATAGAAAATACACAAGCACTGTTGTGTGCAGAACTATGTTCTGTTTTGTTTAGCAGAATGGAACATTCCAATTGCAGATTACCAGTCTTACCCTTCCTTTCACCTTTGCTTGCTGCTGGCCTAGCCCCATGTCACTTGCATTTCTCATCACACAATATCAGTTTCAATATGTGGGCAGGGGAGAAAGAACATGCAGGAGGAGCGTGCAGCCCAGTATCTATCTTCTATGTCATCCCTGTTGCTTGAACAATATGCTTAAATGCTGGAAAATGGGAGGTGAGGTATCATGCTGAGAAATTCAACTCTTTTGTGGTTTTGTGCAGTCAACTAGGCTTTTGTACAGAGCAGTAACATTGCCTCAAGTTCTTTGTACACCTTAATAAAGTGAATTTTTTCCTTGGTCTTTGTTAAGGATGAAGCAATCTGAAGCAGAGTCTGTGCAGGCTGGCTCTTGTTCTTTAGCTCCAGGTCTGTGCCCTGGGATTCAGAATATGCCCCTGAGCAGGCAGCTTCCTACTTGATCTTTCCTGTCAAAGAGTTCAAGATCTGTGTGCAGCCAATTTAAAGACCAGGGAACTCAGCTATTTAAAATTGCCTCTTAAATGAACCAAATCTTGTGCCATTGACTAAACAGATAAGCCACATAATTAAAGAAGGTGGTCTGTACTGCCCAGAAAGAGCTAGGTGCTGGATTTTCAGGTGTTTCAATACCAAAACTAGCTGCCTAAAGCATATAGTCTGTATCTTGCTGTTAAACTCTGTTGACTTTCAAGATCTGAAATGTTTATTCTGAAGCACATTTCTGCACAGTGGGTGCTTTGATCACTGACAGACACACCTATCTACCTGCAGGCATCTTGGCATTCTAACTGTGAAAAGGGAAGGCAGTCCTACTGTTTGTAGAGCTCTATAATTGAATTAGTGAACATTATTTTATAAAAGAGAAGTGCTCCCACCGAAACATTCAAGCATAAACAGCTCACACATAAATTATTCACTCCTACATAAAGCTACAAGGCCAAAGCTACCTTTCCAGGGCATCTAAGTGATGTAGAATGTGTCTACAGAGAAGTACTGTAAAGAGTAACCTGAGCTGTCCTTGGAAAAGACTGCTTCAGCAAACAGCTTAGTTGTGATAATATTCTAGCTAGTAAGGATGGCTTTCCAGCATTTTATGGATTCTGCAGATCCACCCATACTGCTTCCACACCTAAGCTAGAGTTGCAATGTGATCTGGAAGTATATAATGGGGAAATGACAGTGTTACCTTGAAGATCCGTGCACTGCATCCCATCAAGAGATACAGACTTGGACATATCTGTTTAAGTCCTCTTTAGAAACTATATCCTCAGTAGAAGAGGCATCTAGGCAAGGTTTGATTTAATCTGTTGGCACCTAAGACCATCAAAGTTTCTGTGCCTAAAATCCCCAGATTTCAGTACATGCAAAACCCTGAAAAATGGCATTTCCAGAATGTAACTAAAGAGACATTCCCCAGTAACGACCCATCTATATCAGAAATTCTGTTATTAAAGATTATCCCACAGATGGAAAGCCCTGACTCTACTCTGGCTAAAAAACTCTTATATATACCTTAAACTTTGCATATGTCTAGAAGATTTACTAGTGTGGTACTTGTATCACAGCATACAGAAAAACAGAGTATTGTGACAATCTTATCCTCAATTCAAATGCTGGCAACATTCAGTTAAGGTCAACACATTCTTTTCATTAAACTGCAATGTTTAAAATATTTCTCAGGAAAGTCTAGATTTTATTTCTTCACCAACCGAAACACTCCAGAAAAAGGACATACAATGTGTGTTTGTTATGCTCAGATACATGCTTTGGCTAAGAAGTTCTGGAAACCTACTTCCTGCTAGCAGATAATCAGGATCTTTTTTGCTATGCAACAAGAGCAGAGTTCCTTATTTTTCTGTTATCATACTAGCAGAATAATTTGCTCAATGTTATTTATTGTCCTTTAATATTTAATTTCCTGATAACCTGACTCTGGAGTTATGCTTCATAAATTTCTATCTTAATACTTATGTTCTGACTTTCACAAATTTCAAATTTAGAAAGAGATGCTTGTCAGAAATAAACAGTCTTAAATACAGATAAGCCACATTTGACACCTCTATAGCCTGAGACAAATGTCATTTTATGTGGCCTACCTAGTCCTGCTGAAAAGCTGGCTCTGCCTTTTTCTTCAAAAACCTACACCTAACTGGCTCCCAAGTATAAACTGAAGCATGTTTGTTGGTGATGAAACCTTCTATTTAAAAGCTAAGCAAATAAATTCTTGAGGTGTACAAGTCCTCATCACATTCTGAGAATAAAAACATCACTTTGAAAAATATGCATTCTTAACTCCTATCTTTTTAGAAACTTTGCTTTAGAAGATCCTGAAATAAACACTGTTAAGCTTCACAGCAAGGTGACTGGAGAGTGAGAAGTAAGAGTCATTTGTGCAAAAAAAAAAAAAAATTAAACCTAAAAAATTCTTTATACATATGGATTCTCAAGAATTTATGAAATCCTCATATAGCTGAATTGAGTGCCCCCAACAACAATGTGCTGTCTGTCATAAAACCTGCTGACCTTTCCTTTAATTTGAAAAGTTTTCTCCAGGATTGAAAAGACAGTTCAATATACCTGACTACAGATAGCATTGATACTGCATGAAGAGGTGAAATCTCTTACTTATTTCGTTCCCTGTTTGCCTCCTACAGATTTCTGCAAAAAAATGAAAATATAATTTTGATGCAAATTTTGATAGTTTGGTATTTTTAGGTTACCCTTCTCAAAACTAGAAAGAAAAACTAGAACATCAAACTTCTAAAGTAGAAATTCTAAACATTTATATGTTGATGTTTTGCTCTAGAGTTTTGACAATGATGAATCATCTACTTGCAATAGTCATTTTTATCTTAGAAAAGCATTGCTTCAATGACACTGAAATGCTATAATTAATATAAATACCTAATGTATCTACAATATTATGTAATTTAAAATATAATCTGAAAAAATAATTCAGAATAAATACACATGAAATAAAGTCTACTTATCTTGGTGAAGCAAATTTATTTAACATTGAAATGAAACACAAAAGAAACAATAATATTTTTTGACAGTTTTTCCACCAAAAAAGAAAAATCCATAAGCTTTTATGAACATTTGCATTTTTAAGGAATTTTTCCAACTAAAACATTACCTGGAAAAAATATTTTCAGCCACCATTTTTTTGGACTTCTTGCTCTTGTCAGTTACTGCTGCCTTTCAATTTGTTTTCAGTTATTTGTATTCAGGTGTCTCTGTATAAGCTTGGCTGATCGTAAGCCTACGAACCTGCTGGCCTGACCTATAAAATATATCTCATGATGTGGTCTATCTGTATTTTATGTGTGGGCTGGTGCTGTAGTCTGTCTTCCAAATGCAATTGCCAAGATTGTGACCCACAGGAAGGCCAGGAAGAAGGCAGTGTTTTACTGTTAATGAGCCTGAACCTAGACAGACCTTGCAGAAAGCTCACACCATAGCTGACACTATTATTCTTTCTTGTTTACATTACCAGTTCTCTTGTTATTGTGATAATCAAATCCATGTGCTTATCCCATAGTGGAGCCTGGCTCATGGGGCCAGATGCAATTAATATGCTCCTCTGTCAGATTAGTGACTTAATTAAAGCAACACCACCACCACTTCTGCGGTGTTTCAAGAAGTGTCACTGCAAACATCCCAGATGTTGCAAGGTGTTAGAGCAGGAAATCTCTCAGGTCCATTGTCACTGAGCATAATCATCTTGTTATACTCTTGCAATGAAATGGACTGCTAGCTCTTAAGCTTTAAAATACTGCATACTGTTTCTTGTCAGGTTTCTACTGTTTTAAATATATCTTGTATTTTTCCTCAATACCCTTTTTATCCTGTTTTTATGTCTGCCTTCAAAACCACTAAGAGCTTTCAAAGTGATGTGTCTGTTCCAAAATAATGCCTTTGGTAACACTTCTGTTTTCTGTAAATTTTTTTTTGAGACCATTGAGTGACAGAAAATAAAATTACCTCTCAAAACTCTGTGGATCAGTTTGTGGGAATAGGCACTTCTTGTCTCTATTCAATGGTTTCTTACTTTGATCTCACAGCTCACCCACCTGTTCTTGTAGAATGGTTTCCCAGATTGCTAGATTTAATTGCTCACTTCAGGATGATTATGATACAGAACAATTCTGAAAAAACGCATGTTCCCCTGCAGCCTGAAATTCTGTGTAGGCATTCTTATCTCCAATTAGTGGCACTGACAGTACATGAAATTTAAATTTAGACAAAGGCTTCTTCCAGGTTTTTCATAGACATGTGGCATAGGATTTTTGCTTACTCAGTGGAAACCTAGATAGATATGATGGAGGTTGTCAAACTGTTGTAATGTGGAGACAATTCAAAAGCAGTATATCGCAAAAGCTGTGTTATAGAATTATTGAAATATTCCTGTTTTAGAAATTATAATTATATTAAATTGTGTCACTGAACCCTACTCAAAAACTCCTCCATGTTTTAAACACAGTCACTTAAAAAATTAGCAAATGGAATATAACTATATCTCAGTGGGATTATAGTAGGTTAAGATGACACTTTACTCTTATAAATGCAGGGTAAGAGATCTGCAACTTGGAAGAAATAAAAGAGTTTCATTACATACTCAAAGTTTCTGTTTAACCATTCAGTAGGGGCTGCATCTCGATTGATGTCAGAGTGATAAAAGATTTATAATACAAAATGTGTGTATACAGCATAGTCTCTAGTGAGATTGAAAAGTAAAATGATTTATTTGTTAGCATAATTTAAATGCCCTCAGTGTAGTTTAAGAGACACATTTGCCAAATAGTGTTAATTCCTACAGTCTTATCAACAGCAAAACATTAAATTTGTTGGTGACACATAGAGTCAGAAAGCAAAAACAAATATAACTCTTTCAAAGAAAGGCTATTGAAAAAATGTAGAAATCTCCCTTATACTGTTATAACCCTAACTTAAAATATAGATGATGGTGACTGATGTGCAGTCCTTAAATAGGAAAAGACATTAATTCCCAAATGACTTCTATAGGGATTTAAGATGCTTTTAACTTTTAACATCCTAAGTCAGTTTCTAACTCTTGATTTGATTCTAGTATAACCTAAATATTAAGTTCAATCTAAATATATATTTGAATAATGACAGCTGAGCTTTCCTTTGAATAATTTCATTCTTACAAGAACAGATCAAATATAGCAGAAACTGGAAAAGTTTTGAAATTATTTCCAGGGCTGTTGCACCTTGTTTCTACCCATTTTTTTTCATTCTGAATACTCTGCAATGTCAATACAAGATTTTTTTACCTTTTCTACTGAGACACAGAGAACTTTGTTTTATATTTCTATACAGATTAAATGTAGGTTCAAGGAGAAAGAAAAGCCATGTGTTTGATTTGCAGCTTGAGTAGCAACATTTTTATGTGATGCTAATTTCTGTGACTAAATTTTCCTTGTTTGTCTTTCTTCTAAATGCATTTAGTTATGGTTTTTCTGAATTAATGACTATACCACTTGTCTTGTTCCCTAGAAAGTGATGCAATCTTGAAATCTTATTCTGCAGTATGAGTGGCCATTTATGTCTCTTACAGAGTTTGATCATGATTAAAAAGAGCACTTGCTATTCAAATCTAATGTGACTCTTGTGCACACATTAACTTGGAGTAAAACAGGACAAGAGATAACAAATTTTCGTTTTTCTTACTTAATAATCTTTACCTACAGAAGACAATACTAAAAAATTAATTTAAATAATTCTATGGGAATATGTTGACATCTATATTACTGGTATAAACTGATGATTAATGTCTTCTCTTGATATTATTTCCATTTTTGTTAATATATGTGCAATATTTTATAAAACGAAATCACTTATTTTAACTCAGGAGAACTTGCTCCTACCATATAACAATATTTATGATTCTTGTCTGGTAAAGCAGTAGTTTTATTTTTTCTAACCATTCAGGAGACAATTTAATAACTAGCTATTATTTTAAATTTGGCTCCAAGAATGGCACATATATTTACCTATGGGTTTCTTTGTGGTACTTTTTTTGCACTTTGTGTTATAGTCACAAAAGCAGTGTAAACTGTGTTAAATAAGAAATAAATTTGAGTGTATACACAGTGGGATGTATCACTCTCTATTTTGAGATTATGATTTGCACTGATTGTGTAATATAAAGCCAATATAAAAATATGTATACACAAAGGAACTAAAATTTTATATCGAAACCAAATTTAAAATAGGAAAGTGGATGTATTTCTTAAAATAAAAGGGATCTCAAATACATATGGCCTTAAAGTGAGTACAAGATTTTCATATTGAAAATTCCTTATTCAAATTTCTGTAGATAATACATCTGTCATCTTGGATAGAACACTTACAAGGGGAACCACACAATTTGAAAATTACCAGATGTTTTTTGGTCTTCTAGAAGTATAAAATCTCAGATGCTTAGTTCAATATCCACCTGATCCTCCAACAGATGATCCAAAGACATTAGCAAATGCAGATTTTATGGAATTTTTTTATACCAGATAACTTGAAGTTTTGCTTGTGCTGATGAAATTCTTTAACTAAGTAAGGTCTTTGTGGTTTAAGCTCAGTTTTCTCTGAATGCAACATTAACTGAAAAGTTAATTAATATTTTCTTAAAACTAACATTTATTACAGCATAATATATAGTTTTTGCAGCTTCAAATTAATCAGAAAAAGACTTGAATTTACCTCTGAATCTTCATTAAGTATTTTAAAAAACATTCAATATTTAATTAAGAGAGAAGGTCCATTATTAATTCTTAATTAAATGCTTCTATGAAAGACATACTTTAAGCAAACTTTTCTAATATAAAACTCAATTCCCAAAAGGTAGACATTCAATTTTCTTGACAGAAAGGGAAGATGTGTATGTGGAGAAAAAAAATGGGAAGGAAAATGTTAAAGGAGGACAAAGAAATGCAGCAATGAGAAATTAATACAATTTTGTAAATTAGGAGCTGAATTTACAGACAGAATCCTTTACCCACTTTCTCCTTCAAGACAGCTGAGGAATGCCTCTTCCCTAAGACAACTGCGAGAACTGGAAGTGGAAGACTAAAAAATTGCATTTGAATTGAATGATGTGGAAAACCCCTGTAAAAAACATTTTGTCTTTACTCATGCTTCATGTCCCACCGGGTTACAAAGGCCATCCTCATCCATTGTAATTTCCATTACAGCCCACTGCATTGCTAATTGCTCATCAGGGCAAGAGAAGGGAAAGACAGGTTTGTTTTCAGGGCTCTGTTCTGAGTAGTTCATATGGAGCAGTGAAATACAATTAATGTCCTCGACAAACAACTTGAGGTATATATTATTAAGGAAAACTTTACATAATATGGCTGGACTCCTATTTTCTTATTGATAGATAGGAGATGTTGGTGGATCATTTCTCTGTCTCTGAGTGAAAAGCAGGACACTTTCCTAACAAAAATCAAGGTGGGACAAAACAGAATTTATATTTTGTAATTTATTTATGGCACGAAATCTTACTTTCCTCTGTTCAAGCAACTTCCCCTGCTACTTTAACATCTAACACCAATCCAGATATTTTTTTTTATACGTTACATCTGCTTCACAAATCCATGAGAAATATTCCTATACAGAGCACTCGTTATCCAGTCTTCTGCTCTCTCTAATCTTTTTTCTCTTTGGGACAGCAGTTAATCTAATATGCTGAGAAAGCTGAAAGACAACCTCACACCTTGAACAATGCAGACTGATTTTTTTCCTTTCCCTGTGATGAGCACTTTTGCTGGAGGACTGGGATCACCTCTGTGGCTCTCCTTTGTACTTGTTTAAATATGTCCAAGGCCTTATGCTGGGGCCTTCTGAGCTGGATGCAGTACTGCAAGTGGGATCTTCCTCATTCTTTATGCTCTGGGTTCCTCTCCCCACTCCCCAGAATATAAAATTGTAGTTTCATCTGCTCTTATACAGTTCATCCTATGTTTAGGACCAGAACTGGTTCTGGTTTCACCAGATTTCTTTCCTGATTAATCTGCAAGATAAAACCTGGTTTCCACAGGCAACTTTCCTACCTATTCTTTATCCTTTATGCATTGAAGATATTACTAGCAAGTTGACCTGTACATCATTTGTGCAACTATCCCAAATGTATCCCTTTGAAGTAACAGAATAATTAAATATTTATGCTGTATTTATGTTGTGTCAAAAACCATATATTGTTGCTGTTATGATGTAAAAATTTGTTTTTCATGGTTTAACTCCCATAAACAACTAAGTACCACAGAGCTTCTTGCTCAATCCTCACACAGTGGGCTGGAGGAGAGAAATAGAAGCATAAGACTGGGTCGAAATAAAAGCAGTGTAATAGGGAAAGCAAAGGTTCTGTGTGCATGAAAAGCACAACAAGAAATTCATTCATCACTTTCCAAATGCAGGCAGGTGTTCAGCCATCCCCAGGAGAGCAGAGCTCCATCAAGTATAATGGTCAGCTGGAAAGAAAAATGCCAGCACTCCAATTGTCCTCTTCTTCTGCTTTTCCTCTCAGCTTTTATTGCCAAGCCTGATGTCACATAGTATGGAATATCTCTTTGGTTTATTTGGGGTTAGCTGGCCCTGCTGTGTCCCCTTTTGTGGACCATTTTACACAATGGCAGCCTAATTGCTGCTGGGGTGAGGTGGGGTGAGGAGCAGAGAAGGCCTTGAGGCTGTGCAAGCACTGCTCAGCAATAACAAAAAGCACCACTGTGTTACCAACACTGTTTTCATCACAAGTCCAAAGCACAACCCCATACAAATTGCTATGAAGGAAAATAACTCTATCCCAACCAAAACAGTACAGTGTTACAAAATGTTTCAATCATCTTGCTAATTATTTTGCTTTAATAAGCCTGTCTAGGATAAAGATAAGGGAATATTATTTATGCCTTGTTTAGTATGCCTTTTAATGGGTGAAAAAGGTTTCTTTAGCTGCATGCCATGATGGAATGTTCTGGCTTCTCTGACACACTGAATCACACCATTAAATCTGAATCATGTCAAAGCCTAGGTGAGCAGGCATGGGAATGGCTCAAAGCTGCAGGAGGGAGGTTTAGACTGAATATTAAAAGTATTTCTTTACCATGAGGATGGTCAAACACTAGAACATGATTGCTAGAGAGGTCATTGGTGCTCCAAGCCTGTCAGTGTTTAAAGGCATTTGGACAATGCCCTTAATAAATTTAACTTGTTCAGCTCTGAATTGGTCAGACAATTTTATGAGATCATCATTGTAGCTACCTTCCAACTGAAAATGCTCAAATCTCTCTTAATGCTTCAAAGAAGCACAGTTATTTTCTGGAATTTTTTATTACTTTTTGTAATTATATCACTAATATACATACAATTTTATTTTGTCAGTAAATATTAAAATATACTCTTATGGGTAGTATTTTGAAATGTAACAGAAAAAATCAGAAAGTAATAATGAAATTTATAATACAAATGTAACAAAGTGAGTATAGTTATTATATTTAACCCTACTTAAAGACAAGGAATTCATTATTATGTACCTTTCATTATTTGTTGTTCTCAAAAGAGCTTTATTTAGAGTTCTGATTTATTTTCAGTTTATATTATCTTCCTTTTCTTACTTAGATAAAAGGATGTACCTACCTATAGTTTTTGAATGAGTGGCAAATTCTCATTTTTCTCACTCAGATTCTAGCTTTAGGCTTCTGAAGAACAGCCTCACTATCATTTCAATTCTAGTTATTTACAGGAAACCCTTGTCCACGAGAAGATTGCTCTCCCAGTATTCTTGGACAATTTCTCAGGAACTAGTGAAAATTTCAGTCAGTATTTATTTATCTCAAGAAAACAGAAATAACATGCTACCCAGACCTCATAATCTAGCCAGCATCACCAGCAAGGATTAGTTGCTGTCTCAGGTGCATAAATTGCATATTTTGAAGTGATTTGATGCAATCCAATTAAATAAAATTAATTTTGATCATCTAAAGAAAGACATTTTTTGAACTATACTTATGTGAGATTCTGAGGGAAAAAAATATATTGGCAAGAAGAATGAAAGTCTGCAGAGTGACAATTCAGTGTCTCTATTGTAGGTGTCAGATAACTGCATGTATCACCACATTAAAAAAATTGATCTCTTTCACTAAATTGCTTCAAAAAGACCATAAAATTCATTGGGTTGCATAAGATATACACCAGAAACTGTATACGGTAAAAGAGCAAATACACCAGCCAGGAAGGGAATGGTGATAAAAATGCAATTGAGGTGTAAATGAAATGGTTGGATTCTTCATCTAAAGGCATTCTATAGTAATATTGTCACTTTTGAAAGAAGACACTCCTGTAGCTAACACAGGCACACAAAAGCCAACCCTACCAAAACTATCTATTGACAGCTGGGAACACAAAACAAAGCTTCCACTTAACTTATGGTGGTTTGAGCATACTTGAAACCTCCTGTAATGTATTCAGCTGAAGTAAAGGCCAAAAGTGCATGTGAAAAGGATAAATAGCTTCATAGTTGTCTGATATGTGGAACTTAATTATCTTGTCTATGGAAAACCATTCCTTTCAGCAGGGAATTATAAACTCATGTGAAGTTTTGCAATTAATGCAAACAAATAATTTAATTACAGGCTGCTGTTATTGACAATGTGGGTATGAATGGTTATATGCCCTGCAGGATTCAAGCAACTTGTCAGATGGAGTCAGAAAGACAGATTTTTTTTTTTTAAGGACTATTAACATGATCATTTAAAGTAACTAACTTTTTTTTTCAAGTCTGAAATATACCAAATTATTTCAGGGTGTTTAAAATAATTTAAAATAGAAATCCAATGTCTATCAAGCATAAAAGAAACCAACATGACATCTCAAAATGTCAAATGAAGAGTGAAAAACTGAAAGTCTGTTTTCAAAAATACTTCTGTGACTTTTCTGTCATGAGAGCAAAGGCAGTATACCTACCAAAAAAGAGGAAAAAAACCCCAAACAACCCAACAATTCTATTCCTTCTATATAAATAGATTTCATATCTGTAAGGTGACAGCAATAAACTTATTTCATAGGCTAAGGGTGTTACAGAAAATTATGCTGAGAAAATTAAAAGATTAATTCAGCTGATATTGAAAATTATTGAAACCTGAAAGAGGTGTGTCTCTCTTTGCTAGCTAGTACAAAAATGGCACTCAACTAAGCAACTACTGTCTGGTAGTATCTCAGATTTGGAAGGCAACACTCAACAGCACTTTCCACACACCACTTTTATGAATCTCCATTCTCAGTTTTTTCTTTTCAGCAAGTAACTGCGCAGCCAAAAAGAATCCCCAAAATAACTTCAAATGAATCAACCATCTATTTCAGACTCACACTATCATTGTGAAATGACATTTTCTCAAGCTCTAAGAATATAAAAGAGGATATATTGCTTATTTTTATGCAATTTTCCTGATTTTAAAATATTTTTATGATTTATTAAGAGATTTTTCTGCATATTTAGATGTCAGATTTTTGAAAAGAAGAGTTAGGTAAACAGAAATGAGGGTGAAATTTACTCAGGAATTGAAGGTTCTCAGCATTAATTACATGCCTTAAGAGGAGTTCTTGAATATCCATTTGAGATACCTGAGTTAAATGCTTCCTTGAGTTTCGTAAGAGTCAGCAGAACACTCATCTGTATCAGAAACTCTACCTCTGCTTCCTAAATTCTTGCATAAATCTCAGAAGTATTTATCAAATTTAACCATGTTGTCCATAAAATTCCTTTACCAAACTATGAGTATTGGGACGCAAGTGTAGACTGATTTTTGAAATTATATGTTGAAATTTATCTTGTCTGGAGCAGAAAGCCAATGTCAAGGAATATTCACTTTTACAATGAGATGGGTACTAAAAAACCTCTAGGAAGGGCAGTATAGAAGCAATTGTAACTGAAATAAGAGAGGCAAGGTACTTGGTTTCTTTTACCGCAGTAATTTCTTTTTTTAAGTAAAATTATCAAAATTTATTGTTAAAATTCTTTTGAAGTCTGTCATTCAGATTCTGTTGTCATCTGGCAAAGACCCTCACATGGCAAACACTCATAGGCAGATTTCTCTTTTGAAGCAGGTGGAGGCAGGTTGATATATTTGGGACAAAACCCACAATGGTGATGGAGATATTCAGTTTATCCTTTCTTCACTTTAGAAAGAGAATTTTTTAAAATGTTAACTAATAGCCATACTGTGTGAGACAGTATGGCCTGAGGGGAGCCAAATGCACCTATTTCAGCAATTCCTGTAATTATGAGGTTATGAGTAGATCAGAGAATTTTTCTTACTCTTTTCTGTTATTCTGCTTTGTATGAAACACATGAAAGCCTCATCCAAGCCAGAGAAGGCAGGAAGAAGAATATTAATTTTTATATATAATATAATATTTTTATGGTTAGGACCAGCCCAGAGGTTATGGAGCTCACTTAAGGGGTGGCAAGACTTGTGCTTGGTTTTGTGTAAATATTTTATCTCATGACTATTAAATATATGGTATACAAACAGTTGAAATATGAATAGGGAGCAGGGTCATGGGAAGGTGCCATTGTGTCACTGACCCAGAGTTTATAACTGAATGCAAGCCCTACGAAAGATCACAAACCTTTATATTCCCAAAAGGGTAATTTGCTGGATAAAAGAGAGTAATCCAAAATTCTACCTCTTACTCTAGTACTAAGGAGATATTTATTTGCATTTTACCTCTCTTCCTCTCCCTGACATACTTTTCTTACCTCACAGAAATCTTTCATTACTTCAAGTGATTTAAACAAGTTCAAAAGTGGAAGATAATGTCATTGCCTCTTTCATCTGCACCTCAGATGATGTCTTTAATGTGTTCACATAATGGGTTCAGACTATTTAGTTAGTGTGATCTTGAAAATGCTCTGAAGTTTGAATGCTTATCCATATATTATTTTACACCTAAATTATCAATTTATGTTTATAATTAATTTCAAACTATTATTGAGCATTTATCACTCTATACACTTATAATTTTAAAAAAATGTAATTATCAGATCTGAGTACAGAAATGGCAGATGACAAATTTTAGAGGAGTTTTTATCACACAAGTGTATACAGGAAACCAGAAATAGTTTCAAAATTATTCATTTAAAGCAGTGGATGAACATTTCTGCCAAGAAATTGATGCCTTTATTCCTGTGTTTATAAAATACTTGTCATAAACTGTTTAGGTATCTCCTGAAAAATAATACATTCTCCAGCCCTCAAATTTTCAGTGTTAAACCAAACATGTACTCAGTCATTCTAATACAAATAGCTTTTATTGCTAACCTTTTAAAATGTCTGATAATTTACATTCGTGAGCACATTCAAAAATTAAAATGGAAGTTTGTGGTAAAAATGGGGTAAAATGCAACAATGTAATGGGAAGAAATAATCTGCTTAACTCAGCCCCAGTTTCTCAGATTATCCTGGGTTCCAGAAACCTTTGAGCAGTGCTCTCAGACACACAGGGTGGCTCTTGGATTTGCCTGTATAGGGCCATGAGTTGGACTTCAATGAGCCTTGAGAGTCTCCTCTGACGCAGGATGTTCTATGATTCTGTGATTTGTTGTTCTCTGATTATAGATATAGTGCATTATAAGAGATTGTCAAACTCATTAAAATAGATGGTCAAAAAACTTGAATTTTGCTATTTCTCATAATGTAAGTGCAATTTCTGACCTCTGAAACGTAACTTGTTGAGTGACCAATTTTTCAAGTTGTGATAGAGCCTAAATTTATTCCTCAGATATTTTATAATCCAGCAGGTAATCTTTTTATTCTGGAAATCTTTCCAGAATCATAGAAATAAAGATTGGAAGAGACCTTTAGAAGCACTCTGCTGCCACAGGATCAGGATCAGTTATGTTAAGGCCAGTCCTGGTAAATTATTGTTTGTCTCCCGTTAAAACAGCCATAGTACAAACTTTTGTTTTTCTCCTTTTGTGGATACAAATTTCAGTTATAATCCAGAATCGCATATTAAAAGTGTTGCTTCCTTTCTCTCTCCTGAGTAGGAAAAAATGACACCTCAGCTTCACAGAATTCAGAACATAGATCCAGGAATACTAAAGCCACCTGTCATCAAATTACATAGCTTGCCAGAAATAAATAATGATTCTTATCATAAACTCACTACAGCAAAAGGAAATCAAAATACGTATTGGATGTATTGGCAATTGCAAATTCTACAACACTAAGGGAAGCAGACACCTCCTCATCCCCCATCCCCCAAACTACAAGACACTTTTCAGAGGAAAAACAGACTTATAAACTATTAAAATGAGTATTGATATAGGTGACTATTCCTTTTGCTTTGACAAAAGTGGTAACATTTGGAGAGCAAATATGAACTAGGTCAGCAACATTTGAGGTTTTATTTAAAGAAACACTTTCTTTCCTGGCATATGCTTCAGCTCCAGGATATTTCCAAGGTATTTCTGAGATAACATCTGTTGTCAGGTGTCGTGGTTTGAGAGGAAATGAGTTTTTTGGGGATAGTGTGGTCAAACTAATAGGTGTTCAGATTTTAATATTGGCACCTGGTTTGTCTACTGAGGGCATGGATACGCCTCTGAGAACACAGGGGGTTAAAAGCTGTGAACTCCCGGGGGAAGCTCGCTTGGGTTCCGGTTAGTGAAGACAGCCGACCTGCCCTGCCCGGCTCCGAGCTGGCCGGGGGAGGGGAGCCATGCGGCCGGAGGAGGTAGGCCAGGCCTGGGACAGAAGGGAGGAGGCCCCTGCGAGATAGAAGGGTGGAGGAGCACAGCAAGGCTTCGGCAGCTATCCCTCACTCCTCACCCCCCCTCCCCGGAGGGGGAGAGAGGGAGAGAACCTGTGCCTGTGATAGCGCGGCCGGCGGGAAGGAGAAGGGGGGGACCAGCCGTGGGAGTTCATAGACCAGCAGAGCCTGGGACTTTTAACCTTTTTCTTGTAGATGATGGAAACTTTGCAAATGCTAATCCTCCTGGAGTTGATCTTTGTAATGGTATCAACAATTTTGACTGGTTCTATCATTTACTGACTGCTGACTGAAATAAAGGCAACGTTAACACATTATCTTCAATGGAGTTTTCTAAGCAACCTACACTGTTGAAGAAAGGTCTAATTTCTTTCATAATTTTAATGAATGACATAGCTAAGAAGTGTGTGAGGGTTTGAGGGCAGATTTTTTGGTTGTGTGTTTGTTTTTTTTCTGTTTAGAACATTCATTACAGCAAATCTTTATTTCTGTAGATGTCAATCATCACTAGCTTGACACATATAGCTCTCAGAAATTCATTAGCAGTTTATTTGTTCTGGATTTGCCTCAATAGGTTAATTCTCATGCAACTAGATCACAATAATATAGTGTCATAAAAAGATTGCACTCAGAATATGTTGGCATTTGAACCCTGGAACTGCTCACTTCCTGGAATGCTGTTGTCCCAAACAATGGTCTGTGCCCTATATTGTGTTGTAATCTTTTCCCTAGCATATCCACTGGAATTGGGATAATCATCATTATTTCTTTTATGTTTGTGGTGGTTAAACTGTTCTTAAGTACCCATTTCAAATTTATATCTTTGCCCAGAACTCACCTTAATATGCATAAAAATCTCAGAGGATTAGAGAAGCATTATCAGATGGTTTTCAAATCCTCATACCTTCAGGGATTTCTCCTTATCTTAAGAGGCAGGTAGGTGCTTCTTCACACTGTTGATGTCCTTGGAAAGTAAGAGAACTATTTTATTTTGTCATTTATTTTGTTATTTTAAAGTAGATTTGCCAATTTTTAAAAGCTTAGTGTGGCTGAAACAACTGGTGATTTGCATTTTTAATACTACTTTTTCCTTTTCCTGTTCCTTTTTTTCCTTTTCTTTTTCCTTTTCCTTTTCTTTGACTTTGAACAGTTATTAAATAAATCCCAATTTATATAGTTTTTTGGGTTTTTTTCCAATAATGCAAACATTATTAATGTAATTTTTTATTTTCCAACAGTGCTTATTTCTGATTTCAAAAACCAGCTAGAACAGATTTTCCCTGGATATCACAACCTGCTTCTGAGCTAGAAGCTTTGAAGCAGACAGTGCAATAGTCAGTGGTGTCCCAACCATAAGGGGATGCTAAAAAGTAAGAGGGACTGATAAAACTTAAAGGAGGCCTGCAAGAAAGCTGGCCTCTAACTTCTTAAAAAAAAATTCCCTGTCTAGTGATAGGGCAAGGGGAAATGGCTTTAAACTGAAAGAGGGTGAATTTAGATACTAGGAAGAAATCCTGTACTGTGAGAGTGGTGAGGCACTGGAACAGGTTGCTCAGAGTAGCTGTGGATGCCCCATCCTTGGCAGTGTTCAAGGCCAGGTTGGATAGAGCTCTGAGCAACATGGTCTAGTGAAAGGTATCTCTGCTCATGCCAGGAGGGGATTGGAACTAGATGGTCTGTAATGACCTTTACAACCCAAGCCATTCTTTAGTTCTGTGATTATGTGGTCCACAAAATAAAACCTCAAATCAGCATTCTCCTACTTCATAGAAACTATATTAAAATGCCCTTACTAATTGCTTGTTTCTGATCTCTTTAATTTCCTCGTCTAACACTTGTTCTTTAAGATGCTGCTAAGTGATATTTTTTTGAAAAGTTGCAGATGGAGGTGAAAATTATATCTTTTCATGATGCTTCCCTCCATCCTCATCTGACACTGTTGGTTATGTACATGCACAAAGAGATGGATTAGCAGGCAAACATAGTTCAAAAGAGTGTTTCATGTCTTAACCATCATGACTGCCATTTTGAAGCCTACATCCAAAAGACCAAATGCTCTGAATACTGCCAAAATGCTAAAGCTTCACTTTGTTTTAAAGGGAGGAAGTTTGTGTAAATATGGTTAAGCAGAGAAAGAAAAAATGTGGGGATAATATGCCTTCTTGATGATCAGGGAAAAAATTTTTTGGGTTTTGGTGGGTTGGGTTTTATTGTTTGGTTTGGTTTTTTTGGTGTTTTGGGGGTTTTTTTGGTGGGGGTTTTTTCTTTTTTTTTAATTTGGAAGCAGGACTTTTCAGAAGTTGTGATCAGGGTGTGATGAAGGGGATAAGAAAGTCAGGAGAGGACAGAAAAAACTCTTTCCAAATCAAAACCTATTCACTTTAATTTGTCTCTTATTCCTTCCTTTAAATTTGTCTCTTTCTTCCAACAATTCAACCATTACATTTCTCTATGAATAGTTACCTTTCCTCATGTCATTTCAAGTTTGAATTGTCCTCCAAGTTAATTCTCGATCTTTGTCCAAAATTGAATTTCCATTTTTATTTTAATCCTTTTTATTCTCCAAATAAAAAGGAGGTTTTTTTGTGTAATCTAAATAGGACAGGTAAAGTAGAAAGTCACTAGATAGTAATGGTCAGATTACAAAAGCCTATATAAAAATAAAGCAAATAAGAAAAAATTTTATATAAAATTTAAAGAAAATCTATTGACTTCTGAAATTGAAGTGTTCTTCTTATTCCATGTCTAATTTTTAGAATTTTGACACTTTCAATACTCACTTAAACTGCATGGATTCATTGTAAAGCACCTGCCTACAGATACTCACTTGCTTAAAATACTTACATTTCCTGCAAATTATTATGACTGCATCTGCTCCTACCCTACTCTTGTTAAAAGTCTTGACAATTTGGAAATCACTTGTCAAATTACCTCACAGCAGTTTGAGGTATGGTGGAACTATAAAAGTCTTTCTCAGAAGTAAAGATTCGTAAGGGAGTGTTGTTACAGCTGATATTCTGATTCCCAATGACAGATTTGTTCTTATTTGTTTTTTTCCAAAAGTGATGCTAAAGTTTGAACTTGAACTTGTATGAAGTGTTTCTCCCAGAAAGATCTGCCTTAATGACTAAAATAACTTCTTGTATATCTGTAGTGAATTTTTTTTTCCCCTCCTTGATGCAAAATTTGTTGTACTGTTGTACTCTCAGGGTGGTTAGTGGGAGGTGTGTTTCAGTTTTAATATTGCAGAAATATGCTACAAAAATGAGTAGAATTTAAGGCAAAAACCACAGGTGTTGAATGTCATTTAGTGCCATTATATGTGTCCTTAAGAACAGCACTTAACCACTGACTGATTTACAAAGTGATAAAACAAGTTTTATTACAACTGTATCGTGGTCTACTGTAGATTCAAAATAGTGATATTCAGGATACACCTATTAAAAGATATTTCATCCTTCCACATACACACATAGACAGACATTAAGGAGTATGTACAAAGACATTATTTTGAAAAGTTTTACTTGAGAGTCAGAGAAATGCTCACATGTAATGTTTTGGCTCTTCTCAGTGGGTGAAGGGTTGAGCCTTGAGAAGTGAGGATATCACCCCAGGCTCTGTCATCCGTCAACAGTGCTCTGAGTTTCACAAACTCTCCAAGAAGTTCTGAGAGGCATCTCACTCAGAGGAAAGTGCTGGAAAGTGCAGCCCACTGTGGTCCAGAAGAGCTCAAAAGGTTTCACTTAAGGCTGCTGTTTATAGAGTCTCAATATGATTGAGTGAGATGATAGTGAGGTTCTTTTATCCATAAAATGTGTTTTGATAAGTATTAGAATAAACTTTGTATATGACTTAAGTTGGTGTTTCCATGTGGAATCAGTTTTGCAGCTCTAATAAGACTGAAATTTTTCATATTTTCATATCTTCAAACCAAAATATAATATGTCTAATTAATACTTTTGACAGAATTAATACAATCCTTTATTTAACTGATGATGAGTTTGCCCACTGAGTAACTTTTTATAGCAATAACCTGAATTCACTTCTTGATGAAAAGTAGTGGAAAAGACTGTGCATAAAATTTGTGTTTAATTTAAAGAAAGAATGGCAAATAGGAGTGCAGGTGTCTTCTAGCAGATCAAGGAGAGATTTTTATAGTTTCTTTCAGAGATTCTTACAGTCTACCTGTCTGACAGCTGACACTGATGACAGCTGAGAATGAGCACATCACAAATAAAGTTTTTAATGTATGCAGGCATTTTAGGACTTTGGTAAAATACAGCGTTTCAGTATTTACACTTCCAGGGATTAAGTACTGAAGTTTACATTTTGCAGGAGCACAGAATCATTCTCTGTTGGCTAAACTGAAGTAAACCAGGAGGAGTCTTGCTGAAGATAGCTGGTGATACAACATGTGTTCATGTGAGGAGAACAATAAATCTAGGACTGGATACAAGGCATTTGGAAGGCACAGTGGCTTGATCCTTTCTTATACAAGCAATGCTACAACAGTAATTCAGATGTATCCCAAACTTTTTATGAGGATGGTGAATTTTTCTGAAAAATAAAAATAAAGAACATAAAAAATAAGTAAGTCAAATTCCCATCTCATGTTTGTTTAAAATTTATAAAAATAAGGCACAGGCAACCAATTTTGAATTTTCATTGTGTTGGAATTTGTGACTGTGCATTGCCTTTTAAACACAGAAGTTGAGAAAGTTTCTATTAAAACATTATGTTCTTATATATTCCAGGGAATGGATATTCTGGGAAACTGCTGGTGATTGTAGTTTATGATGCTTTGTCTACTGGAATAGCTAATAAATTAAGCTGGTTTCAAAATGCCTATAAGCAAAAATCCTGAGGATTCCATTAGTATAAAAGTAGAATAACAGAGGGGTGAATTATGTCTAAGGTTTCCTTTACTTATTTCTTTTAGCAGCTTGATAGATTGGCTTTGATTCTAACTTCTCTTCACGTGATTTATATTTTGGAGACAAAGATTATTGAGCTAAAAAAGCTCAGAGGACATCTGTTTCTCAATTAATTTATAATTTTTAATTTTATTATTTTCAGTTGAAACATCATATTTGGCATTATATAAATTGTATTTAATCATGGGGTGTAACTCAAGCATTAAACTGGTTTACCAACAAAAGGAGTATATGGTTATTTTTTTCTGAATTGCTTTTAGAAACTTATGGAGAAATCTTAGCATTCACATAAAAGTAACAAAACCCTGACTAGCTTCAGAGAAAGCCTACCTGCCAATTAGGAATTGCACAATCATACAGAATTTCATTGCTTTGTCTTTCTTCTGTATACTCACATAATCATTCTAATTCCCTTTTAAAATATTTTTGGATTTTTCCAACACTTTTTTCTCCTCTTCATTTTCTGTAACTATTTTATGAATTATTTTTCATATACCAACAGGGATCAGAGTTAGCTTAGAGAGCTAAGAACACTACTGTGTCAGATGCTTTATCACTAAGTGAAAACTTTCCCATACTGTAGCTGTACTCATGGTCTAAATTATGAGTGCAATCATACTCTTCAATATCCATAGTTTATCATTAAGCTTATTGCTTTTCAGGGCATGTAATAGATCTTAAAATCAATGATTCTCTATCTAAATTAAGTAGTCTAGCATCTCTGCAAGAATTTCATTGCCATTTGACTAAGATTAATAATGGTTTTACAAAGGAAAAAAAGAATATTAAGAAGTGTATTTTGGAGAAAGGGAAAGTTAAGTTTTTTTGTCCTTGCATTTCCAGAGCAACAGCTTAGATCAGCCTTAGAGACATGGTTTTGTAATGTGTTCACTAAATTAATAAATTAGTTTCCTAATCAGAATACTTTGTTTAGCTTGAAGTACTTTGCAGCCAAAACACAGATGTGTGTGTGTGTGTGTATGTATATATATGTATATATATATATATGGCAAATAGTGGGGCTGGAACTACGTGATCTTTAAGGTCATTTCCAACCTAGACTTTTCTATCATTCTGTGATTTAACATAACTTTTGAATAGAGCCTATACTTATCAAAGCCTAGTCACACTTTTTTCCAGTGGTCTTGATACTAGCATTCTGTTTAAGCCATACCACTTCTTCCTTTCTTTTTTCTTGCATTAGGTTCTGAGTGCCAAAAATGAAAGCTGTAGAAATTAATTCTCTATCAGTGGCTTCTGCTCTCTCAGGTTTTATTGTCAATTGGGTTGGCAGCTTTACAAATATCTCTGAATCTCTGAGGGTAATCTGTTGTGCCTGTGGAGAGGATGCCTGGTAGTCTTGACCACTATTTTAATTTAATTAATTTCCCTTTCCCTTTTCCCTTAGATATAGTATTCTACTACATCTAAGAACATTTTTAGTTTGAAAGGAAATAAAGATATCTGGAAAATACATGTTCTTTTCCTTCAATTTCCAAAAAAAAAAAAAAGATCTTACACTTAGTAATTCTCCATTTAAATTCCTGGCCTACTATTTAAAAAGCAGAAACTTCTAATAATGGTTCTTTAGAACAAAAAGTATGTATTTCACACAATTTACAACACAAAAGTTATAACAACTTTTAAAAGATACTACCTCTGCTATCATGCAGGGGGAGGCCAAGAGGTGAAACACACAGGAAAATGGTGGGTTGTTTTTACATATGTTATGTTATGTTATATGTTATGTTATGTTATATGTTATTGTCTTTTTTGTCAGTTTTGTCAGTTTTTTCTCTCTGTGCAGTTTATTTTGCAGGCTCTTCAACAGAACCACTACTGCTCAAAACTGAGCCCACCAGGAATGCTTCTGGTGCCTCTGTGATAACATTTAGGAAAGGGTAAAAATCACTGTACAGCAGAGAGGTAAACAGCTCTGCAGACACTAAGGTCAGTGAAGGAGGAGGGAGAGGCAGTGCTCCAGGTGCAAATCAAGTATTTCCCTGCAGCCCATGGAAGAACCCGCACTAGAGCAGGTGGATATGCCCTGGAAAAAGAAGAGCCCGCGCCATAGCAGGCTGCTGGCAGGATCCTTGGGCTATGGAGGGGAGCCCATACAGGAGCAGGTTTTCTAGCAGGAACTACAGCTTGTGGCACCTACATTGGAACTGTCTGTTTCGGGAGGACTCTATCCCATGGGAAGGAGCCCTGCTGGAGCAGCTGGGAAATTCTAGCACATGAGAAGGATACACACAGGAGGAATTTGTGAAAGACTTCATCACGTAGGAGGGACTTGACACTGAAGCAAGAGAAAAGTGAGAAGGAGGAAGGAGCAGCAGAGACAAAATGTTATGAACTAGCTGTAACCTCCATCCCTAATTCCCCTCCACTTCTTCAGGCAGGGAAGTGATAGAAGTGACAGGAATAAAGAAGTGAAGTTGACCCTGGGAAGAAGGGGAGGATAGGGGAAAGATGTTTTTATTTCTGTCTTTGTTTCTCACCATCCTACACCATTTCTACTTGGCATTAAATTAATTTTTCCCCACTCAAGCGTCTTTTGCCTGTGATGTAATTAATGAGTGTTTTTCCTCGCTTTCTTTCTGAGACTTTTCACCTGTTTTCTCCCCTTTTTCGGAAGAGAAGAGGGAATGAGAAAGTGGCTTAGGGGGCATCTGACAGCCAGCCAGGTGTAACCCACCACAGTACTGTATGTCTGTACTCTTTGGAAATATCATAGGTAATAATTATTCTTGTGACATAGCTTTCACACCAATTTCACTGCCATAATAGCGTGTGAAAATCAGAAAAGGATACAATGTGATATATTTAAAATTAATTGAATCAGAAAAGGATACAATGTGATATATTTAAAATTAATTGATAACTGTTAATAATTCAGTATCTACTGTGTGGTTAATTAAAGATTCATCTGTATATGTTAATTTACGTAAAGTACTACTTTTACCACAGCATCATTTAATTCCTTTCAATGTGTTGCAAGGATGTGTAGAGTTTTTGGCATTTTTTTTAAGTTTAAGTTAACTAGTTTTCCAAGTATTATGTAATTTTCAACTTAAGGCATTTCTTAGGATAACTAAATATGAAATGTAAGGGTTTTTTCTTTTAAGATTTTACTTAAAAAACTAAATAGGAAAGACATTCTTACTCTTACTGATGACCCAAAGTACTGCCTTTTTCTTTGCATTGCATTTGTGTCAAGTAAAGTATAATGCTATTTAATCTGTTAATATATTAATATGGAAAAAAATTTGTATCTCTTAAACTTAGATTTCTTATTGTGATAAATTTAAACACCATCAAATCCACTCAGTTATTGCTTCATTGCAAGCTAGTGTTTTGTAGCAATTTTTTCTCTTTGACTTAAGGAAAGAAATCAGAATTAATCTACATATTTGAAGTTAGCTCATTAAAATAAGTTAATTAAAGATATGCAATTTTAAAATCAATACCGCTTTATAATCAATCAATATTAAAAATATTTTTTAAATCTTGTTTTAATCAATAATCCATCCTTTTGGGGCTGAAATATGATAAAACAATTTCATGTAATGAACAGCATTAGGTATTTGCAATAGCATCATATGAAAATGCAACCTAATTCTGTGGTACCACGTTAATTAAAAAACAGAGATGAACAAGAATAAAAATAGTATGCACCAACCAGCAATCCTAATATTTGCAGGAGCTCCTGCATCTCTCTTGAAGTATTTACAGAGAAGACAACAATGAGAATAAGCACCATCTATGCCATAAAACCTCTGAGGAAGGAAACAGTTGAATGAGGTGGGAAAGGGTACCAGCCTTTAGCTTGTCTGTTGTTTTGAAAAATGTTTTCAATTTAGGCTGAATTTAAAAGGCTGAATTCAGAAAATAGTCTTTATATCCATTAATAATACCTTTTAGTATTCCTAATCTTGAACAAATTACATTATTTATATAATTATTCATTGTTTTAATGTGTTTATCTCCTGACTTTCTATATACCATAAGCTGTTTTATCAACTGTTTATGTGAGAGACCTTGTGAAGAATGTTTTGCAGCGGAGAAGGTATCTGCTGCTCAGACTAACTATAACATGAAAGGTATGTAGGTATCATGGTGACATAAAAATGAGAAGGGCTTCTGCGTTCTTAGAAGTATCTATTCCTTAGAATTCATCATAATTTCCTACAATTATTGTTTTTTTTAATATCCAAATTTATGTCCTGTCCTTTCCCTCCCACTCTCCTCAAGCCAACAAAAATCACAAACCTTGGTTTGATCCGAACTTGACCATGCTGCTTTAAGGGGGCATAGTGTCTTTTGGCACACCCTGAAATAACTTTATGGCATGGAAATGAATCTTCATGCATATTTTGAAACACACATTCAGCTTTGGTCCCTGTTTCTGACATAGAATATGAACACCTAAGCTCAGCTGAATGTAAATCATACCTAGCCAATATATTATTTTCCTGGTTTGAGCTTTCATTCTATAAGTACTCTGATGTGTCCCATGAAAACCATATAACATTTTGCACCAATTTCAGTTAGAAATAATTGTCACATTGTAATGAAATTATATCTTTGAAAATTCAAGCTGTTAGACTGTTGTTATAGATAGCATAGACATCCGTATTTTCTTCTCTTCTATGAGATCACTGAACAGTTTTACATCACAGAACACTTCCATGTACTTCAGTTTGTTTTAAAAAAGTTACTAAGTGTATAGTGAATACACATCTGCCATATTTTCACAGTTTTATCCTGTAGCTCCTTGTAGTGCATTTTTTTGATTTGTCCAAAATAAATACACCAGATTGACATCTGAATTTGGAATCAAATTTAGAGAAGTTCAAATAAAATGTCTTCGACTTACTTGTGATTCAGATCTGCTTAGAATCAGTAAGTAACTACATTTCCTATGATGAGACCAGTGATCAGTAGTTTCTCCATAATCTTCTTTCTATACCAGAATTTATAAACTCATCTGTTTATGAAACAAAGGTAATATTTGTGTCTGTTATACTGATAAACATTTGAAAGTACAACACATCTGCTTGAATTACCACTGGCTTGTTGGAATCATAGAAGCAGAGCAAAGGAGAATGTCAGTGCAATCTCTGATTTAGGACCTTGTTGTGTTCATCTAACATAGTTTGTGCAGTTGTATTCTCATGGAAACTTTCATAAACCTGATATACTTCATAGTTATTCTGTGATTCCAATGTTTATGTGTGATGCCTATGGTAATATCCATTAGTTCGTGATTCAAACATTTCTGCCAGCAGATTTTCTTTCTTTCATCTGGGTGCCTTCTCTTTACACATAATTTTTTAGCAAAAACTGGATCAATAGAATTGAAAGTGATGTTTTATCCTTAGGGTCTTGACTTAAGCTTTTTTAGCATCTCATGGTAATCTGCCCAAATTGCCTTTGGTATAAGCGTGTCATTGACAATTATGTGGAAAATCTCAGTATCTCCAAATGTTTCATTGATCTTTTTTTTTTAATGTATCATGAGTCTCAATTCTTCATTTATTTCAAAAGGCAGATGGGAAAACATATATATGCCCCAGGGTGTACTAAAGTGTGCACTTTGGATGATTCCTCTTCTAGTCTGACTTGCCAAAACTTGTTTTTCAAATTTAGAACAGAAAGATAGGTTTTCAAGTTTGTCAGTCCTGTCTTAATATAATCTTGCTGAAATCTGTGGCTTCCAGTTAAATCCCAATCCCCACCATCCCTCTGTTCGTCTGCAGGCCTACAAACCCACAGAAAGCAGAAATTTCCACTTTCTTTCCTATCTATAGAAATTCACACCTGAATTCATCTTCCACTGTAAAAAGACACATTAGAGCTATATGTGAGAGATATGGTCAGATAGCTGATGTATTAATAGCAATAGGCAATATTTCCCCTGGAGCTCCTTTATCCTTCTCAGTATGGCATTGCAGAGTGAAGTGATTTGGGAAGTCTCCATGTGCAATGTGTCTGTTCCATTTACTAAGTTAGGTTTGGTTGACAGGTAATCACTCTTGTAGGGTGGGGAACCACCACATGCTCCTGCCTCACAAAGCAGGCAGTTCTTTCTCAGTGGCCCTGAATGTCAAACTAAGTTTGAGCAAGACAATTTCAGCATTTCAAAAGTCTTTTCAGTTTAATTTTGTAGCATTTTGCTCTGTTATATACTTGTTGATCTGCTTTTTCACCTAGTGAGAAGACCAGAACAGTAATTAATGAAAAAAAAAATGCCTAAGAAATCATCCAAAGTGGAAAGCAAGTTGTGCTAACTCCCCTATCAACAACATTCAAAGTTTCTTAAGCTATTTTTAGCAGGGAGGACTGTGTTCAGTCAGCATCTGTTAATCAGATCCTTTTGCAGATTTAGGAGTTATTACACTTGTCCACAAGATGAGGGCAGATAATTATTGTTTGATGACCCATTTACAAATTGATTCTGAAAAAAATAATTGCTCTCACATTCCTCTATTTACTGTGCTTCTAATAGAACATTTACTTCCTAAGAAACAGTGGTGCTTTCAAGAAAATGTCATGCTATTTTTTGCTGCACTTTTTGTAATGCTGGATCTCAAACTGCAGTCCCAAGAGGAGCTTTCTTTACTAGATAGACACCATGTATTAGACAAATCTGGCTCTAATGTGTACTAGTCTTGTGCAATCATTCAGTTCAAGTCTTATTGGATGTGTTTGTCTAATTCTTCACACATTGTTCTAAAAAACAGATATAATAAAGATAAATATACATGCAAAGAAATTTTTGTTGCTATTCTTGAAAATATTTTATAAATAAATAATCAACTAGAAAATAATATAATTATGTTCTTATATTTATAAAATTTATGTGAAGGATATTTTGCTTCATATTATTTCTGTAAAACATTTGTCTTTAAAGAGCTTTTGTTTTCAGTGATTGAGTGACCAACTGGGATTGCTTCCCAAATGAAAAGGATTGAAATAGAATTTTTAAGGAGAAAAGGAGGTTGTGAACTTTTGCCATAATGTATTCTAATTAAGAGGTTTTATTATAAAAGCAAATAGGGGCCTAATATAAGGTTTTGAAAGGTAAAGATAAATATTTTTTTTACCTCTCAGAATTGTTTGTCTCCCACTATATATCTTAGCATGTAGAATTATGCAAATGAAGAAGATAAAAACAGTTTAAAAGACAGCCTAAGGAAAGGGCATATGTTCAGTTACATCGCTCTGAGAAAGCTAAAATATGAGAAAACATTAGTTGTATTTGCATATTTGTTTAGTTTTTGTTATAACAGTGTATATGTTTAAAAATTTGTATCCCATTGCTAAAGAGGGTGAAATCTCACCATCATATTGACCTCATAGAAAATAACCCTTTATAGTGTCAGAAGGTATCAATGCCTTATAGGACGACAAAACACTACATGGAAATATCACAGCATTCAATTGTCCTTTCCTGACTGAAAAAAGCATAGCAAGAAAGAATTATGTGGAAGTTATTAATAATTTTACAGAAAATAATGAAAACAGTGAAAAATATGGAAAGAGCTCATATTCATGGCCAGGATACAGGAAAGTATCAATATCATTTTACAAAACATTGGTAAAGCCTTTGCAGGGTACTGTGTACAGTTCTGGAAAACCATGCTCAAGAAGAATTCTTATCAAGCAAATACAAAGTCAGTCTTTTAAGATTACTAGGAAACATATTTCAATTAATTCAAATAAATATAATAAAAGCTTCTGACTCAGTTAATTTTGCAAAATTGAAATTTGCAAAAAAGTTGAAACTAATGTGGTTTTTTCCTTTTACATATATGTAGAGAAAGAAGCAAAGTAAACAAATATTTAAATTGAAGCACAAAAGTTGGGACAGGAAAAATAGTCATACAAATTTGGTAGAATTTTTTGGCTGAAATTAAGACAAAATTTCTGCTATTAGATGAGTGAAATCTTCTAATACAAGTTTGCTAAGCACAGCATCCCATGAGATCTCTTCTTTTATTCTCCATGAGTTTTCAGCTCACTCCTGATTTTTTCTTGCTTTTTTTTTTTTTTCCTTCTGGTTCTTTCCAAAGATAAAAAATAACTAAGGATTTGGAGAATATGAGAAAATGTTTTTGATAACAAGTTTGAAACTGGATTATTGCCATTTAAAAACAGATGGAAAACATTTCTAAATATACCCAGGAGGCTAGAAATCCTGAAAAAGTAAACCCACAAATATCTCAATAATTCAAAATGCCAAATAGTATTTTAACAGTTTCATTGTAGTGTGCTCATTATATATGTGATTAAAAAAAAAAAGTTACAAAGTTTCTTCTTATTTATCAATGCTCTTATTCACCTTTTAATTTTATTTATCTTTTTATAAGCTTTAACACTTTTGAACCTACTTTGCACAGTGCTTCACATGTGTCGGAACTCAGGACATCCCTTTGGGAGTCCGGAGTTGCCGGGACCCCTGCTGGGGCCTCAGAGACCCTGGCACGCAGCCCAGAACACCAGTGGGTTTGATTACGAACCGTGGAGCAAATTGCCAGCTTTACATGAAGATCTAAAAGCCACAGCAGTTCAAATAGTGTAATAATAAAGTTTTCACTGAGTGTAAATGTAGGTTTTGGGATTTTTAGTATAGGGGTTTTTCGGGACAAGATGGAGGGACTTGGGCGTGTCTAGCCTTTCTTCTTCTTCTTCTCTACCTCCATCTTCACTGGTGATGTTGGCACTTTTAGATTGGTTTAGAGTAGAAGCTCACTGTCTAACATAAGTGATAGATACTGGAAAATAATTGTAAACATGTTACACGTAGTTTTAAGATAACACTGCCCTGGGGGCAGGCAGAGTGCCTCTGACTGTCCTGCTGAATGGACCTTGGCTGGACAGGAGGAAAAATTTTATAGATATGATACAATAATTCCGAGACTGAAAACTGAAGAGCATCCTTTGAACGCGCAGGCTGAAGCAGAGACTTTTAACACATCTCGGGGTCACAAAGCCCTGCGATCTTCCGAGACACATTTATCTAGACAAAAAAAACCCACAAACAAATCACTTAATGGAATAAGCTGTGATTTTCATTTATCTTGGTGTATTGGGGTGGTGTGGCAAGGTTCTGTTGCAGAATGGGATTACAGGGGTGGCTTTTGTGAGGAGCTGCCAGAAGCTTCCCCCATGTCCGGCAGAGCCAATGCCCAAGGGCTGCGAGATGGACTCACACTGGTCAAGGCTGAGCCCATCAGTGATCAGAGTAACTCCTCTGTAACACCAGACTCAAGAAGGAAAATTGTTATTGTGCAGGCAACTCTTTCAGAAGTGACTACTGAGTGCTGTAAAGTTGCTTCTGCAGCAGCTGCAGCATAATGTAGAATTAAGGCAATTCCCAGCAGGTTGGCTTTGATTGTCCAGTAACAGATATCTGCAGTTTACAGCCTGTGATGTATGGAATGTTGTCAGCTGTATATACAGAGCATTATTTAAGTTAACTCAAAGATGCAGGCACTGATATTATTTAACAAAGAAAAATATTGCACATATCATAATGTACATTTTGATCTCTTACATACAATGATTTCAGTCAGCACTAGTTGACATCATTAAACTCCATTCATGTGCTTGTCATTGCAGTTTCCATAGAAACTGGTATTGAAAAAGAAAATGGAGAAATAGGATTGAGAAACATGGAAAAATATAATTAGAAAAAATATAATTAAAATGAGCAAGTTGCAGTTTACCAACATTAGACCTTCAACACAGTGAGCAATCTGTGTGTAGAAATCCTGTCAAAATTAATGGCAGTGGTGACAGACACAGCTGCATCAACTGCTTTGTTGCAAGTGATATTAGGTTATTTATGGTATGCTAGTGAATTCAAATGTTGATTTAATACAGTGTCATAACAGAGAGTTTTGTTTGTTTGTTTTCCTTAGGAAGGAAGGAGAGAGATTATATCCTGGGGAACAGGAAATACCTTTGAGTTTTCCACAGTCAGTGCCTTTCAAGTTTCTTCTCTGTTTCTGAATGAATTGACTTTACATGGAAAATATCATACTAATTTTTCTTCTTAGTTAATCCTCTTTATTTTTTATCCCTATAATACACTTCATTTAAAACATTTCCTTGTTTTTTCACTTCATTTATTAGGCATAATAGAAATCAAAATTCTGTTTAGTATATGTTACAATGAAGAAATAGCTCCCGGCTTTTCAATAAAACCAGAGGTGTTTATTATGTAATGGTAGCTCTTTGTATCACTAGAACTTGCACTCCAAATGGCAATGGTTTATTTATTATAATCTGATATATATCAGCCCTATATTACTTGCAACCTGAAAATACTTCCAGAGCCTCAACGACCTACGATCTGAAGTATGTATTAGAATAATAGAGAGCAATTGGGAGGGAAGATTCTATTTTCTGATGGCTTCGCTGCACATGTTTTAATTCTGTACATCTTACATCCACAGTACACCAGAGAATTTAATATGTTTTCAATCTATATTAAAAAAAAAGAAGTAAAAGTATTGATTTTTAAACTGTGAAGAGAAACATAAAACACTTTAAAAAAATCAAATGGTATGGTTGCCATTTCCTTACTGAAATGGGATCTGATATGCAAGAATTTATCTGAAAATATTAATTCTTATATCTTCCTTGAGAATGGAACACTGGTTTTGATTTGTAAAGGGAAGAATAAACCCCTCTATTTAAGTCCCTGGTGATTTATCAAAAGAGATGTCTCAATTACAAAACCCCCCGAATGCAAAACAAGGTCATTAGATGATAGTGTTCCTTATCTTATCCATAAATTAAAATTTTGACCAAGCAATATGGACCATACTCAATATTGCTATATTCAATGGAATTGCCTTGTGAGGAATGGTCTGAGGCATTTTTTTTCTCCCAGACCTTTTGGAAGAAGGCTGTTTTATATTGTAATAAGGATATGGTGTCATAAGTCATAATAGGAAAGGACCAAAGGAAATATATAAGACTAGACATGTAGAGTTACTCTGCAGGTGTGATGGTCAGACAGATGTAACTGAGAATCTCTTGAGTGCCACACTATTTTCACTGAGGTCTATATTGAACAGTCTGAATGTAAATAGTTTACAATTTGTTCTAGAAGCTATAGAAAGAACATTTAGGAGCTGTTTAGCCTTTGTTTGTCTTTTTTTTTCTCCTACTCAAATGCATGAAAATTGTCATCCTGACTGATCATCAATTGACATTGATTGATCATCAAATGACAATCTTTCCTATTGATTAACAAAGTTGAGATGGCCTATTTCCTGCCTTTTTTTAAACAGTGTGTAAAGTTTTTCAGTGGAACTTTATTGGAACTTTTTTTACCAGTGACAGCCTGTGAGGAATCCTATCAAATGGCCTTTTTTTTTTTATATATATTACAATAACAGCATGTACATTTAATATATGATATCTCAGCCCACTGAAGTTGATTAAGTATAAAATAGGTGGAAAGAAGTAAATATTTAACAAGAAAAACTAATCTAGTTATGTATTCTATATGTGTAGATTTTTATTATTTATAAACTTTTGAAATGTTTTCACCATGGTCCAGATAATTAGGTTCTAGTCCTTGTTACAATGTTCAATATATAGAAAAAGATTATGTTCATGAAAAGATCTCCTTTTAGGTAGGAAAGAACTGCTGACCTGTCAATACAGTAGTATGCAGTGTAGAATCATCATACAATAATCTAAAATTCCAAAATTTTTGTCTAAGGAAAAATAAGTAATGCTTTATGCAATCATTTCAGGTAAACTTGATTGAAAAAAGAAGCAAAAACCAAAACCATAGTGAAAATTGTATGTTTTAAATTATTTTTTATCTATACCCCTTTAATTATGATTGCAATCAAGAAGGTTAAAATGTAAGAAAAATTCTTATAATCTACTTTTTTAATTTACATAATTCAGGTAATTCAAAAACTTCTTTTAAAAGTTCCACCATTCCTGCACAAGTTAGGTGAAAGCTTTTTATTCTATGGAGATGCTATCATTTAAACCTCTGCACCAAAGTTCACATTCAAAAGAAAGATGAATCAAATGACACTAGAAAACGAGCCACCACTTTTTTCTTTTCTGAGTGTAGTACCTTGTACATGATTCCAAGATGAGATCCAATGAAGGAGCTACTAAAGCTGTAAGGAATTTTCACACAGGTTAATAAATTAATGCTTACTCAGTCTTTCTGTGCCAGGAAGTAGTTAACATAAGAGCCAGTGACCCTTAATGAGCTATTTTGTAACTTCTAAAAAGTATTATAGTAGTGTAAGGTCTGAACCTCAGACCTGGAGACACATGCATTATAGATTCAATACTTTCCTTTTTTCACCTCAAGAAATGGTGTAATCATACATTTTCTTTTCTCCTAATTAAATAATACACGTGAGAAATAAATTTCTATGTTTTATGTGTGAGAAGAAGCTTCCAGTGAAGAAGAAAAGACTAGATGTCCTGTAGAAACCTAATTAGACAGCTAATTAGATATTATTTGTCATAAGTAATTGACTTTACAAGCTAATGCATATATATATATAGTCCATGTAAGATAGTGGGAATATTGGTTACAATTTCACATACAAAAAAACCCCTTAGTTGTAGTCCAATTTATTAAAAAATGTCAATTGTTAGTAAATTATTGGCCACTTGCTTTCAGAATAAACCTTTTAAAAATAACATTCATTTTGACAGAGTTTTAGGAGAGATTTTCTTATCAGTGATTGTAACAATATTTTTATTTTATTACTATTCATAGAATTTATAAGGGCAACTGTAGCACTGCTTAGGAAAGGGACATTGAGTTATATCAAAATATATATATGCAGTGAAAACCTGTCAGTTACAGAAAAAAATCAGTTGTCTTCCATCATGCTTATACTCATTTTTAACTCTTGTCCTGCACAGTGTACTCATGCAGGATGAATTTATACTAAGAAATTATAAAAGTGAAAGGGACACAAATCAAAGTAACATCAGCTACTAAGAGACATTTGCATGCACCTCAGATGGCCAATATAGTTCTAGGTATTTCAATAATTTACAAAAAAAAAGTCTATGTGCACTTAAAAACAATATGAAAGATAAAAACTTTTTTTTTAATTTATGCTGAGCCAGAGTTCTGCTTGTGCAGATTTAATCTTTTGATGCCAGTTTTGTTTGTCCTGTAATTTCTAGAATTCTTTTTAGAAAAATGAGACTTGTTATTAGAAATACTATAATTACTTTTTTAAGAAATAAATTATATGTTAAATATATATAGTAAGAGAGTAACTTCATCAGAAAATCTGTGAAAGGTTAATAATTTTTGAGAAAGAACATATCATAGGTTTTTTTTTTTCAGAAAAGTTTTGTGAGCATAATCTTGCTCAAAATAAACCAGCATTATTTAAATAGAAAACTGCATTAAATAACTGAATTCAGTGAGAGTCACTTGCAGAGCATACTGATATTTGTGGTGATCAATATGTTAAATATTAATCGAGCTGTTGTGAAAGAACCCAAACAAAGACCAAAACAACAGATTGATAGCACTGGGTATGTTAAATGAACGTGCTGTAACAAGGGAACAAGAAAAATGTTTTTTATTCTCCATGTCTTATTTGGTAATTTTATACTTATGAACACACACACATACACACACACACACCCCCATAAATTATAATTTACATATAGAAAAATGGATATATTCTTCATAATCACATCCAAGTTCAGCTGATTAGGAACTTAAAGGCTATGAAGAAGTCAAAGTACCATAACACATATCAATACATAAATAGGTAAAATCTACATGTGCATTCACCCACATCCCCATGCTTATATGTCTCCAAATAAATCTCATCAGGAACTGTATAAACACACAGCCCCATGGTCCACTATTATTGCAACTGCCAAATCTTGCTCAACCTTTGTTCTTCCCAGTAAAGCTGAAGCTTGTTTTTCATATTCATGAAGTAAAAAAATATTTGTGAAGGAGAAGGAACATAGAGGAAAACAAAAATTATTCCCAGCACTCAGGTATAGATGGAATCAGTTTTTAGACAACAACTTGAAAACCAGCTTTTTTTCAAAACACTACTTTATGCATTCTTGAATGTTTGGATTTCAACACTGAAATGGTAGGGGAAAACCATAAATTCATGTGTAAGTGTTCCTAAGGAGGTCATCAAATTTCAAGGAGAAAAGGTTTAGGCACTTGATCATTTACTTAGTCAGCTTATTGGAAAATGAAAGTTTTCAAAAACCCAAAGCAAACAAAAAAGTTAAAATCTTTTCTAGAAACATTACAGAATATCAGTTAAGAAGAGTTTAAGAGGAACATAGAATCTCATCTCTTACCCGATATATCAAAAAAGTAAAGCTGAATAAATTAATAAAGATAAATGTTCCTCAGGTTTTTTTTTAGTTTCTCTACCCAATATTCTCAATTTCCCCTTATCACCTTGTAAGAGGACTTCTTGAACAACTGGCTTTTACTCTGCACTATATGTAGATTAGGTATAAGTAATTCAAGTCTTAAGGGTACAAAAATTTTCAGGCTCAGAACACTTGCCGCTGTTATTTCAATGTCAGTGGGAATCTGACCAGATCTGATACAATGTGGTATCAAGTCTTGAAGAAGCAGGATTGGCTACTCTCTTGGGTATTATGGAAATATCTGAAGGTTACAGATGCTCAAAATCCTGTGGGATTTTGTCTACTTCTTTCCACCTACTTGACTCCAGTTCCTAAATCCATTCTTGTTTCTGTTGCTCAACCTTTTAAGAAAATGTGAAAAAATTTCCTACCATTACTTTCTGCACTATTATTTCCTATATCTTTTTTTCATTCTACTTTCATGTCTCTCTTTTCTGAAGGTTTTCTGACACTTCTGGAATTATATCTTCATTGTTTCTCAGTCTTATTCAGGGTAAATTGGGATCTCCTTTGATGTTACATTAATTCTAAGGCTAAATGTTTTATACTTGAATTTGCCTCCATTTGTTTGATCATCATCTCAGGTTCTTGCCTTTTAAATTTTGGCGATCTTCGAACCCAAAGTCACCTCTAATCCAAAATCTCCAAGAAAACTAGCTATGTGCTCAACAAAGCAGGATGTATTTTTAGAATTCACAGCTTGCTCACTGGAATACTGAATTCAAACCCTAAAATAAAAGAATTTAAAAAAATATATACTCATCCCTGGGGTAGGGGAAGGAGGGAAAAAAATTTGAACAAAACAAATAGAACAAAGCAAAAGCAAAGCTAAAGAACTATCTGTCTTTACCTCAGGTGAATAGATCTTTGAAACATCATTAGTCAATTTTTATAAAGAAAGAGAAGAAAAGTTGCTCAGGTTTGGTGCACATGCAAATATAGAAAAAAAATCAAGTTATTTAATACACATTTATTATTTGTATATATTAACATGGAGATATATATATATATATATATATATATATATATATATATATATATATATATATGTATACACACACACATACATATACATGAGGAAAGCATACTTAAGATTCTAGTTCAATGTGAAAAAAAACATAGGAATTCTTTCCTCAAATTTTACACAGCTTGTCTATGAGGTCAGACTTGAAAATACACATATAAATATGAGCAATTTCTGCTCAGAGTCACACATCAAAATCAAAATTCTAGGAGCTATAGTCATAGCTTCTGAGTCTTATGATATATACAAATCTAAGTGACATCACAAGAAAAATTTACTGAGATTGTCAAAACAGAAGCTGGAATCACTCAACTTCTATAAATTATGAAAAAGAGGATAACTGTATTTATGACATGGAACAGAGAAAAAAGTTCTCTGCTTGCTATATGCTTCAGAATGGCCAATGAAGACTAGCCATTCAGCAAGGTACAACATTATACATTTCACATCTAAGGGAATAAAACTTCCAGATGTCAAGCCATTTATCAACAAAGTTTATTCTGCTTTCAATATCTTTCAACACAATGAAATTTAATTACTATGAAAACCAGTGTGAATAAACATTTTATCTCTTATGTATCCACGTATAATGTACATTCCTATACAGTCACACCTGCATATTGAATCACAGGTAAAGCAAAAAAAACCCTCAAAAAATGACAACTAGTTCCATTATTTAAAATGTCATAAATTTTACATGTAACTGTTGGAAATTTTAATTTTTAAATTTAAGTCATTGTAAAAGTTAAGGTAAGAAAAATGAGGTGCAGATGGCACCACTTTGTTCTGATGGCCTCATACTCAAAACTGCACAAAAAGTCTCATGTGTTTTCATCAAAAAGAGTTCTAGCCAGGGAGAGGCACGCCTCACTGCTGGTATTACTTATATATGTGTCCTTGTAAGAACCAACTCCTTTTGCAAGAATAGCATCTGAATGCTACTGTGATTATATAAGATAAGCATATGGTTCATTCAGTATAGCTCTGCAGTTGTAGGAGTTCAGAGGCTTTTTATACAAAAGATTATGCTCCCTCTAGGAACTAATAACTTGGCATTTTTGCTTTAAGACTCTTTGAGTCAATATTTCTGTAGCTCCAATATTTTAAAGATAAATAAATGTAATGATATTAGTTTTTAGTCTGACCGGACCTAGGCAAAGTCAAACAAATTAAATGAAAAGATCCCTTTTGATAAATGCTGAATCAATTGATAAATGATTATGTTTACAGCCTAATTTTAGATTCTTTTTGGTATGTCTGTTGGAAAGCAAATCTCCTTAGATGATATACAAGAAGAGTACAGGCCAATGTAAAGGGAAAGTATAATTGTTTAAATTGTCATGTAGGTTTTTTTCAGAGAGATATTTCTAAATGGAAGCAACTTTTGATACATATTCTTAAACTATTCTCCTTCTTCTTTCTCTATATATTTTCCAGAGTGACTTTCATTTATTGCAGAATCCTTTAGTCATCTATAGTCATAGTTTATGTATTTGCCAGCCAATGTTCTGTGACACATAATTAAAATAGTACTGGTATGTTATTGCTCTACAGATATAGCTTGTGGACAGCTAGTGCATGCTTCCATGATGGATTGCTTTTTTAAGAGATTCACAGATCAGATAAAAAAGATCTGATAAAGCAGTGGTACTACAAATCAGATTATAGCATATGGTTTTAATAGAAACTTAAGGACAAAATATCCCATAATATTTAAAATTTGCTTACTATTATAGGATTTTCCTTACGAAGGATATTGTCTTTATCCAATTCATTCAAAAGATGAAATTTTGTGTCATTCCTGAAACATAAGGAACTTGGCTCATGTCATCCTGAAGCATGGAAATCTCTATGGATAAAATGCCTTCAGGCCAGATAGAAGCTGTTGCCTCAAGAAAGGAGCCAGTGACTTGCTTAACTGAAATCCTTGGTTTTGTTTTTTAAATTTCTTCACTGTCCTGTGCTTTCATCTAAGTCTAAGCCTAAGCCCAAATGGACAATTAGAAAATGAATATTTTTTTAATTTACCTTTTAAATTTCATTGTAGTCAGGAAAATAGCTCATTAAAATATACCATAAGATTACTGATCCTACACTCCTCTAAGTGTTAAAGTGTTATGTATCAATTTAATAAATAAACATTTAAACTGAAATAACCGACTTCTCAAAATTTACTATACCTACTGAAATTACCTACTTCTCAAAATATACTCTTTTAAAAATAAAATTTAAAGTTAGTTTAGATTTTTTTTTTCTATCACCAGACATTTGGAATAAAATCTATTTTCAAAACACTTTGTCTGGATTCCTACCCCTTAAATGGGGAGATTCTTTGTACTTTGCCAACGAGTAAAAAGTTATTATGAAAGATGACTAGGAAATTGGTACAAATAGAGAAGCCAAATTTTGTCTCAGTTAAAAACACACACTGTGTTTCTTTCTTCACTGTTTTCAAAAAGTACATATCTTTTCATATCTAGCTAGCCCATTATTCTTAATTATTAAACTGTGTAGTGGAATTTACTGAAGAGCTACAGACATTACTTGCTTTCTCAAATGTGAACCACAGAAAATTCAGAAACAGCAGATATAATAAAATTCAATCTAACATAGTTTAAATAAATTTGTTCTAATTAGACTGACAATATAATCTTATTACTGTTTGTGAAGAAGAAGTGTTGCAAGCAGAAATCAGAAAAGGCACAGAAAATTGCATGACCATAATTTTATTTGAAGAGAGATGGTAATGTTACATCCCAATTTCAAAGCAGCAGCATTAATTAGGAATTAACGGGGATCCTATACCTTACCTGATTTTGCTTCTCAAGTCCTTCTTCTTTTTCCAAATGTCATGAAGATACAATTGCTTTTATTTTTTAATCAAAAATCTACTAGCCAAGGCTAGTAGATATGATATAGCCAGTACATGTCAGTATTGTTTACCATGACATAATGCTCTAAATCTATTTTTGTTTACTGACTTGGAGTACTCAAGCTTCCTTCTGCACCTTATATAAAGCCTGAATGGGATCTCAGTTGTTGTGCAGGCAACATAATAAATGTTGGGGGCAGGGTTTTTTTCGTTTTTTGGGGTATTGTTTGTTAGGTTGGTCGGGTTTTTTGTTTTGGTTTTGTTTGGTTTTGTTTGGTTTTTTTTCCTAATAGCACCCCTATTGCATTTGGAAGTAGAACATAGGGGAGACCTCATCACAGTCTACAAGTCCCTTGTGAGGGGAAGAGAAGGGGCAGGCACTGATTTCTTCTCTGTGGTGACCAGTGACAGGACCCCAGGGAATGGCCTGGGGTTGTGTCAGGGGAGGTTTAGGTTGGATATAAGAAAAAGTTTTTCCCCCAGAGCATGGTTGGGCACTGGAACAGGCTCCCCAGGGAAGGGTCACAGCAGCAATCCTGACTGAGCTCAAGAAGTGAATCCTGGGGATGGTCCTGTGCAGGGACAGGAGCTAAGCTTGATGATCCATGTGGGCCCCTTCCAACCTGGCATGTTCTATGGCTAGAGTTTTCACCTGGGCAAAGATATCCTAAGTTTCAGTCTTTTTCTCAAGGACAAATCAGTCATTAGTTTCCATGACCAAGTTCAAAATTTATTCATTATGGTTATGCCCCCAGTCACAGTATGGGGAAAAAGGGGGGGAGACTTGAAATAGATGTAATTTTTTCAATATTTTTGTGACCCTGAAATTCTTTGAAAAACTGGGTATTGAAACTAAAATGATCTTAATTTTTTTTTTTTTGGTATTTGAAGATAAGCCAAGATTTTCTAGTGAAAGGATGCAAAGAATTCAACCTATCTGGGCTCAGAACCAAAGTATACTTAAATTATATTGCATTATTAAATCTTTATTCCCTGAGATTTGTGTGCTGTAAGTTTTGTCAGTGGTAAAACTTACATTGAAGTTTTGCCTTCACTTGAATTTCCCATATAAGATGACCACTCTGTCTATTGCTTTTTAAAGTATCTTCTCCTGAGACTATATCAGAAGCTATAAAACTGTAAGATTTTATGATACATGGACATAAAGTTCCTCTGGATTCTTTTACAAACACAGTTTTGTTGACAAAAATCAGATGTGCCACAGGAAATACACCTGTCAAATTCTGGAACCATTCAGCACTGCTTAAAATAACTGTTTAGTCCCTGAGCAATCTGGCGCGTGCAACCTGCTGTGCTCTCTTGAATTTTCAGTTTGATTTGTCTTTTTTCTGACCATATGTAATGCACTCACTCCTTTCTGCTCAGTGTGCTGGCATGCTGCTGTGACTTCTCACAGGAAAAGCTTTGGAAGCTGTGGGACACATTTAAGCCCTTGAATGAATCTTTTCAGTAATGACGTATGGGTGCCAAAATTTTCTCCTGCCCTTTCTAATAAGCACTCTCCTGTTTGGACTTACTGCTGATTTTGCTTTTAGCTGTGGATTCCCTGGTGAGCATGGGGTCAACATCCTGTTCTTTGTATTGTGTCTCTCCACAGACATGCTTTCTACAGATTCACAGCAGTAATGATTTTACCTTCTTTCTTGTTCTTAGTGTAAAGTTCAATGCAAATGAATTATGATATTCAAATATGGGTCTCACTCTGATTTAACAAGGGAATTTCCTAGAGTATTCATCATATAATTCATTCTAGCAGAACCCACTAAGAGAAGAAAATAATGATAAAAAAGAAGTCTTCAGCCCATTAGGTTCACCATTAAAAATTCAAATTTCTGGGGGAGGAAGGACAGGAGAAAATCTTTTACCAGTTTGATAAATTGAACATAACAAATTTGCAGTTGTTTTTACATGGGGACATCCATTAAATCTAAATTACCTGGAGGGAGAGATTTGGGAGGCAGTGATTGCCAGGAAATTCTGGTTTACATCTGCTGTGGGATACTCCCCTCCACAATCTTGATATACCAGACCACCTCTGCTTAGTTGAGGAATCCTTCTCTGACTTGTGAGTAGTCCTAAACCTATACAAGGGGCACTTCAGTAGTGCAGCTTCTTAGTCTCCCAGAAAAGGAAGAACCAGTGTTACTTGAGTCACACAGACTCTTAATCATTAGATGAGAAATGTAACTCAAAGAGATTATTTTATTCCATTAAACTAGAAAGAAATACTATTTCATGTAATAGGAAAAAAATCAAAGGATAAATCTCTTCAATGTTAGGTTATGCTTTTCAGTTTTCCTTTTCTGTTTCAGTCTCTCAGCTAAGTTAGCAAGACACTTTAGAATGGTTTTATACAGCTAATTAAAAAATGTAAATAAAGGGGCCAGAAACCTCTCTGACACTGAGGTAAAATGGCCCTGACTATGTCACAGCTGTCCTCAGAAGGCTAGCTAACTCTTTAGAGCTTTATATCAAAGAGAGCTAAGTAGAGAAATCCCAGAGACAAATGGAGTAAGCTAACAAGTAGGAATTGATATTGACTGCCAGTCCAGTGCTCTTGCTGACCCTCCTGTATGTTACAGCTCATAGATTTCCTGGGCTGAGGTTTTAGATACTAATGCAATCTTTATTAAAAAAAAAAAAGTAATTACTAAAATCATTGTCTTAGAGTTATCTTACCCAGATGGCTAAAGATAGGATGAAGCACAATATCTATCCGTTATCTCAATTTACAGTAAAATCACCTTATTTTTGTTGAATTCTTTCCAGTTAAGATCTTCCTTTCTGTTGATGGAAACTTTCTACTAAGACACTGATAAGCAAAAAAATGTAGTCTCTTTCTCCCTTCCTGTATCAAATTTCTGCCACTTTCCTTTCCATATTGCTTATTTTAAAGGTTAATCTTTATATAAGCAACTTCTCAGGATTATAGGACTTAACAAGCTGCAAAATTTCTTATTAAACTCAGGCACAGTATACCAGATGGTGAAATAAAGACTTGGAATGCCCAGAATAAGTAACACATCTCCTGTGTGTGCTGTGAGTTTTAGGAAGCCCTTTTTGGATATCTTGTTGAAGGTAGTTGTCATGCTACACAGACAGTATCGTTTTTTTTTAAAGCAGGATGGAGTGCCTAATGGCATAATTTGGTTCTTCAGCTGTGCAATGACATTTAATCAGCAGTGCTTCCCATAATAATCTCATAGAACTACACATCTTAAATGCAATTACTAATTTAAAATGCACTACTGATCTAAAATATACAGGATAGTTTAATTAGTTGATGTGCTGTGACCACAGATGTCTGCAGTTTTCTGTTTTCTAGATCATCTCTGCATTCATCAGATTCATGCTTGGATTCTGAAATGGTTATATAGAATATGAAATGAGTATCACATAAATTATTTTCTGTTATCTTATTCAGAATGTCATCTGAATGACTTTTACTTTGACCCAAACAGGTACAAAAAAGGAGTTAGTGGATAAAGGACCCTGGAAACTCACATAATTTTGTTTTCTTGAAAAATATCTGCATTTGCCTTAATATTCTAGGTTAATAAATATAAATTATAATTATTTGTGAGAAAATGCATGGTCATAGAGCTTAGACTCAGATAGTCTAAGAATACCTTCTTTAAAAATGACCACGAAGTGAAAGTTGCAGTTTCTTGCTTAACTTCTACTTGCTAGCAGCTTGGTCTTATTCAGTAAAGACCTATGAACAGATTTTGGTAAAAAAAATAGTGGATTATAAGGTCACTTATCTACAATAAGTGTACTGATAAGATACAGTCATGTTTCAAGGAATATTATTTTAAAGGCTTTTATATCCCAGGGATATTTTGTTTAAATACATGCCCAGTTCAGGATCTACACTGATTATTTCTGTGTTAACAATGTAGATGAGTATCTGCTTGCAAAATAAGTTGGTGTGTTGTGCATGTGTTTTTCTTATTATCATTCTAAATCAATAGAAAGAAGAGAATCCCTTTTCTAATGGCAAGTATAATCTTACAGGTTAGGCAGAAAAGGAAATCTGATTTGTTATACACGGGAAAATCCATGACTAAACACTCTAGAATGTATTATTTGGTTTATTGTTGAATGACAAAAATAATTATTGGAAGGATGCCTAATAGAAACAGTGATGGCTTTGAAGGAATTTCCTTTCAGATACATTAAACTATGTAATGGAAAAATTGATTTTAGGATGCTGTTGGTTAACAGAATAGTGCTAGCTCTGGATTGCACTGAGGAAAGCTTTTTTTAGTGCTGTCATGAACCACTCATATCAAAACTTAAGTTTGTCCATGTACTATTTTTGTTTTAGAAGTCAGACAAATTTATAGACTTCAGAATTCTGAGGCAACTTATTCAATGAAATAATTTTGAGCAATTTCACACCTTTACATAATTGAAGTGTTGAAGCTTATGCTTTGATTTGAAATTATCAGCTATCTGTGGTGAAATATTCTGATAAGTGGAAAATATAGAAGTGATCCCACCTGCATTGTAAGGTACATTAAATTCTAAGTATCCATGAAAACATTTTGTAACTATTAGTCAGTTTGGTTATTATTGCATTGAATAAATGTTTGTAAACTTGAGGCTTTCAAGTCAATGTACCTTCTATGAAAATTAGGCTTAATATTCCTTCTATAAAGATCAGAGTTCTGATATACAAAAGAAGAGGAGGCTGTGGCTAAAAAAGTCAACCATTATCACTCCAATAGGTTGATAACTCCAACTTTCAAAATAGAGGTAATCATAAAATATAAACAATTAAGAATCACAAATAAAAAACCCTAAAATATAAACAGCTGGCGACACCCGAGCTGTGTGGTGCAGTTGACATGATGGAGGGGGAAGGACTTCACACAGAAAGAGAGTAGGTCTGGGTTTGATATAACAAAGACATTTTTTACTTGAGGCTGGTGAGGCACAGAAACAGGTTGCCCAGAGGAGTTGTGTGTGGCCTGTTCCTGGAAGTGTCCAGATTGGATGGGTCTTTGAGCCATCTGATCTAGAGGAAGGTGTACCTACCCATGGCAGTGAGGTTGGAATTAAATGACCTATAAGGTCCCTTCCAACCCAAACCTTTCTGCGGGTCTATGAATTAGGTTTTTCATAGGTTTGAAGCAAACATGAGTGGAAAATATTTATAAAGCCTAGTTCAAGGCATTCCTTATGGGAACAGACCTAAGGGAAAAAAAGAATTTTTCAGCTTTCTGCAGCAGAGTTGTTCACTAGATAGGTAAACATAAAAAATGCTTCCTAAGTAGCTATGGTACCATCCACAGCAGGAAAACAACCTTTCAACCTTTATTCTAATAAAGGAAATTACATGAATTAAGAAGACGAATTTCTTGGACTTAAGAACGAAATAGAGTGTTCTAGACAGTCCAGATATTTTACAATGTGTAGTTTGCCCTTAATAACCATCATATTCTGTCAAAAAAAGGTCACCAAAAAGTTTTAAATGCTGACTTCTTTTTTCTGGAAAAAGAAATGGATAGCTGTATGAGAGAACGAGAGCTTTCAGATGTATCCTCAGTGGAATTGAGGATTGTTTTTTCTTTTATTATAAATATATGTTTATTTTAGGTATCAGAAATAACAGCTTTCCACTTTACTTAACTGGACATATGAATATAATGACTTTTTTTTTTTTTTAATCTGCCTGGTAGTGTAATGAACATTTATCTGTTCTAGATATCTGGGACTTCAAAAGAGCTGAAGCTTTCGGCACATCTTCATTTTGATCAAAACATTAGTTGATTGGGTCTACTACTTTGCTGTATGGCAGAAGAGAAAGTTACACTTACAGGGTCAAGGGAAAAAGAAAATGTTTTCCACTGACTATGTTGGTGAATGTCTGTTGTAAAATAAGGAATCAAGAATAAATATTTAAACTTTAATGAATACAGTGGAGACATGTTTTTAGACCCATAGAATTCATTCCTTCAAGATTTTTGCATGCAGCATTTATTTCAATTTTTTTTACTTAAGATATATATGAATGGTATTGTAATAAACAATTATGGTATTTTTAGTGTCATCTACAGAGATATGTAAGGAAAATTCTGTAAATGTTGGTATGGCTTTTAGAAGAAGATAACGTGAATTTTTCAGGTTTTAAATTTTTTTTTAATAGAGACTTGGCAAGGAGACAGAGAAATGCTATATATCTAAGAACCATTAGATCTTTCCTCCTGGTTGTTCCACACTTCTGCACATTTCGGTTAATAAGCAGGGATATGAAAGGTAACACAGCTAAAAAATTGTGTGGGGGTGTGATAGTTTAAAAAAAAAAATTGTTTGTGTGTTTGCTTTAATTTTCTCCCACCAACTGACTGTACATTGACATCTATACCATCATAAAAGGGCATGTATCAAATATTAACTAAATGTCTTTGAATTATTGAGGGCAGTGAAGCAGTCTTACTTATTTCAGATCTGTTTGTGTTCTTTATACACTTCAGAGTCAGGTATCTGTAACTTTTTGGGGAGATCTGTATTTCACAGATTGTTAATTATGCAATGTAGTCTGAAGAACTGATGCAGTGAGAATGGATGGAACTCCTTTTCTGCAAAAAAAAATCTAAACACCCCTGGGGCGTTCTGTGGAATTAATTTCAAATTGAATCTTGGAAGTAAATGAGATAAGTTCCCTACTTCTCTAGGTTATCAGAAAACTATTAGCAAACTTTAGCTTTGTTAAAAGAAATAATAATGGAGCTCCATTTCCACAACATTAATTTTTCAAATCTGGTTATATCATTGAATTTTAAGAGCATGTAGAATTTCTTCACCTACCCCATTCAGAACTCATCACAATGGTGCACTTTAAAACAAGAGACCTGTGGGAATAAGCTTTTGTATTTTTGTGATTGGATGAGGAATTAGAAATTTGTCCTTGAGGCTTTTCATTTAAAGTCAGTGTAGTCAATCTATAGCAAGTAAGTCTTAGCATCAGTCTGCTGAACAGTGGGAAGACATACTACAGTTGAAGGTTTAATTCTGCAGACAGAAAATTTTGGCTCTGAAATATTTTTGCTGAATCAAATGTACATTAATGTTTTCTCATTCTCTGGCTAGCTCTAGTGTTAAAATTATTTTGCTTAAAGGATATAAGTAATTGGCTTTTATTCTTGTGATTTCTGTTGTCACTGGTATAAATTACACTCTGTGTGCAAAGTATTTTGTAAACACCTGACAATGGATACCACTGAGACAAATGCGTAGTTCCTTTCTGCTATTTTTCAAGTATTGTATACAAAAATTGAAGTAATTATTTAAGGTAGCTAAAGGCTTTGATGGCAGAGGACCTGTCTATGCTGTGATTTCTAACCTCAAAGTCTTTTGCATTTCTGTATATATACACCAACTTCAGAGGTTAGGGGAGAAAAAATCCTCAGCTAAGCTTTAAATTAATGGTGTTTATGTCTGTGTTCCTTAATATGGCCTTCCTAAACTCATGTAAAAACACTTATATGATCAGGCAGAGGAAGTAAATGTCTTTAATTGTGGCTTACTGCATAATTAGTCCACTCCTGGGAGTACTAAAACTCTGCATAGCCATATCAAAAAGCCTATGAAAGTTTTTGAATGAGGCTGATTGCTGTAATACAGATTTAGGCTAGACTGAGTTAATTCCTGCAATGTTAAATAGTATGTTCTTAGAGAACTTTAAATATTTTAACATCAACTATTTCAAATTTTCAGGTGCCACTACAGACATCTAATTTCTGAAGTATAAAATCTGATAATCCAACATCCACTGCTCCACTTGCTGCCTCTGTACATGTAAGCAAACCTTTCAGTAAAATGAACCCTGCCTGCACAGCAGGATAAGATTGGGTTATTGCAACCAAGGGAAAACAAACATCCAAGCAGGTGTTCCTGTCTGTGAATGTTATTAATATTTTATGTTATATCTCCATTTAAATATTAAAGAAGATAGACTTTTGCACTTGTGGAATTTTAGATATGGGTTTCTTAGAACAGTTTATCTTTCTCTCCAGCCTTTGAATATAATGAATCAACAACAGTAGTCTGAGCTGCATACTCTTTGCAGCTTCAACAAAAGTATTAACTCAAAATATGGATTGTAGAGGTAAACTAAGAGTTCCTGTCACAGAACAGTGCTAGAAAAGATTCCATAAATGAGGTAATTTTGCCTTTAAAAATGTGGAGTAAATAGCCAAAATATTTTCAGATTTTATTTCTCCTTGTAGAAATATCCTGTATTTATCCTCTCAAGTATTACTGCCAGTGAAATCAGAACAGCAACATCTGAAAGAAACAGGGCAAAGTTAATAAATATTAGTCTTATTCCCTAAGATCTATGGTTAAAATCTTGCAGCTTTTCAAAGATGTTTTTGATATTTTGATATATCGTACTGCCTGTTATTCATTAATAAAAATAATAAAAGATCTTTAGATTTTGTAAACATTTTAAAAAATCTCCAGAAATATTAACACAAGAAAACAAGAAATGGTGTCCCCTACAAAATTCTTATCCTTGGTAGTTAGGAATTTAAAAAGATTGTCCTTCTGTAACCTAAAATAAAAATGAGGAAAAAACCGAAAAAACAAAAAAAAAAAAAACAAAAAAAAAAAAAAAAAAAAAAAAGGATATGTTGATTGAGGTATGAGAACTTCTAGTTTTATGTATCTGGAACTACACCATGCATTTTAACAAGTAGCAAGAGTATGTTATCTACATTTCTGCCTATAACCACATCAGTAACTTTGCAGAAAAAAGAAAATCTACAGAGCTTTAGGTAAAGACCTTGTTCATGGCAACAGTGCACTTTTTTCTGCTGTTTTTTCTCCCAGTTACTACCATGCTGACTCTTCAGCACCACTAGCAGTACCAATAAAAATATTACAGAATCATTGTTCTCCTTTGAAGAATCCAGATTTTTTTATTTTCATTTTATTGAGATAAAGGTAAAAGGAAAAAAATTTAAAAATTTGTCTCAATATGTTTTTAAGACGGTATCTAATCCTGCTGATCAGAAGGTTTTGATCTCCTTGGCTTCTACATATTCAGATGGGAGTTGAAAATGCCCATCATCTTTCTGAAGGCATTTGATACAGAAAGTGAATAAGCTACTTTTAGATGACTATAACACAGAATCTGTGCTTGTCATCACGAGTTCCTTGCCTACTGTAGATGGAGAAAGTCAAAGACTTCAAAAGAGCAATTAATATGACATTCCATGGGTCTCCACCTTAGGGTGACATGAGTTATGCCCCAAGGTACTTATTTCTCCCTAGTGACAGCAAAAGTAGTGTTGAATGACTCATTCAGGGGTATTTCATCAGTCTGATCCTGTGTCTAGTATCTAAATGAAGAATGGAAAAACAAGAAAAGCCCAAAAGCCGGGGGCAATAAACTACAGTAAAATTCTGTCACTTTAAATCTGTTGGCTCTTTGACATGTTAGTCTCACCAGTGCAATTTGAATAGGTTCTGTCTGTTTTTAAACACTGGTATCTTACAATTCTAGGAATATCCAAATGAATAAAATAATGAAATATAATTGCATACAACCCAGACTACATTATTCAGCAGAGTATAATGTGAAATCAGTGGAACACTGCTCAAAAGAATATATTTATGCCTGGCATGGATCTGCCTTCATGGGATGGACTTGAGTCAGTTCAGAAGGAATTGAGGCACTCAATCTAATAAACATTTGTTTGAGTCAATTACATTTGTTCAACCAATCAATGACTTGGATTTATATTAAAAGACGTTAGGGAGCTAGGAAATAAACAAACTTGATGGACAAGCACCACTTTAAAGTATCAATGATTTCCATGTAAATTAAAATTATATAGCTGAAAGGGAAATAACTACTTGAGAAATATTTGGCAGTCTGCCTGTTTATTTCAGCTATTCAGACAGCAAACAAGGGTGTCAAGGCTATTTAGAATTACATCTGTAACTTTTCTTTGAACCTGAGTGTTTGAGAATTAGTAAATACTGCTTAAGGGTTGGTCTCGTGACTGAGATGAAGCTGAAACCAATGAAGTTTGGTAGTAGCACTGAAGCTAGGAGTGTGGAAAAGATTGAACTTTCCAATTTAATTATATAAAGAATGTGATAGCATTCGTTTCACAGCATTTCTTCTAGCTGATTTACCTGTCCCTCAGGACTGGTAATTTTCCTTATCCCAGTATTCAGACGATGAAAAATATAACCTTAACATTTGTTGATGGTAAAAGCAAGAGACTAAGACGGAAAATTGCAATTATTGTGACTTTTTAAATTATAAAACACTCCCAACTCTGTTGTAAGTTTAGGAAAAGAGATAACAAATTATTATTAAGTTAATAAACTATGAGCAGGGTACAATCTTGTGATCAAGGACACTAATTCAGTTAAGTTAAAAATTCTTTCTTAGAGTAAGACCATAGAAGGGTAGTTGTTGTTCAAATTTTAGTATTTCATTTTCCTTTCCTTTTTCCTTCTTTTATAATGACTAGCATGGAAAGTGTAGAACTTAGGAGAATAAAACAAAACTACATAAAAAGCACAAACAAAGCTATGTTAGCATCCCCACTCCATCAGATACTCAATTTGATCTGTGTGTAACTTTTTTGTGTAAAAGTAAGCAAGCTAGACACAACGAGAACAAAACTTTTATAGGGTGGGTATTTTCCTCGAGGACTTCTCAAGTCAACAACTTCCAATGAGTTGTTTGCTGGCAACAAACTCTTTTCGGACTTTTACAGGCTTCCAAGAAAGTATTGTTTTATAATTACTGAAGATATTCTTTCTCAGATTTTGCTGTTCTGTAAAATCCTTAGTATATCATTGTCTCCTGATTTTATTTTCCCACCCTAAATTCACTATATTGTTTTTTCTCTAGATGAACACATTAATCTTGCCTATGACTCAGGATGACTCTCCCCTCCCTTTGCTCCATGCAGAGTGCAGGGGCTGGGACAAGACAAGCAGCACAGCCCACATTGAATCCTGATGCTCACTTGTGGCCTGTTAAAAAAACAGAGCACATAGTTCATGAAGATCTGTAGATGAAACAGTAGGTGCCACTTGAGAGTAATCCCCAAAGTAGGGGAAATATCTACCCTGGTGACTGACAAAAGCTCATAACCGCATTTCAAGGTCAAGGTGCAAAACCAGCACTAGGTGGTTATGCAGGGGTCTGTTTCAGCATGTGGACACCTCTTGAACTTTATATTTAGGGATTAGTATAAGACTGAGGGAATTGAGTCTGAACTGTGTTCCAAAAATTGATTTTAACATTAACTGTTGTCATTCTACTCATCACAGGCATCCATGTTTAAAGTGATACCTTTTTTCCCACTTACTGAATGTGCAGCCTAAGAAAAATCCTATAAAAAATAAGTTCTGAGCTAAAACTATTCTTCATGGGATAAAAGCAGTTCCTTGATTCTGTTTGAAAGCAATTTAATTTAATTTAATTAATTGTTCCTTTCTTTATATGGTATTAGTAAAGGAGATTCTTAGAGGGAGACTAAAATTACCAGTTCCTTTTTATTTCTACAGCATTTATTATTTTATATAAGTGGATAATGCAATTCTTTTGTTTTTCTTTGCTCAGAAAAATTCCTTCTTCCATGTCCCTTATGTTCTTATATACCAATGCTTTTGTGTTCTAGCTCTTATTGTTGCATTCCTTATTTTCATATTTAATTTTTCCAATTATCTCCTTGTTTTTTTTCCCATATATTGAATTGTACAGCCAAAAGGAAAACATTTTGGCACCAACCTCCCCTTAATCACTAGAGTATGATTAGAATGACATGTGTAATTACATAATTTTATCCTGAATGCTTTTTAATATTTATTTTAACTTTTTCCCCTATTAAATACTTAATCAATCCTTTCTAGAAGCAGAAAGATAAGTCTGCTGAGGACTAGCTAGACCTTCCTGGATTATTGTGGAATATATAAAATATCAGAAAAAAAATTTAAAATATCCTAGTGATCTATAAAGAAACAAAGTGATATGCAACAGATAGTGCCATAAAAACTGCAATGACTATAAATGGAATGATAGATGTTGAGTCACAGTTTTATTGTCATGTTTATTATGTCTGCTGCTTGAAGCAACGACTTTTATCGCAGTGTGCCATTCACAGTTGACCAAGTACCGAAAAGGTGTAGTCAAAAATCATAATACTGTAAAAATTATTATCGGGTAAGGTGCCCAGAGATTTATAAAAATGTTTCAGGGAAAATATCCTCATCAGGTAGGAGAAAAATTTTAGTTATATTGCAAACAAGTTTATTAATATTCATACTGATCACTATTTTAATGAGGATTAATGAGAGTAGTTACCTTACCTATGGCCCAAGATTCTATTATCTATGATGCAAAATGTAAAATTTCTATTGAATTCAAAGAATATTATATATCCCTGAATTCCAGGTTTTGTTTTAACACTTCAGTGTTAAAACTTGTGACATAAGTTTTTTGTCACTTCAGTGACAAAACTTGTGAAATAACAGTTGTGAAGGAAAACTATGTTTTGGTTTGAGGAGTACTCTAAGATGCTAATTCCATCTTAAAACTTTTGACAGAACAATTAATAACTAGGGTGAAAAATGAACAATTCTTTGATTTCACCTTCACTTTCCCTCATTTAGTAGCCATGTGTATTTTCTTTTACAGGTGTTATTCTTTTTGGTTTATCTTTGAATTTTTTTTTCCCTCTTCTTCATCCTGTTGTATTTCAAAAAAGAAATCAAATATGGTTAGAAACTGAATGCCCCAGTTTCCTTGTTATTGCTCAGTCTTCTGGAATTTACTTCCATTTAACTTTTGCTAAGATTATCCTTTGCATATTTAAAGATATTTGGTGCAACACATTTTGACCACACATTTTTTATTGAAACTGATGCATACTTACTCTTGCATACACAACTTAATTTTCTCGAGAACTAGTGATCATTCTAGGGTAATTATTGTTACACTTAGTCTGCTTGTTACAATTTTTCTGAAACAAACTCAAACACAAAACAAACTAGCTTTATTTTTAGAGTTTTTTCATATAAATGACCATAGATAGCAATCATGCATTCATGGATTTTCACCCTGCGTTTCAGATAGTCTAATTCTGAAAATTAACAAAAGATCCTTATTTGATTTTTGTCATTGCTGTCACAATTATGCCTCTATATGTTTGACACATTTCAATCAAAAGCACTACTGAACGAGCTGGAGGAGAAAAAAGCCAGAAAAGAAACATCTAGATTTTCTATTTAAAAATTTAGTCCTTATTTCTCTTTCATTTTGCCCAAAGTCAGGATTAAAAAGAAAGTCTTGACTGCCCAAATGAAGGCAAATTCTTGGAAGAGCTGAGAAACAAGTGTTAACTCTTTGTGATCCAAGGAAAAAACTTCCCTAGATCCCATTCTAAGTGACCTAAATTCTAGGAATACATTGAAAAGCTGGATTTCTTCCAGGAGATTTAGGATGATTTTTCTAATGCTAAGACCTTTAGGAATCTAACACACTGTATTCACTTTTACTGTCAATAGTATGAAAGAAGTAGAACTGCAGTCTCTTCCCTTCCATGGTCCATCTCATCTTGTTATTTCAAAGCATTAAATTCTTCTCTTTAATTCTAAGACCCAAATTAACACAATCAACAATTTAAAATAAAAATAAGTGGATTTGGGAAGTGTATGTGATATTGATTGCTAGAAGAAAAAAAAAGTTAGGAAAAGCAAAGTGTAAAAACAATCAACCTTTTTTTTCAGAATGTATTTTTGAGATCACTGATTGATCTGGCAAGTTGAAATATTTGTAGGTATATTACAAATTACTTTAATACTATTTTTCAGATGTTATATTATTTCCCCTTTTTCTTATAGAATTTATACACTATTCATATAATATGTATGTATCCATATGTACAGAAGACAGAAGTATGCCATTTTCTTGTGTATCAAGCCTCAAATTTAGTAGTCTTTAAAAAAAAAATTGAACATTTATATTGTGGTATGGGTAATAATGCCATGTAATAATTAGCATTGACTTCACAACAACAAGTGCAACAAGTGAAAATAAAAATTGTTTATTATTCTTTTCTCTAATCTTCTCACAGCCTTCCCCAGGACAATGCCTGGGAGAGTCGTGCATGCTGCTCTCTATAGAGAGAGCTGCCACCACACATTTATCTGACTTTATCTGCATCTTCAAGTTCAGCTGACAGGAAATTTTATTTATGGACATATGAAAGAAAAGCATTTTCTGGAGAAGTGTCTATGCATCAGCCTGAGCACATTAAGAAAGCCTTGTGACATGGAATTAAAGTTATAAAGACCAGCTTCAAATAGTGTTTTTCTCTTTTTCTCTGTCACTGAGGCACTATCTCACATAATTTAATTTTCTGAACATTGACATGACTACAAAACTAAGATAGATTGATTAGGGGTGTTCAAATTTCTGCATAAAATCTGTTCTGCATCAAACTTTGAGTGAATGAAAATTGTCTGCAATTTTGTATAGATGTTTTAAAACAAGTTATTCCTCCTTAGTCTGCTCTGTGCTGGACAAGATTTCATCACTGTGCCAAGAACATAACTGGAACTAGGAAGCATAGGGAGAATGGGGAGTTCTCAGCCAAAGGGTCCATTCTGGATTTTAATTTTTTATTTAGAGAGACATAAAGGGTTATAGGACAGCAGCCAATTGCTGCTGCTAACTTCTATTTTTTAGCAATAGATTATGATAGATATTTTCTGGGTTTTTTTACACTAATTTTTATTTTTCCAGATTACTTTCCTGTTCTCACAGTTAGAACAGCTAGTGACAGATAGAAATTCTTGCTTTCTGAGGATATTTTCAACTTTTGCCAGACTACTTTTCACCTCTTTAGGTGATAAGTTACCATTACACATCCATGCTTTCCCACTTATTGATATTATCTCAAGATACCTCCAGTTCCTATGTCCCCAGCTGTGCTTTGAATACAGTGGTTGTTCAGTGTATCAGCTGTGTCAGATATCTACATACAAGGCATTCCATTTCCTCCCATAAGAATCCTTTCCCAGCTCCTGAGTCCATAACTTAGCTTGGATATTTCTCATCTCTACGCAATGTACAAGAAACAACCTTGATGCTTTTGTGTCCTGTACACAAAAGAGAAGGAAAATTTAGTATTTTTCCAGAAAACACTGACTCAAATTGCATTCCTGTTTAGCATTGACACCTTAGAAAATACCAAGGAAGAATAATATTTTCCGATTTAAGTAACATCATGAAGCACCTGACAATACATCTAAAATCTGCTTTGTAGTGATAGATTGTAAAGTATAGCAAAAGGGGATGGAAAATAAAAATTAGACCATAAAATATGGAGAAATGTATCATGAAATGTGATCATAATCCAGGCACTAATCTCTGCATACTAGAATAATATCCATATGAAATAGCAATGAGAGCTATATATATAAAAGCTATTAAAAATCCCCTTACATTTCTTTTGATTACTAAAGGGAAAGAGGTTTGGTATTTTTTTTATTTTATTATAATAAATAACTTTAAGTATATGCCAGACTTGGATGAAAAAGGTATTAAAATTCTCTTGTGGGTAGCATTGCTCAATAATCATCTGCTAAAAAGTATCTTTTTCTGTCTTAGTCTCTGTCAAAGTTAAGATATTTGGCTAGATAAACTACTGGTCTGATCCATTATTGCAATTCCTATGTTCCTATGGCTTTTTATTTCCTCTGTAACAATTACTTTGAACTGGATAATACAATTTAATGCCCACTTCCCCTGTTATTTGGAATGAATAATACTCAGTATAATAGGAAAGCCTTACAAAGAGCTTTTACTTCTGAGTAGTGAAATGATGCACTGACATTTTCAATAGTGAATAGATTTCACAACCGACACTTTAATAGCCTTTAAATGGAGAAAGATCTGGTTGTACATCTTCAAAAAGCTTCTGAACTTGAGATAAGTCTTTCCAGTAGGAAGACTTATTTCTTTTTAAGATTATATATTGTTAAAATTTACAAATCAGGTCCAGATTTTCTTGTGTTGTTGGCTTTTTTTTTTTCTTCTTTTTTCGAAAACTGTATCAAAGTTGATACTCTAGACATATAATTAAGTAGATATTTTAAATGTACTATGCAGCTGAGGCTACCATTAAAAATTCTGGCTCCCAAGGCTTTTCTGGGTTTGTAAGCATATTACTGCATAACATGCAAGATCTTATGGACAACACTTTGGTCATAGTCCTACCTCTTTCTGAAGGGGATTAATTATTTCTGCTTCATTAAATGGTGAACTCACAGTATTTCTGAACCATGACATCCTATGTTATGAGGATATTATGCCTAAAAATCAAAACCCCCACCTTTAAATAATTTTCTCCTTCAGACCTCCTGTGGAGTCCTGTTGGACTAATAATTTAAGGGACTAAGAATAGGTTATATAAATTTTAAAAAACTGTTATTCTCTCTCCAAATTTGCCCTTATTGATAAACTGAATAGAGTTGGTGTTGATGGATCATTGAAGACAGCATTTCTACAGACCTAAGAATGGTGGAAACACTGTGATAAAACACTGTAGGTGGCTTCCTCTTAAATCTCATGCTGTTATCAGTCAAAACAAATTTACCTCTTGATCTCTGCATGCAAGTTTTATGCCTAGGCTTCAGATGGTTTTTAGGATACTGTATATGTTCACCAATAATGTGTATGAGTTCTTAGTAATATGTGTGGTAAGAAAAAAACAATTTAAAAATTCTGAAACGTTTGATTGCCACAGGGAGCTGTATCACTATTTTTACTAAATATTACAATTTTTATTTCAGATAGGTCATCAAATTATATTCAAACATTAGCTTCCATCTTTCTGTGATATGAGACACATTGAAGTTCAGAAATGTAGAATGCATAGCTAATATTAATTCCCTAAACTATTTAGTATCACTAAATTGAATTAAGTCTTTTCAGAAGAAGGGCAATTAAATCAAAATTCTTATGTCATGCCATTGTAGCATAACTTACTTCTTAATAGAATATCTTTGATAAGACATTTGGGAAATTTTTTTTTTTAAATCAGAAAGCATAGATCATAGATACTATTATCCATGCATGTAAAGTATGATGTGCTAGCTTTATAAAAGCAACTGTGGTAGAATAAAGAAATCTGCAGTCCAGCTGTAGTACAACCAGCAAGTCATACTGATATCAAGAAGAATAAATAGGAAAATACATAACATGAAATATGTAGACTGAACATCAACAAATAAGAATGAATCTCTAATCTTAATTACCTTCTCTCTTAAAATATATAACTTTGTTAATAGGACCAAAATTGGTATACTTGTAAATGGACAATTAATGAGTAAAGGTAAGCATGCTTCACATGCTTACAGAGATTTAAAATTCTTCCTGGAAGTAAAATTGTGAAACTAAACCAAAAATTGGTAATATCATTTCATGTGTTCCTTCACTAATAATTAGTTTGAATTATTTAACTCTAAGTATTAGGGACAATCTTTGATGCCAAATAGATCTGCCTGAAATGTTAGCATTACTTGAGTCATTATTTGGGTCCAAAAGGCCTACTATTTGAGTCACTGAAGATCAAAACAAATTTGTGGGGTGTTTTTTCATTTGCTTTATATCATTTCAAAGAACTAATATTTTGTTAAAAATATTTGAATGCATGAAATTGAAAAGATTTTATAATTTAATTACATTTCTAAAGAGGCCTTTAATAGCAGCATCGATGTGAAAAGCAATTTGGTTTATAACATTTCTTAAATTTCAAGCTGTCCCTTCATGCATGACCAGCTCTGTTCAATACAGTTACTATTTTGATTTTAATTTAAAAAAATTATCATACATATATTTCTGATATTTTGGTTCTAAAAAAAATATAGTCTTATTATTGGTAATGTAGGTAAAAGATGCAAAAACAGGGTTGGATTTTTTTATAATGTTAAACAAAATAAAAACCAGACTTTTTGTATCTCTTGAAATCACCTTCTAAATGATTCCTATTATTTGCTAGCTTTTCCTCCCCACCCAGAGAGGATGAAGTATTTTCCATTGAAAAAATATAAAAACATGGCTTGAGACTCTTATATTAATGCAACCATCAAACAGCAGCTCTTATCTGGTGGATGACGTTTCTGACGCCCTTTTTGGTAGATAAAATAATAGATTGTGTGAATGTCTGAATCTTAAGTTAAATGTCTACTTCTCTTCTGAATCTTCTCAGACACACAATGCAAACAGAATGATAAGGGAAAACTTATTTTGTCCTAAAGATCAGGTTTTATTAATTCAGAAATCAACTGCAAAGTTAAAAAATCCATCTTATCCTTTCTTCCTAAGATTGACCATTTCTATATTTGTTAGAAATGCTTTAGGCAAAAATATTTCTTGCTAAATGCATTTAAATATTTCATTTTGATTTCAGATCTCATATTCATTTGTTTAAATATATTTTCAATTGTAGCCATAGGTTTTCTATACTCCTGGTTTTTAAATGTTTGAATATTTCAGATTCTTCTGCAGTTCTTTTGTTTTTCTTCCTTCTTTAATTTATAGGATTTATATTTCAAAAAGAACAGATGGATTTTAAGCAAAAAAAATCATATTTCTAAGTTGAGGCTCAAAGTCTTCGCAATGCAATATTCAGTTTCCCTGAAATAACCTTGGATTTTGAAAACACATATACAAACATGAGTCTATCTCAAAAGAGAATGGAATATGATAAAATGGTTGAAGTATGTAAAAAATACTTTGGTTGGTTAATATTTTCTCATAGAATCATGTTGTCTTAAATAACATTTAGGTTGTTAGACACAAGATGTACTTGTTCCTGAATTTTTTAACACCTGTTTGTTTTCTGCATCTTTGACCAATCAATTGTAGAGACAGAATTAAATGTGCTAAAATTCTAAAGACAAAAATGTTTTATTAAACAGATTCTGAGAGGAAGAGGTATTAAAAAAAATATATTTTGTAAGAAAATGCTTACCTGTTGTAGAAAAAAAATATTTAATGGACAATGTAATTAGAATGTGGTATAACAGTACTTTTAAACTATTGTTTTACAGGAGAAAAAGGTTAAAGAATACTTTTATCAGTGCAGTGTGATGATAGCTTTGTGTAAGCTGTGCAGATGGCACTGGAGAAAAACAGGCAGGAGAATTTCAAATGTACTTAAAAATTACCTAACCTCAAACCATTAATTTTGCATTAAATTTAGATATTTTCTTTGTCATAGTCCTTACCAATGGCAAGACTAAAGTGTCAATAAGTGAGTTGTGTCTTGATGACATTGTAGCCCTGATAAATACTAAATACTCCTAATCAGACATATGTGGCATTTTCAACAGTTCTTAAATATATAAAAAATAATACATTTCCCATGGCTGGACCTTAAAAAAAATTATATATATATATATATATATATATATATATATATTTATTTATTTATTTATTTATCTATTTATTTATTTATTTATAATTCAAATTCCACAATGTTCTGAACCATTTCCCTGTACATACCTGTATATATTTCTAAATATAATGATATACTGATATCCTAAATACCTGAGAAGTGTACCTGATACCCTGAGAAGGGTATTGTGGGCTTCAGAACAGACCTTTTCATGTCATATACCTTGCTTGCCTTTCTATTAATATAACAATAAAAAAAAGGTGTTTATTACTCTTGAGCTGAATACAACATTCTTACTGAAAAGAAGGAAAAATAACAACAGACTATTTTTTTTCCCTAGAGACTAGGATACATTTTGTTGGAGTATTGAAATGTATCAGAAGACACAGAGAAAAGAATTTCTTCTCTGTACAATGAGCATATATGAGTATATGTGACACTTTTGAAATAAAATTCATGTGTATTTGACTTTCCCTAGCTTATATTCCTTGAATCAAGTTTTAAGAAGCAGTTTTAATACATATTTCTGTGTAAGAAAAGAAAAAGTATGAAACAAACTAAAGAATAAAGAGAAAATTGCTACTGGCAAAAAAATAATGTAACTAATAAAATTATTGTCCAGATATAACAAATCACTAAGTGCAACTTCATCTGGACTTGATGTGACTTACAACATGGCCTTCATTAATATAAAAATAGCAAACAGCTAATTAACCTTTCCTTAGTCCCAGAGCAGCACCACTGTATACCTGCTAGTGTTCTGGTCCTATGAAAACAAAAAAAATTGGGTTTCCTTCATGGAGATATCCTGAAAAGGATCCCTACCTGTGGCTGTGTAACACTATTAATATCATGCACTTTGTTTCTTTCAATCACCATAATATTATCAAAAATGTGAAAAGAAAAAACCATTTAAACATTTCTGACTATTTTCATCTTAGGCCATTGTTTTGTCATATTCTTCTAGTGATCCTACTATTATAGAGCATAATTGATCCATTTGCCCCACAATATAGGTAAGAAACATAATGGTAATGATAACAACAATACTGACTTCTAACAACAGCAATGTTCCTTCACTATTAAAAGTCTTTTAAGACAAAATTTTAAAAAAACCCAAGAGGTATTATGATGATCTGTGTAATACAGACTGTTTAATTTCTCAGTCAATAACTTCTAGAGCAAGGGCAAGTGACTTGAAATGCCAAGGCCTTTCATATAGAGGTCAGACTAGAAGACTGAGAATTCCTTCTAGCTTGAAATCTACTCTATGAACCTGTGTTTGAGCTCATGGGGATCTTTGAAAAAGATAAAACAAAATTACCAAAAATAATGTTGAGAAAGTTTGCCATCAGCTTCTCCATCAAGAGATGGTTTCAGGGGTGACATCTGAACTTTATTCACCCAAGAAAGCCTGCTTCAAACACTGGGGCATGTTTGTCTGAGCTCCAAAAATTTAAGAATTTTAAGAAAGCAGACTCATTGACTAAACCTCTGAATGTAAATATAGCAGTGGTATTTTCCACTCTTTCCTTTATTTTAACTGACAGTTTTAGTATTTATAGATTTCTTAGTTACTTAATTACTAGACACAATATATTTGACTTTTACTCACTAGCTTTTAAGCAACACCTTTGCAGAACTAAATCCCTTTTTTTTGATTTAATAAAACAATTTTTGTCACAGAGATTACCCTTAGCAGTAATTAGCAGACTACCAAGTGAGAAGAAAAAAATGTTAATATATATATTTAGCATTAAGGGAAGAACATAGTACTTCTGAAAGCCATCTTCTTTTAAAGAACAGATAAGTTCTTTTCCTGCTAAGAAAATCTATGCCACCTCAAGTATGCATACATGCTATGTAACATATTGAGAGATCATAAAGTTAACTTTTGGGATAGTCTTGTTACTGTAAAAATCTCAGGGTTTTGTCAAGCTTGTGTATCTGAATAATGCTGCCTGCATCAGGTTATAGGCTGCCTGAAGTCACAAACTTTATTAATCTTTGAGTAAACCCAATTGATGGGCTACGGTAAACAATGAAAACAAAAGATAAATATGTTAGTTGGTCCTGCAACTCAGTGACTTTTTTTCTAAGGTTTCTTTTTTTGTCTCAAAACACAAACCCTTTAGGCTACATTAAAAAAAAAAAAAAAGCTTTTTAGGAGAGAGTCACTCTCACACACAGATGATTGTGCCATCTAACTTTTACAATATAGAATTCAGTGACAATTCCATACTCAAGTAAAGCTATAGTTAGAGCACCTCTGGAAGTCAGATGGTCTAATCAGACAAAGTTATTCTTGTAAGGAAAAAAGTTGTTGATTTCAAGAGGATGTAGATTTGCCCTTGCAGATATACAGGGAACTATTTTTCCTCCTGTAAAATTTCGTTCAAAAGCTGAAAATAAATAGATGTGTGTATCTTCTTCTGACTCAGGAAAATTAACCAAAAAATATCTCATTTAATATATATTTTAAAAAAGTAGAAAATGAAAACAATAGGATAATAAAGATTTTATCATTAGATTTGGAAGAGCTCTAGGGCTGAAATGAAAATTCAGAAAGATTAAATATCTGGAACTTAAGTAAAGGATCCCTGGTGTAACTCAGGGACACATATTTACAAAACCACATTCACCAGAGTTGCTCAGCTATGCAAACAAATCAGATGAGCTTATGGGATTTACAGCTTTCTAATATCCTTATCAAAACTCCTTAATCAAAAGCCCTTAAGTAATTTATCTCTAACTTCCGTGCTGAGTGCTCTAGACACATGCTAGAAAAGTGGATTAATGAAAGACACTGATTGTTTTTTATTTCTGACATATATTTATTTAAAGTTCTCTTCTAAAAAATGCTTTTTAATGTCTATTAGTGGTTATTTATGACCTACAGTTTGCTCTGGTTTAGAATAAAATAAACAAACAAAAAATCCTTATCAAGGACACTTCTAACCCAAAGCCCCAGTGCTATAGATAAAGGTTTTACCATTGATTCATAAACTTGTCTAACCAAAAACTTAAGCTAAGCAAAAGCATTGAATAAATCTCAATCTCTCATACATTGCAATTCTGATTGCAGGTAAGACTGTGGCCTACTGAGAAAATCTCCATTAAAAATTGGAAGTAAAGATAACTAAAATATTTCAAACTTTTAATTTTAGCTATTTAAAACTCCTTCCAAAAAAAACCCCAAAACCACCAACAAAACAACCCAAATACATCTCTTCTTGTGATATTTAGGGAAGAGAGTTCAGCTGCAACTTTAGCACAACTCAGTTTGTCAGGTATTTAGTAACAGGTTTGCTCCTTTTTTTCTGTCCCCATAATCTTGGAAATAACTATCAATATGAGAATTTCACATGGGTTTTTTCCCAAATTTTTTAACAGCTATTTTGCAACGCATGATGCCTATGTGCTTGAAATGTTCCATTTGTTCTTTGAGGCCTAATACTCTGCAACAAGCAGTCGATTCATAATGAAAGTATTTTGCCTGGTATGTAAAGATGAAAGGTCATAAAGGTGCTATTTTTTAAATTGTTTATCAGATGCAGCATTAGTGTAAATAACAAAAGTGCCATAAAATCTTTGATAGTGAGACTACAGTATTTCTTGGTCTTTCTTCTTCCCTTTTTTTCCCCTTTTTCCTTTCCCTTTTCACTCCACCCCTCATTCCTTCATTTTGTTCCTCATTTACTCTCTTTTTTTCTTTCCTCCCTCCTTTCCCTCTCACAGTTAAACCGAGATGACAATTCACAGTGCACTATAGTGCTTGTATATGGAACAAATACTTTTAAACTAACAACAATCATCAAAAAGTAATGCATACCAAAATTTAAATTTCTTTTCAACATCTTCTAAATTAGAGGAGCTGTTACAAAGTTTACCAGATGTTGTAGTGTGTTGCTATTTACATCTATCTTTTTTTCAAAAAAAATTTTAATCTGAGACAGAATCACTTTCTTGCAGAATTTAAATAGATTAGATCTGGAAGGGGCAAATTACAATGGTTTTGTTTTCTCAATTTAAAGGAAATTCTAAAGTAAGAGTTCAGATGGATTAAATAAAGTGTATGCAACCAGACATGAAAATTGAATGGATTTAGCATTGTTCAGCATCATACTCCTTCACAGCTGAAGAAAACATAAATTGCAATCATCAGCAGTTTGAGTCATCTGAAGGGACCAAAACACAAAAGTCTTAAAGTCTCTTAGGTAAGTTGAAAAAAATAGCCTGACTGTATTTTGAGACCAAATAAAGTGACTGAGAAGACTGGTTATCAGCCAGGGACAGGTTTTCTATTGAGTTGTTCTAGATATACATGTTGAAAATTTATACTACAAAGGATATTTTAAAGTCATGCATAAATGTCTTAAAAATCAGAAAATTAATTTCCAGTATGTGTATATTCACTAAATGCATATTTATGCAATTACTTTTATTACTTCCCAGAAGAACCCAGTTCAATGGTTTTTGAATAAGATATTTTCACACTTTGTTCTGAAATAAAAGCCTTGAAAAATTCCCTGAGATAAGGCTCAGAGATAATAATTTCTGACATCTAGGAAATCTCTCTTGAGGTGATATATTCATTATAACTTTCCAAAGAATCACTTTTACTTTGTGTACATTTTCAGAAGGACAGCAAAGGTGATTTTATTGAAAGGACACTGCACAGAAGTTAAGTTAGAAACAGCCCAAAACTAGAGCTTTATATAGAAACAATATCTAAAAACTTTTTTCTGTATTCAGAAGATTCTGTATTTTTTCCCTCTGTTCTAGAAAATAGCCATTTTTATTGCTATTTGCAAGAAATTATTAACATTTATGAAAGATCATTTTTTTTCTCAAATGCCAAATATTTCCAAACTTATGATCAATAGAAAAGTGTTTTATAATGATAAATGTTGATTGTGAAAAGCTTGAAGTTAGACTGACACATGTCTTTTACCAGAACTCATTCAGAAAAATCACATAAAAATTACTAAAACAATATCACAAATACTGCAGGAGCAATCAAGAAGTGAAGTTAATATTCTTTTACTTTTGGAATCAAAGTGTTTGACTTTCATAAATTACTGAGGACCCCAGAATCACAGAATATGCTGAGTTGTCAGGGATTCACAAGGATCATTGAGTCCAGCTCCCAAGCCTGCACAGCACCATCCCCAAGAGCCACACCATGTGCCTGAGAGCATTGTCCAAACACGAACTCAGAGGCACTTGCTGCTGTAACCACTTCCCTGTATCAGCCCAGTGCCCAGCCACTCTCTGGGTGAAGAATGCTTTTCTAATATCCAACCTAAACCTCCCCTGACACAACTTCAGGCCATGCCTTCAGGTCCTGTTGCTGCTCATCACAGAGAAGGGATCGGTTCTGGCTGCTTCTCTTCCCCTCACAAGGAATTTGTGCACTTCAATGAGATCTCCCCTCAGCCTCCTCCTCTCCAGAGTGAAAAGACCAAGTGACCTCAAAAGACCCAAAAGACCTCGCTTCTCATATGGCTTCCCCCCATGGCCCTTCATCTTCCCCTCACAACTCTCCTTTGGACACTCTCTTAATAGCTTAATAGCTTTCTTATGTTGTCCAATGAGCTCAAACAAAAATACAGAAAATTCCACTTGAGCATAATTTTTTTTTTTTTTTCCTGTGAGAGTGTTTGAAACAGGCTGCCCAGAGAGTCTGTGAGGTTTCTGTTCTTGGAGTATGCAAAACACAACTGGCAACAGCCCTGGACAACCTGCTTTAGCCAGCTCTACTTCAAAAGGGTAGTTGGACAACACAGTCTTCAGAGATCTTTTCCATTCTCATTCTCAGGAATTCTTTGATTCTCTGAAAGGTTTACAGGGCTTTTTCAGTTCTGTAGTTTTAATGCTGAAAGAACTTCACCCATGAAAATACTTATCAGGATGCTTTGTGATAAAAGTAGGTAGCCCATACAATTTTTTACTGACTTACTACCTTTTTCAATGTACTTTTGTTCTGTCTCAGTTGACATTATAACTATCAAGTGTTCAACATGTATTGTTCTATGAATGTCTCTAATATTTAAAATATTTATATTTTACTGGGGTTTTATAAGTGCTTTTTTACATGACACTATTTCAGACAGATTTCACTAAGGATGTACAGTTCATTCCACTCATTAGCTATTCTGACTAACCAGTTTTGCCCTTTTTTGTCTTCCAGTAAAAGAAGTTATAAAAGAATTTCCAGAAACCTGTAATAGAGAAGCTGTGTCTACATTTCCTTAAAAAATACCATTTGCCTTCATATATATGACCAAATAGTAACTTGTGAAATGTGTTTTCCTTAGCTGTTCTCTTTTACTGAATAGTAGCTCAGAATCTGAGTATGCAAAAGATTCTTTTGGGATCTGACATTGATAGATTACAGGAACTTGAAGAATCAGAGGCACACACCTAGGACCTCATAGTTAAATAATGAACAAGATATTTTTCTTATGAATGTCTACACATTTTTGTTCCCATCCTGAGTGGTCAGTTTAACAGGTGTCCTACAAAAACATGCCAATTGGGAGCATCCTTAGATTTGTGCAATGCATTTCTGGAGTTCTCTCTTCCACTGTGTTTAATGAAATATCTCTTATTAAACTCCTTAGTTTTGTTTCTAATACTAAAGTTTTCATATTGATGTAGAAATACATCAAAATCGCTCAGTTCTTCATAAGATTTTTGAGTAAAAATAAAGTTTGTGGTGATTTGCATCTTTTAGCATTATCATTTTTTTTTAGTATTATACTGATTTAAGGAATGTAACATTACATAGTTTTGTTTACACTCTTGTGACACAACTAAAAGGAGCTCCCCTTCCTCAGGCATTTATTGACCACTTCTAACCTAATATTTTATTTTCTTGCTGTCACGTCTTGGGTGAGTCAGGAAGACAGAGTGAAATCAAGATTACATAGAGGCATATAAGACACTCTGTGACAGATTCCACTTTACTCCAAGAGATGAAATTAACAACTGGAAAAAGATAAAGGGATGGCTAAAATGAAAGAGTGCCTCTTTGCAATAACAACTCGTAATACATAATGTATTTCCGAGGGAAACAGCAAGGGAAAAGTGCAACAAGGGCATCCTTCATGTAAATACAAAAGAGTTGACCGGGTAAACTCTGATGGAAAGATTTTCCCCGGCCACTTTCCAGAATGAGCCTCTAAGGTTGGAATAGTTTTTATTTTACCAAATATAATGCCACTTCACAAGAGTAACACATAATCTAATTCTTTTTCCTTTTTGTTATAGTGAATTTTGCATATGTATTGGCAGCTCTGAAAGGAGTATGCAACAAATTAATGCCAATGGATTTGCTATCTGTGACTTTGCAAAGCAAAAGCTGAATTAAAGTCTTGGTTTTGGAAATCTGGAATCTGAAAGACTGTAAAATCTACCATTTAATAAGAGGATAATGAAGAATATTAATGTTATTTGATCGTTATAAAGAAAAATGTCATTAAAATAAATATCCATACATATGGTTATAAATAAATCATAACAATCTACAAAATAAATATAAAAAAAAGTTGTGATCTAGATTCTAGAATTTTGAAATTTGGAAAATTAGGGAAGAAAAAAAAGTACATATTTTGGGTTTACTTTTTTTATTGATATGCTTTTCTCTCCCTTTTGAAACCTACATAAAAATAGTGATTTCAGTACTTTTGTTGCTGTTGTTGTTGTTTATTTGTTTGTTATGGCTATATATAGTAACTCTTTATTTCTTAGCTATTACTATATACTATAGTATATAACAGCTATATACTGTTAATGTGAGGCAACTATATGATCTAATATCTGAATTCCATATTTTTTAATGACAGAGCACAATGAAGCACAATGAAGCCTGAAAGCATTTAAGTGATATTGCTTTGCCAAAATTCCAAATGTTGACAGGTGATTTAACTGCAACCAAATCATGACTTGGAACAAGAAGCAGAAATACAGCAAAATAGTTGAAGGATGTTGATGATTTTTTTGACTTTTAGCTGATTACAGCTGTTTTGAAATTACAAGAAACATCCAGAACTTTTAATGAGTTTCTATATTAAGGGTAGCACTGACTTCACATTAGAATGAAGAGGAGAATGACTGCAAATAATGGTGACTGTGTCATAAGTCATTGTTCTCTCTAACAAGCAAGCAGCAAAATGATCACTCCATGAATTTTTCAAGAGGTCTTCTGATGCCATATGTGTTGGAGTAATTCAGACACATGGACAGTACCAAGACAAGATCTGAATCTATAATAAGCTATTTCAGCAGACAATAAGTTTATATGCAGCTTTGAGTCAGTGGACAAAGTACTTCTCACATCTGAAGTGAAAAATACATTTTTCCCTTGATGACTGCTATTTAGACGGAGCATAAATTACATTTACTTCTCAACCTTCTTTCTAGAAACCACTCCCATTACCTTATCCTCAGATCTTTCAGATTCTTGAAAACATTCTGTTAAATAATTTAGAAAAATAATGCAGTTTTGGTTTCTTGGGTTTGGTTTGGTTTGGTGTGGTGTGGTTTGGTTGGTAGGTTTTGGTTTTGGTTTTTTGGAGGGAAATACATAGATGTGGTCCTCAAATTTATAAAACTTACCAAAAACTCTTAAAATTGACAGAATATAGTGTAACTGACAAAAATCAGATATTCAGTACATAGGATTTGTCTGATTCTGACATAGATTTGTATGCAAATACCTGCCTAAGTTGAAATGTACAGATTTCCTCACAAATTTACATTACCAGGTTTTGGGGGAAAAAAAGAAACCCAAAAAAACCCTAAAACTAAAATCAAATAACAGAACCATATACTAAAATGAATTTTAATAAAATTGCAAATATTTTACATAATTTGAAGTACTTCTCAATAAATTTAATGATTCAGCATATTTGGAGAATAGGAAAAAATTCTCTATTGGTTATTTGATTCCAGATTGAACTAATGGCAAGTATTTATTTATTTAATGAATAAGCAATGCATGAGGTGAATTTATGACCTTGGATAGGTGAAAGCTAACAATGTGTGAGGATTAAATATAAAGACATAAAAAGATACAACCCCTGTCTTTCTTGAGCGAAGTGACAGTGCCAAAAAAATTAATTTCAAATTAAAAGAAGGTGACTATAAACTGTATTTAAAAATCTAATTTCTGTAGGAAAAACTTATTTTTAATTAAGGATACTACTATGATTTTGATACATATCTATAATTTAAGGGTAGTCAATCACAGAATTCTTTTGCTTGGAAAAACCTGAAGATCATTGAGTACCTTTTAACTGTCCACATGACATGTTTTGAAAATTAAAACATGTCATATTCACTGGTGTACAATATTAGCAAAGATAACCTTTTGGAAATTAAAAATAAAAGCAGATACAAGATGATACCATCTGATAACTAATAGCCTTCGTTAAGCATCGGTAAGCATTTAAATAGTCTTCCAATTTTCCTTTCTGTTTTGCTGCATTCTGAAGAGTTCAAGCCTGCTGCTGAAATATGTTTCTTGCATATGTTTTTTGTTTAAGCAAAATCACAGCCTACTCTATATTTCCAAATGTAGTGACTTATATAGAGGAGTCAACTTTACAAATATATATCTGGAACTTCCATTTTAATGAGAAGAGGTACCTTGATTTATACCACTTCTAATAAGCTCCTAATAGCTACTTCAAAAAATGTTTAAAAATTGCATTTTAAATAGATGACTTTTCTGTCAGGGAATTTTAATAGGAACTGATGGATACAGCAATATAAGCTTAGTAAGAGGCAGTGTGTATACTTCACTACATCATATCTCATGTCTATGATCCCATATCCCTCATATTATTTTAGTTTTAATGTACATTCTCAGAAAGTTTTCATCCCCTGGGGAAAAAAAAAAAGATTTAATTGTTGGAGAACTGCAAACTACTGGGACAAGCAAGAGTGAATTCTGGATCTGTTGTTGCTTTTCTCTCAGTTAAAGCATTTTTTTCAGAATCAGAATTGGACAACATTAAACCTGAATGGTTTGCAGAAGGGAACGCACATAACGAATAAAATGCATAGCCTCAGAAGAGGGAAATGGAAAATACATGTATACAGAATACCACAGAAGGATGTTCTGCTTAACTTCAGTAAGGACTTCAGCTAAGAGCAATTTTCTTACACTACAAATAAAGCAGAAAAAAGGAGCAAGAATGTGGGTAGGTTTGGGTAGATTCTCACTTGTTCCCTAATACCAGGCAGCTGGTGGTGTTGAGGTCAGGATTGTCTCTAATTGTAGCAAGCTGAACCCAGTCCTCATGAAACTAAGGCCTGATCTGGGAACTACTGAGTGGGTAATAAGAAACCAGAAACCCATCTAATTCAGTGTTTGCTTGGCTCGATGGATGTTTTATTTGTTTAGTAGATGGAGGGCAATGTGCATATCTTCCTGTCATTATCCTCAGATTCAGACAGATCAAGTTTGATGTTTAACAGTATCCGGGAGAGGCACCTCACAGTTGTGACTTCTACAGCTCAGTTTTGCTGAGTTCCTTCTCTGGCATCTGGTCTGATACTAGTTCACAAGCTCTCACCTGCCTCTTATATACCTTACATGGCAGTTTACTTTGTTTGAACTGCTCTTTCACATAAAAGAAGCTTCCCTACTTGTCTTTCCTACCCATATTCCCTGAATAGCCCTAAAGAAGTTACACTTTGATTGTTGCTTGTTCTGTCTGTTTCTCAGGCTATGTGCATTTATTTACATATACTTGAGTAGGAACTCTGTTCAGCCTGTTCCATATTTTTATTGTTTCTGCAGTTCATTCACCTCTTGGATGGGTAAAGACTTCCCAGAGTACCAGCATCTCTACAAATAATATTTTGAAGGATTATTCTTCCAGGTCTCAGGTTAAAAATATATTACTTGTTTCAGATAGAATAAAAAAGAATCCTCCTCCATGATATAGAGCCAAACCTTTTTTTTTTTTTTGCAGCATTTAGTATTCATAAAACACTCTGTAAATATAAAATGTAAATATGCGGAGAAGTGAGAAACTGATATTGATTTATTGTGCTGGACACTGAAGTTCAGGGGGCAATTTTTTTGCTAGAAATATTAATGTAGCTAAATCAATGAAATAAACAAAAAACTAATTTGGATATTATTTTCCTCTGAGGTATAATTGTTTCATGCACTGTATTGCCATCTTTATAAAATAAGAAAATATTAATACAAAATTAGAGGGTTTTTTTCTGATGTGAAGAGGATGGAAATAGCTAATAGTCTAACCCATAGCAATTCCTTATAATTTTCATTCCCTAAAGTGTGTTTCTTTTTCCTTTACCCCTATAAGCAATACAAAGAAAAAGGGGAAAGATGGGAAAGTAAGCTGTATTGCCTGAATGCAATTCTCTCCAGCTGCGCTCCCTCAAGGACATTAGTAATTTATCTACTCATTTACCTTTAGTTAGAAAGTATTACACAGTTTTATCTTAAAACACATGAAAACTATCAATTACAGGACTATGAATTCTACATGGTCAAATGATTTATTGCTTGATCATCCAGCAGGATCTACTAATAGCTGTAATAAGAAAGGCTTTGAAATAAGTAAGACATTAAATTTTTTCACCATATGCTCATAATCATAATTTTCTTGCTAAGGGTCATTTTATGGCTACCCCTAAAAAAAAAGGGACTAGCAGCATAGACTTCTCTGTTAATTGGTACTCTTTATGTAAGTTGAGAGCAATTGGCACAAAATATGTTGAAAATTATATTATAGCTGGGCAAGACTTTATAATGTTTGAGTTTCCAGGGTGATAAAGTACTTTTTAAAGAAACAACAACAACAAACAGATGGCAAAAGAAGAAAATAAACTAAAGATAAGAAAGAATGTAGAGAAGAGAAATCAACAAATAAGTAAAGACAAATAAATAAATAGATATAACAAAGAAGTTTAAGACTAAAACCAATATTTTATCAATAATTATTTTAAAATAATTCAGCCTGATGTTCTTCTACTGAAAAAACTTAAAAATCTGAAGTAGCAATTCATGTGATTTCCAGATGTTGTATCTTAGGATTTCATTGGTTTTATATCTTACTGGGGTTGGTAGCTATGAACAAAGCAGCTAGAACCCACATGAAAGCAATTCTGAGCTAAAAAAACAAGTTTGTGAAATAAGCAAAATTTAAAGACAATAATATAGCAGAGAGGTGATTATCCTAAACTATTTCTACTTTTAACCAACCTGCAGTTCTTAAATTTCACTGAAAGTAAGCATAGAACTGAGAATATTACTTGGATTTATTACTTAACCAATCTTCTGTCACTAGTTCTGCTGCTTCTGGTCTCTAAGCACTTCCTAGATATTTATGAATGTCAAATTCAAAGAAATGAGGGACTGTGTAATGCTGTGATACACTTTTTTCCAACAGGTGCACTTGCTGACAATTTAGCCTTTGAAAGGTTAAAGTGCTTGTGTCAGATATCATTGTTCTGTGAATTGGTTTGATACTTGCAGCACTATGGATTGGTAAAAAAGGTAGATCCCTGATGCAAGTATTCATTATATTTCCTTGACTGACACAAAATCAATATACAAACTACCTTTAGTCGTTCACATTTATAAATGTGATCTCTGAGTATAGTGAACTCTGAGCTCTGGAGCTACATTATGGAAATTGTTATATATATATATTAGGAAATCAGTGAACAGGTGGTGTTGTCCAGATTTTTGTCATTTGTCATCTGACAGATACAGAGTGAGATCAGGAATCCTCCAGGGTATAATGAAATGACAGACCAAAGATTTATGTTTCTTTCTAACCTGGCTGTTTCATTATTTGCCACTGTTTTTGTTTTACAGACAAACAGAAGTTATGCCAGACTGACTATGTTAAGTCACAGTACTGAAAATGTTTCAAATGCATTTGCTTGCAAACACATTTGTAGCAGCACAAGACTATGTCTTGTTCAACATGAGAAACAGATTGTCAGACTGATAATCTGGAAAAGAATTTGAACATACAACAGTGTAATCTAGACAGAGAATCATATTCTGACCTCAGCAGTTTAGCACGGGTCTCCACATGAGCCCAGTTCATTAGTTTCTGATTTATAAAAAAATTAGAATTGATAGCTTTTTTGTTTCAGCTTTTCATTTTCATTTGAAAATATTTTTAATGTCCAATTGATTAAGAAAAAATTGAAGAATAAACAAGTCTGAAAACTCTTTAGATTGTAGAGAATCAGAAATTTACATTTTCCTGTCATAAATGTTTCATTAATAAATGAATTTGTAATGCTTAGTTAATATTGCAAAGTCACCAAAAATTCAGCTTTGATGTACTATAATGATCTCTTATTTTTCATGTTAACCATATTTCTTTAGGCATTTTGAACAAAAGTTGACGATTAAAAGTGCAACGTGAAGTGGAGCCATTTTACGTGGAATTTCATAATAGGACATGAAGCAGACTAAAGAAAAGAAAAATAAAGAGAATAAGTGTTCACACCTTCCCATGTCAGATTTAGTGCAGATTGTTTGGCTTGGGTATTTTTTCCCCTTGAGAATAAAAAGGAACCTCAGAGATCAATACATGAAAGCCTCAGTCTTGAATTGACAGTATTCTTTGTTAAATAAAAAAGCTTTGTGTACTAAATCTGAGAAAAAGACAAAACGTACAAAATCCTGCTTGTAATATAGGGGAAACCATTATTCTGACTGAATCTCTGATCAGCATAGAAAAGAGGAAAAACTTGTTCTGGGTCTGTCTGGAATGGGGTTAACATTTTTTCGCAGCAGTCCACATGATGCTGTGCTTTAGATTTATGACCAAAATAGCACTGATAGCAAGCCAATGTTTTATTCATTGTTGAACATTGCTTGAACAACATCAAAGCCTTTTCTATTTCTCATTCTTCCATGTTACCTGGAAGTAGGCTGAGGATAGGTAAACAGCTGTGAGGGGGCATGGCTGGGAGAGTTGACCTGATCTGACCAGAAGAGTACACCAGCTTATGTGTAGCCAAGCTCAGCAAAAAGAGAATTTTGGTCAGTGTGACACCCAGGCAGGTGTCCTGGGAAGCTGGGCCTCAGCACACATAACTGTTACTTGGGAAGACAGATGGCATAACCATGAATGTGGTCTCCTGTTGATGTCCCTTTTCTAGGAGTTTATTCCTTAGAAAGACCCAATGACTTGTGATTGTGTCCATTGTCCTTGTCCTCTCCCCTGCCTCCCCCATGCCAATCTGACCTTTATTTCCTGTAACCCTGCTCAAGTGATGACCACCAGTGGCAGTCATAATGGACACATCTGGTCATGATGGCTGCACCAGACCCAAAGTGGATTTGGGGAAGGCACAATAGTCAAAGGCCAATTTGAGCAATGTGTCCATCAAATTATGGTGTTTAAGTTTGGAAGAAATTCTGTAGTAAATATGCAAATACCACTATAATTCAGTTAATTTACTTTATAAATAGTGGATAGCTGGGGGCTCATTGGGCTTTCTTGCATGGCAGCAGCCAGTGCACCTTGAGTAACACCTCTTAAAGCTGCTCTTGAGGTTGAGATTCCTTGCTGCAACAGATTTTCAGTAAGTGATTAATAGCATACTAAACTTTTAAATCTTAACTAAGCACTATAAGGGATTGGTTCTGCACATAAAATCTTTTAGACATGAACAATTGACAAAGTCTGGGCTAAGTCTGGATCCAGCTGCACCCAAACTCCTCTCTTTCTCAGTGAGAAAGAACACAAGGGTAATTAGAACACAAGGGTATCCTTTCTGAACCTCGTGACTTGGCAGAAGGTTCTCCCTGACAGTTTTGTCTGACTGTCCTTTATGCAGTAGGTGACAATACCTCACCATCAAATCTCATTAGATCACTGATGCATTTCCCAATTTCCAAACTTTGTTAAATCTCTGCTTCATACCAATAGAAATATTGCTACTTCTCTCTTAAAAGTGTCACTCTGTCTGTGATGTAACATATCTGTAGTCTCTTGAGTGGCTCTAACATTTTTATTACACCCAAATTCATCAGGCAATCTGATACCACCTGGAACTACAAATACGACTGACTTCATCTAAATAAAGATTAATACTACCTACATCCTTGACAGCACAGCAGGGATCCACCTTGCTGATAAAGGACATGAGCCATAACCTTTTTTCTCCTGATACTGGAAATATGTGTGCAAAACTCCAACCAATACTCTCTATAACCAGAGTAGATTTTCTCAGCTGTTGGTACAACTGGTTTTGTTGTTTCATTTGTGTTTTCTTTTGTAATGGAAAGAAAAAAATATATATTCAAATGTTTTAGGACCAGCCACAAAATTTCTGTAGCATTTCCTTCACAATTTCTCTTTTTAATTCCTTGGAAGATGAAACAGGCAATAGTCATCATATATTTAGCTTATACAGGAACTTTCTATTGAATATTGATATAAATTGTCAGTGAAAGCCTTGGGGTCAATCAGGCTGAATAGATACATTCATCTATCATCCTTCTGATGCAGGGGAGGAGTAAAATTACAAGTATAGGATGAAAAGGTAATATAAGAAACCAACTGCCATTTTTTTCCTTTCACTTGGCATGAGGTCTTGAAAAAATCAAAGATTTTTTTTCTCCTGTATAGCCTTACCTAAAAATCCCTACAGTTCTCATATCAGATGTTTAGTGATGGTACATTAGTGACATTAATGGGTGAGGTCATATATTTGTCATTTTAGTTTTTAATATTTATGTTTGAAATATAGTCTTTATTTTTTTTTTGAGATAATATATTCTAGTACATCCTAGGATTGCCAATATAAAGGTCTTCAATCTCATCCTATGACTTAAATATACAGAGATAGCCAAAAAAATCTATTTATCTTGTATATAATAGACCATGAGACAAATTCTGGATACTACTAATGGAAGCAAAGAGGCAAAAAGATAAATATCAATGAACAATTTAATGACAAAGTTTTTTGTTTGCTTTTTTCTTCTCTTCCCATTAGGCAGAAAAATCAGCAATGACAATTATAGAGGATAGTTGATCTTCAAAAACTTCATAGAAAGTGATTTCTCATATCCCTCTGGCCCTAATTAAAATGGTAATCAGTTGAACATAACTGACAGGACCAGCTTTATTCTTCTAAATCTTGGTGTAAATCTGGAGTAAGGGTATTGACTTCAGCAACTTTATCTTATATTTATGGTGATTTAATAGAAACAACTATTTCTTCTTACCTGTTACAAATAATACTTGAGATTTCTTCTATATATGCCTTGAAGTTTATATTGCAATTTCTTCTTGCTCTATCCAATTTTTTTCAGTATCTTCAAAGCTTCTTGAACTCCTTTAAATGTTCTGGGATTTCTTTCTCTCTTATGCAGCTCTTAGTCACACAGGGGCTTAAACTTTTGGGTTGACCACATTGTTTTTGCTGCTCTTTTAACTTTATGCGTTTATTTACGCTTACATGGCTTTTTCTTCCTTTTTTTTTTCCTAATGTGACCTACCAAGAATAGATTCTCCCTTTTCCACTCTTGATTTTTCATGAATTATTGAATTTCGGCCACTTTTATTCAACTTGTTTCGCATTTCCTTCAAGTCAGCATTTCTTACAGTGCAATATCTTTGTGTTTGCTGACCTCTCTATAGAACTCCATCAGCATTTCAAACTTAATGACATTATAATAATGGTATCCTACGTGCTTTCCAACTTTAACCTTGTTTATCTTACAGCAGTAGCCTGATTTTCAATTATATGGCCCTTGTGACCTCATTTGCTGCTTGTTCAACTTACTGTATAAGAAAGAAATGTTTTCAAAACTCTTTCTATAGCTTACCTATTTCTATTTCACTTGTTCTGATCTTCTTTCAGCACCAAAAAATCGCAAATAACTACTGTATGGCTATTTTAGACAATAACCTTTTGCATGTGAAATTTTACGTGCCATCTCCTTATACTCTTTAGACCTATATATAGCAATACAAAATGTGTTTTCCAAAAGAAATCTTGTTTATTTAGCTCTGTCATTATTGCTTCACCATGTCAGTCAAAAACACTCGAAGCAGTTAGAAGGATCTCTGCTACTGATAATTTTGATATCCTACAGTCCTTTCTAGCTCCACATATGTTTCTCTGGGAATGAAAGTTAACAGTCTACTTGAGAGCTGCCCTTTCAAGAGTAGAAGCAGAAGACACATATCATTATCAACATTTCACAGGTATCCACTATCAACAATTGATTATTTCCCCTCTGGATGTCATGCCTGGAGACCTTGACAACACTGAGAGCTGTGACCATGCAAAATGCATGAATTTCAACAAGGCCAAGAGCAAGGTCCTGCACCTGGGTTTGGTCAATCCCAAGCACAAGTACAGGTTGGGCAGAGAATGGATTAAGAGCAGCCCTGGCAAGGACCAAGGGGTGATGGTGAATGAGAAGCTTGACATGACCTAGCAATGGGATTTGCCACCCAGAAAACTAACCTTGTCCTGGGCTGCATCAAATAAAGGGTGACCAGAAGGTCATTTTCTGTTCCTGCTTTTGTTTCAAGAGCTGAAAGGTTTTGCATTTTCTATAGCTGATAAGGTCATGTTAGGTCACAGGTTGGACTCTATGATCTCAAAGGTCTTTTCCAACCTAGTTTATTCTGTCATTTATTCTACTTATTCAATATCCTCTCCTCATTTTGCTCCTATTCTTTAAATGTGTATCTTCTTCAGAAAATCATCTCATTAGATTTTGACTTGAAAGAATGCAGCTGATTTATCTTTTTAATATCCTACATCATCCTGTGAAGTATATTACATGCTATGAAGTATCTAACACTCTTTATATGTCTATAAGAATTCACTCTGATTTGTGTACTCACTGGTTTGTGTTCAATCATACAGAAAAGCATTTGTAACCAAATATGTGTCTTTTTTATTATAATGCTGATTTTCACAAAATATTTCATACATTATGAAATTTTTTGCTATAACAGGCTGATTCACTTAAAAACTGCCTTCAAGGGAGTTTTTATCCAGATTTTTTTAAAGATAAAAATATTGGATACAGTAGCAAATTGATTTTCTGTGAAAACATATTCACAATGATAAATTTTTGTTGAATCATTCCATCAAAAATACAGATTGCAAATACAGAGAATTATTTTTTTTCTATGCTAAGTCCAAAATGTAGTCAGACTATGTGTGATTTTCCTTATAAATTAAAAAAATTACTTAGATAACTTCTGATACAAGCTTATTGGTAGTGGTAAATATTGATGTACGCTGTACATGTATAACCTTTCTCAGTTATTAGTAAAAGATAATAATAAGAAAAAGCTGGCAATAAAGTAGCAAGTGTAGGAAGAGTGAGCATTAACCAGTTAAATGAAAGGGTCTCCTGCCAGGTCAGATTGCCAGTAAATATGTTATGAAAAGTTTTATGTAGTTTAGGAATGAAAGTAACTTTTACAAGCAGAACAGGAGAATGCAGTCAGTGCTGAAGGTCATGTACAACACAGTGCAAAATATGGGTTTAAAAGCATTGGACAAATGTCCTCAACTAACAAACCTGTGGAGAAGGAGAGCCACAACAAGCATACAAGGTTTGTAAACAACAGCTTTTGAAGTGTATATTATGTTCTTCAGACTGATATACTCCTCTGCGGTAGAGTATGTCAAGCTCTATCAGCTGAACATTTTAATAGAAGGATTTTCTTAAAATAACAGCCAAGCATACAATTATTAGAGGAGAAAATGTTTCTACACGCAGAGAAAATTTTTCTACACACAGAGAAAATTTTTCACACAAATTTGTGAGGATAATTAGTGCCATACAGTATCTATTTTCCCCTGAAGTTATGGACATATAAAATTTCCCCTTGTTCTGTTACTGCTCAACTGGGAGAAGAGACCAACGCTCACCTTGCCACAACTCCTTTCAGGTAGCTGTAGAGGCCAATAGTCTCCCCTTGGCCTCCTCTTCTCCAGTCTGAACAACCCTCTTCAGAGCCTTATTTCAAAGCTGGGACATTTTTAAGGAAAGACCAGTGTTTGTAGGAAAAAAAAAATATTTTCTTATTTCATCCATTTGCATTGAGATTAATTTCTCTTTGGGAAGTCCTCTACAGGTATTCTAATTTTATTCCTATCAAGAAGCCTGAAACTGTATAAATAGAGAGGTTATATGTCAGACTCCATGCACAGATGTGTATGATTTGTACTTGTAGGCATGATTAGCTATGTGAATATGTACAAATATCTAGGAAATACATATCTGTCTGACAGAAGAACATACACAATTTATACTACTCTATTGAAACATATATAGGCAGGCAGATAGAGTTAGAAATTTTTCCCTTCCCATTTTGCCAGTTTTGTGAAACATTCTGGAGATATTGCTATACCACGCAGTCTAAAGAGAGAAAGAAAAAGAAGATAAAAGTTTATAGCATTCCAATTTCAATTTTAATAAATATGGAAACAGTGGAATTCTACCAGAATAGACTAAATCTAATACTAGAAAAATATGACACTAAGCCAAGATTTACTAATCAAATGCTTGGGACATTTGGGGCTCGGACTGAATGTAATATGTTTGTTTTTACAGACAATAGTGTCTACAATAAAATTCTCAGGAAGATAGATTAGGGATCATGAAAATGCCAACTAATCTGTTACATCAACTCAAATGATACTACTCCTTCATCACTTCTTATAAACTTAATTAAAACATCATTTAAAAAAAAACCCCGAAGATTGGCTTAACAAATTGAAAAGAGAAACAAGTCCTTATTGCATGCATTTCTCGGGTCTCTACACTTTATTGTAAGCAAATGAGAGAACTTGACATCACAGTGTACAAACTTATTAATTTACAGAATCATGGAATATGCTGAGTTGGAAGGAGCCCAAAGGATTATCAAGTCCAACACCTGGCCCTGCACAGGACCTGCCAGGAGTCACACCATCTGACTGAGACCATTGTCCAAACATTTCTCAAACTCAGTCAGGCTTGGTGCTGTGACCACATCCCTGGAGAGCCCTTTCCAGTGCCCAGTCAGCCTCTGGGGGACAAACCTTTTTTGAATATCCAACCTAAACCTCTGCTAACACAAGTTCAGGCCATTCACTGGGGTCCTGTCCCTGGTCACCTGAGAGAAGAGACCAGTGCCTACCCCTCCTCTGCCCCTCATGAGGAACTTGTAGACAGCAATGAGGTCTCCCTCCAGTCTCCTCCTCTCCAGACTGAACCGGCCAAGAGACTTCAGCTGCTCCTCATATGGCTTCCCCTCAAGGCCCTTCACCATCTTTGTAGCCTCTTTTGGATCCTCTCTAATAGCTTTGCATCCTTATATTGTGGCCCCCAAAACTGCACACGGTACCCAAAGTGAGGGCACACAAGTGTAGAGCAGAGCAGCACAATCCCCTCCATCAGCCAGGTGGTGATGCCACAACTGGCACCACAAGTGAGCTCATACTGCATACTTTTAATCACAAGATCATAACAGGACTTAGCCTACAGTACTTGCACATTGAATTCTATTAGATCTGATATAAACTGACAATTATTATTTGTATAAGAGACCTCTGATAAATTTAATTAGACATCAGAAACAACACTGAATCAATTAATGAAATAACATCTGAATTTAATTTAATGGTTCAATGGAAGTTATGAAAACAGTTCCAACCCATTTGATTGTAAGAAAATTTTATATATTATATAAAATTAGTAACATTCAGTTTTAGAAATGGAAAAATAAATTTTATATTCTGTGTTTCAGCATGTATGCAGAGTGTGCAGCTGAGCAACTCTTCCTAAAGAGTTTAAAAAAATGCCTAGATCAGTGTGTTATTAAATTATCAGAGGATCTCAGCACTGGTTTGTAAACAAGAACAAGTTGTGCAAATTAATGGTAGTGGTTTTGACAGGTAAAGATGAAGACATTTTGAGATTTTAAGCAAGATTGCATAAGGAAGAACCTACACAACCCTTTTTGATACCTAATGCTGTTCAATTTCATAGACTGAATAAAGCTATAAGGCAAAAAATGTGCATATTTAAACTACATATTGATAATGTTTACATACAAGGGTGTTGAATTAAAGTCTTACAGACCTTTGAGTGTTTGACTTTAAAACCTCCATAACCGTCGTCCTGAAAAGGTTTCAAGTTCAAAACTAGAAGCAAAGTTATGTACTTCCTGTCTTCTTTGCATTCATCAAGATGGTCAGATGCATTGCAAAGGTCTGTACTACATGAGCTAATAAAAATCATAGGAATAGAAGCAGATATCATCTGATTGTAAACTGAAGAATGAAGACAAACTGCAAAAATCCTGCCATTCTCTTTCTCTTGAGAGCTGAAGAGAGACTTTCAGTGTTCTTTTCTTACTGCAAACTGACAGGTTTTACTGCTAGTAACAAATTTGCTTGTCTCCCATAATTCCTTACTCTTACCTCCAGTTTTGTGTTTTTTCCCTCTTTTGAACTATAATTGTCTCAAGTTGATCTCCTTAAAAATCAAGGATTCCTTTAACCTCCTTTTCTGTCCTATGCCAGTTTCCTTTCTCCAGGCTTCTAATTCTTGTCTCAATCTACCTTTTTCATGCAGATATATCTTTCCTCTCTAGGATTCTAACTCATATAACTCCTTTTTTACTCCTAACCTTTCCACACCAATTGTTTCAGGTTCTATGTCATGTTCCCAACCAGCTGAGGCTACTACTGTGGTTTGTAGCTCAAGGTCTAGCATTTTGAGCTGAATACCTGCTCCCTTCACTCCAGCTCTTTCAATATTGAAGAAAATTCTTACTGCCTCTCCACCGTTGTTAATAACACATACAGTGCAGGCATACTAAAAAATTAGAAAAAAATATAGGCACACACTTATATGTGAATGTGCCTGACATTATGGCAACTATTGCAAGAAATAACAGAAAAAAGAAGGGTGGAGAATGATGATGAGGAATAGGTTTGTGCTAAAACACAGCCCTGTGTGCATTATACTCAAAAATTTGTTACGCGCAAAGAGGGCAACATAGCTTATATTTGATGCCAGGAATTAATTTTAATTTTAACTGAAATTCTTTCACTTTAATCAAAATACAGTGACTTCCTATTTTCTTTTCACTTACAATGATAATAAGTCTCAGCACAATATATAAATATAATTTAAAAATATGTATATTCATATATCTACTATTCTAAACACATGGACTACAAATGCCTTATCTGTAACCTTCCCTCCCCCTGCCCACATCCCACAAACTCCGTTTAAATTAATTTTGCTATAAGTGTGTTTTCTGCTCATATGGACACTGTCATTGAGCTTCCTCAAGGGATCCTGGACTTGTTATTTTGCTTTGTTCAGATGTCACCAGATGGTGGAGAGAACCTGCTATGATCACCATTCGTGTGTAGCTGGTGCAGGTAATGTGCTGTGATCATCTTGGCTGCTGCATTCTCTTCCCTTGTAGAACAGCCTTATGGTATATTGGACAAGCAGGGTACAGGAACCACATTCAAAAGCAAGTTAAAATAAAGTTGGTAACCATGGAAACACAGGATTTGCTGAATACTGCACAAAATATTCAAGGTGAGTCTGCCCCAGTGCAGAGCAGAGCTGGACAATCTCCTCCCTTGCCTGGCTGGCGATGCTGTGCCTGAGGCACCCCAGAACATGTTTGGCCCCTCCTGGCTGCCAGGGCACTGCTGATTCATGTTCAACTTGCCACAGACCAGGACTCCCAAGTCCCTTTCCACAGTGCTGCCCTCCATCCTCCCATTCCCTAGTCTGCCCGTGCATCCAGGGTTGCCCCATCCCAAGTGCAGAATCTGGTACTTTCCCCTGCTGAACTTCATGTGGTTGATGGTTGCCCGTGTCTCTAATATGCTGAGGTCTCTCTGCAGGGCCTTCTTCCCTTTAAGGGAGTCAACTCCTTCCAGTTTTGTATCATCTGCAAACTTGGGCAGTATCCCTTCCAGTCCTACATCCAAGTCGTTTATGAAGCTGTTGAAGGGCACAGGGCCAAGGAGAGCTCCAAGCTCCCAAACCCTGCAGAGCTCCACTATAGTGACAAGTCACCAGTCCAAAGTCACCCCATTTCCTGTAACCCTTTGTGCTTGACTCATGAGACAGCTGCTCATCCATAGCATGATGTGTTTATCCAGCTGTGAGCTGGGCATTTTATTCAGATGGATGCTGGGAGAGACTGAAAAACTTTACCAAAATCCAGATAGATTACATCAACTAGATTCCCTCAGTCAACTAGATGTGTTACCTTGTCATAAAGGCAAATGAGATTTGATAAGCAGGCCTTTCCTCTCATGAAACTCTGCTGGTTGTGATGGATGACTGAGTTGTCCTTAAGGTATTTTTCAATACCTCCCAGAACAATCTTCTCCATAACTTTACCAGGCACTGAACTGAGACTAACAGGCCTGCAGTTTGCAGGGACATTCTTCCCTCGCTTCTTGAAAATTGTGACAACATTTGCCTGTTTCCAGTCATAGATTCCTACTCATTAGTCAATTGATGCTCTGGCTACAAAAGGTACAAGTCCAGTCTCAAAACTGCAAAAAGCTGAGTAAAGCCTGTTCCCTGTCAGCAGTGATGTCAGTACTGTGTAGACAGACACACTTATTAGCTGGACTGGCTTTGTCCCACTTTTTCTAATCCTTTCATGTGTGTTTAGATCTGTAGCTACTCAAAATTTCTGCTCTTTAGTGTAAGTTGCAAATATTTTCAACAGCTCTCTCTTTCCTTAGCTCTGCACTCAGTGAAATTGCTTCTAGCCCGTGGGGTGCTGTCCAACTAGACAGATCAATATTCTGCATGAGTGTGTATTGATGGAGGATTTAAGAGGAATAGTTCTTTTTCTAAAACTGCAGAATCAGGGAAATGACATTATTGTGAAAGCTGAATTATTCTCAGCTATAGTAGCAATATATAGTACTTTTTCTGTCAATGCCTCATCTGTAAACAATTACTTGAAAATTACATTCATCCTTTTAATTTACTTAGTTATATTATGCACTCTAGTCTCAGTCTATAGACTGACAGCAAATTGTTCAGTACTGTCTCAAGTCCTGAGTATTCCGAGTTCATGTAAAACATAATTGGTCCTGATTCTTAGATCTATTGATATGAGACACTCATTCATTTATTTGAAAAAATACTGTCTATGCTTAGAAATTGGTGTATTTAAACAAAAGGAGTGTGAGAATTTTTTTACAGTGACTTTTCCACAGGTCAAGACATATTAGTTATGAGTGGTTTTTAGATTCAGACAAGGTTCAGCTGATTTTTGAGTTATTCTCTTTATCTTGTCTTTGTGCTGTTTGAAAAAGTAACTTTGAAAAGTTGCTAGGTAACTATTTTAAGTGGCAATATTGTACTGGGATGACTATTGTCCTTAAATGTCTGTGTTTCTTACCTCTGATGTTTCATCCCAAAACCTCAATATGGAAGTAATTGAAACTGCAATGTTTTTAATTATGCACAGAAGAAATTCAGGTGCATCTGAAAAATTTTGTTATTGCTGCCAAATATCAATTTGGAATAATGGCCGGTTGTTTCCTCAAGAGATGAGCAATCTTGAATTCCTGTGTTCATTAAGAGTTATCCATATGGAATCTTCCTTTTTTTCCTTCTTTTTTTTCCTTTACTCCCATCTCCCAGTGAATAATTCTCTCACTGTGTTTCCTCCTCCATCCTGTGATATTGACTCATGGCACCCAGTGAAAATCGATAAAACACAGAAAATGCAATTCTTATGTCCTGTCCTCATTTAGCATGGAATTTAGCATGTTCCCCTACATTTTCTTAATGTCTTGATAATTCAGATTGCTAAGTGGCCGTCCACCGAGTCTCTGAACAGATTGACATTTGCATGTTAAACAGTTGAAACCGGGTTTTGTAACTAAATACTGAATACTTTTTGAATTTAATTTAAAACGTGAGGTTATTTTTTATTCCTAACCCTGTAAAAGGCTCTGAAACTTGTGAAGTTCCGGAGGGGAATTGCTTACCAAACTGCTGTAGAAACTCCATTCAACGAGGTGCAGGTTTTCCTCTACCATCTAAAAATGCTAGTTTTCTAGCCACAAGCTTATTACTTTAACTACTGAAACTTTTACACCTATCCACTCCTCTGTACTTTAAGGAATGAAGAAAGTGCAGAAAAAAAAGAATGAAGAATGCAGGAACAAGCAGTATTAAGCGAATTCCAGTTCTATGTCAATTTATATAACTAGTTACCTTTTCGATAAGCATAATATAAAGGTAAGAGTCAATGTCTATATTCTGAGATTCTCAAAGACACACAATCCACTTACAGGTGTATAATTTCTTGCCATGCTTAAACAGCATCAGTAAAGACTTCACATGCCCTATGCCCCAGTTGTCTGCTTTTCCAAACACAGATCTCTGGAAGCCTTTTCATAATGAGTAGCTTGCACAAAGCAGTAAACGCTGCTTTGCTATGAATATGCAAATTGTAAGTGACTGTAACAGTACAGACTAAGAATCATCTTGGACTTGTAGATCTTGCCAGATCTGCCAGGTGATTAAAAATATCCCTAACAACAGAAGTTAATTATTGACGGGCACATGTTGCTATCCTTGCTCCATAAAGAATTCCTTTGAAAGACAAGATTCTAACATATTTTACTGCAAATCTCACAAAATCATTCCTAAAATATATGTGCATATGTAAGTCTCCTGACTGTCAAATAATTGGGGGTAGGAAAGATTTAGTGTCTGTAGGTTAAAGACATTATTTTCATAGGATAGACCTGACCTTACACAGAAATTTACTAAATTTAGCAGCATTAATTGAGTCAGATGATCACATGGTTCCCACTTATTGCCCTGCCTTTGTCTAGATAGTATTTCTTACTGTCCAAATGCTTTGAGTCAATGACAGCCTTTTGATTTTTTCTTTTTTTTTTTTAATTTTACAACATATGAAATATCTGTTTGGTTGTGTTTTTGTTTGGTTTTTTTTGTTTTTTTTTGTTTATTTTTTTTCCCCTGGAGTTAGTTAGAATCAAGTTGCATAAATTAAAGAATTAATAACATTACTGACAGTATGTCTGGGGCTGTGCCTGTATCTATGAATTATAAGGCATTAAATCCTATTCAGCATCTTAACATTTTCCAATGATGTGTTTTTACAGAATAATGCCCCTTCAAGTAAAGGGGCATGACTAGATCTTATGTAAGGTAATAAAGCAATCTTGTGTACATGCTCAGCCTTTTTAAAGAAAATATATAGAGGTTTTTAAAAGTTTTTTTTTTTTTATTATTATTATTTATTTTTTTAAATTAAAGAGTATAGCTGTACTGTAAATTTCTTTGATATATCCTCAAAACATTTCAGAAATGCTCATTGCCATAATGTCCTGAATTTGTGTGTTATGCAATCCCACTTTCATGTCATAAAAAAGAGGCTTCTTGGTAAATCATCCAAACAGGTATTAGTGCAGAGCGTTTTGCCAACAAAATTCTGTAAACATTAAAAAGATCTCAAATCACTGATGAGCAACTAAGACAAGGAAAATATTTTCAAATATCAAGATTCCTGTAAATTGTAAAGCTATATTAACTTTCTCTACCTAGGCATCCCTTACTAGGTATAGAAGTAATATTAGAGGTAGTTTAGAAACATTATATCAAACATTTTATGCAGTTCCAAAATTTAGATAAGGTTGTTTCAAAACCATTTTCCCTTTATTTTAGATATATGCATATTCTAAACATGTAAACATTCCCACATTTTACCATTTATAATGAAATTAGTCATTATAAACTTTTATTTCTGCCCCAAGTTTAAAAAGTTGGCGTTCTTCAAAGAGAATTTTTTTTTTTTAGTGAATCATTCTAAATATATTTAAGAAGAAAAAGAATATTACAGAAAACACTACTTCTTGTATTTTGTGCCTGCAATGCGTATTACAGGCACAAAATACACCTACAATACTCCATTTTAGACTTGAGTATTTATTCCTATTTCTTCATTCATCTGACTTTATAGAGGGTTGATCTTTACTGTAATATGTATTCTTGTTGCTATCTTATTATTTCTATAGTTATGTATAATTAATTTAAATAATAACATAACATAACATAACATAATATAACATAACATAATATAATATATTATAATATAATATAATATGATATAATATAATATAATATAATAATATAATTACATACTAGAACTGTAGAAAATTACTCCTATTATTAGGAAAAAATAGATAAATAGAAATATCTAAGTAATAGACATCTCTGAAATCATTGTTCTAGGCTGCTCTCTACAAAGTGGAATGTTTTGTCTGTTACTGTGGGGATCAAATATAACAAACACCTCTTCTATCAAAACTTAGAAACAGTACTATATACTGTAATATATAATGAAGTACCCAAAATTAAAAAACAGTCTAATACTTGTGGCAAAAAATTCTTTTCTACTTTCAGAATATACAATGTGTCTTTTCCAATATCTTCTAATTTGGACACCTGCTACAATTCTATGAACTGTTTAGAAACCCAAACACATCTTCTTTTTTATTATAATTTATATTTTTTGTTTCCTTAAGGGAGAAAATTTCAAAATATTTTGTCTTCTACAATAATTCAGATAAATTATTTCTGAAATGCTTCTGCTCTTGTGGTTGTTTGTTCAGCAAATCAGCTTAATTTTAAATTATTTCATTGCATTCCATGACCAAGTCCCACCATTTTTTAAATGAATAAAATAAACCTTTTAAGATTAATTCTGTTGTTATTCATATTTCTATATGGAAAAATAAATTATGTATTTGATTTAAAGAGGTTACTACAACAAGTCAAACTACTATCAACAAAGAATTGCTATATCTGAGAGTTCAAGTTCTCAAAATCTCAGCAGTTTATTTGGGCTTTTGATGTTCCTAAAAGACTCCATTTACTACTTTTTGTATAAAATTCACATTACAGGTACGATTTCTTTCCCCCATTTTTTTTAATTTGGTTGCTTAGGGAACTCTTCTGGTTCTGTATATGCTGTATTTATGTTTTACAACTAACGTAAAACAATTGAATGTAATTGGTAATAGATGTCAGTTCTAGGTCAGTTTGAAGATGTGGAAACCTGAGTGTTGTGTGTGGGTATCTGCATGCTTCTGTGCAGACATTCAGTTCAATTCAAGTATTTACAGCTCACTTGCTACATTGGACTCAAATGATCACTGTCATATGAGATCTTCTAACATCCTCTGCCATATCTGCCGTTTCTAGGCATACAAGTAAACCAAGATATTTCAGATGGGATTAAGCACCTGTGACTATGGAACTGAATCCTTTCTCCCTGCTTAATGACACTCCAAATTTCCCTTACTGACTTCTTTGACTTCCACGGATTGTAACCAAGTTCTATCCCAACAAACATGGAAATGAAGGATTCAAAATATTGATTGAATCTTACCTTTTCCTATCAGTAAGGTTAAAATGCTGTGTTTTTCTGCTCTGTTGGCCTCCAGCACTGCTTTTCAAGATGGCATTTTATTAATCTTTTGGTTGCAGCTGTTTATTTGGAACTCCAGGTTGCAGACCTGAACTAACCAATGTAATTAATCAATTTCTTTATTTCTGTACTTTGGACAATATAGAAGAGACTCTGTGCTTGTGAGAATTGCCATCCTAGAATTGCTTTGATCTGCCAAATATCTAGAAAGTACATCTCATATACAGGAAGTTGACTGTCAAATCACTTTACTTACTTTGCCTAAAAACAGAACATTTCCTGCTTCATTGTCCAAGAACTTAACATGAGAATAATAATAAAATCTCCCCTTAAAATAATAACAGTACTGATAAAAATAGTGATATTTATTACCAAAAATCTCAAAGTAATTTTTTTCCCCATCTTCCACAATGAAATTTTCTCATCAATAGTTGAGACAGCCACATCCTTGTAAAATATAACCTGATGCCAACTGAAATAGCAATATCATTTTCTCCCAGTATATGAAAAACATTTCAAATCTGTTTGGAAATCAGTGGTTTGTGAGGAATACCTGTACATTATTAGAGAAAAGGATGCACTAAAAACCAGAATATAAAAATTGATCTGATCCATTTCACCTCACTTGTATACCTGTCTGATTGTACATTTTGACAATGCATTGCTTTTTTCTATTCCCATTTAAAATTTCTTCTAGTAGAGTTGAATTCTAATTATAAAGGATAAGGACCCTCAGGATGTTAGTGAATTAGACCCTGTGTATCTCTGCAAGAAAATGAAAAGAAATGGTTACACAGGAAATTTCTTCATCTGTACATTAAAAGAAAAATAGAGGACAGCATAGTGGTAGTTTTTAGCAGAGATAAGTGATTTCTTAAGAATTGCTTTTACTGAATACACAAAATTTTACCTTGTCTTCTTGTGCTCTCAACAAGAGTGGATCATAATAGTTTTCTGTCCAGAGGGACACAAACCTAAATTGAGAATGTTGTGGCAAATGTAACATCTATCAATGCATTGGTGCTTTACAAGCCAAACAGAATATTATTCCACTGTTATTTTCTCTTGGCAGTACTTTTAACACACCCACAACCACACCCACCCCGTAACAAAAATCCTGAACTGACCAAACAAGACAACCAAAAATGCCAGCTCCTGTAGACTCATGAATTAAAAGAACCATTGATATGTTGTAAACACCAGTTGATAATCAGATTCGAATACCATCTATAATACAAGATCATAGAGGTGCCACCCCCTAGTAATATTGCAAACAGATCTGTGATAAAATTATTTGAGTTTCATCCTCAGAAATTCCTCTACAAGTTTTGAGGAATGGTAGAAGCCCTGTATAGCTTTTCATGATTGTTTACTTATAAGTAAACAATTAGCTGTGCTTTGCATATTTCTGTTCTGAAGGACTATTTTGCCCATCTCAGCCCATCTCAATCCTTATTAATCAAAGTTGTCCACTGAGAAAAATGTGGCTCTAGAAGAGGATTTTAGGAATGTCATTCCTAAACACAGCCTCAAAATATCCTAGCTTGCTTTTTTTTTTTGTTTTTGTTTTTTATTCATTAGAGACAGGAAAATTCTATTAGGCTGCAAAAATTATTCCAATAATCAGTTACCATATTAAATTAAATTGGCATTAATTTGCAGGTGTCAAACTCCAAACTTACTTAATGAAATGTTATAAATTATACATGCACTGCAGTGTCAAACTATACATATATCAGTTACACATGAAATACTTCATATGTTTTATATCTACAGCCCTCATTATCTTTCCTATATTCATAAGCATTTCCATTGTCACCTGAAAATCTAATAATTCTACTCAGTACATACAAATTTTACATTGCATTTAAATAATTTCCTAATCTTCTCTTGTCAAATTAAATGTATTGATTTTTCTTCACAACAATGAAAATTTTTTTGTGATTCCATGTTGAAGCCCTTTCTAACAGTTTAGGTGTTTCAGCAGTTCTCTTTCTTTCAGTGAACACTGAAAATGACTACTGCATTACAGCAATATGAAAAGTGGAATGCAACTAAAGGTCAATTGCTGGAAATTAGGCAGTGTTACCAACATCATCTACTGAGGTAATACAAAATCCATGTTTCTGTCAGATTTTTTTTTTTTTGTCATTAAAGCTTTGTTTAGCCTTTTTGACCTCAACTGTGAAGCAGGGTCTTATCCCTAGTAAATTAATCATCATGATCCCCAAGTTTTTCAGGGCATAGTCATAAGTAAGGAATGCAGGCCCCATATTTTAAACATGCCTTTCTTTTTAGGATATATTTGAATTTTCAAAAAAGACAGGCTCCTTGGTATAAATCAGTTGGCGAAGAATTCCAGTAATTCAGGTAAAAGCATTTTTCCCCGAGGTCATTGTTAACATGCTTTAGGATTAAAAAGTGGATTTGTTCAGTGGAAATTTCTGAAAACAAAACTGCTTGAAGGTAATTCCCCATTAAGAGTACAATATGGATTTTGATTTTCTATTAATTGCTTCAGCTAAGAAATAGATTTGTAAATAGGATTCAGTAATAATAATGACAACATAACTGATAAATATTGTCTCTTTCTTTACATTATATTGGCATGTCACATTTCATATCATGAAGTTCCTTGGTGTTGTGTGAAGCAGCTTCTATGTGGAGCTTTCTGAAGTATCTTTTAAGTAGTTGCAGAGATAATACTTCTGCAAGTATTGTCACTATGGGAGCATAACCAGACCTTTATGTTTCAGAAAGCCCTGATACATCTAACTTTCCTTTCTGGAAAGTTAAATTAAAAACAAAATAATATTTATTGTTTGTTGCATCTATCAAAGAGGAGGGGATACTCTGAAAAGCTAACAAAACCATTTACTGAAGCAATTTATTCATAACCTGAAAGCATAGCAGGATCAAAATTTATATCACTCACAGTAGTTAAAATTTTCATGTTGTTTCCTAAGGGAGCATATATGTACTTGTACTGAAGTATCCTGTAGAAAAGATCTGTAAATCTCTCAGTAAAAATCAACAGTAAGTTAAGGGTAGTCAGAAATTCCAGAAACAGTGGAAAAATTCCTTATTGTCAAAGAAACTTGTCTTAGTGATTAGCAGAAAACATAAATCAAGTTATATTTCACAAAGTTATATTTCACAAAATTAAATAAGCAAAGTATCAAAAGTTCTTAAAAAAACCCCCAAAAACAAAACCAAAAAACTTCCCCCAAAACAACAAAAACATGAAAACCCAGCTGAACAAAGAAATAACCAAAATCAAAGGCAGACCTATGGATACACACTGTAGCTTGAATGTGACCGAAAATAAAGTTATAATTTTTCTGCAGTAAAACTGGAGCAAAAGTAAATCAGGTAATGAGAAGAAATTCACACCAAACAGAGCAAAAATCATCAGCCAACATACAAAGTCCAAAAAAACTGTTAGTGGAATCAGAACTGAAACTTAGCAGTTTAATGAACCACACTTCTCCTCAGAACATCAAATGAATTTTTACTTAATGACATCATGTGAGTGACAAAGTCTTTTAATTTAAAAAGTCAGTAGTCATGGAAAAGTAGCAAATGTTGTACTTGTGAGAAGAAGAGTAAGAATTCTTTACTTGACTTATCCAAACAATAGATATCACCCAAAGCAAATTTTAAAGAAAATAGCAATTAAAGACATAGGAACAAATTTAAATGGTTTTTCAAAGGTTGTTTCTATTCTAGGATAATCAGAGAGTTTTCTATAGTCAAGAGAACTGTGATTTATCTTATCTACCCAGATTTTAGTAAAACATTTAGTTTAGCACCACATAGGAAATTATTAATGATGATGAAGAAGATGGGCCAAAGGACTGTAAATTGTGTAAATGAATAAATGAGAGACAAGGAAATTCTTCTAAAAGAGGACTGTGAGACTTGATAGAATTTGTTTATAGAGCTCCTTAAGGATTTTTCTTTGATCATTTTAAGGTGACTGATATTAGCATCTAGCTCAAAGATATGTTCTAATTATATGGTGATGTGAGATGCTATTAATGCCAAAGATTAAAATAGCAAATGGAAAGATTGGGATGACCTTGAAAGGTTGAGCAATAATTTGATGTTAAAAGGCTTATGTGCAACTTAAAATAAAGGGTTATTTTCTAGCTTTTTTCTGCCTACTGTAGGCATTATTCATCCCACCCCAAGTACAGTATGAATTATGAATAAAGACTGTTTATAAAGATGCCATTTAAAGCTGTTTTTGAAAATGGAAGCCCATTGTAGGAAAAGTGACTGAAGAACGTGTTAAATGAGGTAACACTTTTGGAAGAATAAAGGTTTTGTATCTCCTATCAAAAACTAATTCAAAATTTAAAAAAAATTCCAAAGGAAAACCTTTTTAAATACACAGAATAAGATTTACATGAATTTTTTTTGGAAATTTACATATACTTTTACTCATAAAACCAGTACTTTCTGTGAAGAAATTAAATGGTTTAGTCCTATTGTAGGTTGACTTCTGGGAAAAAGGCAAAAAAGGGGTACTTTTGAGACAGTACTTTCTCTCTTTCTGGAGGTCATACATAAAAGAATGTGTTGAGGAATTATTTCAGCAAAACAGGAAATCCCTTCCAGTATTTTGTTTCTGGAATGTTTTTTAATATGAAATAGAATACTTACATACAGCTAAGAATTAACTCAGAGCTGTGACATATCCGCCATGTAACCTGATGAAAAAGTGTAGAAATTTGAAAACTTCTGTTTTCAATGAATCAGTATTGATTTACATTTTCTGTTTTACCTGTTTTGGATCCTTTATTCTTGGAATCCTCATGAAATGTTACAGGGTATTCCTGGGATCAAAGCTGGTTTATGGACAATTAATTATGTAGCTCATCCTGCTTGTCTTTTTGAAGTATTGACCCATTAGATTTCTTCCAGTCCTCTGGAGCTTCCCTAGTTTTCCAAGACTTATTGAAAAATCAATGTCAATTGTCTAGGGAGCTCTCCAGCCAGCTCTTTTAAAATTATTGAATGCCAGACAAATTTTAAACTACCTAGTTTTAGTAGTTGCTGCTTAACAACCTCCAGAGTTATTGTGGGAGTGGGAGATATTTTATCATCATCATTATCATCATCATCATCACCTGATATAAATCTACCACTGATTTTTTCCAGCTACAAGGAGAGTCATGAGTATATTTCTGCTTCTTATGCATTATTAATGCCATAGTTGTGTGGTTTTCTTATATGAATAGATAAATAGCTCCAGGATTGCTTTATCATTTGCTATTTTATCATGGAGAATTCCCAGTTTCTTATTTATAATTGCTTTCAAATTCAATTTTGTCTGGATCTTAGTAATTAAAGTAGTTATTTGTGTATACTTTTTTATTAAGTTACTGATTTTTTGAGACTGCTAAGCAAAAGATACCAAACCTCAGAAACCCACAGAGCAACTTGTCTCAACAGCAGAGTTGTCTTGCCTTAGAATATTGTGGGAAAAGCGTAATCTTGCATTTGGTTTTGTTATGTGTTCAGGGCATAATATCTTCACAACCTCAATCTGATGAAAATATTTCTTGTGCTTCCCTGAAGTATTTCTTTAGATACAGCATTTCTCAGTTCTGTTTCCTGTACTTTAGGGAAGTTTCCTTTTCTTTCTCTCCAACAAATGTCCCATGCTTCCCCTTTTCAGAAACTTCCCTCATGCAGGCCTTTTAATTCTTTAGGATAATTATAATAATGCCAACTGCTTTTCTGAGACACCTGCTACACTGTAATTATTATTAATATTTAGAAGTATCTTACTCATGGACTCCTAAGGGATTATTCCAGTATTCTTCTTTTCACAGACATTATATGAAAGATTAATTTGAACAAGTATTCATTATTAATGTGCATTTAGAAGCTGATTCATTGCATGCTAAAGCAAACATTTGAAATAGGTCAGATGACTCATGCTTGGAGAATGTCCATTTCTTTTTGCTGCCTCTGAGTGTAAATTCAAATGGAGACAAATGTAGCTAAAACAGGTGAAACACCTTATTTTCTGATCACTTTGCACACTGACAGTGCTGCCATTGTATAGCTTTTCAAGAATGATTTAAAGTTCTGTGATATTCAATTTTAAGTTCTGTAGGCATATTCAATTCAAAATTCTCTCATCAGAATTTATTTTCAATTGACAGTATGACTCGTGTCTTGTTAACAGCTTCGGTCTTGGCTGTCACAAATGCCTTATCAAAAGTTCTGCCAATACTGTGTCTGAAGCATTTTACACAAGCCACAAAGCCCTCTTGATATGTTGGCGTATAAAAAGCTAACATATTTCATGCTTTAAACATTTTGGGCTTAGCTTCTTGTGCTTTCTGAGATGAGGCTGTAATTTTTATTAAACAAATTCTTCCAGGGAAGTACTTCAGAGAAAATTCATAAAGTTGTCTCTGCTGACATGTGCAATGATATTCAAATTAATTTCTGAAATTCCACTGACCAGTACTTTGGAAAATTTTAGCTAATACTTTATGATAATGAAACCAAGTGCTCTTTAGCTGTACTTGTATCTCCAGAATCTTGTGAATTACTTTATCAAAGAATCTGCTTCCACTAAACCCTATTTACTCCTTAGAGATTTCATCTTTTGGTTTTAGATTATTGTAATTCTGATCAATCAATAGAGAGGCAAAACATTCTCACTTTTTTCTTGTATTATTCGAAGCTTTACTTTTTCTTTCTTTACATGAACCTTCTTACTGTTTAAACTTTCTTTCAGACTATCTCCTTCTGTGATGGCTTTTAAGTACTGTGAAGCTGTGGCAGTAGCCTCATGTGCAGACACGAGGTGAAAGTATCAAACCATGCCATTGTGCAGACACTGGCACTCAATGAATAGAAGCCATCTCTCAAAACAATTGTATTTTATTAAAACATCATTCTTTAAAACATCTGCACCGTTCATTGCGTAACATAACTATTACTGCTATGAATGTGTTTCATCCTAAGTGAAAACCTTCTCTAAGTGAACACAAATATGAACTGGATGTCTAAACACAATAGACACCTAATTATTTTAATTTAAAGATTTTGTAACAATTGCCAGCAATGATTGTGTTAGGAGCAATGCCAGCACAGCTTCTAAATTAAACATATCTTTTATTAGAAGTAGTCCTTGCCTTGTAGAGAAAAAATATGTATTTTTATTTTTGTTTCTTCTACTAAAATTACTTGGAGTCCTTTCCTCTTGAGCTCACATCAATATAGGATTTGCTTTTTCTCATATAATTCTAAAGTATAAAGAGTTGGAAAGGCAAAAGAATCAAATTTAGCAGAGATTTAAATTACAGATACATTGTTCTAGGGTAAGAAAATTTGAGATGACAGAAAAAAAAGGCCATGCTATTCCTTAAGCAGTAATCTTTATCTGATCTCAGTGCTCAGGACATTGGTGGCCATCCTCACAACAGAAACTTTTTTTATGGTTTTAATCTGTTCTTGCTTTTTCTCCTCAGAAAGAAATGACTCCTCTGTTTTGTCTTGTTGCCTCAAAGGGATTTTGTAAATTCGCCAAATTATGACTCTTTATAGAAAATAAATTATTCTTATCAGGATAGTCATGGCTGAAATGCATTTGCTGTGTCCAAATAGACTGATTATTCTGCTAATTGTAAAGATCACAATGAATTTTATATTAAAATGGGACATTCAAAACCTATAGGCCTTAATTTGGTGTAAACACTACAAGTAGGTGAAAATAATGCTGATTAATTTCAATTCTCTTGTTCATGAGCCCCATTTATAGAGATGGTAAATCAGCATCAAATATTTAAAATGTTTCACTATGTCTTGCATTGCATTCTGCTTTTGTATGGGATTTTGGGGTTTTTATTTTGTTACTTTTTCTCCTTTACAAAAGGGGCAGAATTGCTGCTATTTTCAGACGTTTTCAATCAGTTTAGGAACCTGACACTATTTTGTGATTTTAGGATACTGGTAACATTACTGTGCATCATATCATCACCGGTGATATATTCACTGTGATCACTGTTTCAGTTAAAACATTATGAATGATTCAATTTTATTGTCTCTACTTACATCCCTCCAACTCTCCTTTGTTGAGTATTGCTTTGACTCCTTTTAACATGACTTCAGCCAGAATTGTGCTTTGTCTTTATTTGCTTCATGTGTGGCATTAAACTCTATTAACTTTTTTAACTATCTTTTATTGTCATTGCTAACCAATTTCTTATTGTCACTTGGACTCTTCAGCCTAGAGAAGAAGAGACTGAAGGGAGATCTCATTGTGGTCTTCAACACCATCACGAGGCGAAGTGGAGGAGCAAATACCCATCTCTTTGATCTCTTTAGCAGTGGCAGGACTCAAGAAAATGACATGAAGCTGAGTTAGAGGGCATTTAAGTTTGGTATCAGGAAAAAGGTTTTTCACCCAGGGGGTGGTTGGGCACAGGAACAGGCTCCCCAGGAATGTAGCCACAGCAAAAAGACTGACAGAGTTCAAAAGTGTTTGGACAATGCTCTCAGGCACATGGTGTGATGCTTGAGGTGTCCTGTTCAGGGCCATGAATCGTATATCCATGATCCTGATGGGTCCCTTTCAACTCAGCATATTCTATGTGATACTGTGATCTCAATATTTATTAGCAGTATTAGTCTTATACTGCAGATGTGTGTGTATATCACTTTTTGGATCTCTATTTTCATTAGGTAGAATTTTATTTTATTTTATTTCATACAAAAAAAAATCCCTAATTATGCTAGTGAAATATTTTAATCTTGTTTGCTTCATATCTCAACTACTGCTCCCTTGCTGGTATGGTATATGAGCTCTATCCAGAGAGAAAGTTTCTCATATTCAATTCAAACCTGTTTTATTTGGTCTTCCTGATCTAAAACACAGAAGTTGCAGAGTTGTGTACACAACTGATGCATGCATTAAACTCTGAGCAGACAGAAAGAGATTAACCATTCACTAATGTCAAACAGTAGGGTAAATCATAATCACAGATTATTCACAAATACCAAAATAAACAGTTCTGTCACCTCTGATCTCAACAGTTCAGCCAGGTGACCAGCAAGAGAAAGAATGATCTGTGACACTCAAAAACTGAAGCGCTTCAGCTATGGCATTTATTGCAATTAATTCAAAATCAGTTTTGCCCGTTTTTTGATACTTTGTATTGAAAAGTATGATGCTTTATTTTCTCTGTTTGCTAGTTTTATCTGGACACCTTTAAATAATAACTTAAATTGGCTAAAAAAAGGAAATGTGATTTCAGCAGTCTTTTTGGGGGACTCAGACACAGTGGTGGTTTGGTTTTGTTGGACTTTCTCCTTCCCAAATAAATCAGGAGTATAAATGTGTCACTTACACTCCACCCTATTTGATCTAAAATACCAAAGTTCCACTCCCATGTATTCTATACACATTTTCTGGACCATTAGGCTCTTTCTTTGTTTCTCTCTGCCTCTAGTCTGCCCCAGCTTCTAGTCTTAAAACAGTAAAAACTGTATAAAATCCAGTTAAGAAAAAAACAAAACCCTACATAAGTTTTATCAAAATACAGACATTTCAGAAAATAGATTTTTTCTGCAATGGACTGAAATTTTTATTTAAAATAGCTTACTTGTAAAAATGTTAAAAATCTGATAATACCAACTATGATTAACTTATTTTAGACAAGACATTTATTAGACTATGATTTGACAGTGGAGAAAAAATAATTAGATGTTGTCTACTAAGAAGTGGAAAGACTCACTACTATTACTAACTATATATGCTCAAGACAGTGCAAAATTTTGAAAAACATTGACCCTCTGTTTTCAGTTGTCAAAGTAACTACTATAATCTTAAATTTTCTTTTCCCTTTCTCTGTTTCTTGAAAAAAGTGTGTTTGATTAAAATGAAAATTTTTAAAAATAGGTTTGTATACAACTATTTTTTTGGGGACATTTGCTGTTTTTCCTAAAACTGCAGTTATATCGGGAAAAAAACCCTCAAGAAACCAACGCCTGAAAAAAGGTCTCTCTTTCTTCAAGTGTGGTTGTGTAAGCAGAAACCACCAAATTTATTAATGATACAACACTGAAAGGTGTGGCTGATACACCAGAAGGCTGCACAACCATTCAGCAAGACCCAGAGTGGCTGGACAGTTTAGCAGAGAGGAATTTCAACAAAGGCAAGTGCAGATTCCAGCACCTGCAATGAAAGACCTGGGAGTCCTGGCAGCCAGCAAGGAGCCAGCAGTGTGCCTTTGTGGCTGAAAGAGCCAGCAGTATCTTTGGATGCATTAGGAAGAGCAATGCCAGCAGGTCATTGCCAGCCCCTCTACTCAGCCCTGGTGTGGCTGGATGTGGAGCACTATGTCAGCTCCTGCGCTCCCCAGTTTAAAAAAGACAACTGCTGGAGTGGGTCCAAAGGGCTACAAAGATGATCAAGGGACTGAAGCATCTCTCTTATGAGCAGTGGTTGAGGGAGGTGGCTCTGATTAGCCCTGAGAAAGCTGAGAAGGGATCTTATCACTGCATTCAAGTATCATAAGGGCAGGTGTGAAGAAAATGGGGCCAGACTCTTTACAGTGATACCCAGTGTCAGGGCAAGAGGAAATGGTCACAAACTGAAAAACACAGAAAATTCCATCTAAACGGGGAAAAGATTTTTTTCTTTGAAGTTGAAATAGAACTAAAACAGATTGCCCAGAGAGATTGTAGAGTTGTCTTCTAGAAGGAAGAGTGGAATGGTTGTAAGTCGTGGTATTTGTCATTGCAAGCGATTGCTATATGTACTGAGGCCCTGCTTTCCTGAAGTCAGGAAACATCTGCTCTGCTGACAGGAAGTAAATAATGAATTTTTCCTTTTGCTTGATTTGTACACACGCTCTTTGCTTTCGTTATTAAATTGTCATTTCCTCTATCCATCAGCTTCTTTGCTTTCCATTTTTCCCCTCCTTCCATGGGACAGTGGTGTGAGTGGGAGGCTGCTTGGATGTTTGACAGCTGGCTGAGGTCACCACAGTGTCTACTAAGTAAGGCTCTGTCACTGCAGATAATGTAAGATGGATGCATGTAAGAAGAAACCAGCCTCTATACTGGGGTTGCTGTGCAAGCAAAACTTCCCAACCAACTTTGTACTTACAAATCATGCTCAACAAAAATAAACATCAAGGTTAATAAATTGTATCCTGCAGTATATCACATTGAGATGATTGTCATGTTCTCATCTAAAAGTGCAAAACCCACAAGACAGTGTCTACAACTCCACATGAGAACAAATAAGCAGTAGATGAAAAGTTTAACATCCCGAATAAGTATTATGTTCTTTTATGAGGTCATATTTACAAATTCATTATATGATCTTGGTCAATCAATCTGTTGGTGTTTACTCAGGTAAAAGATATTTTCTCATCTATCTAATGAAGATTACAATGGACCTCATGAGTCCATCAGGTTACAGAAGTTCAAAGTAATTAGTAATATTTTACCAAATCAATTCCCTGAATAGGTATTCCCAGGGAATTAATTTAGTCCTATAGCCTCAATTAACCAATGCACTTAAGCACTTGTTTAATTTTAAGTGATTTGAATGATATTAGATGTTTAAGTATTCTGACTGATTAAAATGACTAAACATACATTTAAAGAGTTTGGTAACCTGACATGTCTCCAAGAGCATGTTGTTTTTGCTATTCCCTCCTGGTATATGCATTAGAAGTATAGGTTGATCTTTCAGTCTCTTTTGATTAAGTTTTAAGACAGAATTTGTGTCAATGTATCCTAAATAATTATCGGTGATATTGTTCCGCACTTCTTACAGAAAAAAAAAAAATCATCCTTAAAATAGATAATTCAGAATTTCTCTGAGAACTACACACATCCAAACCACACTCTAAGGAATATCAATCTTAAACAAGGATATATCTTTTTTTTGGAAGATGACACCCAGGGTATTTACTGTAGGTTTTGGAATTTTTTTTGTAAAAATATATATTCCACTCTACCTGAAACTTCATAACACACTAGAATTGCTGAATAAATTCTATTAATTAGACTTTTGTTGCTACTATCTACACATAGACATATCCATTGCAAACAATTCCTTTTAAACTGACTTCCTGCAATTTCCCCTTCTCCTGTTGGTTTCACAGCCCTTAGCATTTGGGTTAGGTTTCTGTATGTATCTTTTCCTTTAATTTCTCTCCTCCTTTTTACTATTCCATGGTTCAAGAAAAACATACTTAATGTTATGTTCTCCTGATGCATTTTCTCATGTATCACACTATTTTACTCACTGGACTGGTATATTTTGTGGTTTTCACTGGTATTTACAGGGTTTATATCATCCTACTTATATACACAAAGTCTTTCTCTCTGATTTAATTTCTGGTTGCTTTAGGTTTTAGCTTATTTTAGAAAAATGAAAGAAAAACCTAAACAAGTAAACAAAGTCAAAACTGAAACCCGAAAATTCAGTTTTCACTGATATGTACTGCAGATTTCTAAAGAATTTCTAAAGAAAATTAAGCATTATGGAAGGTAAACTGAGCTGGATGTGATATATTTTCAAGGTGTGGGGATGAATGTCTTGCACATCTGATTTGTTTATAATATTTATAAACAGATATGAATCACAACCAGAAATTAAATAATTTATATAAAATAAAAACTAAACCAAACCCCCTGCTTACTAAGAGCTGTGTGTTTTGTTTACCAAGTACTTAAGAGCTCAGCCTAAGATATGGGTTATGTTCCAAAAGTGAAAAGCAATTTAGAAATGGCACAGTGCATCTCTGGGCATATATGAATAAGTACATAACACATTGCATTATTAGGACAGGTATAAGGTTTTCCTAATTCCACTGAAATTGAATTATTATTTATTTCATCCAGAATTTCAATTGTATTATGACACAATTTATTTTTAATAGCATTTTTATTTCAAAATTAACTTTATTCTAATTGGTAAATAAAATAAACAGTATTGATCAATAAAGAGTATTATAATTATACATTGTAACCATTGGAACTAGAGTCAGCAGATCATTGAAAGTCTAGGAATTTGGTAACACTTTTCTGCAAATAATGATATGACTAAGTTTATAAATGTGTATAATAATTTGTGAATGCAATATTTCTAAAGGCATCTCAGCTCTCATGGAAATATTTTATATGTTGATAGCTTAAAATGCAGAAAAATACTGTTGTGTTGCAAAACAAAACTCATTCAAGTCATGAAACACAAAATCAGAATATGTGCTCCCTGGGAACTGTTCTGACTTCATGATAGATGTAGCTACTACTGAATGCATTCATCAAATGAAACAACGCAATATATCTGTTTATTTTCTTCTCTGGCAAGTGCCACCTGAAGAACTTCAGACACCATTTAACTTGCTATTTTTCCTTAAATTTAGTTCAATATATAATAATAATAAGGGCCAGCTTGCTGAAATTGTTTATGCACTTGGAATATTATATTTAGAAAGTAATAACTCCCTTATACTATATTCCATATATAAAAGCAATCTTGTCCTGTTCTGAGCTCAGTATAAATTTTGATTGAAACAAAAATGATTGACTACAATTTATGAAAATATTGCAGAAGCTGCAAATCAAAAGTGTTCAGAAAGGCATAGTGAATCTTTTTAATTCATGGTCACTTATATGATCAATATGAGAAAAAAAAAGGAAAGATAAAGAACTTATGTCTGCCTTTAAAAATCTCAGTAATTTTATTTGTTTTTTTCTCAATATCTAGGAATCCTGCTTTGGGATTTTGGAAAAAGGACAGGGAAGAAGAGGTAGTTGTAATGGATCATATAGCAAGTCCAACTAGGTGCATACTCTGTCAAAGATCATTGCTCATTGCTTTGGAAGTAGCATAACAAATAGCAATTAAATGATGATAAGCACTCCTCTGGTCAGAAATTAGGAAATAAGATGGTCTTCCAAGTCCAAACCTATAAGAAGTTGACATTCATACTGAAGAATGAAAATTATTATTTTGAATAATAATTCAAAGTTATTATTTTGAATCATATTCAAAAATACTATTTAAAATAGTTTTTATAAATACAATAAATTCTGCACCCTATTTGTGCATTGAGGAATTTCAAACCTTTCTTGTTCATCATCGTCAGGTAGATTCTGTCTCTCCCATCAACATTATCTTCTTCCTTGCACCAACTTTGTCCACCAGTTGACTACTTAGTGACCTGCTTCCATACTTGAATTTAGTGGAAAGATTTGCACTCTTTTGTCTTCCTATAAATTTTTTTCTACTCAAAGTGGCAAAAATAACTTTGAAATACATAAAGAAAAAGGCAAAGGAAAGTCAGAGAATATTCATAAAGAAGAGGAAAAGCAAACAGAAGGCAGTGACAAATCAGGACCAAGACTTATAGAAATTATATTGGGTTAGAAGGATGTGTTGGAAGTACCGTCTGAAATCAGATATTGAGGCTTTTAGAAGTATATTCTCATTTCAAAATTTGGCCTAATTTATTTTCCCACATGATAAGAAAGAGCCTCATCATCACATCACAGCCTCATTAGGGCTAACAAAGTCATTGCTGTAATGATCTTTGACAGTATAGGCACTATCACTGTGAGACAGTATAGTTACATTCAAGCACAAGTGTTAAAACTGAGCAAAGGGATCTCCAGAGTAAGTGAAGGCAAGAAAAGGATGTGATTTCAGCCATGAAGCATATTCTCAAAATTCTTATTATTTTATATTTTTTTAACTGTTCTAGAACCATGCTGTGGCATATTCCAGGGAGACAATGCCATTACAGAACTCAACAAGTACTATCCTATGTTCCCATTCTAACAAGCCTTTGCTGTGTTGGGAAGGTAAGATAAACCACAGGCAAAGCTTTGGTTGTGAAGCATCTCACCTGTGATAGAAAAGGATAAAGTTTTTACTAGAGATTAGTGACTGGGATCTAGTCTAAGTAATTTCCCTGAAAGCTTGAAATAGAAATAAATGAACTTTAATGGAAAAATTTATTTTCTACAGAAAAAAAAATCCTTCTCCATACATGTCTCTCTCTTTTGTTTGCTTTGGCTTCTATTTCCATTTGTTCCTTCTCCATTCCTCTTTTTATTCTTATTATGATGCCTTCCTTTAAAAAAAAAATCTGATAATTCTTCCTCTACATATATTATAGTTATGTTTTTTGCTTTCATATTTTTTTATCCATGAAGGAGTAAATTCATTATATGTTAGATGCCCTCTCAGCAATGTTGATCTCACAACCAATTCCAACATAATACCTGCCTTCCTTGTCTTGCTCAACAAGAGGCTGAGCAGTGTTGAAGCCCATTGCAGACTAGACCACAGCATTCATACACACATCCTGGACCAAATTGTGTGTTGCTGTGTATTATGGATGTATGTGAGTATATTATATATACACACACATAAAAATTGCATTACATTTCTTCAGAATTGTGCTCTATTAGGAGCTATTTTTTCTCACTCTTTGCTAAAACCGTTTTTGAATTACTGCTTTTGACTGTTCCTTGTTTATTACTAAGAAATTGTGAATGTCAGCCCTTCCTGTCCGAAATGTCCTTATTATTTTTTCTTAAAATACTCTGTTGTATTAAGATTCCAGTCTATCTTAAAATGTATGAGCATTGCAAATATGCTATTTTTGTAGTAATTTTTCTGTTTTCAGAGCACTTAATCAATTGTGGCTTTGAACATTTGTATCAGTTAGAAGTACTGTGTTACTACCCTCAAAATAGAACTTTCTCATTCTATGAATAAGATCAGAAATAATATTGCTAGTTTTAAGCAGTTATTTACATGGATAATTATTAACAAGATGCAAAAGAGCAGAACAGCAGACTGTTTAAAGTTTTTATGCAGGCCATGCATTCAGACAAAGATTGACTGGGAAGCACAGAAAAACTCAGGTGAAAGGCCAAGTAGGTTTTTTTATGATGTCTTAATAGAGGTAGCCACACAACAATGTAAATATTTGTGTTTCAATTTCAAACCATATTAATTTATTTTGTGATGCTTACTTATGTGATTGCTTACTTATGTAATGCATATCATCAAGATCCTTAACACAAGGTTATTTACACAGAGTGCTGAGCTGAGTAAAATCCTTTAGAAAATTCTTGCAATTTAGGGCTCTTAGAGTTACAGCCAGAGTGTACATGTCATGAATTGGCTACATTGTTTTTTTGTTTGTTTTTATTCTCCTTACAGATGAGAAAGCCGATACTTTAACAATTTTTTTGTTTGTTTGTTATGGTTACAGAAGTAACAAAACAGCCAAAAATGGGAATGTGAAATAATGACTAAAAATTACTTTTACCATTAACAATTTGTTGAATGAACAGGATATTTTTTGTTTGCTTTTGAAGGGGAAAAAAAAGAGAGGAGAGAATGAATAAAACAAATTATGTGAAAGACAGAAATAAGCATAAAAGAAAGTCCACAAAGTAGAATTTTGAAGAATTCTGTTTGGCAATGTTAGCACACCAAATATCAGGGACCCAATTAACAATTTAGAGGGTGGTTTATATTCAGTAAGCCACCTGATGTTACTAAGAAGGAAATTATATCAGCTTCATGATATTTAGACAGAATAAAAGTTGCTGAAGTATATTGAACACGAAAAATGAAAAAAGGCCTAATGATCCAAGTTCATTTTGAGAGTAACACTCTTGTTTTGTCCGTGACATTGGGGAATTGTTTTTATTTTGTGGTTGTTGACTTGGTTCAGGTTTCTTTGCAATATTCCGTGGTTTTCCTGGGCCTTATGTGAGTCCAAATCCAGCTAGCTCAGACTCTAGCCCACACGGACCCGCATAGACGAAGGTAAAAGACGAGAAGCGCTCTTCTCCACGTGGGTACAAGTATCTTGTTTATTGGCTTGGTGGCAAAATACTCTGGTGATGGTGAACACCTACGTAGAAAAGAGACCATGGCCCTTTCATGATGGAGTTTTATACCCTAGGGGATGGGGCCGGGGGAGAGAAGACCGCGGCCAATGGGATGCCCATGGGGAGGGGCGAGGGGAGGGCTACCATGGGACAGACCCCCAGGTGTGTATAACAGGGGGCGTGTGTGATGGGAGAGGGGAAAAACCCATCCATGTGACCTAACATGCTCAGTAAAAATTTCCCATCACCCAGTGCAACAACTAAATGAACTATTTAGTGCAATGCAACATTTCTTTTGTGTGTTTGTGTTTTGTTTCTTTTCTTCCCTCATAATTATTTCAATTTTTTACTCTCTTAGAGGAATTAATGTTCAGTATATGCTCTTAGTTGTTCTTGAACTGCATTATGAATGGCATAGCAATTTATAAGCTTTTCTTTTCTTCAGAAGTAAATGTTTTCAAAATTAAAAAGTATAATTCCACTGAAATTGAGGGGTTTTCTTGTTTGGATATTTCTTTGTTGATGTTATTTCTTGATTCTTCTATGTATTTAATTTTCCATTTGTTCTGTTTAATTTAGGAAATAAAATTCCAAGAATTTTTAGGCATATATCTGACCAGATTTATGTTTTTCATTCTCAAGTGTCTTTTACCTTTGATCATGTATGTGGTTGCTTCATTTAACAGGGAGTAGAAATATTGTTGGGAAAAAAATCAGATCAATATTAATACAGCTTTTTTATTTATGGTGTGCAGCTTCTGTTCTGATCTTTATTTTATAAACATGCTGTTCTGGTGGCAGAAACTTATTGGTATTTAGTAATAGAAAGTACAACAAATATAGATACATATTCCATTCATCAGAAAATAATTGGCTTGAACCTCAAGAAACAGTTGGGATAAGATTCTGATCCTTTGGGAGATAAGGACCTTCGAGTAGAAATAAATTTTTAAAGGGCTGATGAGAAATTAATTTATTAACTTGTTTTCACTACTTATAAAGGTCATCATTAGGCATAACTGTTCACCTTTTTAAGAACATTTTTTGTGGATTTGGTTTCTGCAGTACTTATTAGGTAAATCTGGGACAGATTAAAGTGTAATGAGGAGGAATCTTATTGTACAGAGACCTTTTATATGTCGGTTAGGAGTTCCCAGAGTAATTTATATACATTTTTATTAAAATGTGTTGTAAAGCCATCTGGCAAATGCTGTTTGTAGTTTTATAAGGCCACAAAGACCTTCTAAGTTCTGCTCTCGGTTATCTCATTTGCAAAGCTGTTAGGTAATTCTTCTGTAAGGGCAAAGCTCTCTTTCACTCTCTCTGCTCTTTCTTTTTTGGGTTTTAGTTGATGTTGAGATAAGAATATTGTTTTCACCAGGTATACATGGTGATTTGTTGTGGTTTGGGCTTTTCTTCATAATGTTATAGGAAGACATAAATTGTAATTTAATTTCTCTTGTTACCTGACCATTTTGAAGGTTTTGTCAACGGATGTAATTAATTCTGAAAGTATCTGAAACAAACATGAACATTATAAAATGGAAAAGAACCAGTGGCGGAATTCACAGATGGAAATGTTTGATAGCTTAAAAAATTGTAAATGTGAACCCAGCTGTGGTGTTTCAAAAAGATTTAGTGGCAACAATGAAGATGTTAAGGACAACAAAGAAGACAATATGATAAGTAGAGAAACATTTAAAATTTTGCTAAGTTTTTTGATGTCTATAGGAATATAATTGACTTCACATTTCCAAACAGATAATTAACCTAAATGAGCTTAGAAATAGAATATGTATTTCCTTTACATTCAAACCATTCAATTTATTATTGTTCATTGAATTGCAATATTTCCACACAACTGTATGATTATTCAGGTTGGAAGAGACATCATGACATCTAGTCAAATTCTCAAAGAAGTTTAAATTGAACTCAGATCAGATCACATAGGCTTTTGTCTACCTGGGTGCTGAAAACCTCCCAGGAAGATGATTCCACAGCCTTGCTGGATATTCTGTGTCAGTGTTTAATTATCCCTTAATTATCTCATTTGTTTGTTTTGATTTTTTATAATTTTCTCCTCGTATTCAGTAGGAAACTGCCATTTCAATTCATGGTGTGTCAATAGTTGTGTCTTATTTGCACGCTGTACAGCTTCTGTAAAAGTCTGGCTATGTGTTCTTGTGGCAACCTACTCCAAAGTGCTAGAATTTAGCTATTAAGCCTTCTTCACAAGTATTTCTTGTCTTCATAATCCTAATCCCAGTTCCCTCAGTCCCTCCTCTCAGAGACTGTGTACTCTATCCTCTGACTGTCTTGGTTGTCCTCAGCTAAATTCATTCATTTTTATCAGCATCTTTCTGGAACTGAGCAGCACAGAGCTGGTCACAGGATTCCAGATATCATCTATAGCTTCCCTTAATCTGTTGGCCATGCTTCAGTCAGTCCCTCGGCACTGTAGTGCAAAGAGCAGTTAGTCTGTTCCTCATATAGTACTTTGCACCTTTAGAATCACATTAGGATTCTGCTGGATCACTTCTGCACCACCTGTAGGAGCCTTTGAAATGCCCACTGCTCTCCAGTATGTCCAACATGACCATTCCCTGTCCAGTTTGACATCATCTGCAACCTTGGTGAGGGCATGTTCTATCTCCTCCTCCAGGTCCCTGATAAGTAGGATAGGTTACAGCATAGACCTCTTCTACCCTACAGGATAGAGGAACTGCACTTGGAGCCAAATTTCATGTATGAAATATGAAAAATTAGCCACTATTCTCTAATCCAGTTTCCTTCCATTTATTAGTCCATCTACTTCTTTTCCATCATCTTGATAGTAATATCAAAAGTGAGATACAAGGATGCTGTGGGAGACTGTGACAAAAGTTCTGCTGTAGCAAATCTTCTGTAGATGATATTTGCTGTTCTTACCCTCAGTAAATCCAAGCTGGCTCCTCCCAGTCACTTTCTTCTTTTTCACAGGCCCAGAAATAGTTAGTAAAAAGATTTTTGCCATGTGTTTCCCAGGGATTGAAGTGAAGCAGACTGGGTTGTAAGTCCCTGAATTGTCTTTCACGTCCTTTTACAAAATGCCTCCAAGATTTGCCACACATCTTTTAGTAGTGGTTATTACAGATATGAATAAACAGCCAGGAGATGCTAGTCATATAAAAAGTAAAATTAAGTTGGTTTAGCTAATTAAAATTTCTAATTTTATTTTTGGCAAAACAGTAAGGATGGAGATAACAGACAAGTTCTAGTTTGTTTATTTAAAAGCTCACCAGATTATATAAGTTTGCTTCTTCCTGTAAAAGTGTCTTGAAACAAGGCCCAAAATTTTAGACATTTATTAAAAAAACATTCTGTGCATGAGACATATTGCATTTTTACAAATACAGTGGTATGCTTCAGTGACTAAATGTGTGAAATAAAGGTATGAAACTGAATTTAAGTGCATTTTAAAATATCTGTTCTTGTTTCACTTTTTAAAAATTTATTTCCATTTAAAATGGTATTCCTATTAAATTTCATACATAGATACATTTGGCATCACTGGAATGCAAATTTTGTCTCATAAATAAGATGAATAACATGAAAATACAAAGAGGTTGGACTGCATTCCAAAACCAATTTAAACTTTTTATGTTTGTCAGTGACAAAGTTATTCCTATTATCATCTCTGAAACTGCAAAATCTTATCCTCAGCTCTATCTGCCATTAAAAGAACAACGATGATGTTTTTCTAGGAACATCAGCAAATAAAATATTCAGAATGTTTTTGGTATACCCACTTACTTCTGCAAAGAGGTGAAGTTTACTCATTTAACAAACAGTTCTGTATATCAGACATTCGAGAGTAATGAATAAGTCCTATTCCAGCATGAGTATCTGAATTCTGTCCACCTCAATTTCATGTGATGTAATTGCAATTTAATTGACTCAGATCCTTTGCAAATTACTCAATCCCCAAAGTATGCAACTTTAACTGACTCTGTGGTTCAATGTTATTGCATCAGCCAAAAGTGTCAATAGAGCTGTCAACAAAAGCAGCGCTGAAAGGTGGAGATTCCTCTGCCAGGATGTAGAGCCTGATCCTCATCCTGCTGATTCATCCTGCCTGTCCAACCATGACTCTCTGAGAGCTGCCTCAGGGCTGGTGACCCTGCAGGTTCCTATCCTGACAGCTAAACCCCAGCTGCCTATTGTCTGCCTAAGCCAAGAAGCAGTTGCTTCATACTTTGAATGTGTGTTTATACTGATTGCTCAGTTAAAGATTTCTGAAGAAGCAGACCCAGAAGAGGACCAGTAATGGCACCTGGCTACTGCTAAGTAATCCCTGAACATCTGTTTTTACTATACTGATCAAGTGAATTGACATTAAAAGGAATGCATTGCAAAGAACAAGAAAGAAAGAAATCCATATTTCATTAGGATAGCAGGTAGCAAATCAAATTAAGGGAATGGACTCATGTAACACTTAGGTAAGAAAGTTTCAGAACTGAATATAATCTAGAGCAGTTTTTATTGCCTTATTTTTCTCCTTAGGTTTGCAGTCAAGTACTTTGTTTTCTGTTTAAATAAAAACTTGCTTAACTTTCTTCACCTAAAATGTCTGGTATTAAATGTGTGTTTTGAAGAAACAGAAAGTTTGAAGTTTATGCTTCTTATGTAACCTTATTCTGGTCGTTTAATTCCACTGTAAAGGCTATTCAAACACATGAGGCCTGCATCTGGGATCCCTAGCCCTCAAAACCCAGTTTTACTACAGAACTCTAAGTGCCTTTTAAAACATCACATCTGTAGGAGTAATATCTTAAGTAATAAACCAGAAAACCTTTTTCTGGACTGGCTTGTATAAAAAAATATAAATATCAAAACCATCAGGACTTTAGAATTCACTTAAAACTGAGCCTGTGATCTGGAATCATTGCTAGCCATTATATTTAGGTGCTGTGAACAACTGCTCAGATATGTTGGAAGAAATTCTTCAGATCTCACTCTGTCTACAGACTGAGCTGTCTAGGGCTGTGGATTCTGTTGTGATGGCCAGGAGCTTACTCTTTGGTCTTGGCACTGGCAGATATAACATTACAGAATTTTTTGCATTTCTCACAGGAATAGAACAGAACCTCTATCTGTTTCTCAAATTCCAACCTAGCTTCCCTCTTGCTGCAACACTGAACTTCTGTCCTATTACAGTGTCCTGGTTTTGGCTGGGATAGAGTTAATCTTCTTCCTGTTAGTTGATATGGGCCTGTGTTTTGTATTCAGTATGAAATTAATGCTGATAAGGCACTGATGGTTTAGTGTTGCTAAGAAGTGCTTACTCTCAATCAAGGACTTTTCAGTGGCCTGTGCTGTGCCAGTGACCAGGTGCACAAGAAGCTATGAGGGGGCATGGCCAGGACAGCTAACCTGAAATGGCCAAAGGGATATTCTATATTACCAAATGGCACATTCAGTGTATAAACTGAGGAGATTGGCAAAGAGGGATTGATCACTGCTTGGGAAAGGGTTGGACATCTGTCAGTGGGTGGTGAACAACTGTATTGTGCATCATTCATCTGTCCTGGTTTGTGATTCTCTCTTTTTCTTTTCATTGCTATTATTAATAATTTTATATTTTTATTTTATTTAAATTATTAACTGTTCTTATTTCAGCCCACAGGTTTGAAAAACCCTCCTGGGTTCTTCAGATTCTCCTCTCCATGCCACGATGGGTGGGGTGGAGAGAGTGAACAGCTGTGTGGTACATAGTTGTCAGCTGGGGTTAAACCACAATGCCTTCAAGCAGGCACATTTCCTCTAAACATAGAATTAGGAAGCATGGAAGCTGCTCACAGATTCTATTCACCAGAATTAATGTTATCTAATTCAGTTCATATTCTGTTTATTGTGTAAACAGAAGTAAAATTGGCATTTGTCATATAACAGAAGGCATAGCATAGCATAAACAGCTTGCTCAGAGAACCAAAAGCATTTTTCTTTGACTTGAAAAAGCAGTCAAACTGTTGTCAATGATACCTGCTTCCTGCATACTGTCATTTCAATAAAGCATGAAAACGTTTTCACTTTAAATACTGACATAAAGGCAGCAGGAAGCACTCCTACATGTCTGAAGATTGTAGTTTACAGCCTGCATTTACAATAGGTACAGAATTTAAGATCTGTATTAAAATGTTTGCTGTCCATTTGAACATATTTAACAGCTTTTCTGATTGCATATGCATAGAAAAAAGTTGTCTGTCATAACTCCCCTACAAGTACATACCAGGTTTAAGTAATGACTCTTTCTGGAAGCTAATTTGACAGCAGTATCCAAGGAAAACTTTCATGATGCCACAATTTTTTTTCATATGAAATCACTGTGATTGCACTTGATTGGAACTCTCAACTGGTTTTAGAGATATTTTGAAATGTATAATTTTTGCCCTCTTAGAGCTGTCAAGCAATGGGGTTTTTTGACGTTTTAAAGAATTCTGTCGGGAAATATTTCTACAGCAATAAAATTCCACCTTTTCCCCAGCCCTTGTAAATGATGAGTACACAAGCATGACACCAGATTTGAAGTCAGACACCACAGTATTTTATTCATCTCTTGTTCAGTTCCTTAGTCTCCAATGAAGCTGATGTTTTCTTCCTGTTCAGAAGTCTGGTCTGGGCTGTCATATTCACTTGCAATTAATACATGTCTGTTACAGACCAATGACTTTAACAATTGTAAACCTTCAAATATCTCTTCAGCTTCTCCTAACCAGATGTTGCCATGGTATCCAGCCTGGCAGGAAAAAATAAAATAGTTTGGTTTTGACAAGTCTGTTGATGAGTATTACTGCTTTATCTTATAGCTTTAAAAATATATATTCTTATTGCCAAAAATTGCATGAGAAATTTAATATTTGTATTAAGGTTAAAAGAGTGCACAAAACTTGCTCATAATCTTGTAAATAATTTTATAGCTGGGTATTTTTATATCCCTTGTTAATATTTTAACACAGTGAGTAGGCATTTTTTTCTACATTAACTTAATGCATCTGTTATCGCTTTTAATTTTTGAAGACAATAAATAAATATTCATATTCATTAAAACATGGTATCACCTCAGGGTTTAAATTCCAAATGGTTATTAACAAAAGTAAGCTTCTTCCTCCATTGGGCTAATATTAGGTCTTTTGCAAGTGAAATCCTACAAGAAAGAAAATGTCAAGCCAGAGATTTTTTGTTTTGTTACCAGTACTTCTAAAAACATGCATGTTTTTTCTCATGTTTTTTAATTACATTTCAGTGAATTGCAGTAAGTTTTTATGGTAGGTCAAAAGCCTCTAACTTTTTATCACATTGAACAATTTCTCAAAGTAATAAGCTTTCTACTTAATAACCCAAAGAACCACTGAAACACTTTTTCGTGGAAGATGCCAATATTAGATTCAGACAATTGAAATTAGGTAGCTGCTTTTCCTGAAGATCATTAGATAGCTAATGTGATAATGAAAAGCACGAGTAGAAAACTCTACTAGTGTATTTAAAATTAAGTAATGGAAATGTGAGATTGAGTCAACTTCTATATTATAGAAATTTTCTTAACATTTATTGATCAATATTATTTAAAAAATTTAAGTATAAAGATAATATCTACTGTACTATCAACTAGAATTTTGCACTGTCCTGGGTTTGCCTTGATTGAATTTTTTGGTAAGGAAGAAAAGGTCCACCATGGAAGTGACCTTCCCAGCAGAAAGCATTACAATTTCTTCCATACTTGGCGGAGACACTTGCAAACTGGCTTTAAAAGCTAATATACCAATTAACCAATTAGAGAAGCTAGAACCACCTCTATAAATGATATTTAAGAGAGGAGAAAACCCCAAAGTAAGGCCAGCCTGTGCCAGGCCCCTGTGCCCTAGCCTCTGGGATGGAGAGGGGAAGGGAGAGTCGGGCTGAGCCGCACTGTCGGCTCTTGCTGAGCCCTGCCAGCAGCTGCTGGGCCAGGCCAGGTGTGCTGGGCTCTGGGCCAGGCTGGCTCTGTCACTGTGCTGAGCATGGTGCAGTGAGGCTGAAATTCTGCCTCTGGTCAGGTTTGCCCACAACTGCTGGGCAGGGGAAGGAGAAGCAACTGGCCCATGGCATGTTGCTGCTGAGTCCTAGCCTGGCTGCTGAGATCCTAGCCGCTCATCCCCCAGTGCTGCTGCTGAAAAATCCTCCACTGTGAACAGGTCTGGCCACTGCCCAGCAGAGATCATGTGTCCAACAGCAAAAAGCCATTTTCTAATGCAAGGCTGGGACAAAACATTGACTCTTTTCAATGAATAGATGAAACTTACAGACATCGATCCTCTTTCGAGTGAGAGAAAAGGAAAGGTGAAAGCATGAGAAGAAAACAGCATAGAGACACCAACATGAGTAAAGAAAGAAGAGCCAAATCCTAGATGGGAGGAGAGTGAGGAGATGCCTTAGGATGAAATTCTCTTGTAAAACCATGGTGATGGACTATAATACACTAAAATCTCCCTGTAATTCATGAAAAGCATGGAGGGATGGAGCATTCAAACCATAAACATGAGCAAAGGCACCTGTGCTGAAGCAAGCAAATGTTGAAATAGCTGTGATCCACTGAGAAACTTGAACAGAGAGATGAGTGACAAAGACTCTTTGCCCCCAGAAGAGAAGAGGAAGATCTTCGTTTCCAGAGATGAAGATAATCTCAGAGATAGATGAAGAGAACCTTTTTATTCTTATACTTCTACCTTGTTAGCTAAAGATTGAGGCCTCAAAAACAATTGTGGGGAAAGCTGTAAGTGGAGGGAAGGGACTTTCACATAGCAACAAATTTCCATCTCCCAGGTGGCTGCTTCACGGTGATATTGAAGCCATGGGAGAAATGTTTCTCATGGAAAAGTCCCTATGGCATGGCAGGAGAGGCTCCTCTCCCCAGGTGAACTGAAGAAAGACTATTTTAGAGGTGGTAAAATGACTGGTCCCAGGATTTGTCTCTTTACCTCGTCAGTGGGAATGGGGAGAAGTGTTTCGAAGGTTTAGTCTTCTTTTAGTTCTGTTAATAAAGTTTTCCTTTTATCTCTTTAAAGTTTTGAGCCTGCTTTTGCCCTTCTCCTAATCCTTATCTCATGGCAGAAAAGTAATAAACAATTTTAGTAGGTGCACTGGAGTTTGGCCAGTTTTTAACCCACTATGTTAATTGGTGCATTGACCAAATTACCACACCACTACACTTCATTGGTGTTTCTGCCCAGTTTTCAAACCACACCCACTACATGCACTTAAAGCAAAATTTTTGTCCTGGAGAGCAGGAATGGAGGATGGAGAAAATGTTGTATCCAATTTTAGCAACAGAGGAAATAAGAGTGCACATCTTTATATGCTGAAGTCTAAATCACCTGTAGAAGAAAGAACATTAGCTGAAGCTATAAGGTGACTGCTTTTTACTAACTGTCTTGGTTTGGAAAGACGGGAGGCTGCTAAGGAAGGCAGGAGCCTCCCCTGAAATGGAGAATGTAAACCCTCCCTAGCCCTCCGAGTTGCTATAAATTTTAAATTAAGGGGCTCTCAGGAACTAAAGTATGGGAGCAGGAAATAACAGTTCTTTATTAGGGAAGAAAAATAAAAGGATAAAATAAACAATGCAGTACACTAGAACAACACTGACAGAGTCAGAACTCAACCTGACACCCTGTTGGTCAGGGTGTTGGTAGCAGCCCAATTGGAAATGTGGCTGCAGTCCTCCTGAAGTGTCAGGTGTGGTTCTGTTGGAACAGGGGTCCTGTAGAAAAGGATGTATTCTTCCTCTGAAGATCCACTGGAAGAAGAGGCAGCTGCTGCTCCTCTGGGGATCCAGTGGAGAAGCTGTGGAGTTATTCTAGAAACTCCAGATTATATCTGGGTAGCAATGCTTGGATCCTCCCTCTGGGGGAGCATCTCACAATGGGATATTATAGTTCTTATCAGTCCTGCAGCGACATTCAATAGCCTCTTATCAGCAGATGTCTCCTACCAAGGGAGGAGTGACTGTGATCACTCAGAGAGAGAGATAAAGAAAATTGCCCACTTGATAAAAGACAAGTGCCATACAGATGGTAATAGAATGTCTTGCCTTGCAATCTGGAACACTAACAGAAGAAAAAAAGAAAGAAATATAATAGATTAAAATTTAAAATAGGATGCTATGTTACTTTTTAAGAGATATCTAATCTACATTATCATACTATCAGGTAATTTTTGATATGCGCACAAGAGGCTTTAATTAGTGGTCTGCATACAGGACATCAAGCTGTTGGATTACAAATGTCCTGCTTGGCAAATACAGACGTGGTTGTTAACACAGGAAAAATTTTCATCTGAAAAATATGCTGCCACTTCTAGATCCTTTTGTGAGTAAGCGAAAACTTTGAAAATTGCATATGAAAAGACAAAAATATTAATTTTGATGTATTGAGAAGGGTGGCATATTTAAAAGATGTTTCTGAGCAAAGATAAGATTTTTTTTTTCAAATTAATGTCATAAATTAGCCCAATTAAATGAGTCAGACTTACTGATTCACTTAAATCTGCTGTATTATCTACTTACCTTTAAACATTAATTTACTATCTGATATAAACTCTACAATTAAATTTGCATCAATGTATTTATTTTCAGAACTATTTAGTGGTATTACAGAATTTTTGTTTCTTTATTGGTCATCTGACAAAAAATTGAAGATATTGTGATGTTTAGTCACAATTACATAAATTCTCACAATTTAATTACATTTATCATTCACCATTTTTATTATTAGTGTAATTATAGCATCACTTGAGCTTTTTTATAGAAGCAGAAGCAAAAATTTTATTCACCTCTCTAGAGGGAAACATTTAAGAACAGACTGAATTTTCTGCATTGGATAAAATAGTTCAACAGATACAATTACAATTCAGCACTTTGGGTTCACTGTTGAATCATCTTTTTGGAGAGCTATACAGCTGTAAAGATCTATGGCTGTAAAGAAAATAAATGCCATATAATATGGAGAAACACTAAATGAAAACTGAATGTCCTTTAAAAGGACTTTGTCTGAAAGTCTTCATAATCTGAAAAATTGCAAGTACTTATGCAGGGTGATTTTCAAAGAAAGATTAGATACCTAATGTAAAGCCCAACTTTAATTTTTAAATTCTCCTTTTTCTATTTTTCTTCCCCTTTGCAGTGACCAAAGCTTTATTTTCACCTGAATTTTGTTATAAATTGTATGTCTTGCAGAGCTCACTTTCAGTCAGAACAGTTGCTAATACATTTCCTCCACAGTTAGACAGGGACTGATCAAGGGCAGGAAGAGTGGAGGAGAAGGACAGTGGTGGATAAGATTTAAAAGGGAAATATTTGGAAAGGAATGCCTAAAGTCAGCCTGAATTTCATTTCAGCATAAATTTTCAAATGCTCATTAGCTTCTGCATGTTACTATAAGATTATTTTTTAGAAGATAGTTATTTAGATAATTATCTGTGGATTTTTCATAATCCATATTGAAGTCTTGTGATATCTTTAAGAACCAAGCCACCAGAGTTTAAGTGCAATTTTAAAAATATTAATAGTGTAATATATTCAGTCATGAAGGCCATAAACTTGTTCCAATGTATATAACAGGTGGAAAAATAATTTTCGAAAGGAAATCTTAATTCAAACACATATTTGTTAATGAAGAAATTCTTCTTCCTTATGACCTCACTTGATTATCCTCATTTAAGTCTGCCAGATGAATGTTCAGAAAGGTTATATTGAAAACAGTCATGGAATCATTGAATCATATAACCTTTTAAAATCATCTAGTTCCAATTCCTCTGCCATGGACAGAGACACCTTCCACTAGACCAGGTTGCTCAAAGCCCCATCCAACCTTGACTTGAACACTTTGAGGGATGGGGCATCCACAGCTTCTCTGAACAGCTCAGTCCTGTGCCTCACCACTCTCACAAGAGAGAATTTCTTCCTAACACTTAATCTAAACCTACCCTTTTTCAGCTTAGGCCATTCTCCCTTGTCCTACTCTACAAGCTTTTGTAAAAAGTCTTTCTCCAGCTTTCTTATAGGCCCCCTTTAGGTACTGGAAAGGTGCTGAAAGGTCTTCCTGAAGCCTTTTCTTCTCCAGGCTTAGCAACCACAGCTCTGTCAACCTGTCTTTGTGGGAGAGGTGTTCCAACCCTTTGACCAATTTTGTGGCCTTATCTGGACATTCCATCAGTTATATGACTTTTTATACTGAACCAGAAGGAGTCCTGGTTCATTAATCAATTAAATGGACAGGGTTGACTTAATTCAGTGGTCAGGAAACTCAAGAAATCTCATAAAAATAAAATAGCATCTTCAAAAATTCAACTGTACTGGTTATCGCTTAGTGGAAGATGAACGTGACATGTCCTTTACTATAATGATCTTAATTATCTTCAAGGGATTGGCTGATTTTGAGTAGTTTGCTGTGTTTCCCTGTCAATATTTTGTGAGATTACATCAATACTTGTGAATGAGATATGCAGCAAAGAAGATGAGAATGAAAGCCTGTCAAAATCAGAGAGACTTTTTAAAGTACGGATTAGGCGACCCAGGAGTAATGGGGGTTTGACAGAGGCAGGGGGGCTTTTTCCATTGAGTAGATAAAGTAGCTGGTTAAAGAATTATACAAATGGTAACTTGGTTGTTTTGCTACCAGTGGATCTTTATAAAAGAGACATTGAATGAACTTACCTAATGCACATTAGTTTCTACCCTTCTTCAGAACCTAAAAAACCATTACAATAGTATCATGGGGAGTACTGAAATGTTAAAAGGAATACATTTTTAAGTTTTCATATACTTAATATCCTGGATTTTATAGTGCAATATAAAACCTGTGTTTAGAAAAGATGGGTGTTCTGCCTGTCCTGCATCATACATTTCTGGTTGCTAGAGTGACATATATCTCTATGTCCTCCACAACATTTATACTGAGGATGGGAGCAATAGAATATGGATTAAGCCATGAATGTTCAACTAGGGTATAACAAATATAAATTCTATTTCTGTTTAACTAAGATTTAATGCTCCATTCCAAGCATCAAAACACTTTGCTTCCTTTTTGCCATTTTTTTTTTCTCAGAGTTGTATTCATTACTATTTTAGATGGTGAAATCCTTGAAACAAGAAAATTTTTTGTGCATGTGTTTATTTGTTTGTTTTTTAATACAGGAGGCCATTAGAGGCCTGGAAGAGTCTTTGTAGGAGCAATACAGAATATTAGCCATTCTTCCATTCAGTTCCAGTCCAGCATGACTCTCGATTCATGAAAAAGAGTGGATTATTTCCATCTATCCATATCCACAGCAGGATAATGACAGTACACAATATTGTTCAGAAGAACACCCATAATTCTAGAATTTTCTTTTGATAAGAAAAAATAAAAGAAATTTAGAAGTATGCAGCTGAAAGCACACAATAAAACGAAAATTAAATAGGAGAAAAAGCTTTACATTTTTTGAATGATCATTTTAATGTAATAGTCATCTGATTAATAATATAAATAACTAGAAGTGCAGAAGTATAGCAAAGGATATCCAATCTTTTTCTATTAGATAAATTAGTTGAAGTGCCTGTGAAAATTAGGAGTTTTTCAAGATGTAGAGGAAGTGCTGTACCTAATCAGGCTGTAGAAAGATCATTTGTCTCCCACTTTTTGTAACAATATTAGAATTATTAATGATTCTTTTTGGTGGAGATTCTAAATTGCAGAGCAAAAGAGAACATTCATAATTTCAGAAACATTTATAATGCTATGAATTCTTTAGATTTATCCTTCAACTAAGGTGTGATTTTCAAGGAATTAGCAAATAACTCCTTTCATTAATTAAATGAGAAAATAGGTCATCTTCTTTTAAAAATGTACTAAAGTGCAATAAATTTTGAAAAGGACCTCTGTCATGTTTACCTCATCCTCTGTCATAAGTCAGAGAGAAACCCAATTTATTTTAAGGCTTAGATTACGTCATTTGTAGGAATTCTTTACTTAGGAGAATTTTTCAGTGAAGGTTTTCCTCTGCATGTTTTAGTGCATCTTATATAAAGCTGTTCTTGAAACTTCACACAAGTGTTGAATCACTGAACTGTCTAAACTTTTGATTAATGGTCTAATAAGCTGAACAGAGACTGTAAATGGCCCAATAATTATTTTTTTTTCCACAATGAGATACACATAAAATTCAAAGTAGAGGCACACAGCCCTTAAGTTTGTTTTTCCAGTTTAAGACTGGAACAAATGAATGATTTATTCAATTAAAAAAGTATTAACTCTTGGAATTATTAAAATCAATCAATACTCCTGATTCTTCCGTTGCCTTGGACACCACTTTGATAGGAGTCTGAATAGGATATCCTTTCATCTGAGTCCTCAGTTTGTGTTTTCTGCCTTAGTTTTTGCTCCTGTGCATTCTGGGGTTTGTGGTGATGGGCCTTAAATGAGCCCCTGAGATGACCCTGCAATCAGAACTCCTGCATCTGTCATTGTCTCTCTGTTCTCTTTTGTGGATGAACTTTTGACACAAAACGTAACATAAAATATTTTACCTGACTGAATTTTGAGGAATAGAGGTACACCGTTTTTCATAGAATTTCAAACTTATTCCATTAGTTACAAAAATTATTTGTAGACAGGGTGACTGCAGACATCTAATTTTCAGAAAGATAGATGGCAGCTTGAATTTGAATTAAGAACAAAGCATAGTATTCCTGAAGAATTTTATACCACTGTTTAAAAGCTATTGAATCTGGAAAGTTACCATGACTTTCATCTGCTGAGATAAATCAGCATTTCAAAGTACTGCTTTTAGAAATAATCATAACAGATAGGTAAAACAGTAATAAAAAAGAATGAAAAGGGGAAAGGAGGATTGTGGGTAAAATACATTACAAGAAAATGGAAGAAAATAATTAGAAATAACTGAGTAGACAATAAAACAGAAAGTAGATGTGACAGTGGAGATGGGCCAGGTGTCATGACTATCCAGACAAAGGAACAGGTATAGTAACAATCTAGGCAGAGGTATCATTGCTGGCTTTTGAGGCCATATGAGCTCACTTTCCAAGGACTGCAGTCTCCTGTTTGCTTTTCTTCGGGGAGGGCTTCAATCATAACCCACTGGATTGTATTGCCAGAGTTTTCTCTTAAGAAACAAGACTGAAGGCAGTCCAGAGCAAGTTGAATAAAACGAAGATATTTTTATTGATTCCTTCACTTATTTTGATAAAATACAATCCTAAAGAGGTTCTAGTTGTACAACACCTTACCAAGTCTTCCTATCTCTACGTTTCACCAAGATCAGTCCCCTTTCGGAAGTTGAGACAAATAACTTACATTGTATGTAATCTACTGCTGGGGTTCATCTCGGTCTAACCACAAATTCAGATTCCCTTTCCTTACATAATAATCTTTAGTCATTATTTCTAGTAGTCACAAGAAATAGAAGATGCCAGAATGTTTTTTCAATTGCAAACTTTGGTTAGTTTTAACTTTTTACAGTTCTGTCTTTAATCAGAAAACAGAACTTGAGAGATCCCTTTAAAGGTTGTGCTTTAGGGGAAGGGGAATTTTTAGGGGAAGAAGAATATGAATAGATACTGTCAAAATTTCTTCTAATTCTTCCATCACTAATTTGGGGCTGCTTCTTTTGCAGGGAGAAAAATATAAATCAGATGAACAGCAAATCTTCACTAAGAAACAAAATAAAAAGGGAACACTAGTGCAAGTTAATCTTTAAAAGCCGGCCAGCATTTCAGTTTATTAACAGTTCAAATGTCAGTTTCTGATCAGGCCCGTGTATCAAAAAGTTTTTTGTGCTTTAAACAGTATTTAATTCATTGTCATTGAATAAAGAACATATGTTTTTTTAAAGTTTGAGACCAGAGTAAAAAAAAAATTAAACCACAAAATCTCCAATATTATTAAAATATTTTTTCATTTAAAAAGCAAACTGATGATTTCATCAAGACAAGAAGTCTATTCTAAATTTCACTGAAGACAGTAGAAAACCCTCCATTGATTTCAATGAACTTTAAAATCATTATTATCTTCTAGTAAAAATTCTTAACAATATCAGTAATTTGTGTCAAATAAAAATTAACTCAGCATTATAAAAATAAAAATATCTAATATATCATCTGACAATGATAGATCAGTTTTATTGCCTTCTGTCTTGTTTCATTTGTTCTATTCAAAGATGTCACTATAGTCTATATTTTATTATAATTTGCCACCTTTTCAGATGATAACTAACAGGGTCTGTAGTGATTGGGAAAGAGGTAATAAAAGAAAATGTCTTCAAACTAATTTTAAGGAAGAAGTTTTTCACAATGAGGACAGTAAAACACAGGAATAGGTTCCCAGAGGAGTGTTGAATGCCTCATCCCTAGAAACATTCAAGGCCATGTTTGATGGAGCTCTGAATCACCAGATCTGGTTGCAGATGTCCCTGCTCATTTTGAGAGAAGTTGGACTAGATGGCCTTTAAATATCCCTTCCAATGCAGAGTATTCTGGGATTCTATAACTTCCTGGTGCAATTTTTTGTATTTTCTCTTAATGATGGTATCTTGTTTTCAAAGAAATGAGCTACAGTTCTTAAAGATGCATGTGGTTCCCAGGCCAGATTCTCAGTCTAACATCTCTCTGGCAGTTTCCAGGCTGGCAGACATCTTCTTCTGTCACTGTTTTAGCAGACAGTTTCTGTCAGTGATTTTTGCATTGTAACAAAGTCACCTTTATGTCTGCTCCCATCAAGAAGATCCTTCAATTACGTTAAGGACAGAATTATGTCTAAGGTGACGACCATTAAGAAAAGTAGTTATAAATGGATGACTAGGGAAGACTCTGGTCTTTAAGATCTTTTAGCCCATACTTCAGCACTCAGAGGGCTAAGAATTCCCCAGGACATCTACCTGTATTGTGAAGTTCTGGCTGGTTTTTTCTTTCATAAACCAAGTTCTTACTGTCTTCACTTCTTCTTCCTGTACTGTAAAAAATAGTGAACATTTAATCCATACCTATTTTTTCCTACTATATCTGAATTTGTAGGCCTCTGTAATAATCCCATTTTTTTGTCTTATTTTTTCCAGACTAAAGACAACTTTATGGCAAGAATATTACACATCTATTTCTTAAATAACAATTAATATATCTGAATATCATAATTATTTTTTTCTAAATTTCTTCCAATTCTCCTATATATTTTTTTAATATACAGAGGCTGAAATAAAGTCAGTATTCAAGACAGGAATAAACCAAGGATATATTAATCTACATCACAGTATTTTCCATTTTTTACAGAATTCCTTTCTTAATAATTTTACAGATTTTGACTGGTACTGCATATTATGTTAACAGTTTCATACTACTAAGTTTTCTATTCTTAACAGCAGAACTTAGTTCAAAGTCCTCCATATGATTTTTTTAATTAATATTACTTTTTGGAAGTGTCTCTTTATATTAGTCTAGGTATAATTCTATCACCCAAGTACTCAGTCTTTAGTCCTTCTGAAGTTGTTCAGAATCAGCTCTCATTCCTGTATGTCATCAACAGTCTTTTCACTTCAATTTTCTTGTCATTTGCATGTTGAATGATAAAGATTGCAGCCTGGTTTGCTGCAGAACTCAGTGGGTGATCTCCTTTCACAGCAAAACCTGACCATTTATGAGATTCTGCTTTACTAAACCAACTATTTGAGCAACCAATTGCCATTATTCTTATGTCTTGAATGCCTTCTTAAAAGCCTTTGGTTAGGAACTTTGTCAAAATCTGCCTGGAAACCAACTTTATTAACCATATTATCCTTACTCATATATTTGATATGCATTCTAGAAAGCTCAAGAGTTGTGAGAAAACACATCTTTTTATAAAAGCCATCTTCCTTTCCCCAGATATAGTTTATATATACAGCCATCTAGCAATTTTTTCCTTTATATCATAGTGGAAAATAAATTACCCTGAATCATAAATCATTGGTATGTAGTTATCTCAGTTTCCAGAATCACAGACATTTTCACACGATACCTGACTCTATGTTCTCAAAACAAACATCCTCAAAAAAATATTTCAGGGTTGATACAGAGGGAAAACTTGAAAAAACTTTTGATTTCCATACAGAGACATGAAGTTACTTGCTTGTGTATACAGTGATACCTAAATATTTTGGGAAGTGTTTACTCTTCATTGCAAAGGTTAATGAATGTCTCTGACAACTGTAAGTTCTATTATATTCACATCAGCTACCAGTTATTCAAGGAGAGGATGTTTACATTCATTACAGCCCTTTGCATATTCTACTCCTATTTGGCTTTGCTTTGATGAACTTTACTTCTCAAGAAGGGATAGGGTGTGGCAAAACTGCCTCTCTCATAGAGGTGTCCATCTGAAGATCACACTGGTGCCATACATAATTTTAATTCCAAGTGTTTAAATGTATAATGCTGAAAGTTAATATCCAATATGATAACAAAGAAGCAAAAAACCGTCTGAAGACTTACATTTACTTATGCATATATATATACAAAATGTTACTAAAATAAAATACACCCCCAATAATTAATTGTGTTTGCTCTTACAACATTCCAATCTGTTAAAAACTTCCATTATGAATCAAGGGGCAGAAAAATGACAACAAAAGTACAACAAGTAGAATTTTAAGTTAAACTTATGTCATCTTTAAACCATGCAAACAGTTTGGAAAGGTTTTTTTCTTCACAGATGGCAGCTACCTAGGTCAGCTTTACTGTTGGATTTGTATTTTCCATGGGAAATACTCTGTGTGTGTGCACTTATTTGTAATTTTTGTTGGTTTTTTTTTTTCACAGATGTGATTGGAAAGCACACATCAAAGTATGAGCTTGTGCTCATCCTTGTAATATATGACTTGATATGTGCATGCCAATTTCAGGTAGATGGTCGAGGAGACCATTTAGGTTTGTTCCTTGATAAAAGTATCTCTGGACTGTAGTCAGTTGGAGTCTGTATGCAGCTTAAGTCATCTGCCCTCATACAGCACGCTGCTCTACTCATGGATATTCTACAGACGTTATCACAGGTTTGGGAAGGTAAATCAGAGAACACAGTTAACTTTGCCATCTACTGTTTCAGGATCTTAAACACAGTATAGGTACTACTCCAATGTCTTTACTTCAAATAATTTAGACAATGACCAAAGCAAAATTATAAGTCACATATGATTTTGCTATCATTATGTCAGGCAATCTTTTACCCCCTTCCCCAGTCTCAAATCTCACTTAACTAGTTTATAATCCTAGGACACAGGTAAATACAATTCATAGTTGAACAGCATTACCTGCACAGAGAACCCTGGGGATCACAATTAAATGTTGGAGATGTCTGCATTTGACACTATATTCTTTTGTAATACAAAATTATGAAGTCTTTCTTGAATCCTTACTTGAATCATCTAAGCCAAAACTTATCATCTTTATTTCTGAACTTTGACCACTCTCACAGATAGGAAGCATCAAGCTTTGTTGAAATAATATTTAATCTTGCCTTTTCACAGTGTTTAACTGTGGTACTTCCTTAACAAAAAGAGTGCATCTTTAGAAAATGCAGTTCTAGATTAGGCAGTATTTTGTTATTTTGAGTGTTTCACAATTTCACTTAATTAGTGTTCAGTTTTTACTCCAACCTGACTAAATTTGTCCCCTAGTGCTCTTATGTTCAGTGACCTTACTTTCACTGTGCGTCGATGGGCTGCCTGTATTTTTCATGGTACACGTATTATTTTGACAACCTGGTGATATTAATTGGTCTCTCAGGAGCTTTTTATAATAAATCTATCTCACTGGCAGTCAAAAGTATGTATGAACTCTCTGCCTTCCTTATATTCATTGTTCAACAGGTCCTTACATAAGAGAAGGATTTGAGGTAACATGACAAATATGCTACCAATTTTAACTCCTTTACACTTTAGTATTCTGAATGTGAGAAAACAAAAGTCATGATCAGAGAGGATTGTAAGACATGTGCAGGTCCCATGTAACCTCTGAAAAAGAACGAAAAGTTCCATGAGAACACAGACAGTTCTTTCAAAGCAACAGAACCAAATATCATTATGTAGTATAGGTCCAGTATCAAAGCACGCTAGGCAAATTGTCAAAAGGGTGGAAATTATCATTTATGAGATCATCATTTTTCCTGAAAACACACAGAGAAAATATTTTATAAAGGTAGGGGAAAATATTGGGATCTTGGAATAGGTTAACACATGCATAGGGACTTAAATCTCACTTGACCAGTAGTGGGTATCCATTTGGCTGTAAAGGAAGCCTCTATTGCAAGAATCTTCCCAGTGTCATTTTGAGCTATAGCAGCAGAAACTATTTGTGTCTTTGTTTTGCTTGAGTCACTATTTTTGTTTACTTTTTGTAATCAAGCTATCAACCACACATGCATAGCTTCTTGTTATTGGTATAACAAAACTACATGTGAAACATCTCTTAAAAAACTTAACTTCATACAAAAGATTCGTGTGACCTTTGCTGCAGAAGCAGCTTTAATTGATCTCTATAAATGTGAGTAAATGAGTAAAAAAATTAGTAAATGAGAAGTGATCAGTTTATGAATATATATCTTATATAAATAGATATTAAGAAATATCAGCTGGTTAAGATATAGCAAGAGGAAACTTCTAAAGATATTTGAGATTCCCACCTTTAATAAGCAGCCAAATACTTGAATGTGAAGGTCCAGTTATTCACCCATTTTTATTCTGGTCCATTGTCTTAACCCAGTCCATTAGCTCACAGATGCAAAATATGGCTGATGGTGATATTTTCTCTCTGTCACTCTCTTTCTCTCTGCCCCCTCTCCCTCCCTCCTCCCCTGCCTTATTTTCTGTTTCTCTCACTCCCTCTCTCTCTCTCTCTCTGTCTCTCTCTCTCTCTCTCTCTCTCTGTCTCTCTCTCTCTCTCTCTCTCTCTCTCTAGCTCACTGTTAAATAAAATCCATTACTATTGACTTCATTATATGGTCTCATTTGTACCTTAATTCAGGCAGAGGCATCTCTTTAAGAATTTCAATAACAAGATCACAACACTTACCCAGAATGAAAGTCAACTTTTGTGAATACCCCTCTAATGTTTAATGGAACTGAATATTACAGAAAGTGATTCTAATGTGTAAGTACTGATATCTGAGACCCATGTCACTAGTGGGTAGTGTGGTGCTGGAGATGCTTTCCAGAATTATCTTTTCATTTGTGAAAGGACAGGCATATGCTAAGGATACAGAAAAGAAAGTTAGTGTGATAAACAACAATATATCTTTCAATTTAAAGATTTGTGCTGTATAGCTACATAAAGCTGTATTTTTTATAATAGGTCCTCAGTATCTTCAGTGATTTATGCAGTTGTGAATGTATAAAAACTAGAAGTATTTTCTCCTGAAGTTTCATTTCCACATTTCTAAAGTGCATTGTCAAGAAAATCTGCTATGAGAAAGTCACGTCATATGAAATTCAATACTGGCTTTATCATTTACTTCAATGACAGTTGAATTATACCATATAGAAAGGTATTTTCAAAGGAATGGCATTCTTATACCCTTTTTTTTCCTTCTGTCACATTGTGTGATATTGCTATGCATGCTTAAATATTTGATGTATTCCACCAGATGGTTGGAATGTGTTGCAGTCAGAAGTACAGGGTTTTGTTTTGTCCCTATCTGTTTTTTTAAACATTAAACATCTGCACTACAGCAAGAATGAGGTAGAGAACATCTGAAAAAACTCTTTAAGCTGCATAGTTTAGATAGTCTGTTACTGTTGCATTAAACTGTTTTAATTTGGACATCGCTTGACTAATTATTTTAATGTAAAACAAGTGTGATCTTTCAAGAAGTTAAATCCAATGCAGCTGCTGGTTGGTAAGCTGCTTAAACAGAAACAAAGTTAGAAATTAGATGTTTCAAATTATCTTCTATACCCTTATAACTTATAGATGCACTTAAAACATAAGTCTTAGTAGAAAAAGTACAAAAGCCATCTTGTTAAGAAAAACAGCTACTGCATATGAATATTATTCAACATAAAATCACAAGGCTTTTCAGCACATGAATTTAATGTGCATATGCAGCAAGATTCTGACACTATAAAGCTTCAGAGGATCCATTACTGTCTTTGAGTTTACAATCTGTACACTAACAGGTTTCAGGATAGACAGGGCTAATACACACTCTATTCTGCCAGTGTTATTACTTCAGAGAAAGAAAAATTAAACAAAATATGTGAAAGAGGAAAAAAAAGTATTATCATGTAACAAAGTTGTTTAAAACACTACAATACATTTAATAAAATATTATGTAGTACAAGACAATGACTACATCATTTGAATGATGCATCAAATGAAAATAATTATTTATATTCAGTTCTTTATCCCTGTGATTAAAACCATAGTTGCTGTAAATTCACTTGCAAGATATCATTGCTGAAGAACATTCTTGGAAACTAGGGAAGTGACTTCACAAAAAACATCCTTTAGGAGAATATTTCTAAGGAAGATCTTTCATCCCTTTTCCAGAAATATTTATTTTGAGCTCTTTCTGAGTTCTATTGGTGACAGTTATGCTGTCAGGACACACACATTTTGTAGCAATGTTTTGGAGTGGTTTTACTTAAGCAGACAAGAAAATAAGTAAAGACAAATTCAGTTATCCATTTGCTTTAAGGTCTTCATAGTCAACTAATATTGATATTTCAGGGTGCCTCATACAGGTAAAGTACAGGACCTACAAACTTGTGGTTTTGTATTGGAAGGCAGATCTGTGTTAAGCTATTTCTAACAGTCTAAGCTACCCTGTTGAAGTTAAGGGACCAAATTCTGCCTCTGAGTAATGAATCAGAGAATTTATTGTTGCAAAAATAGGTTATTAACTTAACCTGACATTCCCTCAAGAATCCCATCTGGCTTCTGCCTGCCACAGGAGTATTGGCTTCCTTTTGATGTCCCATGCCGTGTCTTTTGGTAATGTGCAGGGGCTCTTCAAGTACCAGAGCCTACGAAATACCTCAGAGCAGCAACTACCTAAGCATAAACAGAAAAGGAAACATTCCTAACAATAGCTGCCGGACAAATTTTTCATGTATGGGTCTGGAAGTTAAGAGTTATTGTATAAAGCAACAATCTTACAGTTTATCAAGGCCAAATTTGCAATTCCTGGTAATTGCAGATTGCAGTCCACAGGTGACTCTGTGGACTAAATATATTGCATCTTTTTCCCTATTTGCAGACTGTGGAAAGAATCAGTCTTTTCAATATTCTCAAAAGCTCATTCAGTAACTATCTAAACAAAACAGGATTTGTTCCAAGACTGTAAATTAACTTGTGCAGTCTACCATGTTTGTCTGTCTTATAAAGAGCAATAATCTCCTATAATGAATTATTATCTCATTCTGTAGCACAAAGTACATTTCAAGGGATCAATTTCAGCACTTTCAGATCTGGATAAGTTTACCCATTTCCAAACTGAGCTACACTTCCCAACCCTTCTGAGTATTTTAAAAGACACATATATTTACCAAAACAAAGTATTTTCCTATTTTTATCCTTTAATCACTCTCAAAAGCAAGAATCTGGCAAAACATCAGGATTGGCATGATGTTATGAATTTTGCACAGATGTTCATAAAATTAATGCAATCTTTATAATTGCACTTATCATTTGGACATTCACAGAAAGGATATTGACTTTAATTATAAAACTCATCTGAATACTAATGAAGGTGTCTTTATTACTGTGCAAACACAATCTATATTTTTTAATATCAGCACATTTCACAGTATAATAAAAGCCTATAATGTTATGCAGTGAATTTGGGGAAGCAATGAAGTATCATTTTTAGGAAAAAAAAAAACATTTTTATAGAAGCAGCTTTAATTTCCTTGCACCTTGACAAAAAGACCTAATTCAGTCCACCTCCATAACAACAGATTGTTTGGTTGGGTGCCAGATATCTGACATGAACAAGCCAAGCATGACATTTAAGGATATTTCTTTAAAATACATCAGAATACTTAAACTCTTTTTCCAATTAATTGAAAATAGTATATATTTCATTGTTTTTTTTCTTTAAGGAAGAAGTCCATATTTTGAGTATTTGGAACAATAAAGTGTCCACTTATTGTAAGTTTCCTTCCTTCCTTCCTTCCTTCCTTCCTTCCTTCCTTCCTTCCTTGTACTTCCCTTCTCTCCATCCTTCCACCCTACCTTCTATCCCTCCTTTATCTCTATAATGCCTGCTAGCTGCCTTTCAGATTAGTTGTTATTGCTTTGTTCCTGATCTAGTATTGAAAGGTGACAAATTAAGTTAAGAATAATCATGATCTGTGCATTATACATTGATTTGCTGACAATTTCTAATCATTGCCTGAAGAACAGCTTTTGCAAGCTTACTGCTGGAAAATTTATCCTGAGATCCTACCGATCAGGCCATGAAAGCAATTTTGAAGCTGTTGGATGGCAGATAAAAAGTACTGTGCAACCAGGAGTCATTAAGACCTCCAGCAGTTAAGATACCCACTTCCCCCAGCGACTGGTTGGAGCATATAAGAAACACAGCTGGCTTTCATCCCAGGAGCCCAGTGGAATAGATAAGGCAGCAGAAAAGGCACAGAAGTTACACAGTCCAATGGGGCTGGAAATTACCTCAATTATGCAAAATCTTTGTTTCTGGAAATGTGGATTTTGATCATAGAGTTTAGATAATATATAATAATATTTACAGATCATAAACCCTAAATAGCATATAAGAAAAGTCATTTATTGCTTTTACTCTCCAAGTTTTTGGTTGCATTATTCTCTCTTGTCTTTTGAGAACATTTAAAGAATTTTACTTAGTTTTTTTAAGAATTTTCACACATAGAATCCTCCCATGATGCTTTGGTTATATAAAAACTGCTTTAGTTCCCATTGTAATCAGTAGGAGGCATGTTTTAGTACTTCAAGGGAGAATCTAACTGCTCCCTTTCCCTTTCTATGGCACACTTCTAATCCAAGCACACATTATAAGAGGAAATTTCCCCCCCCTGTTTTCATCAGAACCTTAATGCTTCCTTTTGCCTTTGTATTAATGATGATGTGTCTTTGCTTGTTTGCCCATATTAACAGTTTTGCACTTTATGAGCAAGGAATTCAGAAGCGTTTGGTTTTGTGGTTTAAAAGAATGATTTCACACTTTTTAAATTCAATTATGCTATTTATGAGTATATATAAAAAGAAAAAAATTAAAAAACAAAAAAAAAGATGGCCTACAGTGGTGTTTCAGAATTCTGTCATATAGTTACCCTGATAATGATGCACACCAATAAAATCACGTGATATTATTAGGGGTGAAATCTGATTCAAAGGAAAAGCAGTGACTACTGAGAAAACAAAAGTTTGTGAAGTTAATAGAAGGTTAGTAGTGTGTTTTATTTCTCCATTGTATACTTTGCTATAAAGTTTGAAATTTTGAGGAAAATCCAGACAAGGATCATTAGTTTCCTCACTGTAAAATTCAAAGTGGACTAGCAGTAAATTCCACAGGTGACTGTGGCACACTTATCTTGATATCATTCTGCATGGTTTCTTAAGAGAGTAGGTTTTGGGGTTTTTTTTGTATTTGGCCTCTTTTCTTACCTATAATTCTTCTGAAGAGCAGAGCAAAATTTTAAGGGTTTTGGTTTAGTTTGGTCTTTTTCCTGATTGCAGAGAGATTTACAGCTTAGCATCTGTTAAAGGTAGGTTTAATTCCAGAAACATAATTTTATTGATATAGAAAGTCTTTTGCATATGAAAAAAAAATGGTTGGGAATTTTGGAAAAACTCAACCTATTATAGTATTGTTTCACAGGGAAAATGGCTGGAATTGTAGGAACCTACAGAGTCTTGCTGAAAAAATAGAGTTCTCTGCAAAGACTAGAACAATGGATGGTCAAATATTGCCTTCTCCTTGGTGATTTGATAGTCATAACAGCATCAGTCATCTTGTGTAAGTAAGGAAAATCCACCTTTTCAGGATATTATCATCTAATATTTTAGACAACTACATGAAACTCTAGGTAACTTTTTTCCCCCAAATATTTGGTAAAATTTATAGATAATCTTTCTAATGATAAGACAAGTTTCTTAGACCCTACTAATTTGGTCATTAATAGCAATGCATCACAAAAATTCAGACATGATCAGTAAAATGGTCTGGACATTAAAATTATGTGATTGGCTCAACTTTCTTCTTTCACTTTTGATGACTTAATTTCTATGTGTTTCCATACAATTTCTCTTAATTTTTCACAATAAAACTCTTCAAAATGTGAGATTCATGTCTGTGTCTTCCATGAGCCATAGAATCACCAAATTATTCTGGAGGGATGGGAACATGGGATATACCCCATCAACTTCCTGCTTCATCTTTCTGAAAGAAATTCAGCACTCCTATGTCCATGTAGCTTATATCCATCAATGGATACTTACAAATCTGTTAGTTCTTAGGAAACCTATTTTGAATGCCATTTTTTTACTAATAATTCAGGGTCAGTTAGAGTAGCTTTCCCATTTAAAAGCGCAGTTTCCAAACTTTACATTGCTTACAATTTTCTGACTTTTCCTGGGTAAATATAGTTTTATCTACTACAATATCATATCTTTTAAATTCATAATGATGTGTATTGAATGCACTCACTAATGTATGCAAATGACAACCGATTCAGCAAAATTCTAGATCTTCTGAAATTTACTAGTACGAATCTCAATGATACAAGGATATTCATATATTTTTAAAAGTTTTATTTCCTTCATCTCTTTTTCTTTTTGTTTTCTTCTGTCCAGTTCTTTCTTTCAAATTAGAACTTCTTGTGAGTTACATGAAGTGAAAACATTGATGCTTTTGCAGATAAAAAAACCACTCTTGATAGCAATCAGTCATTTCTAAATCCACTTTAAATGAATAATGGAATCTCCTGTGTTATTTATTAATGCTCCCATGACAAAAATGTGCTTTGGTCAATGTTTTAAAATATCTTTGGAGTCAGTGTGTGCAAATTTACTCCATCATCGTTCTATTGTAGGAAAAAAAAAAAGTGATTGGACAATTTGTGGAGAAAGCAAGAAAAGACAATTATTTTATGTTCCAGTCAGTTACTTTCAAGTGACAGTCCTAATGGAAGCAGGGAATGTATTTGATGCAAGTCTGACTAACAGTGTTGAGCTGGCTCCAAAGTCACTGTTTTACTTGCTTGAAGATAGAACTAAGTCAGCAGTTTGCTGTGCTCAAGGTAAGGAGGACTCACATAGGTCAATCATTTGAGTGTAATAAACAGCAGATACAGTAATTCTGCTTGGCAGTTACACTGCAGGCATTGAGAGCTGCAACCACAAATCAGCAGTGCTTACTCAAATGTTCCATGACTCTTCCTATCACTTTTTCTAAAGGATGTCATCATTCAATGAAATGAACATGCTGTCACTATTAAAAATATACAACTAAGCTATAGCTCTAAAAGGTTGAAAGCCACTTGAACCTATATCATCCTCCACTCTACTAAGCCAAACCACTTCTATATTTTTAATATTTTGATGCAAAATCTTACTGTCTTTACTTACCTGTCCCCTTATTTGTAATGGACTATACCTTACATGTAGTGGGAAAAGACACAAACTTCACATTGAGCTTAAATAATAGGAAAAGAAATAGAGAAAAATAATACCATTTATTAAAAAAAAAATTTAGAGTTTGCAAAAGCTAAAACATGCGAAATCCGAGTCTCACTTAAATTTCTGTATTTTTTTTCAGCTCTTTACCCTGCATTTTGTAGGGATTTAAGGATCATATATGTTGTCAGGAAAATGTATAGAAAGTCTTGTAAGTGAGGATCAAGCACTATAAATCTTTGTATCAGTTTTTTAATTGAGTAAGAAAACTTAAATTCCATTAAAGAAAGGCTGATTTGTATGTGAAAGTTTGCTGTGTCAGTTCAGGTAGATTATCTGTAGATATATATATAAACCTTTCTCTTCACAGACCCTGAGATTATCTCAGGTGGTTTGAGCAGGTGCTAACACCAAGACAGTGGATTCAACACATGTATGGGCCATTCAGTTAAGAGCTGAATGGGATGATCCTTGTGGGTCCCTTCCAACTCAGAGTATTCTGTGAATCTTTGTTCTTTTCAATTTCAGTTCTAGCTTTGAATCCAACAGTAATACAGTCCTAATAATTGAGGGCTATTCAACAGAGAACATCCTGTATTCAACATCCCAGTCTACAAACTTTCTCCTGTAATAAAAGAGTTGGTGAGGAAAAAGCATCAGTGTTGTATAAGATAAGAGAAACTTGGCTTTGGCAAGAAAATCATGAGGCAGAGGTCTGTGAATCTCTTGACGTGAGCAGAGTTATCAGGCAGAAGCAGTAGCTTGAGGTGATGAGGAGAAAGGGGAATTCCTAAAACCCTCTCATATGCAATACAACTTTTCCTTCTTCAAAGATGCTGTTATGGGAGAAAAGAGCTGCAGAAAGGCATACTGAATTGAAAAAAGTATCCTATCAATATTCTCCCTGATAAAGAGTCCCAACACCATTCTTGTAGACACCCTTTAGGCACTGGAAAGTGTTCTATTTTATGCCTTTCAAATAATTTACTCAATACTAACAGAGAACCAAACATCTGAATACCTCCCACCAAATGCAGTTAGAATTTAGAGAACATACACTGATTTGAATTCATATTTTTCCACTTCATAAGGAAAGGCATTTGTTGTGAATCTTACCAGCTCTACCTAAACAAAAAAATTAAGCTTGAATTTTAGGCATAAATTACTCTTGAGTAGAAGCTTTTTTTCCTCTTTCTTTCTTTCTTTCTTTCTTTCTTTCTTTCTTTCTTTCTTTCTTTCTTTCTTTCTTTCTTTCTTTCTTTCTTTCTTTCTTTCTTTCTTTCTTTCTTTCTTTCTTTCTTTCTTTCTTTCTTTCTTTCTTTCTTTCTTTCTTTCTTTCTTTCTTTCTTTCTTTCTTTCTTTCTTTCTTTCTTTCTTTCTTTCTTTCTTTTTCTTCCTTCCTGAAGATGTGAATACATATCTCATGCATTGCTTACATATAATCTTGTCATACAGTTATGTAAAATTTAATTTCTTTTTTTTTCAGGTTTTTATGAAGACTACATTTGACTGAGTCTTAATCAGGAGGAGAACAAGTTGATTATAGAATTTAACTTTTTATTCAGACTGATTTCAAGGTTTAAGACTGAGTATTTTGCTTCCACTTCACAAAGACCTAGTATAGGGAAAAGAAAGTTGTGAAAGTGATATTCTCATTGAAGTCAATATTTGTGTTGAATTCACATTTATTTTATTCATTTATTGTAACCAAACCAAAGTACTGTAGAGACCAAAGAGTAAGAATGGTCTTTGTCTTATTCCTCCTTAGCAGGTATTTATATCCTGCATTTAGAAGGTCGGCACTAAGTCAGTTTGAAGTGATAGAGAACATAAATCATGATGGTAAGTAGACTTGAAAGGCAGTTGTTAACTTAGATCTTCCTAGAAATAAAGCTGTATTAGGAATGCCATTGTTATTTTTACCTATGTATTTTTTGGGGTTTTAGCATGTACCATCAGGATGCAGGACTGCATGACACTAGGGTGTTCATATACTCAGGTAGAGTCAATTATGTCAAAGTAGGTGTGCAGTTCATGACTTATAAGATTAACCTAGCTTGGAGAAAATTCGTATTGCTTGTACTAAAATAGAACTAAAATTGTGGAAAATTGAACCTCAATAATAAAAAGTTTCCTGAGTGTTGATAACCATTGCCTTCTAAAGGGTTTTGTTTCTTTTCTTTTCTTCATTTTTTTCTTATTTTTCCATTCATGATAATTACTAGACCAAGTAGGAATTTGCTATCAAAAAGCAAAAACAAAAAATAGCCTTTATGTTCTTGTAAAATATAGATTCTGCTATTCTTCATCTTAAACAACATTTCATTCTTCTTAGTAGGATTATACAAAAGACCAAGTCTTTAACTAAATATCTAGGGAAGCTTTAGCAAATTCAAAAACATAGACCAAGTACAAAACCAGCATTGTAATTATTGTAATAGAACCCAAATATATTAATATCCTGTATAATGATTAACTTTTTTCAAACTAGATACCAGTGCTGCATTGATTTGTACCGTCTGAGTATTTCAGCATTAAATTATGCAAGACTTTTGCTCAACAGACATACAATAATGATACTTGGTATTGAACACATTCCAACCAAGCAAATGATTGAGGTTTAAAGGATAAAATATGAATAATGTTTGGTTTTAAGCAACCTAGTTTAATGCTGTTAAAGCTGTTATCATATTTCATTTTCTGAGCATCTTCAAATCTAATTAAGCCCAAACAACTGATTTGATGTGATATGATGTGATGTGATGTGATAAATTACTTCTGGACAACCCCAAAAAGTGTGGTTTTCATGCCTTAAGTGGCTTTTTCTGCTAGCTGTTACTTAGTCTACTCAGGGAACTCCAGTCTGGTCAGCCTTCAGTTTCTGGGAAGGTGATGGAGCAAATAGTCTTAAAAATCATTTAGACCAGGAAATTTACTAAGGAAAAGAAGGTAACAGTATACATGGGTTTCTGAGGGGGATGTCAAACCTGACCAATCTAATACCTTCTCTAAAGAAATGGCTGGTTTAAGGATAAAGGAAGAGCAGTGGATGCTGCTCTGTTTATTCTGTCTTTAGTTTTCAGCACTATCTGCTGTAGCATCTTCCTAGAAAAAAATTATTAAAAATTGACAACAAAATTGGTCAACAGAGCAGACTGAAAACTGCCTAAATTGCAATAGTTGGTGGCATGAAGTCCTGCTGGTGAACAGTCAGTAGTGGTGTTCTGGGAGGCTGATACTGGGTCCAGTACTGCTTAAAACAGTCAGGAATGACCTGGGCAATGTGACCTTTAGTCTGCAGACAATATCAAACTTAGGGGACTGTTTCACAGACCAGATGGTTGAGCTGCCATTCAGAAGGACATCAACAAACTGCAGAAACAGACAAACAGGAATCTCATCAAATGTGAAGTATCATTCCTAGGAATGAATAATCCCATATGCCAGCACATGCTGGGGACCCAATGAAACAGATTTGCTTCACTGTTCTGGTGGACAAGAAGTTGAACATGGGCCAGCAATGTGCCTCTTGTGACAACATGAACTAATATTACTTGTGACTACATTGGGAAGAGCACAGTTGGCAGGTTGAGGGAGGAGATCCTTCCCTCATTCTCAGCCTGGTGAGACACATCTGGAATGCTGTGTCCTGCTTTGGCCACCCCAGTACTAGACAGATGGACACATACTGGAGCAAGTTCAACAAAGTCACAAAGGTGATAAAGGGACTGGATCACCTGCCATACAAGGAAATCTTGAGAGAGCTGCAATTTTTCAGCCTGGAGACGATCATGGTCAGGGGCATCTGAACAGCGCATTAAGATGTGTGATAGTCCAAAGTAGAAGGAATAAACTCTTCTGAGCAGTGTCCAGCAAGTGGACAAGAGACTAAGGGCACAACTAAAACACGAGAAATTAGATTTAAAAATAAGAGAATGTCTTTTACCTGGAGGATGGTTGGAGACAGGAAGAGGTTACGCAAAGACATTGTGAAGTCTCCACTGTTAGAGATACTAAAAATTCACCAGGATGTGGTCGCGAGCAATGAGACCTAGGCGACCTTGCTTTGATCAGGGGGAGTTAGACTGGAAATACGTTTCTGTATTTTGGGTGTTTTCACTTAATGGAGTTTAGCTGATGCAAGGAGCCTAAAGCAAGTCGATTCAAGATTAATGGGATTAAACTATCATTGGTTTCCAAGGAATGAAAAAGCATCTGAACCCATGAAGAAAGGAATCTGGCATAAAGGCTCTGTGAAATTATAGAGCAACCAGTATTGAAATAACATGGAGTGTTTAGAGACCACAATACACCTGCAATTGTTATCCAGATGAACTGGGTTTAGTGACTTAATCTACAACAAGTTTAAGTATTTAAAAAAGGAAAGTAGATCTAATGTGAATCAAAATTATATATCAGTGACTACGAGAAAGTTGATCATTCTGGAAACCACAGCAACCTGACCTGAAATGGCTCTGTAATACCCAGGGCAATTACAGCTTAGGGGATATCTTTAAAGTGGCCCTAGTCAGCATGTTTATTAGAGTCACAACCTCTGTCACAGAACTAAATGGACTGTTAGGCCACACAATGAAGTCTTGCAAAATTTTTCCAAAAATACCAACAACCAAAACCAAATCAGAATGTTTTTGTCTGTCTGGTGAAGTGTAAATATAAAAAGGTATAAGGGAAATAGTCTCTTCATGAATGTATGTAATTCTTACAAAGAATCATTAGAACATTTTACTAGTGTTTAGTATTATAGCTAGTATTTACATCTAAATAGAATTTGAAGAGTTCATTATTTTATATTACCAAAGAAAAAAACTGCACACAGGGATTTTCTTCAAAGCAGTTTGACTTAATCATCAGTAAAGCTATTATACTGGCTCACTTTAGCCCAACATAGTTGGCTTATTAACTTCTAAAACAACTTTTGCTTGTTTTAAAAAACCAAAACAACAAAAAACCAAACAAACCACCAAAAAAAAAAACCACCAAAAAAACCCCACCAAAAAAACTCTTGAGAAAAGAAAGCTATTTTCCTTACCTAATGGAAAATAAACAGTATTCATCTCAAAAGTCTTCATAGTCATTCCAATGGAAAAGCTTTGATATCAAAAGGAGAAAGTATTAAGTAATTTAATCAACAAAACCTCAGCCTAAAAGTCTTTTACTGAAGCTCTGTGGCACATTGTATGTCACAGGTAACAATCCATTTTAATTAGATGCATCTGAATTCCCGTTTACAGATTCAGGGGGAAAGTGGCTATTGATTGAATTAATGAAAATTGTGCTCTATATTATTTGCAACTGAAGTATTCTTGATGGAAATTTTGAGAATGTTCCTGAGGTTTCATGAAGCTCTTGTAAAAATTTTTTTCATTAGGATCATAGCTGTCTGTGTGTTTAGGAGGTTGTGTGTGTGTTTATAATTGTGGTATATGCTAATCACTGGACTGATGTCAGTACTGTCACCTTTCTGAGATACAAAATTGTTCATCTGTGTTGCTGACTTTAGTAGTTTCCATAGCCGGAAATTTTCAAGTAATCTATTTAAAGGCATGATGTGATCACTATCATTTGTGAACACCAGCAAGGTCTGTTTGAAAGGTTAGCACAAATTGCTATGAAAATACTGTTTTGTCCTCGGTGTCATATTAAAGGCTCTTTGTTAAAAAGTGCAGACTTAATGTCAGGTGAATCATGGCTTTGTCCAAGTGAGTTTATTGAGTCAAAAAAGTTATTAAAAAGTTGCTCAAAATCTGCTAGAAAACCTAGAAAGAGCAACAAAACTTCTTACTAGTGAATAAAAATTTACTTTTGTAAGTTAGCCATATACTAGAGAGCTTCCTGACTACCTGTCTCTGGTGCTCTTAGAACTAAGGAAAGACTTCATAGCAACACAAGTAATATCTTATTTCTGACTCATATTATAGTAAAGCTCATGTTATTAGTAAGACAACTACATGTGGTCTTCTGTAGTTGAACTAATTTGAAAGTCTTTTTAAAACAACAAAATAAGGAAGCTATTTCATACTTTGAAATTACAGAAAGTAAATTCGCACCACTATTTCCAGAAAAATACTGACAGCATTATATGATTTTAATTTTATAGTCATACTTAAAAAAAAAAAAAAGTATTGTAGAGTGTAGTAAAACCAGTTTACTTTACATATTGTATGATTCAATGAAGGTCAGATCTGAGCTACAGGAATATCTAGAAAAATTTTTAATCTTTGTGGTCATTTTAATTCCTTTTTCTTTCCATTGAGAGTTTCTCTTTCCATTGAGAGTGATTCTTATGTTCTCTTCATTTTACTAGAAATCATAACATGTGCACACCAGATTAGGTAACTTCAATCTTTTCTTTTTTGCTTCTTAATCTAGTGCATTTCACAGGAAGAGAGACTGAGAGAGGTATTAGCAAGACACTCTATCATGAGTGTTCCAGGTAATCTGTGAAGCATTTGTTTGTCTGCATCTAATAATGAACCTATTTCTCTGTGCATTTCAATCTCCATAGCTTCTTATTCAATCTTTTCTAAATGCAGGTAACTACAAACTAGTATAATTCCATTAAAATCAGAAGAGCTGCTCCTAATTTACATTTCTTGAGATCAAATCTAATTGCCATTGATGTTAACAGTAACACTTCACATTTTTTTATTGTTCTTTACTTGCAGATCTCACACTGGTTACAAATGAGATGATTATCTTCATAATCTCTTTTTTTCAGTGACAGTAATTGAAACACGAGATGCAATTTGTTCAGCATCTCTTAAGCCTTGTACATATATTTTTTTGATTTTATTGCCTAATTATAACCTTTTCACAAGAATATTGGATACTGATAAATCAAGCAACACATTTTATATAACATTTTTCACCAGATATTTCAAAATTTCTTCACATCCAAGCCCTGGATTTTTGGGTTTTTTTGATAATTTGGTGCTGGGAGTTTCTGTTGGGAGGTGTTTTGTGATGATGATGATGATGATGATGACAATGATGATATTAGCATTATTAATAATAATATTAATTCATATTTAATTGGTTATTTAATTAAAAAAACATATTGAGAATGTGTTCCTCTATTTAGTCCAATTAATTAAAGCCAAAATAAAAATGTTGATAATTTTTTTAAATTTAACTTTTAAAAATTCAATTATGAGTGCACCAACTAAAAGGAATGATGAATCTCAGCTGACTTATTGGTGGCATTTAGTAGTTTTCTTCAGAGATTCAGATTGTGAAAATATCATTATTTATAGCATTTGCTTTTAAGGTATCTAACTCTGCATTATGTTTTCTATAGGGGTGAAAGAGAAGCATTAACTTATTTCCTTTCACGGTACAGGAAAAAAATTTCATTCCATATTTTGGAATAGCAAAGATAATGTTGTTTCACATTAAGAATAGTTAGTTTGTGCAAGCAGTTTGTGTGGTGTACAATTGAAGAATAGAATTTATCTGGATTCTACACAGCGATGTTTATGGATATAACAATATTCAGAACTAGAAACCTTTAAACAACAATTGAACATGTTGGAAAGGTTAAATATAAACATAAATCAAATAAGATTAGTTGAGATTACAAAGAAATTTTTCTTAGGTGAAAAATACATTATTAAGTCATAATATCCTTTTCTTCACAGCCTGGTATGAAGACCAGGTGCCTGGACCAAATAAATACAGTCATTCATCCTATCAATGAACCTTCTCCAAACCAAGATGTAAAAGCAAGTTCTGATCTTAGGAGCTGACACAGTGAGGTTTCCTCAAAGATTACATAAATTGTTCAGAACAGTCTTCAATCTTCAGGTAAACCTCTTTGGGCTTTTCCCCAGTAAATTTTGCCCTCATAGCCATGTCAGGTCTATATAGGAATTTAGGCAATCTGTCCCAAGCACCTAGCTTCACAATTTTGTACCAGTAACATTTATCAAAGCTTGGATTGACACATTCCATTTGTGTCAATCAGATACTGTGCTAAATCTACATGACACCAAATTTTTTTCAACAAAGAAGAGTGTTTATGGTCTGCACCCTGTCTCTTAAATCTTCCTCAATGCTGTGCTGTAACTCAGCAATGTAGAGGCCCACAAACTTCATTCTTACACTAGTTATCATCCCTGGTTCTTCTCTTACCAACATTTCCAAGCCTGTGTTGAACCAAATGCATGCATAGAGCATATCACATCCAGAAATAAGGCATTTTAGGGAGTGTTAATCACACCATGGGTGCTGGTGTGATTGATTACAGTTGAGGAAAAATCCAAATTATAATCTACTCGCTTTCAAAGGGAATGTAAACATTGGCTTCACAGTAAATCTACTATCCTTGAATAAAGCTTTATACATGGTCCCAAAGATAGAATTCTGCAGTATTTTCTCTGTTTTATACTTGAGCTAGCTCCAAAACAACTTGCAGTTGCAGTCCTTCCAACAACTCCAGTTTTTGTTTTCAGGCAAACTAATGACAGATAATTCACTACCTCAGATTGCATGGAGTGCTTTAATAATGTATTTAAATTAATTCAAATGCATTCTACCAGAAGACTGAGGTGTTTAGAGTGTTGTCCTTAATATGATAGAAAACCTGAAGTCAGGACCTGTTCTCTCCCCATTCTGTTCACTTCCTGGCTTTGATACTTGCTTGTCAATATCTCCAGCAGAATTCCCAGACTATCCAAATTTGTCAAGTAACTTACGTACATCTGAGATTGCAAAACCATGAGTCAGCTGCAACACTACCTTGCATCATCATTTTTTTGCTCTTTACATACAATTTTGGTGAGGAAGCATTAGTGTCTAAAATCTGTTTGAATAAGCACTAAGAGAAAAGTATCATGGAGCATAAAAAGTATTCCCTAGAAAGAAATTTCAGTAGGTAATCTGATCAACATTTTGTCTTGGGTAAGGATACTTAGATTTTTCCTACAATTGCTTGTAGATAGTGCTAACAAATCCCTGGAATGAACTGTGCTGCCAGCTTGAAATAGAAGGATTTGACTGCTCTGGTTCATTTTATCATGGCAATTACAGGTATTGTACCCAAATTGCTGCTATAAAGAAGGTGCTATACAAATAGAAATTGTTCTTCTGCCACTCAAGAAAGCAATAACACACTTCATTAGGCAAATTGAATCATAAAGATCTCATGGTTGATTGAAAATATCTGAACTTTGATCTTTTGGATTGTAGTCATAGATATACAGTTCCCTCCTAACATCTTACTGCTTTTTCATAAACTTTCTCTCTACATTTTTAATCATGATACATCAGCAGTAGTTAAGCAATATCATAATCTTGGCTTGGGTATTAATTGACTAAACATGCTTCACAAATTTGGTCTTGTTAAATCAATTTTTGGTTCTTTATTTTCTGAGCAACCTTTCAATTCTGAAAGAACTGGGAAGTAAAATATTTTTCATAGCTTCTCAAAAGGGCTTAACCATTGAGACATTCTTAAGAAATGACAGTGATAATTATTAACCCCAGACCTTTCAATTTTAAGCTGACTGTCAAGCAAAGCATCTGTGTTTCAGGATCCTGAGGAACTTAATATACATGACCAGTCTCACCTGAGTGTTTTTCCATTCCTTTCATGGGCCCAGGTCTCCATCTAAGCTAAGATAGGATGTTTCAATCCTGGCTATGATTATTTAGTAGTTGCGCTGTTCTGCAGGTTTTTTCTTTTCCTGACTAGATCTGGACTCCATCTGGACAGAAGTTCTGTCTCATTTTACTTCTGCTTGCACCTTCCTCCTTGAGCAAAATGGCCTTTGGTCCTGGTTTGTTCCTTTGCCTTTCCTAGTGCTGTTATTATACACCTTTGCCAGCTCCTAGTAGTGCCCACAATTGTCAGACTCCATGAAACTGCATCATGAGTGCAGGGTCTGCTCTGGGGTCCTTCTCAGCTCAAGGTTGTTCTTCTTTCAGGGCAGTTTGGCTATGCCCTCACACTCAGACACAAGTGATTTATTAATGTTGAGCAGTCAGTGGCCATACACCTGTCTGAATTTCTCTGATGTTTAATTATGTCAATGTGAAATATCCAATGGAATGGCTTGCTCACTTGCAAAAAAAATGCAGAGGGGTTCTTTTTAGAAAAATTTATTAGCCAAGTAGCATTTCTAATTCAAGAATACTCAGAAGCCCAAGATATCTGGTAGAGAATAACATTATTATGCTAAATTTAACTTCTGAAATCATTCTGGGATCAAAAGCTAAATGTATTATGCAGGAAGGTTGGTGTACTTATGTTTTCTTTTTGTGGTACCAAGGAAAACAGATATTTTTCCATCTGCTCTGTGTTAAAAAGCAGATTTTGTGTCTGATGTGTACTGAAGAAATAACAAGACCTTGTGAGACCTATGAGATCTGTGAGCATCCATCCTTTTCTATTATATATACTCTTGATTAGAGTTAAGAGTTTTCTCTAAGAGTTACCAGACTTTCTGGATTAAGTAATCTAGAGTATAGACATTGGAACCACTTCACAGTGTGTTACAAGTAGTGGCTGTTATTCTCTGTTACAACTTTTATTCTTTGTGATCTGTGCAGGAAAGATGCCATAGGTCTCATGTTACAGGCCTGCTGATTGTGTTGTTACTGCTCTGGTCCTCTTGTCCTTCCTATTCAATTGCTGAGGAGCAGCCAGCAGCCTGGAGTCCGTGTTTCCCTACTTTCTTTGTCTGTGGTGGTTGCTTCTTTTTGTTATGGGAAAAGTGGCAATTTCCTCCACATGACACAGATGTGCTTCATGGATCCTTAATCCCTTTGAATCTAATAAGTCTCTTCTGAAAGAAAGTTGACTCTTCACTAAATCCCTTTTTGCATCTCCTTTGGAAAGGACATTCTGTGATGGGGAACCTCTTTGTGAGCTGCCTGAAAGTCCTTTGGGACCAAGTGTGGAAGAATTCAGTGGCCCTACATGCTCCACTACTTTAAACCAAAATCTGTTTTTGCCTGATTAATAAATTGAAACATAATTTTTAAATAGATTTGCACAGAACTAAAATATTTATGCCTTGAGTAATAACCTGAAATAATATATTACCTTGAATTTTTTTTATTCTTTTTTTGGTCTTATAATAGAGCTGATGAGTAAACCTCTTGCTCTGAAAATATTAATTATTTTATTCATTCAATGAAGATGCCTGACAGATATTATTTGGTACAGAAAAAGATGAAGGAAAATAAGTAATATAAGGAAATGATGAAACATCTTCAGTTCCACAGTTTCGTGGAAATAATGCACCACTGCTATGTGCCTTAAATCAGAAAGCAGATAATTACCCACCATATAGGTACTATTTTAAAAGCATTTCATCCCTGTGCTGAGAAGAAAGCACTTGACATTGTTCCTTAAAGCAGAAATTTTACACAGAGTACCTCAGGATCAAGGCCAAAAACTACTTATTTTTTTAGCCTAGATTCAGAGCAATTTCTGCTGTCTTTTAATTCTGTACTTCAAACCCCTCTATCTCTGACTTTGGAATCCAGGAGTGAGAAGCTGGATTATAGCAGCTTCTATAATATAATCATAGCATATAATTAGCATGATACTAAACAGATTTATTCTGCTTATGTCATACTTGAAACAGGTTTATCAATTACTTTCATGGATATTCAGAAAAGTGGAAAAAAGTATGCCATCCAGACTCCCAAGTATATTCTAGAATCATTTGGAATATGTACTGATCAGTCACTAAAACAATTCTTCATTTGCTGTCACATAGTCACAACCACATTATCCCTAGCCTAATTCTGCTACAATTTTGGGCTTTAACCTAACATGAGGCCTTTAATCCTCCAAACATTTGCTTACAGTAAATATTTTACATATTTTCTTCCATATTTTCTTCACTGTCCTGAATTTCAGTGTTTGTCTCCTTTTTATGCCAGTCCTATGTCCTCCCTCTAGCCTTCTAATTTGTTCTTTCATCCCAAAATATGCATTTCAAATTCTTATCTTTTTTCTATAGGCTTCCTCTACCAAACAGTTGTAGCAGCAGAACTGAGATAATTTTTCATTTCTTCTTTCATATTTTGTATCCAGAATAACACTGGACACAAAAACTGAAGACAAACCTTGCTGTTAATATGAATAAAAATATTTCATACCTTTAACAGCAGAGTGTTTCTGTAGCAATCTGAATGGAATAAAAAGAATATGTGAAGTGAAAGCCAATTAAAAAGCACCAAGAGAAAGTTAAAAAAAGTCCTTGAAAATAGAAGGTTCCTGTTCAATAAATATTTTTTTTTGAAATGTCACAGGAAAGCAAGTGATAGTGTAATGTTCTCAAATGGCTTCTGTTTTATATTCAGAGCACAGTCCTGTTCAACTTACATATATTCAACCATTTTGGATAGCAATTTAAGAAGAATTTAGGCTAGTTTTATGTTTAGAATAAGAAGGTTAAAGAAGCCTGACTTGCAGTACTTTCTTCCTGCAGATTATTTTAATAATAATGGCACATTTAGTTTCATTTAAAGTGTTCTGTGACTTACTCAAGCACATAATAAAGTGAAAGGTACCTGAAAGCAGACATCTAGAGACCAGAAAGAAGTAAGCAGGGCAGCCTTTGTGAGATTTTTTTTAATTTTGAGAACAAGACTTTTAACACCTCTGATAAAGAGAATCTATTTTTGTCCTCCCGTATGCTTTGAATGTAATTTCTACTTTTTTGGGTTTGTATTTTGTATTTTGCTTTATTTTTGCACCTTACAGAAACTCTATGATATCTACAGAATAACATCATTGTGTCTCAGTGTAAAATGTTTGGTGAGAGGAACAAACATTTTCCCTATAAAAAAAAAAATAAAGGGGAGAAAAGACATCAGAGCTTCTAGACAGGGATGACAGCAATTAAAAAAAAAAAAGAAAAAAACAACACTGGTTTGTGAATAAAGTTACAGAGCTGATGGATTTAATTAACAAAATGTTTCTAGTTTAATGAAAAAAATAACAAGATAGCCTGCATTGGAGGGGAATCACAAAGATCAGCAAGTCCAGCTCTTATGTGAATGGCCCATACAGGGACCAAACCCTTGACAATGACATTTTTAGCACCACATTCTAACCAAAAGGCTAATCTCAGGGTCAAATAACCACAGAGGATGCAGGTATCAATCCCACTGCCTCTCATATGCTGAGTGAGTGCTCTACCACTTGAGCTGAGAGTTCATTTAGGAATAACTATGAAGTTGCACATTGAAATCAAGTTGCAGAGGCAAGAAAATGTAGAACTTTTGGAGATAACAGAATCATGGCAGTGCAGCAAAACTGTGAGCTGCTAAAAAAATAGCAAAGGAAGAAAAAGTGCGGGTTAGCCATTTAAACTAGAATTACTGTCATAATTTCTGATATGAGAAAAGGACTACAGTAGAACTAACTTGTATCAAAACTAGTTTAGGAAAAAAAGATAATAGAAACTGCTACAGTTCTGGAGATTTCACCACAAATTCAAGTGAATCATTTAGATATAGTCAGATTTGTATCTGTTAAAAACAGCAAAAGTGTTAGAGACAGAAATACTATAATTGGCATTCTTAACTATCAATTAGAAGCCAAATAATAGCATTGATTGTATTCCAGATATTGCGGATGATATTACTTAATGAGGTAGTCAAAACTGTCACAGAATTAAGCTAAAAGTCTTTTGAACTTATTTTAGAAAGTACTTTAGAGTATTTTAGATGAGGTGGTTGTAAATTTTATGGACAATCTAGTCACTTTGAAAAATCTTGTACTGACTAGTCATTGTTTGATTGTGTTCAAATGACATTACTAAAGCTTGGAGCTCAAAACCCAAAATTAATTGGCTAAAGAAGAGAGTTACTTGATCAGCTCAATAAAGGAGGTGGTGTGGATTCATATATTGAGGCTTTCTGGACTTCTTTTTCTTTAATATCAAAGACACTATACTTATGCACCGAAGCAATCATAACAAACTTAGAGCCCTGCATCTCCAGCTGAATGAAAACAAAAACAAAAACCAAAAACCAAAAAAACGAAACCACATCACAAAAAAGATATTAAGAGTTACAAAAAATTCTAAAAAATAGATTTTAAAAAAAGAGAGATCTGTCAAATGACAATAGACACTTGTATATTTTAATGGTTTCCTTCTCTACTGAGCTGTAACTACACTGTAGCCATTCTTCCAATTTCTACTTTCCTTTTCAATTTAAGAGCCAGAAAAAATATAAGCACCAGGGAGAGCCAATTTCTTTACAATTTATGAAGATAAGGAGGAATGAAAGTGGATAGGTAAGTTAAGTTAGTAATAAACATATAAGTTTAATGAAATATATAGGCTAAAGGCTATTAAAATCAAGTCTAATTCTATTCCAGTTTTGGATGTAACTTTCATTTAAGATACTTCCTCATGAGAGTAAATAATCAGAAATTTTCCTTAAGAAAATTGAACCTACTTCACTTTTAGTGGTTTTGATTCTTCTTTGATTAGAATATAGAGACAGAAAATTTCCTATTATAGATAATTTTAGGAGATTTGTCTGCATATTACCTTTGTCTTAGCCTTCTTCAAGTACACCTTAAAGTAATAATTTTGTGGTTTGAAATACTGGTTCTGTTTTGAGCTTTCCTCTGTCCTTCTGTTATTATTAATATTCATACTTCTAAGAGTGGAAGTAAGAATAGAACTGTCAGAAATTTAAAACAGATGTGTGTTATCATAAGGTATCTTGTAGAGAACTTTATCTTCCCATTGCATAACAATTAAATGCAGTAAAGTCACTGACAAAACCCACAAAAATTTCTAGCCTTTTTTTCATACAGTCTGTGGAATTTCAGTGATGGCAATGGTCTTTTATTTTATATTAAATGTATGCAAAATTACTCTTCCATCAGTGGAGGGTAACAGTGTGTGAAGGAAGTAAATATAATAATACGCTCAGGGGTTTAGTTAATAAAATGTTCACACTCCAGAGCATTTAAGCAAGAATTTACAAATTTAAACATTTCAGTGATTTTATTTAATCACCATGACAGTACTAATGCAGAGGTCAAAGACTGTTATTTTCAGGGAAAACCATGCTAGTAGAAAAGCATGTTAGAAAAGTGCTCAGTAAAAAAAGTGACAATAAACAAAAAAAATAAATAGAAGAAAAAGAATACCTAAGAAGAAATATTCACTGACAGTCATTCTTACTGCCCAGGCAGTTTATGTGTGCAAAACATTACGTTGGAGAATGGGATGGGAGTACTCCACAGGAGCCATCCTACCAGCATGGTTCCTGTGCCACACCACATCTATCGACACAAAGCCTGTAGAAGAACCATAACAGAAACAGTGAAGCATTATCCAGTGCAAACTGATTGGATTTGGCAGCTGTTTTGCTGTACCATTTGGTATACACTGCCCAGGTTTATAGATAAACATATGCTATAAACCAATGCCAAATCAATTGCCTGCAGGTAAAATGAATTTGTATGCTGATGTAGTAGAGGAACTGTAGGAGGAAAAGCAGCCAAAGACACAATGCTTTCTTGACCCTATTTGTATGCAGTAAGCTGAGCATTCAGGCACATCCCTATGAATTGCCTTAGATCACCTTTACTTCTAGGTTAATTGCACTATCAAAACAACTGATGTAATAGAGGAAGAAAATGTGTAGAATCAGTAACACAGAACTGAGAAGGAATAGTAAAATTGAGAACTTAGGTAATTTTTTCCTTGTGCTACTGGTGGTAGTTGTAGTATAACCATCAGAAATAGTGAGCCAAATTATATTTTACAGAAAATCTGTGGGTAGAATACCTGAAAACTTTACAGCAGTGTATTTATCATAGAATCACAGACTCAAAGAATGGTTCAGGTTGGAAAAGACTTTAAAGATTTATTTCCAACCTGCTGTGAATAGACCACCTTTAAGTAGACCAGGTTGCTCACATGTCCTTCCAGCCTGGCTCTTAATAACCCTAGGGATGGGACAGCCACAACATCTCTGGGCAGCCTGTTCTAGTGCCTCACCACCCTCCCAGTGAAGAACTTCCTCCTAATATCTAATCTAAACCTACTGTCTTTTAGTTCAAATCCATTCCCTCTTGTTCTGTCACTACATGGTCTTCTAAAATGTCCCTCTCTTTCTTTTGTGCCCCCTTCAGGTACTGGAAGGCTGGGATGATGTCACCCTGAAGCCTTTTCTTTTCCAGGTTGAACAAAACCAATTCTCTCAACCGTTCCTCCTGCAAGAGATCATCTTAGTGGCCATCTCTGGACTTGCTCCAACAGGTCCATGCCATTCCTGGGACCCCAGAGCTGGATGCTGCACTGCAGGTGGGGTCTCACCAGAGCAGAGCAGAGGGGCAGAATCCCCTCCCTCACCCTGCTGGACACACTGCTTTGGATGCAGCCCAGGACACAGTTGGGTCCCTGGGCTCCAAGTTCACTTTACACTGTCCAGGCTCTCACTGACCAGCACCCCCAAGTCCTTCTCATCAGGGTTGCTCTCGATCTGTTCATCCCCCAGCTTGTGTTGCTAATGGAGGTTGTCCTGACCCTGGTCCAGCACCAGGAACTTGGTCATATTAAACTTCATTGGCTATTTCTTGAGCTTGTCATGGTCCCTCTGGATGGCATCCTGTCCCTCAGGTGTATCAACAACACCACTCATCTGGGTAAGAATCTCACCTGGTTGCAAACAACTAGTTCAATGGTTGCACTATAATACTACTTAGCAGTGTTTGAACACCACAGAACACACTACTGTCCCTTTGGGAGATACAATATTCTAATGTGTTTGAATTCACTGTATTTTTAATAAAAAAATGAATTATCCTGTACTATAAAAAGTTTTATGGTAAATGAAAACCTCCTCCTTCTAAAACACTGAATATGAGAGACTGACAAACCCATGGGAGGAGGCTGTTAAAAACAAGTGTCTTCTGGTGCAAACAGACCAACGCTCTGCAGAGTTGTGACAAGGAACAAAACTGAGCTCCTGCTTATAAGACAAATGTAGAAAGGATTTTTAACCTTCTGAACTTAACCCCATTTTTTAAAAAAATTCCCATGAGTTTTTATTGCAAAGGGAACCATAAACGAGAAGACTGCTAATCAAAGTAAGACTTCAGAGGAAAAATTCAACAGTTTCAAAAGAATATAAAAGGATCTTGTATAAATACACACAAGTAAAGAGTTCTCAGGGTGCATTTCTCTTAAGAGCCATTCTCTGAAGAATAACTGGCAACCATGTATATTTTCTCTTTTTTATATTTTTTTCTTATCAGAGAGAAAAGTACTCAGTAAGAATGTTGATTTTTATCCTTAAAAAGATGTTAAAACAATGAGAATTTAGGTTTTAAATAATTTATCAACTTGCTCTGCAGAAAGATTCTGAGTTACAGCTTATCCAAGTAGAATTAAAGTAAAATTGAATCATTTTCTTACAGACTGGAAATTTTTATTTCCCAGATGTATTGGTATTAAAAATTGCACACTATTTTTCCCAGTGATCACACTTCCAGGCAAGAGAAAGGAGAAATGCTGAGACTAATTTTGATAATGAGTTTTATTTGTAGCTTTTAAATTTTATGAAGGCCAAACAGTTACTTCATATATTTATATCAATTATATATTATATTAATTATATATTATATTAATGATATGATATGATATGATATGATATGATATGATATGATATGATATGATATGATAT
>JANIJU010000002.1:41234453-41283965 GCA_025504685.1 Leucosticte australis
ATATATGTAGTTATCTACCAATAATTTTTTTATGCAAAGAAGAATACATAACACCAATATTTTTCATGTATCTGCTAAATGATATTAAGAAGCATCGGCTTATCATTCACATATTTTAAGAAAACAGTACTTTGCTTTGTATAATTATTGGTGATCTACCAAGAATATTCCTTTCATTCATTGTAAAATATATTGCACTTAAAAGGTATAATTCCCCTAAACCAAAGAGGAATGACCTTTAATGTTAAGAGGAATAACATTTAATGTTGTCATTTAAATGGTATTTTCTATTAGGATTTCAAGTCATATTACTGACATTTTAGGAATTGAAAACACTTTCCACAATAATTTTTGTAGCATGATCAGTGTTATTTCTTCAGCCTACTCACTACTTCCTTAGCCAATATTAGCTCTCTTTTATGTGATAATATTGCACTATTAGTATTATTTAGTATTATTTCCAATCCTCCTCCATTTCCCCTTTCTAAAACACATCATCACCATTTCATCTACATGACCCTTAATTCCTTTTCCTAGATGAGTAAATGCTTTTTACCTCCATTAAACTGCTGTTCACTTAGGCTGACTCCATTTCTTCCATATGATTGTTAAGTCCTTCCTTTACCTTCTGTACTTCCATACTCTCTTGGTGAATTTTTTAAGAGGGGCCTAAAGTACTTCAATTCCATGAGGAGGAACAAAGAAGAACCCAACTATTCTCTCGGTAGTTTCCAACACATCAACATTCATTAAAAACACATTTTAGGAATCCACATACCTTCTCATTCAGCTTTTTTTTAAAGTCCCATATGCAAGTTAACAAAACCTGATGATTTAAAATTGTTTATCTCCTGTACATTCCCATTAGAATATTACACTCCTTTACTAAATGAAAATAAAGTGCTCCATCATTTCTTTGTGATTTATTCCTGTTTCCTTCAAAATACATAAATTATTTATTGAAAATTTCTAGCTCTTCTAATTTCTACACTTTCCTAATAATTGTATAAAATATTGCCCCATCTCTCTTATTTTAAGACTATGGTATTTCTGGCGTCTCTTGTGCTCCTAACATGATTTCAAAACATATAGTTTTTAGTTTCCTAATTCTTCATTTTCCTGGATGCCTGCAGATCTCCTTGATAATTGTTTCCATTCAGTAACTAGGTTGAAGTTTATTTACATTTTTCTGTTGTTCTAGGTTCTAACATTCTTGCATACACTATACAGTGATTCATCTGAGTCTATTCAGATATTCAGATATGCTAGATGTCTTGGACCAGGTTAAGGATCAATAATTTGTCATAATTACTCCCTGATTGGGCAATTTGTACTAAAGGATGGAGGTTATTTTATACAAATGCATGTTTAGCTATTTATTTATCTAGATTAAAAAGGTACAATATTCAGAGGTTATAAACACTTTCCACTGTATATATTTTGGTTGTGAAAAGAGCTTATGAAAATGAGGATATATAATCCCAAAGCTAGATCAAATGCATACTGAACGCATTTGCAGCTTGTGGTGCATTTGACGCATGACAAATATATTTTTTTAATTTTCTACTTTTCCTTTTATCTTTCTATTATTTTTCCTTGTTAGTTCTTTGTTTTCTTAATCTGCATCAATGCATCTGTCAACCTGAGTAGCAGAAGGTGTAATATTTAGGATTCTTTTATCCTTGTCTGCATATCTCTTAAATATTTCCACTTTTCTATTTTAATTAAAAATAAATTCAACAGATCTTTCTCAAAAATTAAGGATTCTGTAATTAAATACTATCTGAAAAAAAACCCATAAAAGTGAGAAAACAAAACATTAGATGAGATTGCAATGTATTCAGAAAGAAAATGGAGACTGAAAGAAGTTGGTGTAAAGAAATGTGATTTAATATATGAGGATTAAAAGTTATTTTTTCATGGTTTATTTTTAATGACATTTTTAAAAATTATTTAAAAAATGAATAGACTAAAAAAAAAATTTAAGAAGCATTTCTGTAAAAAATACATCTACATGCTTTTCTGAGTAATATCATTCAAGTCACTGAAACATATCAAAAGAAAAAGCCATCTAAAAATTTATACTGGTGTGTATATAAATGCTAAACTCTGCACAACAACCTCATCTGTCTCAATGAGTTCTTTTCATTATGGTTCTTTCAAAAGATGGACTACATTACCTATTACCCAATCCATTTCCGACCTTTTCATCTAAATGTTTCCATTTCCAATGCAATATATTACCTCAACATACAGTTTAATTAGTTACAGGATCCATCATGGTCCAAGTTTAAGGTTATTTGTGTAATGAAGCATTTATTTTTATATCTAGAACCAGAACATAGTTTCTACATTCATTAAAGCTATTTTTTTTTCCTGATTTCCTGATTTGTGTGATTTCGAAACATTTCCATAACTTTTAAAAGAGCATGTCATTTATTCAATTTGGTATCATTTGTTCCTGAAAAATATTTACTTCCAAAAATCAAGAAATCAAGAATTTTTTCTGCAAGATGATGCATTAGATAAAATTAAACTGCAAATGGAAACTTTGAATATATCTTCTTGTTAAAATGGATAAAACAAATGGCTTTGTTTCTTCTCGGTGCCACAAGTAAGATTTCCATTTACGGATGAGGATATAGTCAGCACTTGTTCCTATATGGCTTTGCTAAAGCTCTAATTTAGTAAATGTATTGAGATTGGCTTGGATTAAGACGCCTTTCTTCCTAGAAGCCCATACATTGCTGTGCTTTGTGTTTGTGGCTAAATTGGTGTTGATAGTATGATTTGTTTTGTATTTTTGATGAATTATTCTTGCACAACCTGAAGTCATTTTCTCCCTTCCCAATCCAAAAGAAAGTAGGCAGGGGATGAGACTTTTGGAAGGAATGCAACCTGGATATTTGGCCATAACTGAACAAAGGGATATTCCTTGACATATGATATTGTGTTTTGCAATGAAAAATCAGAGGGAGAGAAGGAAGGATCAATACTTGTGATAATGGCATTTGCCTTCCCAAGCAACTGAAAAAATGGTGTCTAGTACTCTACTGGCTCTGCAGCATGTAGATATTCACCTATTAAAAGGAAAAATTAGTAGGCTTTTTTTTTTTTTTTTTTGTATTTTCATAACAGTTTGCTCCTGTAAAGGACAGATTTGTCAGAACTATCATAGGTTTATCTTTTACTTTATTGCTGTGCCAATGAAATCACTCATTTTCTTAGGCCAGTTCACCTATGGCTCCTCTGAAACTCCTCAGTAACACTCACTATAATGGAGTGAGTGGAGAAAAAGAGATAAACTATGGTGAGATGCTAGGAATAGATTTGAAGCCTGTGGTTCAGCAGAGCAGCAGAGAAAAAAGAGAATAGAAGATTTAAAGCTGTAGGCGTTAAGTTTCTCTTCACTACATGGCCTTCACACTGCAAAAGGAAAGGACCTACCCTGCCTATTTCATTATGGTCTGTTAATTAGCTGTGCTAATTAATTGTAAGCAACTAAGTATTTGGCATTAATAATCAAGGTTCTTAATTTCGTTTTTTTCATATACTGTATTTCATGGGTTTAAATACCAAGTGCTTTTCAGTTCTGCTGAGAAGGACGCATTTAGTCGTGGGAGCTGGATGGCAAAATCTCTGTGACTTTACACTGCATCACACATAAATATCAGTTCATGTAAACACATAAGGACGAAAACCTGAGTTGTTCTGAATTGGAAATGCATCAGAGTTCACTGCAAAGGTGGTTGTTGGTAGCAACTCAATATTTAGCCTGAGTATCTTAATAAACCAGATTAAATCCCTCCTGCTTCCTCTACTTTATTCTGTGAAGGAAAACAAAATCATATGTTAATTGGAAACATTAAAAGGAGAAGTCATTTGGAGAAACTCAGTCCAATTAACTATCCTATTTTTAAGGCTATGCAACCTGTAGCTAGATTTTCTTGTGCCACAAAAAGCTGACACACCGAACTGTGGATCATTTAAAAACCAGACTTCAGACAGATCCAAAATGACATTGTGCAGCTCTAAGTAAAACTTAAAAGAGTTTGCACATCTGATCTTTGGCAGGAGACAAGCCCATCTAGGCTTTAAGGCGCTGATTAACAAAAATAAGAAGGTCCAGGAGTATGGGGGCTTTATTCATAATTTAGAACATTTTAATTAATACCACAATGAAATTCTGTCACATATGAGTATTTTGCATTCCAGATTATAATTAACACATTGCTGAAATCTTGGGGGGAAAAAAAGCAAAAAAACCCAAGCAAATAATTAAAAATTCCAACCAAACCAAATAACTATATGAAATAGAGAATAAGTAGTTTAAAGAAGAAGCAAGTGATTCATAACAGTTAGTAAAATTGACACAACTCATAAAAAATACATCCTGTAATCCCCATAATTTAAGGGAAATATGCCTATTTGGTAGCCTCCTGCACAGATGAGTTTCTGTTTACTTTATTCACTTATGACATATCCTTTTGGTGCCAGTTTTTTAAGTCCATGGAAAAAAAATTTTACAGAACCAGTTCACAAGATGAAGAAACAGATGCCTATTCATTTTTATTTATTTAAACAAATCTAGTAAACAAACACAATTGAAAAAAACTTCATTTAATGAAGGTAGAGGATCTCTGAGCCACCTTAGGAACCCCTAATGGATAATCCTATTCTCATCTGAACAGAAAGCCAGTCTTGTCCATCTCAGCTTTTTTTAGAGAAAGTAACTAACTTAGAACCTCCAATGAAGCAAAAGGCCACTTTGAAGCCAACAGTAGTTTCATTCTGGATGTCTATGGAGTAAAGGATCCTTATGGTTTTCTTTGGTTTGATTTTATGTTTTGCTTTATTTTTGAATGGTTTTTTGTTTGTTTTGATTTTTTAATTTAAAGCATTTATTTTTTTCAATCGTCTCAGAGTAATTCTGATAATTAGTGAATTGGGGGCAGTATTTTGAACATTTCCTTGGTGGAAAAAAAAGTCTTTCAAAGACCCTAATGGGCTAAGGCAGTAACTATGAAGTGAGAATTGGATACCTAAAATAGACATGCTCTAAATGCCATAAAGCTGGTAAAATAAAGTTAAAACCCAGAACAAACAAAAAATATTAAAAATAAAAGGAAAATCAGTACACTTGTCTGAGTATTTGTTATCTCTCTTTCCATGTGCATAAAATACTCAAAATTCCCATGCAGTACTGCTTAGGATTCCATTTGAAGTTGTCACAATAGGATGAAAAATTCGAACTATATATGAACATAAAATGCAAGTTCCTTCAATTTGAGAATGCTTATATTTATTTCACTGGTGCATGTTGTTTCATTGGATAATCATACTCCTTTAATGTAGTAACTATTAGACAATAAAAATGGTAATACAGGTGACAGAGGAGTTTATGGTTTTTATTTCTTTTGTTTCCTTTTTACTTGTTTAGTTGGTTTTCCTTGTGTTGGTAAAAAACATTGTGGATTCAGCAATGTAAATTCTTCATATTATGCGTATTTGTCAAAGCACCAAAAGCATTTCATCCCTAGGCCTATAACTCTATTGATTGTTTACTCTTGTTGCTTTAGGAATAATAAATAATGAAGATAATACACATTTACATTTTTAAATGAGAAAGCTTCTTCAAGAAAATTAAATAAATTAAGGATATTCTTTGTTGATGATATGCTGGATTAATTTATTTTTTAACTGATACATACCTTATCATAGAAATTGCCAGAACTGTAGCATGAGTCGCAGAAATCACTTGCTCAGATATTTTTTTCTTAATGGAAATACTTATGTCTTATCCAGAGTTCAAATTCTAGCCCTACACATTTAAGCTTTGATTTCTTAGTGTTTGTGAACCTTCAAGACTTTTTGGATAGCTATTAATGAACATAATGTTCCAGTTAAATAGGCGCGATTTCTTTTGTATTCTGGAAAACATATGAATGGATCTTTTTTTTTTTTTCCTTAGTTATAAAAACTTCCATGTAGCAAATGTGTGTTCTACAGTGTATGTGGCTTAATTGAGTCATTGAAACATTGTCAGTCAGCTGTTTTTCCAAGGCCATCCATAGGAGGTGGTTGTGAAAGACAGGTGGAAGTTTGGAGCACTCTGTTCCACATGTCAACATATTGAGGTGAGTTTATCACATCTACGTGTGTGCAGTGTTTAAACTGCACTGGGTTTCTCCCTCTCTGTTAGGGAGACAGACACCTACATTTTTATGCTGATGTGACTGAATATGTTCTAAATACTTACACTGCCTTTATAGGAAGTGGATTTAAACAAGACATTTTAAGGAATCTAGGGACTGACTCAGCTAATGCAATTACTTGTCCATGCATGAGAACCCAGTCTCCCTAAGAAACCCAGCTCATGTATAAAGGGATAACAAATATCAAAGGCAAGAGATATCTGAAACTAGCTTCAGTAGGAGACTGAAGCAAATATGGCAATACAAATAGCACTAAATGCCTGTTTTCACACATCTGAATTTCTCAGTGAACGGGTTCAGTGTCCCAAGCACTGGGTACATCTAAGTTTGGCCTCTAGCTATCAGTCCACAAAACAGTGGTCTCCTGTTTATATTTTGTCATACCAGCCAGCAGACAGCTTAGGGTAGTTCAAATGGCACAACACTCCTGTGCATACAATAATGGTATAGTTTCCATAGTGGAAACCATTATGGATCATAATGGTTTCCACTAGCTGCCTAATTTAAGGACAGCAAAGTTGTTTTGTAGGTTCCCTCAATGTCATCTACTCAATCATTATTGAAGATAATAGAAGCTTAGATACCCATCTTATTTTCAGACACTTATGTTATAGATGGCTAGTTGATTATCTGAATACACAGTTGAATCTTGCCAGAAGTCTCTTAGAAGAGAATACCATATAAGTGCTTGCAGAGGCTATTGGCAGCTCTGAGGACTACAGGATATCCAAAGTATCACAGAATCAGAATCATCGAGTCACTGAGGTTAGGAAGGGACCTCTGCAGAGCATTTAGTCCAATCCCCTATACAGTTCCTTGTAAAATGAAAATTTCACAGGATTCATTAATCTAAGGACATTTCTCAAACACAAAATACCTTAGAAACAGGGTGATACAATAATAGATTTACTCAGAATCTTGGTTTGTTTGAAAAGCTTGTATATGTCCATGCTACTAAATTAAATTCTGGTTTTGCTGTTTAACAGTGCATACGCTTGTACACCAGCATATGAACTCTTAATATGATCTTACTGTGTCTCAGGTGGTATATTCAATAGACTTGTTGCTTGGATCATAAAAAAAAGGTTTTCTATCCTATGTAGTGTGTTGGAAAGAGATTAGTATAGGAAGCATTGGGATTTTGAATGGATAAATTAGATCTAGTATGATTGTCACTTGGAGTGTCCCATAAGCGCAGTACTTCCTTCACAGACCTTATGAAAAATACACTATGTATCTAGTAAAACATAGAATTCTTTTGCACATAGGAAAAAAGGGAAAAAAATTAAATAATGAATCTCTATAATCCATGGGGGAAAACCACATATATTTATAAGAAAGTTTTCTGGCCTTTTTCTATTTCCCTGGTGGATTTCAAAATTATGTAGTCAGTATGTTTACTGAAAAACAGATCTGCAAGACAATTCTATTTAAATATTTTCAAAATGACTGATTTATTAGTCTATATCAAGAGCTTAGCTATTTTTTCCTATTACATATTTGCCCTTTCAAGTAGCAGCAGCATCAACATAGTCTGCATCATGCTATTACTCCTGTTCTTGAAAATCTGCCTCTTTCTGAGTTATAATAACTCAGTGTGTGATGTAGTCTGACATAAGTCTGTAATTGGAACATTGCAAAGTTCTTTTTACATGGAGTCTCAGCACCAAAAGCATGAGGAAATTCATCCATGTCAAATTCATCACTTGCAGCAGTTTTAGAAAAAGGCATGACATGTGAAATTGAATTGTATGTTTCTCATTTAATGCTGGGAAAGGGTTAGAGGAAAATTTTTAATTTTATATAAAAAATAAAATTAACTCTGTAGATATTTTCAAGTAGCTTGCAGTATCTGAGGTATTGACATTACAGGTTAGGAGGCTAGAGAAAAACCTCTCATTTTCAAACTTCAATCTTTCAATATTTGTATACAAGTGTAATACTTAATTGGATTTTTTAAAAGTGAAAATTTATTGAATTATGTGTTACCCTGCTAAGCTTTTAATAGTTTTCATAGTGTCAAGAGTTGCCTTAAAATCAATAAAATATCTTTTATGGAGTTTAATTGGCTAAATGCAATACCTCTCAAATAGAAAAACCTCTGAGGATGCATTGTTCACTCCTTTTCTTAAAAGCAGGAATCGATTCTGTGGTTTTGAAATTCATTTGCTTGAACAAATGCTTTTTAGTAAATTTTTGCATCTAGAATTTCTTGTCATTATAGATTTCATTTTTTACTTTTTAACAATGAACAGTTATAAATTTATTTTTAACAATCTACTTTTAAGTTATGGTTCTAAATGCCACAGATGAAAACAAAATGCACTAAAGACACTCTAGTTCATCTCTATTAAGGTATTATTAATATCCATGACAATCTTATTAGTGCCTTTGACATTCAGACCCCACAGGAAAGAAGAAGTGGGAAAAATGCATCTATTGCTGTAAATCAATTATTTTCTCTACCAGAAATACTTCATAAAAGATTACACCATGCTGTTAGATTGCACAGGAACTGATCCATACAGTGAAGTGCCAGGAACTCTCAAACACACAGGCTTGGTGTGCAGCTTGGAGTGCCAGTAAAATGTCAAATCTCAAGTTGGTGTCAGGAAACTGTCTGAACAGAGCCCTAAAGACAAGATTATTTTAACTTTAAATGAGAAAAACTTAGTCTGTTGACTCACCAACAAATGTGAGTGAAGAGACTTTCCCTCAAAATAATCTGGAATGAATAAATTTCTCCCCTTTCCCCTCTTGTAAAGCTGAATCTTAGGAGCAACAAAAGAGTTATGACACAGCATAATAAAATGAACAAAACTGTTCTGATGAACCAATTAAAAATTGAAAGGTTTCTGAGAGAATTATACTGAATGCAATTTAAGGTTTCAGAGAAAGCTTTATAGTGATTTCTAGAAATAAACTGCTGCATGACTTGAGGAGAGTTTGAGTCAGAGCTCTGCAACTGGCTCCCTTAGAGTCTTCTAAAAAAAGAGGAAACAAGAAATTTAATTCTATTGTCAAAGGAGGTAGTCAAATGGTGCCTTGGTGAGCAGACAAATAAAAAGAATACGAGTCATATATATGTAACCCATACACAAAGTTTTAACCTGCATATTTAAATTTGTAAGGGGAGCTTATAATTTCATTTTGCTGAGTTTATTGCATGGATGCATATTTCTTTTCCATTTTTTTTTCCTCTAGAAATCAAATGATGAAGATATGGAAAAAACCATTTACATGGGGTTTTTTTCCACCTATCCATGTGTCTTCTCAGTATGATTCACTGAAATCAGGTATAAAGCAAGGATATTAAGTAGCTAAATTGTAGGATGCTTTGGGTAGAAGGAATTTTCTAATCTGTGTATGAATGGTTTATAAATTCTGCAAAAGTTGTACTGTTCTGATTAACTGAAACCTCTCATCTGGAATAGTTAAATACTGGCTGTCATTTTAGTTTATGTGGTTCAGATACCAAGTAAATTCAGAAATCAGATTCTAAAGAGATTGCTCCAAAAGAAGAGTTCCATTTTCCACAAATGTCTTCAGTTTAAGCTGAAGTGGGACAAGAGGACAGGAAAACTGATTGTCTTTTTACCTGCTATCAAACTTTTCTTTGTCACATAGTGATATGAATAATCAATGATTATAGCTAAGTTTCAGTGTCAAAGGCTTCCATGACCCTGGAATTGCCAAGTTCTCCCAGTTCCTCTTGCTTATCACATTCAACTCCAGAAAACTTTAATCTCAGAGTCTTTTAACAGCACTTAAACCTCGTCTATGAAGCAGGGATTTCTCACTGTAATTTAGCAAAAAAGTTTTTTTCTGGCACTCCCGAGTCTTATATCATTTACAATAAATTTAGGAGCTTCATTCAGAAGCTGCCTGACTGACATTTAGGAAGGTGTGAAAGCAGAGAAGTCACATCTTTGTTATCAGAATGAGCATAATTGTTAGGATTACTGAAGTAGTCAAAGAAAGGACTGTTTGGTTTACATTCCTTTTACATCCAGGTTAGAGAAAGCATGAATTTATTTTGGTGATCTTACTGTAGTCCTCAGTGGAAAGCTCACTAGTTCAAAACTCACCATGCAGCTCAACAGAAATCTGACAGCCTTGGCACTGTAAAAAGGGTACACAAGCAGTGTGAGAGCAGCAGAGGGGCTGTAAGTCAGCAGTGGAGTGCCTTTTGCAGAGTTGTATAGAGATGTTAATGCACAGAGCCTTTCAGCACTCTGCCTTGAACCAGCCTGCACTATAAACCTCTCATTTCCCTGAACAATAAAACACCCCAAACTTACAAAGAAATATAAAGGCAATAAAAAAAATATTGCTCCTGTTCTAAATGCCGTTTATTTCTTATGAATATACATGTGCTTTTTGTAGGGCACTTTTAAACCTGCCGAGAGCTGAGTAAAGGGTGACTAGGATATATATAAAAGGTCTTTTTGGAATTAAAAAAAAATAAATAAAATAGAAGACAGACTAAAATATGAACATAAACCATTTCCTAAGGTTTCTGTAATATAGTGTACTGGTTCTGAAAATCTTTGTAGTCCCCTTGAGCATCTCCATTATAAAGTAATAGGTAAATTTACTTTACCACTCCTAAGGGCATGTTTTCTTTAGATTATCTGCTAATTAAAAAAAATCAGAATAGTACATAAAAGGGAAGAAAAATGTCTTACTTTATATGACCACAGAATCAGTAAGATTTAGGAACTGGATAGATTAATGACCTGTATAGTCATATCATAAATTTTTTTCTCTGAAGTTTTTCACAGAAAGCATATTTTTAAAAAAATCCCCTACATTTACTATTTTCATATTTAGCAATTTACATATTTTTCTTACATGTTTTGGCCTTTTATTATTCATAAAATACAGCTATTATTCTGAGCACTGTATACACTAAAATATTTATAAGATCACAAATAAACATTAATATTGTTTTAAAACAATAATACTGAAAATGTTAAACCATCCATAATGCATTTTCTTAACACTAAGTCATTTTAACTTTCTGCTTGCTTATTTGCTCCTTATACTATTTTATAATTCTGACTGTATAAAAACAATTTATTCATATTTGGGATCCTTTATGGTTCTAATACATTCTGGGCATAAGTTTAGGAAAATCAATAAACCATCTTGGCATTGGAATGTGAAATATCAATATGGCACTGGTTTTCTAATGTGTCTAATAAGACACATTAGTATTCTTCTTCTGCATACAGTCTATAAAATCTTAAAATTCATATCATTATATTATTCATATCCAGACTCTCAAAATGAGCTTGGTAGATAAGGCTTAGTAAGACAAAAGAGAAGATTTGTTTTTGCAAAGATTATGTTAAACGTGCTGGAAGCAGTAGTGAAATCTCAGGAGGAGAAATAAAAAGCAAGCAGGCGATCTGTGCTCCTCTCATCTCCCTGCGATTCCTAGAGGTTACATATAAGAAGATTATGAAACAACACATAGACACAACTGAAAAGCTTCCTAATGAAAACAAATTTGCCATGTTTGATGGCTTATATGCATCATCATTTTTCGACAGCAACATAATGTGGAAAGACAATTTAATGAAATAAGAAGATTTCACTTTCTAAGTAAATTGTTTGGGATAGTTGTTTAACAAAGAAAGAAGAATTGAAATGACGTTGGAATAACCCAATTCTAATACTCCTAAGAGGCAGAAAGGCATTGATGGAAATGATGCAGTTCTTTTGATGGTTATTTATATTTCTCAGGGAAATTTCAGAAAACAAAGTTGTTTGAATGAATTGGTTACTACATGATATCTATGGGCACTGTCATGACACCCTTATTTAAGCAAAACTGATTAACACATGCATCAGAAATTTGAGGCAGAAAGCTGGAGAAATCATATCCAATCTATCCCTATGCCAAAGAAGCCTTAACTGGCTTAAGTTGCATAAAATTATTCATACTGTGTTGAACTTCCTAATGTATAGCTTTGTAGCAGTACTACTTCTCCAAAATATATTACAGATCATCTCTTTTAAGATACTAATATATATTAGATACTTGTTTCTGCACTCTGTAATCTTATGCTTGACTATTCACATATTCTCTGTCCTTTAAAGCAAATATTTTTCCCTGAGCTTGTAATCCCTTCTTTCCATTTTACTAATCATAACCTTCTGGTTAAATTTGAATTCCATGTGTTATTCTGAATACATTAATAAACCAGATAAGAGTGAGTCACTTGCTTAATCAATTGTTCATTTATCTGTGTGTGAAACATCTTTCACACCCTTTTATGCTAAAATTAGCACAGATTTACACTGCTTTCTACTGGTGCACTGCAGTCTCTCCAGGTACAAACGTACTCCAATAGAATCACTGAATGAAGATATACTTCTGTTAGTAATATTGTACCAGAATTTTCTTTTGCATCTAGAGAAAGAATGAAATCTAATAATTAAGAGAGCATGAGCAACACTCATATCTGACACACATGTCAGTATGGTTCAACTATAAAGTTGTGGGATTATTTCTTTTTTAATACAATTAAAAGTATTTGAGTGGGCAGGGGGAAATGAATACAGGATTTACCGGGGGAAAAGCAAAGCATTTTGAATTTTGATGTTCATATAAGTTGGACTGAATTAGTGAAAAATTTCTGTTGAATAAGAATAGAATATGTAATATTTGTGCAGAAATAATCTAGGTTGAATGTCTACTTTATGTCCCACCATGTTTTGGAGGAATATAGGGGGCACTGTTGACTTGACACAAGTAATTTCTTTTATTGGATCTGTTTTTTCAGGTGTGAAGCAGGAATTTCAGCAGAATCTATGCCAATGATGAGAGACAGTTTCAGTGATGAGAGAAAAGTATTCTCTTTTCTACCTCATTGCAAAAGCAGGTAGAGGTGACTGCCAAACAGCCTACTTTTAAAGGAGCAGAGGAAATGCTTGATCAGACAGATGAGCAGCTGAAGGATCATAACAACTGTGATTAACTTTGGTTCATAATCTAGTGCTCCTAAGCATGACAGAGTTTTAAGAAATGTCATATCCCGCTGCACAGCATGGGGTAGGACGTGCTTGTAGCAAGTGAGGTTCACTGCTCTTTCCTCCAACACCACAGAAAGTGGAAATGAAGTAGCAATGCCCCACAAATGAAGCAAATTCTTAGCCCTAGATGCAGAAGTTCAGCCATTACCGTTGCTAGGAAGAGCAGCAGCTCAGGAACTTCTACTCTTGACCAAAGTCTACCTCCTGTCACAAGACAATGTTTCTCAGAGCCAATTTACAATTGATGAAGACTACAGAAAATGATTTGATGAGACTTGAACCTTGAGATTTGAGAGATGGAGACTTTAACAGTAAGAAACTATGAGAGCAACTACAAAAAAGAGGGCGTCAGACTGAAATTAAGGAAAAATCTTTTCATCATGAGGAGTGACTAATGGGTTTCCCAAAGAGGCTGTGCTGTTTCTCTTTGTTGATTAGCAAGGTTTGACTAGAAACAACTCTAATCAGTCTGTTTTGCTCTCAGATTTGACCCTAATTTGAACAGGGAGCTTGACTAGAAATATCCTGAGGTCACTTCCTCTCTAAATTCTTCTATGAAGACAGGTCTTTTTTACATCCATCTGTTTCCTCTTCTACAATACCAGTTGATTTTTGACTAATTCTTCAAATTATTTAGAAAGAATATTAACATTAGCAATTATTTTATATAAACCATTATCTTTTATTTTTGTGTCACTTTTTATTCCCTTAATTTCCTTCTAAATGTTAACAATAGGCTTAAGCATGTACATAAGTTTAATTAATATACTTCCTCTGTTTTCTTCCAGATAATGAATGAAGATGTTAAAAATTGACTAAACACATTGCTTTGCTTTTGCTCAACAGAAGTCATGAAAAATTACCTCTTTTGTAAGACTAACTCGGTGTGCTAATTTCTTACAATAATTGGCACCAAAGTTGCTATAACTCATTATTAGTTGAATATCAATTAGCTCGAATATGACTGAGAAATTTATATTAATGTTAACCTAATGCTTAATTTACATTTCCAGCTGGTTTTAATTATTTGAAAAATCACCAAAAAAATTAAAACCTGCAATCAGTGAGGTTTCACCTTTACACAGGATTTTCTGGGAATTTAATTAACAAAGCAGATATAAATGTGAGGAATTATTCCTCGGGCTTTGCTTTTGTAATTACCTTCCAACTGCTTAAATTACAGAGTTGAAGGTTGTATACATGTTTATTAAGCTACAAGAAAATAAAAAGCTTCCCCAAAACCTCAGACTATAAAAACTACCAAAAAACAACAAAAACAAACAAACAAAACCCACAAACAACAACAACAACAATAACAACAATAATAATAATAATAATAATAATAATAATAACAACAATAACTTTAAAAGCCCAAACTCAAAACTACTGTTCTTTCCTCTTTGACAAGTATTTTGCCTGACAGGAGTTTTGGAAGACACAAGAGAAGTCTTCTAGACTCCACGTTTCCTGAAAAACTCATTATCTTATCTCTATTTCAAGCAAATTTTATAGCAGGTTAGTATGTACAGGTCAAGTCAAGCAATGTTCTGGGAATCTTGCATCTCTTCTTATTTTGTCCAAACTTTTGGTTCCTTTTTCTCCTGAGGAGTTTTTTTTTTTCTTTAGTTTTAAGAATGTCTTATTTCAAACCCTGATAAGCAAAGCTTTGTAATATACCTTAGAGTTAGAAGCCTCTTCAGTTTTTATCAGAAAAACTCTTGCTATTTATGGAATGCTATTTCTCCTTGTTTCTTATTCTATTGAACACACTTTTTTTCTGATAATAGATGATAGAGATTAGAATATAAAGAGAGAAACTTGCATAAATGACCTAGCATACTAAAGAGCAAAATATGTAACAGTTTCAACCAAAATACAGGACTATTTCTGCATCATGTCTAAGAAAAAAATCCTAGAAAATCATACCTTGTGTAGCATGCTTGTATCCAACTCTGACAAATCAAATACGAGCTGAGACCCTGAAGAAGTTTTCTGCAGCATGGAAGTGATTTTTTTTTCTTCTTTTCGATGTCTGCAGTTAGTGCCTTTTAACTTAAAAAGCCCATAGAGACATAATATTGATAGTAAACTTAGAGCTACCTTCCTTGCATTAAACTAAATGACACAGTAAACTGCTTTTTGAAATGACAGACAACTGAACAGCACCTGAATTTCATGTCTGGCCTGCTGTACTTTAAGGGTGAGATTTGTCTTCTCTTGTCTAACAGTCTGGTGAGAGGATATAACAATAGGACTTGAGATCTGGAAGTTTAAAAATTAAACATTTTTTTATATGTAAAGCTTGTTAAGAGTAATAAATATTAATCTGAAAACAACTTGAATAATGTAATATTGAAAGAATAACCACTGTAATTTTGAGACTTATATAAAGCTAGAAAGAGAACCATTTAAAAAATTCTTAAGGAGTTTTTAAATCAAAATCAACATCAAAAGTAAAATGTGTTGTCATTTAAATCCTCTCAATTGACAGGTTTGAGTTTGCTTTGGGATGAAAACACTTTCTACATGGGATTGTTAGCTCTATAACTACAGCAGTTTGGCTGAACAATGCCTTGTTACATTTAGAGCTGAACACCATGCTGTGCACAATGACAGTCCTTTTATTTTCTTCTTTCAGCACCTTTCTGGAATGAGTAAATTAATATTTTTACAGCATGTCTGCAGAAAGTGAGGAAATAATTGTGTAAGTGTCCATACTCTCCCTATAAAACCCATAAAACCCATTTCTTGACACCTATCATCTTCTAAAACTGATAATTACTAATGAAGTCTTCTAGTTGCTTTGCTTTTCTCTAAATCTCTAAATCCAATTAGAGCTAAAAAGACTTGCACACATCATGTCACACTGCAACCACTAAGAGGATGCACTATTTATACATTCCTTATCTGTAGGATAAGAATAGTCCTTTCCCCCTAGCCAGTTTATCTGGTGTATTAACAATGTAGATTATAATCACAGAGGTCATTAAATAAATTTCACATTTAATACTGCAAATACAATGTTTTTGAGACAATTTGCCAGTAATTAGATATGACACCAGTTAACTCTGATGGAAAAGATGTTTGGAATTCCATCTTTTTTGAGTCCTTTACTCTCTTTCACTGGTGGAATTTAAATACTCTGTGTTATGCAACTAAATCTTAAGCAATCTTTTCTGATTTAGTGCTGTGTTGTGGTTTTCAATATATTTCTTCCCTTACGCAGGAAGCAGCTCTAGTGAGAAACATGTCCCAGATCACATCTTCCCATCTTTATACTTCTAACTCTAAAAGTTGATGTGAATTTAATTCAGATACATTTTAACATTTGAATTTTTTAATCACTGTAAAACTATAAGACCAAATGTCAATGTTACTGTGCATATCCTCAGATGGTGGATAATAATTTGAAGTACTTTGAGAAGCCAGTTAAAACTCTTCCTTAAAAACAGATATAGTCAATGTGGAAAGAAAAGTTACTGTAATTGTATTGCATTAAATATTTACTTGAGATTTTCCTATGTGTGATACAATATATCATATTAACATATTCATATATTCAATATATCATATAGACATATTAAATTTTGAAATTGATAAAAAAAAAAACAAACCTTCTAAAAACCCATACAACTTTTCATAGCTAACACTTATGTGTGTCACATAGTAAGAAGGTAAAAATAATGCTGCATTATATTGAATAAAAGAACAGTTTGCATTTGCCCAACTATTGTCATCAGGAAATTTCAAGTTTGAGAAAATATATTAAACAGATATTTAAATCTGTGCAATCAGTGAACTGGACCATGGACAAGCTCTCTTCTCCTCTGTATGAGTATAAACCTGGATAAGCCCCTCGGTTTCATTACTGCTAATTATGAAATATAACTGTGACATTGAAAGGAAGGGAGGATCTATAAATTTTAAATATTTGTACTGAAAACACATTAGTAAGAGTCATCTGGATTTAGGACATAAAGAAATTAGAAGCTGGAAGCAAAAAATGCAACAGTCCAGTATTCATACTGTGCCTAGAGTCAGTGGTTTGGGTTTTTTTCTTTTTCTTTCTTTTACTTTTTTTTTGTTTTGGGGATCTTTTTCCTTTTTTTCTTTTTCTTTTTTTCTTTTTCTTTTTTTTTTTTTTTTTGTTTTGGAAAAGGAAAATCAATAATACCTCCCAGGTCTCTGAAGCACTTTAACAGCTGGAGACCGAGTTTCAAGAAAGGGGGGAAAAAAAGCCTCAAAGAAGTAGAATGCCTTGAAGTATAATTGAAGTTTTGCTCATTAAGGGCAAACCTGTGAAGATTTGACATTTCATCAAGTTTTAGCCAGAGTTCCTAAGGAAATAGGTTTGAAAAAAGTTGTACAGAGAACTGAGCTTTCTTTTGCAGTGTTACCTTTTGACACAAACCTTAGTCAGTTGCTCCAATTTCAATAAGTCAGTATTGCAATTTAGAGCTTTTCAGCCAACCTGTTGACCAAGAAGAGCATAAGTTAAAGGATGTTGCACTGTCATACTCATAAACAGATTCTAGACATTGTCATTGTTCTAAGTACTTTGCTGATTTTCCCCTCTGGACAGGCTCTGACTCTGGCGCAGGTCTGCTAAGGACTAGAGGCTGAGCAAAACTACTCCAAAATAGACTGAGTCTAAAAGAAAGAAAACACTTGAGAGCAAATAATGCAAAGGTCATTGAGAAACATTACTTTTTCTGTATTTATATACACTGAATTTCAGTAAAGTCAGCAAAACCATCTCATTTCAAATGTATCAGACCATAACTGTCTGTGAAAATTTTCACTAAATCATCAACCCAAGAGATATAGATACAGTTCTCTTTCCCACCCCATGATAATGTCTCTGTCACAACAACATAATTGTTTATCCACTGGATTTTATCTGTATCCTTTTTGTGGACAGCAGCCCCCCTTTGCAACATTTCTCCACTGGCTGTTTTCTCATAGGTTATTATAATTATTTCCCATTGTCTCCTCTTTCTTCTGCATATCCTCATTTCCAAGTTTTAGTAGTTACAGGATGGTGATTGTGAGTCCTTGAATTTTTGCCTACAGTTTTTACGAAATTACCATCTGTGCTATTAAGTTTGCTTGGATTTACTGCTGGTTAAAGATATTTATCTCACATAATGAGTAACTAAGAGCGAGGTCTTCTATACCCACAGCTTCCAAGAAGAATCACATCTTGTATAATTTTTCTAAATATCCAAATAGTGTCATATGTGGTGAGTGTTAAGGAAACTTCCATGCCTGACCATCCAGGAGCCACTCTGGCAGTCACATTCCCACCACCTGAGCTGGGACAGAAGCCCCTCTTCAGCCACACCCCCCCACTCACACAGATTTGATTTCCTCACCAGCTCGACCCCAGCTTTCCCACAGCAGTCTCAGACGTCCAGATACTTAAAGTAATTTAATCATCGTGCAATAATATAATAAAAGAGCAACAGCTCAGGATGGTGCCAGCAGGGAGGGACCCAGAACAAAGGAATTCCTGGGCTTTTATGCCCTAACAGTCTAAGCACAGGAAAGTTCCCGGCCTCTTGCCTGGGGCTCCTGTCCACTCAGAGCTCAACTTTCAATTTGCACGTGGAGCTTCCTGCACTGAATACATTCTTCAACTGTGAGTATAAAGAGTAGTTATGACAAACCACTACCATGTCTAATATTCTAGTAATTGAAAAACCATCAAAAAACCTGAGAAAATAAATTCAGTCTTTATTGAGCTACAATACCCCCAGGCTGGTGATTTACAAATAAAAGCTTCATCAACAGTAACAAAACTTTACCAAGTCTCTTGATACAGTTTTAGCATTTTGAGAAGCAGGTTCACTTGCCAAACGTGAATTTATTAAATTGAGATCTAAGCTATATTGGAACAAAAAAGGAAGTCAACTATCCAGCCTGCTCTAAAATATCTCCAGTGATCAAGGGTCTTTATTTTTGCCATTAAGTCAATGATTACCTTTCAGATCATTTCTGGAGACTTTCATGCTGTCAGGCAGTGAAATAGCTATTTTCAAAACCTCAAGGGGAACAATACTGATAAGTTTCACTCATCCAAGGAGAGATGATTCTTGTAATATTTTTGAATTTGATGTTTGTGCAATAGATTAGAGAAGAATCCAGACATTTAAACTGTAATCTGAATCCTTTTGTCCTGGAATCTAATGTGAAGGATTTAGAGAAGAGTTAATGTTTGCTATTGAAGATGCTGTTTTGTTAAAAAAGACTTAATGGAGTCTATCATCTCTGTCAAGAAGATACTCTGTTCTGAATATCCCAGTGGTAAAACAAGGACTTACAGTGTTTCTGTGCTCACAACAACCTTACTGTATAGATCAAAACAACTAGAACAAAAAAGATATCCCATAAATTGCGTGTTAAAGGTCTGACATGGTGAAACTATTGCATATCTTCAAGTGGTCTGCACATCAAATCTAGAGGTAGGCATTCCCTATGTATTCAAAATATATTAGATATAGCATAAAGTCTCTGATGATATGCCTAACCAGCGGTGTGCTTGGACCTTCCAAAGCATTCAAGAAAGCCCTAGGACACTTTCAAAATCAATACTTTCCCCTGAAAGAGGCAGACCTAAGTCAAACATTGTGTAACTTCAGATATCTTTTTATCTAAGTTCAAGAGTACCAATTACATGTATTCCAGATAGCTCTTTTCATGGTCTAGCAAAACATCTGAGAATACCACTTTCCTGCACTGGGCACTTTTACTCCATATGCAGAGGTATAATATTGAAATGACTGCTGCCATAAAACAAGAAGGACAGAGACTGAAAACCACCAGTCATTTGGGCAGTCATATTAGGAATGTACTATTTTGATTTCGACCAGCCTTAAGTTTTTATCTGTTCTTTGCCACTGTAACACCATTTCTTTTTCTATAATTTTATTTCATCTGCCTCAGTATTACTTTTTATATTCCAAAGGCACTTCTTTCTAGCGACTTTTACAGATCATAACATGTTTACATGGAAATGTTTCAGTAGTGAGAGGTATACAGGCCTAGATTCTGTAGGAAAAAAAGCCCCCTCTGCAGCAGCAGTTGCAGCTGGAGAAGAGAGGAGTCAGAATATGTGAGGGAAATAGCTCTGCAGACAGCAAGGTCAGTGAGGACAGAGGCAGAGGAGGTGATCCAGGTGCTGGAGCAGAGACTGCCCTGCAGCCTGTGGCCAAGACCACGACGAGATCAGTTATGCCCCTGCAGCCCATGGAGGTGCAGGGGGAGCAGAGATCCATCTCCAGCCTGTGGAACACCCCACACAGAACAAGTAGATGCTCAAAGAGGACTGTGACCCTGTGGGAAGTCTGTGCTGGAGCAGTCTTCTGGCAGGATCTGTTGACCCATGGAAGGAGTGGGTCACCTAATGCTCTTCTAAGATTAACCCTCTCATAATATTACAGATGGTCTTGAACGCTGGCAAGACTTTTTACCAAAGCCAGAGAATATTAAACATCTTGCTCATATCTCTCCATATTGGATTATAGTATTATCTTCAAGAAGTTTCACAGAAGATTAGCATATTTTTGGAAGAATTTGATAACATTTTTTTCTGGTTTTATTTGACTAATTTCTGTTTTCTGGGATACCAATAGAGAGTTAATTACTCATTATAGACCATAGCAAGTCTTGTATCCAGGAATTGTCTTTAAAAAGCACAGAAATTCAGAAAATTTAAACTATTTTCATATAGACATCTAGAACTTTGTGTATTCTGTGAGTGCCAGATGAGCCATTTAATCAGCCATCCCAGCCATAGATTTGGGTCACTTAGAGCTTTTAATAACAGAACATAATATCTTCAGTCCTGCAATCTTAAGTTCATGCTTAGAGCCTTACAGTGTAGAACCTAATAGGTTTCTTCTAGTCTCCAGATCTAACTCTTTGCATTTTTCTGTATGGCTAAACCTGAGAAGAAATAGGATCACCTACAGAACAAGGTGGAAAAAGATGACAAAATAACCAATGTTGTCATTTAATATGCTTCAGAGTATTGCTTATCTCTGCCTACAAGTTTGAAAAAAAGCATCATCAACAGTTTGACGTCTGCAAAATGTTTAAAGGATATAAAATAAACTAACTGTCAGCAGAGGACAAAATAATTCCTTAGCACCCTTCACTTATATTCATACATTTTTTTAATAATAAGAGTAGATGTGATGCAGATAGTTTTAAGGGGCACTAAATGTCAGTTAGAAATAGAATATTTAACTTTGTAGCATTCTTGAGGTAGACCATACAATTTTTTACAGCTTTTGGGGGTTTTAGATATATATATATATATATATATATATATATATACACACACACACACAGAGACACATATATATACACACTTTTTTTTTTCCCCCAGAGAAAATATTGTATCTACACAATTTGTTTCATCAAAACAAAAGGTTGCTTCATTAGTGTTCCAGTAACTGTTGAATCCAGAACTTGTTGAGATAGAGATAGATGGGATAAATGTTTACCTTACAAATGACAGCATTGCAAATCTGCCACGTATATATAAACCAAACTACCTTATACTAGCCCCTTAAATCTCAGGTATTAAATTTTAATTGATTTACAGTTGATTTACAAAGGGGAATAAATAGTTGCTAAGAGAAGAGTAAATATTGATTAGACATTGGAGGTGCCACTGAAAGATGAAGTTCTTCCCGCAAGTTGTAACTCCTGAAAACATATTTGGCTTCATTTGTTTACTACGTGCAGATCTATATGCAGATCTTGCTTGTGTGTGTGTGTGTGTGTGTGTGTGTGTGTTGGCACTCACTTTGCTGAGACCTGGAATTGAGCGGGCATCTGATATCACCTGTTTTTGTGTACGTGGGCGAAAGGGAATTAAGCTGCCTGTTAGAGAGGGAGCATCTGGCATCATCTGCAAAGGGGCGAGCTCAAGCTGTTGAAACCATCTGTGGAGAGGAGAGAGATGCACAGAGAGAGATGCAAGATTCAGAGATGAGCACAAAGTACCAAAACTGAAAAGCTGTGCTCTTAAATAGAAAACCTGCTCCAAATAAGTTCTTAATTATTGATAATTTTTGGATGCTGATAGAAAGAGAGGGTGAAGTTTCCCTAGTGACAGAGCCATCCATCTCTGCAGGACATCAGATATCAGGACTCTACACAAATCCTCTGTATGGGGAACACTGGAAGTTCAGAAAGGTCCAAGAGTTGAAACAGGAAAATCCTTCTGACTTATTTTTGAGGATGAAAATGCAGACATGCCAATCATCAACATCCATTTCCAAGTCCCATTCAGACTCCCAATCTCTGCTATTGAAATTGGTGCTGCTGAGTTCTTTATGTATATCTGTAAGCAAGGAAATTTTGCCTCCTCTTTCTTAGTCATATTTAAACTTGTCTTTCTTCAACAAATCTAATTTCTACGTGGGTTTATACACATCACTGTGGTGTTCATTTCTTCAAAGAGCAATCTCACTAATCCTCTTTATTGGAGCTCTCATTTTAAGCAAGATCCTGTCACTTTTAAAACCTCCAAGGATTATTCCTACCTCATCTGCAGTTGTGTATACACATTAAAGGTGAACATTTCCACTGCCATGCTGGTTGGAATCCTGGCTTCTTATTGCCTGTTTATTGTGTTTTTCACACAAACAATGTCATTTTTTTCCTGTTCCCACTTCTGTGTGGAAACAACTTTGAAAAATCCTCACTTCTACTTTAAATCCTTCCTTCGAGTTTGTCTTTGTGGCAATGATAGAAACCACTTGTCAGTGATTAGCCAGCTGGTGTGACCACTGCTTATTGCACTGGTTACAGCTGTCTTACTGCTATTTCTCTGTTTCCTCTCCATCTGTCTTATCCACCTGCTGTCTCTCATTTCAAACTTAAATTTAAGCTCCCTGGACAAACACTCTCAATTTGTGATGCTTGTACAGTGCATATCACAGTGTGTCCTTAGCTATAGAGTCTCCTTCCATAGAAACTAATTTGCAATAAGCTCTCTGAGAAAAAGGGACGATGCAGGTTCTGCATCTCAGGGTGAATTTACACCATCTGTTCACTGATACAGAAACCTGAGCAAGTTTAAACTCTGCTAGTTGTCTTGGCAAATTATCAGGGAAGTAAGATAAAATAGCATATTTTTAGTTCCAGACTGTTGTGACTGGACCCTAGCAAAGCCTGAGTGGGGGTGTCCATACAGCAGTGGTAAAGGTAAATTTGGGAATATACCTGTTGAAGGAAGGACAAAATCTATACTATAGCACACATACTCATATGAGATGTATGATATTGTACACAATATTGTACACAATACTGAGGTGCATACACCCTGTTTTCCTAGTAATGCCATTTGCTTTTCATCTGGCCATAGAATAGGCTGAGTAATAGAGTATCTCAAAGAATAGAAAATGGAAATTGTAAAGTTGTTTTAGTTTCACTACTCCAAACTTTTCTTCTGATATTTGGTGGCAGTGTCCAATTTTAGAGGTGCTTAAGGGGTTTAATTAAATTACAGATTCTTTTTTAATTATACTACTATTATTATTATTATGCCTACTAATCCTACTAATGCTATGAGGATACCTTTCTTTCAGAGGAGGCTTTCCTAATTAAAACCAGGTCTAATTCAAATGCTATGCAACACCATGTAAAAAAATCCTAATTCAAAAACAATTCAATAATTTCTATTTATTGTAGAATCACATAAACCAGTATGTATGGTTGGGAAAGCACATCTTTGATAAAATCCTGTGTGATATTGGGAAAAACTAGCTGTATAAGATTAAATTTCCTATTTGCCTAAAGGCAAATTTGTCTGCTTAAGTTTAGAGAAATTCCATTTACCTTGTTTGTAAATTTGCAGCAATATAAGAATGAAACATCATACTTTAAAGCATTATTCAAGTGTTTGGTGCTTGTTTTGGACATCTACAGCTTGCACATAAAAGAAGTAGGCTGGGATAAAATAGAGCTGTGAATGTGAGGTACAAAACCTAAACTGCCAGTCTCTGCACAGATTGTCTTATCCTGTTTTATGGTCATCTGCCAAAAGCTTATTTATTTTATATTGAAAATTTCTCAGATTCTGTCCTTAGTGTACCTTCTTAAACTTCAGATATGTATAATGCAACATTGACAGATCTAGCAGAGATATAGTATGAATGAATGGAAACTCATGAACATTATTATTAAGATCTAAAATTATAATATTCTGGTTTTATTCCTGATTTCTATGTTATCTTTTCTGAACAGATAACTTTATTTACATAGTGCTAGAAAGAAAGATAAAGTAAGAATCCAGTCCTGAAGTTTACATAAGTATAGTGAAAAATAATCAGACAAGACAACATACAAAACCAATAGAACAGCTGAAAATTCAGCAAACCAACCAAGCATCAAACTGCCTCTCCCCACTAAAGACCACCCAGGACAAAAGCTTCAGAAATTCTAGGATTATGGCTGTGAACATTTCTTGGCACCTGTTCCCTGGAGCACTTTCCGAATATGAATGTATCCTAGCAGCAACCAGATTCCCTTCATTGCTTTCCTTCTCCTCTTTTTGTTCCCTTCCTCCTCTTCCCTTGCCTTCCATGCAAAAAAATCAGACGCCACAGACTGAAGTGAAGGAGTGAAGTGGTCCAAGAGATCCCCTGACATGGTTGATTAGAAAACTGCAACCCTCAGGCACTCCACAGTTTGCCCCAGCAGGTAACAGTAAATTGGTACACTGGGGATTAAATCTTTTAGACATAAATGGAGAAAGGCAAAACAAGAACCACAGGCAGAAAAATGATTTGCAAATTCACAAGAGAACTGAGAAATATTTTAAGGCAGCTTTTTCTTTTTTTTTGAACATTGAGGGATTTGCTGTAAAAAGAAACTCCTTGGTGAAACAATAAATTATCTTGTTTAACTTAAGCTACTTTCACCATGCCTGTATTTTGGTCCGCTGGAAGGCACTGGGATAAATGCAGGACTATTTTGATTAAATTACTTTTTATACTATTGTGGTTTTACCTTAGCCAACAATTCAGCCTCAAGCAGCCTCCAGTGAGACTGAGGAGAAAATGGGGAGTGAAAAAGTGAGAAAACTCAAAGTGGGTGGAGGTATGGATAGTTTAACAGGTAAAGAAAAGGCATACATGGAAGAAAAAGAATTAATTCACCACTTTCCACGGGCAGGCCCAGCCCCATTGTTGTTGGGATGGAATGGCTCTGTGCAAGCACTGCTCAATAGGAGTGAAAACATCCCTGTGTTACAAACACTGTTACCAGCACAAATCCAAACCACAGCCCCAAAACAGCTACTGTGGCAGGTGGGAAGGGACTTTTTGTCAGGGAGTGTAGTAATGGAACAAGACACAATGGCTTTAAACTGGAGGATTTAGATTAGATTTTAGGAAGAAAATCTTCACTGTGAGTGTGATGAGACACTGGAACAGGTTGCTTAGACAAGTTGTAGATGCCCCATCCTTTGGAGTGCTGAAACTCTGCACAATCTCATCTGGTGGAATGGCTCTGTGCCCATGGCAGCAGGGTTGTAAGCAGATGATATCTAAGGGTCCTTTTAACCCAAGCCATTCTATGACTATTCTACTCTATTTGAGTATTAAATTACTGATTATTTAACGCTAATAATTATTTAATGGTATATAGATTTAAAGGTTTAGACCATTCCCTGCCAAAGCACGTTTTTTGGAGTTTGGGCTTTATCCTGTGTTGACTTGAAATTTCATAATATTGATGATTTTACTGGCAAAAGATTTCTTGGTCTTAGTTACTTTTCAATTTAGATACCATAACAAATCTGAATGTGTAAGCCAAAGTGTAGTTTCTCTCTGTCTGCTTCCCTTATGTCCTTTAAGAAATTATGCATCCCTTTCTGACATTTAAGGATACTGGCAGAGAAAGTTAATTTCTCCTAAACTGGAAGGGAATTTGCACCAGGAGTACAATAACATAAATTAAATTTGCATAAATCTCAAAAACAAAACACACTATTTTCCCATCAACTTAAGCATATATTCTAAACACCTAAAATTTTCAGGTTCACAGTGTTTTATCTGTGCCCTGTGGGTGAGAGAACTATTACTTACCTCCAACAGTCTAGTCTGAATTTAATTAATTACAGCTGCTAACTTGTGCAATTGCTACCTTTACTCAGATAGTGGTCAAAACTCCATGGTAACTACTGTCACCCAGAATGCAGCTGCCAAGCAGTCAAAGTTACTTTAATTTCTGTAATAGTTAATATTTCTTCTTTTACACTAGTGCAGGCTCCTTTTTTAATGTCCTTAATAAGCAGGATGATTAAAAAGTCTGTAGTGTCTCTGATTAATCTACACTTTTTCATTACTTTCCAGCACTCTTTGTTTTCTCTATGTTCTGCACCAACAAACTTAATTTCTCTTTTATTCTTTTTTAAGCAATTACAAAAAAAATCCCTATTTTAATAATGTCTCTGAGAGCTCTGTGTTTCTGATTTGGGGGTATTTCAAAATCATTAATTTGCTAAATTAATGTAGGTGGAAAGCACTAAATCTAGTGGCATTTTTTTACAATCTTCTTAAGATAGTAAACCTATTGCATGGCACATTAATTAAATATAGGGTAAATTGATCCGGGATATTTTAGTTCTCAGGAATCTAATGTTTGAAAGAAATAGTCTGGCCCTGTGCTTCCCATGAGTTATTTCTATACCTGGATACAGTCAATGCCTTCAGTAAGCCGAGCAGATTTCACGGGGTTTACAATATTCAAAAAGCTCCTTCTAGTTTTTCTTTATTACCAAAACCAGGAACCAGAACACAGCACTTTCATTCCTGTACATGGCTGCTCTGACAGTATCTTCCTCCAGGATCTCTCACAAAACACTATAGCAGAAGTCTATTTGCTGTTTTGAGATGGAGATTAATAAACAGCTGAGCCTGTGCTTTAGCATGCAGTACATTATAAGACTTGGTCTTAGAGCAGTATAAAAACATCACAATGATCAAAAAAAGGACTTTTATTACTCTCCAAGGACATTTCAACTGTGATAACAAGAATGCTGGGTGAAACAGTCCATTGTCTGGTTTTGTTGCTGTTTTCTTTCCAGGTATATAGTGTTTAGAAATATAATTCATGTTTCAGTAATTTGTAATGTTGAACTAAAGACCTGAAAGCCTTCCATATTTTGTAGATATACAGAAATAAGCAATGTTTGTAGTTTGTTGGTTTGGGGGTTTTTGAGGTTTTTTTTTTTGTTTTTGTTTTGCTTGTTTTGGGGTTTTTGTTGTGTTTTTTTTTTCTTCTTTTTTCTTTGTTTTTTGAGTGTTTGTTATTGTTGTTGTTTTTTGGAGTTTTTTTCCTAATTTTGCAACATTTTTCAACCAGGTCTACCCTCCAGTCCACTTCCCCAGGAAAAAAAAAACATAGCAAAAAACCCCAAGAGAAGAGCACTGAAGAGCAATCAGATTACTAAATGAAGTTTCTTTCTGAAATGGAGCTACTTCAGATTGTGTTTATGTATTTATGTAATTGCAACCACTGCCATTTTTAGTTTCTTAACTTTTTATACTTTATGCTTTGAAATCACAGACTTTTTTATCTTTTTTTTTTTTTTAATAACTGTCTACCTTTTCTTTTTTTTTAATTTATTTAGTTACTTTACCTAAATATTAGGCTATTATTCCCCTGTGCCCATGTCCTTATTAGGTGAAAACTCCAACAATATAAAATCACTGGAATAGCCTCTTTTTATCTTAGGTCAAGGCATCTTATATGAGAAATAAATTTCTGACTAAAGAAGACAGTCCAATAAAATTTTAGTCTATCACTAACTTCTCTGCCTGATTGCCTGAAGGACATCTGGATTTGGTTTTCATGGTTTTTCTAAAGAGAAAATAGAAAGACAAAAATAGAAAGAAGAAAAATTGCAAAAAAAAAAAAAAAAGAAAAAGAAAAAAGGGAAAAGAAAAAAGCTGGGGAAAATTGAATTCAGTGAATTCATAGATGTTCTTCACTCTGCAGTTAACTATAAAAGGACCTTGATCATAAAAGCTTCACTACAGACTTATAGTGTTAATTATATGAGTTTTGGAAGAAGATTACAGGTTCTGTGAAGAGGAATAAGCCTCAGAGTTTTGTCACAGAGTAAAAAATTCAAGAATGGATTCTATGGAGCAATCATATCCCAAAGATATTCTTTGCAAGCCGATATAGTCTACCTCAAACATTGCTCAAGGAAGGTTATTTGTCTGACTTGTGTTTAGAAATACATAAATAATGGGAATCAACATACTCATAAATAAAGCAAATAAACCAAGAGTTTTATTTTGGTTTTACTTGAGATTTTTACATTTAATGATAATTTTATATCCATGTCATCACTAAAACTGTTAATTATATGGTTTCTGGTAATTTATATTATTAGTGTAGCCAGGTCAGTAAATAATTACTCCTGTTCATTTATCTATATACTCCCTAATTTTTGCTTTCCTCAAACACCACTGTATCTATCAAATTATGATGTAGTCATGGCTAGAACCAAAATTAATTTTCAGATTTTCCCATCTCTTTATTCACATTTCTTTTCTCTGAGAAGTAGAACTCTCTGATAAAAAAAAAACACTTGAGGTTTGAAAGCACCACTTAAAGTCAGTGTGAACTTTTGCATCTGTATTTGTTTAAAGAGGAAAAAGTTATTAAGACCTAAATGGAATCAGATATCTTGTGGGACTATAAATTGTTTGCAGCTTGCTTTTACAAACAACATGCCTGGTAAGCTTGTGTGCTGTTAAAAAAAAAAAGATGTATTTTACAAATTGAACATATCTTTTGCAGTACTGGAACACAGAGTGCGCCTACAGAGGAACCTTCTGCCTGAATAAGAGGTTATTCCAGCTCTCTGATGTAAAATAAAATTAAAATTACAGTCAGAAGGAGTCCCAGATGCAGGAGCAAAGAGAGCCTGGAGCTATTATTTTTCCCACACTGTTACTGCCTTTCAGAAGGTTTCAATACACAATACTGCTGAATGAGAAATGCTACATTTCCTATGCAAATCAATGTTTGAACATCAGAGCAGCTATCCTATTCCAGGGAATAGCCTTATCTTGACCAGCTAGTAACTCAGCTACTGTAACATGGGTGCTTTGATAAACACAAGTTAGTCTCACCATCCTTTGATTTTAGCTCATTCTCCCCAGCATAGATAAACATATCTACATATAAATACTTATAGATATGTGACAATCAGTGTTACAATCAGTAATGAGACTGGTCAGTTATTGCTGGTTTTAGGAAATGTAGGATAACCTCGGGAGTGTGTCATGACAAGTTAATTCATATACAGAAGAGTAATGAAGTGTTCGAAGAAAGAAGATACAGAAATACACCAAAACCACCAATATTCCATCTTGAAGATATATTCTAATTCATGGGCAAAGTCCTAATGAGCCAAAAGGAAACTTAAAAATATTGGTAGGCAGATCTTTTATGACCACATACAATAGCAGATAAATATCAAATCCTTAAATTAAGAAGTAGAAATCTATGATTAGTGTTTAATGCAGTAGTATCTGTCTGCTAGAAGGGTGAAGTACATTCTTTGTCCTTATGTGTACAGGTTCATGCTTTCTCATCTACCTGACATGGTCTGGATATTGATGCACAGTTTGAAGTTTTAGCTGAAAGAAATAGGATAAAGATCAAAATGGAAATTGTATAAAAAATGCACTCTTGCAGATTTTATTGGAACAATATTTCTTAATTAGTTTAGTCATTGATCTTCTCACGTCCCAGGTTTCATGAGGTCAGCTTAGGTAAATTAGAGGGACAGTGAAAAAAAGGAATTAATTGAAAAAGTTTCTGAGACTATTTCACTTGATCAAAAGCACTTATAGAAACTTGGGTCTAGAAATATGTTGAAAATAATTATATTATGATAAGTTATTATTATAAAGTGATGGATATTATTATAATGGCACAGAGCTATAGATCCTTTGAGGCTGAGATATATATTGATATATATCTAGACATAGAGATAGATAAATAGACAGATAATAAAGTAATAACTCCCATAGAAAGGCACCTTCAGAAGAACTGAAATAAAGTATCATCCATATAAAAAAAGGAGTTCCACATTAGGAGAAAAACTACTGCCAAAGCAACATAAGAAATGTGAAAAAGAAGAGAGACCTGCCTAAATCAGCATTCTGGAATCACCTCTTCAGTGACAGTGATCTTCCTCACAAGTACATTCTCACAGCTGATTCCAAGTGGAGAGTGTGAAAGGCATAAGAAATGCTTTTGTTGGTGACTATTATGCCTCATCCAAAAGGTACAGCTTCAAGGCAGAGAAGGTTCAGTTTCCCTTTGGTAGGGAATAAAAAAGTGGCAGAATGCTAGTAAAGAGAAAATTTTAAATGTCTGTGAAATTCTGAAACTGTGTCATGACCAGATTAATTTCTACAGACTGCAAATTGCTCTGGGCTGAAAATGAGAGCATTTTATTCAAATGTGTAGTAGAAAGTGTTTCTTATGTTTGTACTGCTAGGTTTTTGGTCTTCTCTTGCTGTATGTGGTACCAGGGGAAAACAAAACACAGAATTCACATCTGGGGACTAACTGGACTAATCTGAAGTAAACCAAGTGTTGCTCCTTCTAAATGTTTGTGTGAATAACCATAGTTAAAAAAGAAGAAAGAAAAATAAGCTAAAGAAAAGGTTTTTACTTCCTGTTGTCATCCTCAGTGGTGTCCACAAATCAGAAGCACACTTTTGTTTTAAACTGGGGTGGCACTACTTCTGGAAACATTTAATTTTATTGTCATGAACGTCTTCTCAAATTTACTTTTCTGACATCTATGTAGTGGCACCAAAAAAAAAAAAAAAAAAAAAAAAAAACAACCAAAAGAAGCATAAGGAGTAAAAAATATATTTTAAAAAGGGGGGCATTGTAGGAATATGACTAACTTAAAGGATTATTTTATTATTTCCCAGTAATCAATCAAATATGAAAATTTTATATAGCTCATTCTTTAAAAAATGTATGAAAAATTGTGGGTTTTTTGTATGATTGTTTGTTTCCCAATTCAACAAAATTCCGGTGATTGTTTGACTTCTAAATTTTAGCTGCTGAAATGAGTACTATATTTCTACATCCTTATACCATGGCTGTCTCATAGAAAAATTCCTAAGTGAAGTGAACATCAGTGTCCATTTCTTGGAAAAATGTTACTATGTTATGAAGATAAAAACATGTGGCTAACTAAACAAAAAGGACCCCCACAACAACACCCCCCACTTGCCAATTGTTCTTTATCATAAGTAAATGAAACTGAAAGTCTTTTACATCACTCCATCTTTAAACTCTCTTCACACTGTGCTATTAGGGCCTCCCCTTTTCCTGTAGGGAATGCTTTCTCTTCTCTATTTTCCAGCTAAGGCTCACTTTCTCTAATTCAGATTAAGAAAAGAAAAGACAGAGATAGAAAAGTATAATTGACTTAATTTAGTTTAATTAACTGCAAGAGAATGGAGACAATTAGTTAATGCATTGTAATGAATTGAATTATGAAATTAATTTCTCCCACTGGGAGAAAATGATCCCTGTAATGGGAAAAGTAGGTATGGAACCAAAAAATAAAACAGCAGATTGCTTTTCCTCCATGTTAGGTTGACCAATCCAAAGCAACTAGAATTCTAGAGATGCCCTCTGTGGTGGCATTCGATGTCTTGCAGGTGAAGCCTGCTTGGTGTGTTCTAGGGGAAGGCACTGCCCTAAACTTACTGAATGTGGACAAATTCCTTATTTCTGGTAATTAATGTCAGCCTTAATTCAGCCTTTAATGTATAGAAGTCAGTAATGAAGTCACCTGCGGCTCTAAGTGAAATCCTGAAATATCTCTAAGTGAACCAGTGACAGAAATGTATATTTTAAAGAAAACAAAAAACCTCATCCATTCCTTTTAGAGCAGCTTAACACTCTGAAAAAAACCAGAGTTTATATTTTACAATAAAAGAATATCAATTGTATGGATCTTGACTGTTTAACCATGTTATTGAAAATTGAGATCTGCATCTGAGTGAGCTACCATAATAACTCAAAAATAACTTCATTTAGATTTTCTACTTTTTCCAAGAGAAGCAAGTTGGGATGTTTTAAGCACTATTAAATAATTTAAAACATATTTTAAATAACTGAAAAATTCCTACTTTTTGAGTATATAAATAATTTTGCTGGGAAAATCCATTAAATTTTGGAACTGTCTAATATTTTAGGTTTTGTCCTTTTTCTGAATTTTATTTTTCTGTGTGAATCCTGGTGAACAGAAGAAAAAAATCTGGTTACATTAGTATAGTATCATTTTTTTTCTTCTATTATTTAATATGTTTTAATAATTTAATGCAACAGGAAAAACACATGAGGTCACAACATTACTTTCATAATGCAATGCCAACTGAATTCCTATAAAACTACAAATCCTACATTAACTCAGAGTAAATATTAAATCTAATTGTTACTGCTAGGTGCTAGCATTCATTTTGCCACAATCATCTTTCTCTTACTTAAGCTACTAAGCTCTTAAGAACTCCAGTTGCATGCTGCTTGATGGTAGTGGATGATTTTGAGACTGAAAGAGTTAATTTGTTTAAAAATACAATGTTTTTTTTACTTTGGGAGCACAAATCTTCTGTAAGTCTCTGATGTAGAGGGTTAAACTAGAATATTTTTTTTTTTTTATGAAATTTAAGACAGTGTAAAGATATTTGAATGTGTTGAAAGGAAGGGAAAGGGAAATGCCTGAAAAATAGATAATATATATAAAAATACCTGAAAAATTAATACCTGCTGGTTTACTCACTGCTTAAAAAAGGACCTCTTAGCTCTTATTGTTTTCTATTGCCATGGGATGCAGACAAAACTTTTAATACAATTTCATATATAATACTTTTTAAGTTTCAATTACTTTAATTGAAAAAATTATCATACTGTCAGCATAATCATCGGAACGCAACTGAGAATCGATTTTATATTAAAGGGACTGTCACATTCATATCAACTACAGAGAAGTGGCAGCCAGTACTCCAAGGACTGCATTGCAGCACCCACCACAGGCTACCTACAGCACAGAGCAAAACCTGTGTGATACCCTTACTAATACCCTTAGAGACTGCTTTCTGCTTTTTATTAATTTATCACAAAAAAATTGAGTCTGGAGCCACATCAGAGAAAGTTTTCTGCCTTTATGTATGAGATTAATTTCATATGGAGAGCAAAAAATAAAATGTGAGATTTGTAGAAAGTAACTCAAATAATTTCCAAAAGAAATGATGAAACTTTGGTGGAGTGTGTTACATTGGGATTTAGCTAGATGGTGCTAAAAGCTACTTATGTATTGCTTAGGCTAATGTGACCAAAGGCAACAGAATTTTAGGTCACAGGTGAGGATAAATGGGATTATTTTATTTGACTGGCATTTTGATGGTTGATGTTGGTGAGAGGAGTAGGATTCCTTAAGCAAAGCAAAATATCTTCAGTTTTTGAGACAGTGGAAAAATACATCACTGAAGAAACTGTTCTTTGCATAAAGATTGTCAGCTGAGCAGTGAAAGACCTGAACATCTCTTGAGATTTCAGAGGAGATGTCTATAATGGTAGCCTTGAGGAGATAACTGCTTCCCATATGTCTTAATTGCATAAATCTAATTTTGGTACTTAGGCATATAAGTTCATGTTCAATTTTCTATCAAAAAGATGTAGAGACAAACAAATTATCAAAAAAAATCCTTCTGATGATCAAAGCCAGTGTGTTTTTCATAGGATTGACATGAGTGACACAAAATAAGGAAAGATTGTTCAAAAAATTTGGAAACAAAAAAACTTTCTTCAGTTCAAATAAAAGTACATAGATGATAAAAATCAAAGGAAAATTAAATATAAGTTAGCTATTAAAATAAACCAAACCCAAATTAACCCCCAAAACAACAACAAAAGAGGATTCTCCCTGCCTTTTAGTAATACACACTGCTGTCATATTATAAACACATATTTATATGCACCAGATTATTGATGCAAAACATATTGATGCAAAACTTGTTTGAATAACAAGTATTAGACCTGTGGTGGTATAATCACATCCCAGTCAGAACCTTCTTCTTTGCAGAAGAGCATGCCTCAGCTACATGTTCTTTTGCAGAGCTCTGGTTCTAAAGAGGACTGTTACTGGTGTTGGCAGCAGTCAGTATTCTTTGTGCTCGTGCTATCACTTAGATATTCTGCTCAAGATTCTTTAGTCTTAAACTAGTCAGACTTCTCAAGCAGAACAGAGTAAAAATCAATCAGTAGTACACTAAATAGGGTACTGCAGTTGGAAATTTCCTGCCACAGTGTCTTTCAGCAGAAAAAAAATATAATTATGATAGGGAAAATTGTGCATGAAATCTACGTGATAGAAGAAAATGGAAGTGTGAACTTATACACCTAGGAAAAATTGAAACAGCTTAGGCAGAAAGAATTCATTTCCAGCTTTTTTTCTCCCTTCAAAGAAAGAGATTATTTGGTTCAAACCAAAATGTTCACTTGGCATGATCCTGATTATAGGAGAAGTTTGGATTAGATCTACTCTAAACTCTATTCTCAGGAGCTGCAACAGTCTCACATATGCCCATACAGAGAGTTAAACTTTTTCTTCTGGGAGAATATGCCGAAGATGGTGGAGCAGGCCACAGCTTGTTGACAACTGCATTATTTCCTAGAAAAAGATTGTTGAAAAAAGACCTAAGAGAATTAATTTTGTCCATTCGGATAGAATTTCTTGTTCAAAATTTCACACCCAGTTTTCAGCAGGGGAAAAGTGGTTGTCTTGGTATGTATAATTCAGTGTGCAGAGTTTTCTGATCACCAACTATATTATGTTGGTTTAATTTAAATTAACGTTTTCTCCTCACTATACTTTTTTACTTATTCCAGAAAATGTTATGTAAATAAATATTTTGCAACAAAAGCCAGCATATCAAATTTTATAATTTACTTTAATTCATTTTTTTTCCTTAAGGGAATGCAGAAATCCAAACCAGTTCTCCTGTTGAGATTTACTTTAAACAGCTGTTTTCAATTCCAAACTTATCTCTCTCACATGCACGCTCTCCTTTGCTTGCTCTTTTTTTTCTTCCTAGCATTTTTACTTTTCCTCCAAAAATAAAGGAGATAAAAGCTACACTATCCTGTGAAAGCAACATAAATCCCACTAATTGTATTTCTGGTCAGTTTTTATACATATGCAAACATGTAGTCCAAAAGAAAAAGCTTTTTATTTAGCAAAATTAGTTTTAGGAATAGGTTCTTCAGTTAATTAGGTGTTATCCAAACTTCACACATCAATGGATACCAGTAGCATCATTTAGTACCAGTATCTTTGATGTAGATATAATGTAATTTGGAAATACAGTCTGAATATACTGAGAGCATACATAATGATGTCACAGTGAGAAAAGCTCTAGTATTCATTTGAAGATCAGTAATTTCTGACTTAATCTTCTGAAAAAGTCCTTTGGGTTTTCAGTGACATTGAACAAGAAACGATTGGAACAGATTTCAGCAAGATGGCTTCCATTTTGTTTACAAGGAAATTCTAGTCATGGCAAGCAGCTTCAGCACTGAATGGGGTTATAAAAATGCAAGATTTATGTAAATCCTAAGCTCATTCCTATTGCCCTATTCCTTCAAAGATCAGGTATTGCTCTATTGAAGTTTCTGCAAGTTCAGCAGAGACCTCCCACTACTGCAGGTAAATCAGGAATACATGAAAAGACTTCAAGTATCATCACTTAAACTATGAAAACTTTTTTCCTACTCTTTCAGTTCTTTTTCACATCATAGTCAAAGTTGAGCGAACAGATCATCATGACAATTCCTAGACTGTCAATTTTGCAATTCAAGATATGCAAATAAAACTGTCTTTGTAGTTATATTTTCCCTTTCTAATCAAAAGACAGATAGAAGTGTTTCTCTCTTTTCAGCATTTAATGTTTCCAGGAAAGCAAAAGCATGGGGATTCTTCTCCCCATTCACCACTGAAGGAGAATACACAACTCCTAGAAGCAGGAGCATTAGATTGCAGTCTTATACTTTTGCAAGAGGAAAAAACCTCTATTTTTAACCAGTAAGAAGTGATACCTCAGCCACAAAATCTCTACTTAATAACACTGATCAGTCAGAGTGATTCTGGACCACCAATTCCAGTCTTTTTCAAAAAAAACCCACTATGTCTCAGGTAATTTATAAGCTTCCTCAGTAGAATTTCAAACTACAGTAATTCTCATGCAGTTTAGAGAACCTAATCAAAATTTGTATATTTGGCATGACAGCACCCAACCCATGAGCAATTAATTTTATTTTTCTGATCTGGAACACTGACAGTGATATCAGCTCCTCTCCATTTCCAGCTGAATGAGTGGTGTTTAACTGCTTAGTTGAGTTAGCAGGTTTAGTCTGGTGCTGGTAACATGTATTTCAGCAGAGGCATTTGTATTTCTCTAGTGGGTTGTGCAACTTGCTCTGCTCATGAAATTAGACTGCTGTCTATGCCTGAGAGAATTCATTTAAAGTTGGTTTGATTATGTCTAGACTGAACCACAGCCAATGAAGCATAAAATGATTTCAGAAAAAGTTTTGACTTAATAGCTTTCTGGTGAAAATGTTTTCACAGTCACTTGGCCATGAACTAATTGCTGTATTAAAAAGGAGTCCCCGTCCTAGACACAGCAGGATTGTGAAGCCCATCAATTAATCTGAAACCTGCATATCCATCTGACTGCGTGTCAAGAGAAGCAAACAGGAGAAAGAAATTTCTGTGGTGACCAGTGGGAAAAAAAATATGTGAGGGTTTTGGGTTGTACCTGGTTAAAGAGATTTTGATGCATGAGAATTGTGAGACTAAAATATGTGGCAAAGGAGAGATTCTGTTTGGAGTTCGTACTTCAGTTCCTGAAGTCAGCTGATTCAGTTGTGAGAGTTCCTATTAAATTTGTCTTTGGATTTTCTAGGGAGAAAAAATGAAAAAAAAACCTTCTAGAGAGCATTAATCTTACTTGCCCTGAACTATCAAGACAATTTGCAGATTCGCTTCAAAAATAGCCAGCATTTTGGAGTATATGTCAATTTGTTATTGCCATGTGGTAGTTCAGACAATGATGCCAGATGTCTGGGTAACAAAGCATGAGCCTTATGAATGTTTTAAGAGAAAGAACAGAATGAGGACATTAAAATTTAGCTATACACACATGCTCTGTGTGTGGCCAAGGAGCTGGATAGAAACTTCTTCTCTTACAACAGGTGCTGCACCAGACACCACTGCTGCTCACAGGGTACCAGAACTAAGTTTAGAAATTCCTGTATTGCAACTGTTTCCAAGAAAGGATTCCTGAGAGAATTGGTTCACTCTCAGTAGCTGAGGTGTTATATAAAGAAAAAAAATCACTCTTATGTCAGTAGGGGGATGAAAACTCATCAGCAAATTGATATTTTCAATGAAAGGACAAATTTTCTAAAATTCAGGCCACTCCTTTAGGTAACTTTTTAGGTTTTGAGAAACATCTGTTTCTTTCTACAAGAATTAGGCCTCGTGTTTTCATGCATCTGTATGAAAAAAATAAGTGAACCAAACCAAATCAAACTAAAAAATCCAAAATCAACCAACCAAACAAAACCCCCCAAACCAAACCACCCTTCCCCAAAAAAAAGCCCCCCCCAAAAAACCAAACAAAAAGTCCCCAAACATGCTATAGCCTGTCTGAGACAAGTTTCAAGGCAAGTTTCAAAATTTCAATTGCAATGTGTTGGTGGTTTTAAAACCACCTCACTGAGAAAGCAAAGGGTTATAATGACCATGGGTTTTTTTACCCCAAAAATACTTTGCAGTGTAGGCTGATCAAAATATCTCAATCAGCATGTCAAGACTATGTACAGAAATGTTTTATCAGTTCCAAATTTTGCAGATGCTGAAGAAAAACAAAATAAAAATCTCTGACATTTTGCATTAAATTCCAGGAGGTAGCTCAATTATCTCATCTTGGAAGAAAGATTTGCTGTTAATTCTAAGCAATGGGTTATATCTTTTGGAGAGACACCTATTTATTATTCTCTCAATGTCAAAGACATAAATCTCAACAAATATTTTTAATGAAAACAAACCAAAACCACTGCATTTAATTCCAGTTTCTGCTGTTAAACTCTTTATTCAGATCATCTCACCTGTCCTTGCCCTCATTTTGTTGAAACATTCTGACAGAAAGAGAATACCTTTGGGACATACCTGATGTTATGGAATTAGTTAAAGAAAGGTTGGTGGGTATATACTTGTTATGTTCTTAGGGTGGAGGAATAAGCATGTACTCAAAATTTGCTTTCCAGATGATTCTGAGCTTATTCTTTTCTGAAGAAATATTTCTACCATCAAGTTATTAAAACACACCAGAAACGAGTGTGACAGGAATGTGCTGAACAAACGAGGAAGATCAGCTCTTATTAATGAGTATGATTCTGCATATTAAATTTTTCTATTGTGGTAGAAATTTGTGAGAAAGGAAAATTATACAAACACCACAGAACACTGCTAAACAAATTGATCAACTCATTCTGTCATTCTTTTGATAAAGGAGAACACTAACTGACGTGGTGTTAGGGCCCTGAGTATTCTAGTAGATTGCAATGGTCCTAACCATCTTTTCCTGGGACCCCTTCCCCTTCACTCCACACAGGTGAAGAACACTGTTCCTGGTCAATTCAATGCCTCCTGTCCTGGTCTGAGATGTGCTGCACCTATACCTGTGCTCAGATGTCTTTCCTGCTCATGCTGAGAGGGTTGGAATGACCTGAACCAGACTCCTCACCTTGCCTAGGCTGATGGTTTCTGTACTGTTTTTTTGTGCCTCTTGCTATGACCAGCCTGATTCCACACTCTCTGCCTTTGCTGCAGCACTGCACCATGGCTCAGGCCATCTGTGGCTGAACCAGTGCTGCCTTCCCTCTTGAAACAACCCTGTTTCTGCTGCTCCCTGACACATATCTAGATGTCAAGAAATTTTCAGTTTGAGATTGTTGTGTATTTATTTCTCATACATCAAACTGACACAAATAATACTACCATAATTTAAACCTTGTTCACTTCAGGGATTCCATGTGGGATTATTGTTAAACTGGTGGTGTTTCATTTTGGGAGCTGGTTTTCTTCTTAATATTTTTAAGAATAGAATAGAATAGAATAGAATAGAATAGAATAGAATAGAATAGAATAGAATAGAATAGAATAGAATAGAATAGTTCAGTTGGAAGGGACCCACAGTGATGTTCTCACCCAGCTGCCTGACCAGTTCAGGACTGACCAAAACATAAGTGTTTTTTTAAGGGTATTGTCCAAATACGTCTTAGACATGGACTGTTTTGAGTCATTAACCACCTCTCTAGAAGGTCTGTTACAGTGTTGAGCCACCTTCTTGGCAAAGAAATGCTTCTTAATGTGCAGTCAGAACTTCTTGTGATGCAGCTACGAACCACTTCCATGTGTCCTATCACTGGATACCAAGGAGAAGAGCTCAGCACCTCCCTCTCCACCTCTGCTCCTCAGGAAGATGTAGAGAGCAGTGACAATATTCCCCAGCCTCCTTGTCTCTGAGCAAGACAAATCCAAAATCCCTAGCCACTCTCCAGAGAACATTCCTACCATCACTGTCACCAGCTTTCTTGTCCTCATCAGGGTGCATTCAAGTACCTTTAATATTAAGTAAGAAAAAAAAAGACATCTTTTAAGAAAAACACCAATTTGCTTTCCTTCTGATCATGCTTTCCATGTATTCTCCCTTCAAGTCTATCTATCAAATAAAAATAAAACAAATTTCTTCATGATGATTGAGAAGCTCTAAAATGCTATTCAGTGTCTTTCTCCATATATTTCAATGTTGTCCTTTAATGAAATGAGGGTTATAATTTGGTTATATGGCTCTGTAGAGGTTCTCCTATTTACCTCCTCAGCTAGGTGCTACATCCAAACCTTTTTGTCTGACAGTAAACTCACTATTTTTATTTAAAAAAAAATTAGAAATCTGGATATTCAACTATTAAAAAAAAATCTTTATCATTCTACCAGGAGAAAATGCATCATGAACATTTCCTTCTGTTGAAACTGAAGACCTGAAATTAAAAATCAAAAATGATAAATATATGTTTGCTTTCAACAACTATGACTTTTATTTTAAAATGACTGCCAGCCAGATTCCTTGAGCATCTAGATGCAGCTTGCTCAGATATTTTTCCATGATCTTGTGCCAATGTTGTGAGTTTCAAATCAAGTTCTTTTTTTTTTCTTTTTATTTTTTCCCCTGTGTGTTTATAGGTTTTTAAAATTAACACTTCTCCACTTCTCTTCTTTTTCTCTTTAATAATTTGCCAGTTCTAGTGGTCTACATGTCAACAACTGGACCTGTTTATTTCCCAGGAAGAGATGGAAAAAACTAATAGTTGTTGGAAGGTCTCCTCTTCTCTTCTTTGCCTGAGGCAGATAGATTGTAGTATACGAAAAACTTGATGGTGGCAAATTCACAAAAATTATTTGAAATTAAGAAGCTCCTCCATATTCCCAACAGGGGTATGTACAATTTTTTGTAACATGCAGGTATTTAGATTTACAAGCAAAGATGTTCTCTGGGATGGTATTCATTCAGTCTATTCTTCAAATATCTAAATAGTAACCAAGACAAATAGTTAAAACCAGGAATCAATAGCTCCAGATTTTTATTTAGAAAAAAACCATAGATGGATTACAGTCCTAGTATTTTCTTATCGATGTTTTTTTTCCATATCCTAGAGATAGTGAAAACACTATGACAATCCAAAAACTTGAAATAAACTAGGAGAAAAGGCTGTCAGTTATTCAGACACATATACCACAGAAACTACTTTCTGCCTCTGATATAGTCAAGATTTTCTGAAAAGTTACAGAGGATGTATTGTCGCTGAGCTAATTCAATTATCACTGTTTTACATACTTACAATTCCATGTGCTGTGTTGTAAAACACACTATACTGTCTTTGTTCCAAGGACACATAGTGACTATGATGTTATTTTACTCTCAATGGTATTGGAAACCTTGAATTATGACTCATGTACCTTATTGTGTCATGTGTAGACAACAGAAGATATCTACCAAAGCAGAAACTTTCTATAACATAAATATGCATATATAAAAGTATTATAAAAATTGAGTTATCAAATTATCTGGGTTCCAGATACAATAATTTTGTGGACTGAAGTAAAAAGAGAAAGAGCTCCTGAAAGACCAACTAATAGACATCGCACAAGGTATTTACTTAACAATTTCTGCTCATAGATAGTTCTTAAATAATGTTCTCCTATCCAGGGAAATTATCCAGGATACACTGTTTGAAATTTTCCTGGAATAACTTTCCTTTTTCCGGTAATGACATTTTATTTCAAATATGAAGCAATACTGTTAAAAAATAATTTGTCTGATCAAAATGCTCAGTGATTACTATGGAACTAATGCTTTTTATTCAAGAGAGTTCCACCACTATTTAGCTACGCATTTTTACAGCTATTACCTTTCTCTTTGAAAACAGAGGAAGCTGCTGAAAACTAATAGTTTTCATACTTTTGTTACTCTACCAAAAAAGAGCCTCCTAAAAGGCCCCAGCAGCTTCTTTAATAGATTTTGTAGACAGGCTCTCCTCATTTTGGCCAAAACCTCACTTTTAATGTTCTTGTGTTGCATCTATATAGAACAGCATATTAAGAACAAAAGTGCTGGTTTTTTTTTTTTTTTAATTTAGACCCTATTCTGAGTGATATACTAGAGTCTCTCTCTCTGTCATTGAAAAAAGAAATTCCTTTTTAATGTTGTTAGGAGGCAATTTTGATCTTATTCTTTGATTTAATTGTTGCCACTACTTCTGTGGCAGTATCTCTACCATTGTTTCTCTCTGACAGATTAAGGGAAATCCCTCCTACCCTAACATTATGTGAAATCTTCTTAATGACTATGAACTCATTAAAACAATTTTGATTTTAGCAAGCCAATTTGCAATCCTCACCAGAGAAACTTTTTTTTATAACCACCCCAAATAACTACCATAATATCAATCCATTTGTATACCCATGAAGGATTCACCATCTCGCTAATGTCAGTGACTAGTAAAAGACAATCCATTTTGGACAAAATTATCTTTCAGTGACCTCTGTCCTTCTGGATTTTTAGGATTTTTTTTTAAATATTTTCCTCCCAAAATCAAATTGTTCAGGTGATTCAGGCAACAGTTATTGAACTAGACAAAAACAAAGCTGGACTATTTTTCATAGAGAAGACAAGCTGTATTAATTTTAAAAAATTGCTTTTAATGTCGCTGTGTCATATGTAATAAATAAAAGTGTCTTTCTGCATTATGGTGCTAATAAAAATATTTTGATATGGCAATCAATACCTGAATGTGGAACATTGGCATTGGGGAAACTAAAGGATAGTACGAAGTTTTAGTATTTCTACTATTCATTTAATCTATTTAGTAATAGTTATTCTATTTCTTTATAATTTCATCTTTAAAGTTACTTCCTTTTTCTCCTCTGAGTCTTTCACGCGACACATTGTAGAAAAGTAAATATGCTAAGTGATGTCCCATGACTAATATATGTGGAACTTAAAGGAAGAACAAGTGTTCTCCAGAAGCCTCTAAAGCAAACAGAAGGGGAATCTAATGCAAAGCATTTTAATCTTGTAGTGACAAGTATTCTCATTTGATGATTCATTTTGTAAAGCCTCTATTGAATGGACTCATCAAAACACTTTGAAAGATATCTAAACACATTAAGATTTGAAAACACAAATAGAATCATAAACACTTGATTTGTTTTCATTCTTTCTGCTGTTCAGGAAAGCAATTAATACTCTTAATTGGGGGGGGGTTTGTTTGTTTGGTTTTGTTTTTGTAAACAGGTCACGGGTATTTCTGTTGCCTAAATACTGTTACCCATATTAATTTTGACAATTCCCTACTGGATGAGAGGCTACACAAACTGTATTTTAGAGTACAGTTCAATTTGCTAACATAAGAAATGTCAGAACGCAAAGCAGAAATTAGAAGAAGCAAAAAGTAACATGTGACACAACAGGAAGATATACTGGATACTGAGCGGGAAAAGTTGTTCAGTTCTAGCTTGCATTCTGACATTCTTTTTTCTCTTTTATAACTCTAAACAATTTCAAATTATTGATTAATGATATGTCTGAGGTCCCATTAATCTAGTCTCAATAAACTGTCCCATAATGAAACTGCCTGTAATATCTCAAAGAAACTTGCTTTTTTGTGGCACAATACAGTCATTTCAGTAGAACAGAATTTATGTGCCAGGTCATCAGGAGCAGCAGAATTTCTTTATAAGCTGGAATCTCGAGTATGGGTCCTTCAAATATTCCCTATTTATATAATTTTCATCAAGTATGAACAGAAAGCCATTAAGAAACAGCAGAAAAATGTTCAAGTACCCATAGCAGTCAAACCTTAAGGTTTATAGCAAAGGGAGATCCACTGGGAGATGATGGCATCAAACAATACTTTCTTAAAGCAAAATCTGACACTGTTTACCTATTATTCTCATTTTTAAGGCAAACTCTGTAATCCAAATTTAATATTTTAATGCCAATAAGATTTTCTTTTTCGATTTTTAACTTAAATTTTGAAATTGTGCCAGCAGTTTCCTTAATACTGTCTCCTTTAGTGAAAGCAAACACACATGCACACTTAAGCTTTGTGTAATCCACAAAGCATCTGTCAGATGGTGAATTCAGGATGCTGATGGACTGGCACAGAGGTCAATGACCATACATTTCATGGGCTCCAAAGACAATGACATATGAAGATTATGGCTATGGTCATGGCTAGCTTAGAGACAGTAGATTCACACATTCATACTTCCAGATGCACATGATTATTGCAAAAAAACATAAGATCAAACTCTGTTTTTAACTTTTTCCTGTATAGAGTTTGGTATTTAGTAACTAAATATTTTCATTACAATTTAAATCTTATGCACTATTTTCTGTACAATAAAAATTTTAGAATGTCATCACACTATTAGCTTCTTATAGAATAAAAAAAGAATTGTAAATCTACTCAATCAGGATGAATGTGTGATCTTTATTTCTACCTAAAAATATATTTTGTTATTTTTAAAGATTAATTTTTAGTAAAGGATTTCTCATCTCATATATTTAGCTTCTGGCAAGCTTCAATTTATTGATTTCAGTTTTCTATTTAATTAAATGACTCTTGATGATTATGTCAACATCCATCAACAGACTTCATCAAAAATATTCTGGTTTTCAATGGTGTCTTATTTTGAGCTAATGCTTGAGTTTTTAAATAAGGAAACTAATCAGGTCTCCATAAGAAAAAAAAAGCTGTTAGTTGATTCGATAATTACAACTTTCAAAAGAGAATAAATATCATCCTAAAATGATGTATCCTATTGGTAAGTCATGCTGACGATATCCCTAGAGAAACAGCTAAGAGGTGCCAATCAGATTAGCGAAACTTTGTGTTTGCCTGTTCAGCACTCTATCTCTTGGGAATTCACAGCATTTACTTGGACACATCAAATGTCAAACTTTGCTCTGTGTTGCAACAAATTAGTTTTTTTTTTAAAACTCACCAAAAAATGTTGTTTCGGGCAAATTTTCATTTTCACTGAGTTCTCATAATTCAAAAATGTCTTTGCTATCATGTGATCCATGCTCTAGGGGGCCCTGCTTGAGCAGGAAAGTTGGACTACATGACTTCCAGTGTTGCATTCCAGCCTTCCCAGTTCCGCAATTCTGTGAAATTCTGTACACAGTTTGGGTTGTTACATCATTAAAGACACAGAAAATAAGTAGGGTTAAAATTTATAAAATCATTGTAACAACTTTGGACTGTTCAGCTTCTAGGTGAAGACAATAAATGGGGGAAAAAGTTCCATATTTTGATTTCTAGTTCCCCTAAAAATAGGTAATGCCAGGAACACGTGGGATGAAAATTACAAGAAAGAAAACACAGATAGCTAAGGAGAAAAGAAACAAATAACAAAACCTGATGGGAAGCATTGAAACAACTTTATAAATATATTTTTATTGATTCAGAAAGACCTAAGGTAACATTTCAAGCACAAATCATTCAAAAGGATGGACATTTAAAACATGACAGTAAAAGAGATTAATGATTGGGAATTACAGGCCTAATACACTAAATGTGTTTGTCCGGCTTCACTTCAAAAAGCAAACTAAATATATTCCCATCCTTTCTTCACGAGATCTGGGAGGAAAAAACCCACAAGTGAGAGTGCCCTTCTTCTTCCTTATTGTTTCTTCTGTCTCTTTCCCTCAGTTATGACCTTCTCTTTGTTTTGTATTTGTTTCAATTTTATTTCTGTATACAGAATGCATCTTTATCTGTAAAATCACCATGTGAAAATGACTGAACTATATACTTGAACAACAATACTTTTCAAAGATCCATGATTTTATTATTTTTGAGATGGAAGCAAAAGGGCCTTGAAATTCTCCAGAAGTATAATTTTACTTGTTAGCTCTAAAATATAATGTGAGGTAAGGCAGTTTTAAACCTTTTAGTCTTAGTGACCTTGAATATTGACCAAAAGACAATTACTTTTTGATACCTAATAGCTTGTAGGCATTTTTATATTGCATGTAATTTTTTTTTTAATGGAAAACCAGTTTGTTCCTTCAGATTTAAGATAGAATGAGTCAAATTTTAGGAATTAATATTAAGAAGTAAGGTTTGATTTCTATCATAATATGGCAATAATTTGAATGCAATAGAGTTGTTAGAGATTCTCTCTCAATACTGAATATAATGGAAAATGTAAAAATGATAGACCAAGTTGGGTGTTAGGCAATTACTGCAAATGATAGATCAAAAAGAATAAACTTCTGCTCTGTGTCTGCCTTGTGCAGCAAAATGTGCAAGAGGGAGGCTTCTCCAAGCTGAAGAGGAATACAAAGATTTCATAGCAAAGGAAAAAAAAAAATTGCTTAAGCTGTGCCATAAGCTCTAGTGAGCTATTTGTCAACCCTGTAAAAAAGTTTGAGAATGCTCAAAAGCTTTGTGAACATCAAAGAAAAATATAAGGATTTTTGAGTTATGTCCTTCTGCATGCTAAAACCACGTTTTAGTGCAGAAATTGAAAAGACATGCATTTTACCACATCAGAAATAGTATTTTCCCTTTTGGCTAAGCACCAACAAAGCTTGGATCATTCTTATGTATGTGATATCTGGATTGTTCTTATGTATGTGATGAATCCCTATATTATTTCCTAAATCAGACAACCATATTTAAAGCAAAAAAGGCTGAAAAAATTCAAACAAATAAAATCAACGTGTTACAATATTCCAAATACATTTGCCTAGGTTTTCCCATACATCTGACTTAGGTCACAGGTTTAATAAAGAAAACCTATTAGCAAAGTGAAAGGCATTAACCTCTTTTGCCTTTTACTGTGACAGATGAAAATACATTTATCAGGAAGCACTGTCCTCTAAACTCTCATACTTGATGCTCTTACTTGCAATACACACTCCTTCATTAAACTTTACATCTTTCAGCCACACAGCTCATTCTTGAACTTCAGCAAATCCTTGACATAAAGACAACGCTGTCTGCATTTGCATCAGTCTTTCAAGAAACTCCTTAACAAGAGGACTTTGACTCAATTTTCAAGCTTTTTTCTAGGTTAACTTATGAAAATGTACAAAGTCTATCACCATGAGACAAGTGAAATGCATAAAACACCATAATGACCATTAGTACTAGAATTGATGTGTCTTGATATTTTGTAAAAGAATATACCATTTAAAAAATTAATATTCTGTACAAGCCCTAGAGAAATGTCTGAACAAAGAGCAGTAATATATGTTGTTCCACAGAAAATCAGCATTAGGTATTAATCAATGAGATATTCAGTATGTTATTTAAAAAAATGGGAATAAATGTTTTAATTTGGGCTGTCTTTAAAGCTATTTTAAAGTCATGTTATGCAACTACAAATACAACCATGATATGGCAACCAAACAAAGACTATCACATGATTTTTGCAAGTTTAGTGTTTCATTTGGTCATGAGAGATTTAAGGGGAATTTTACAGACAATGAATTTAGGACCAGAAAAAACATTTGTGGGATACGATATCTGGATATTTTTCCCTCTGTAAGCCTTGTATGTCTTGGTACTGGATGTAGGGATAGTCAGTGTATCGTATCTTGGCATTCAAAGACAATACAACTGAAATACAACAGAGGAGTTTATTTTGGATGTAACAAAGTATAGTTACAAATTTCAAGAATTTCTAGTTTTGAAAAAAATCAATGCAAAAACATATAGGTTGAACAAAGAAAAAAAAATTTAACTTCATAATGATCAATAAACTTTTTAGAAGTGTCTTTCTAAAATTTCCCCTTAAAACATATTTCCCTACATTAAAATGTTTGACTAAACAAAGCAATTAAACTTTCTTTTTTTAGAAAGTGTCAGAATTAGTCTCTTATATCCTTATTCAGACACCTAAGGAAATAATATAATTTTCATTCATGCTGAGTACTCATTAAATAGGAATAGTCACAAGCAAGTATAAGATCAGCATGTTGGAAAACATTAAACCACTGGTTAGGAATGTTTAGAGCCATTTAAGGTACTTTTGCCATTCAGCTTAATGTAAGGAAAAAACCCAAACATAGGATACTAGACTAAGCAGAGAAAAAGTGATCTTTCTTATGAGTTCTATATTTAACATTTATGACCAGGGAAATATTTTTGTTATTGATACAGTGATTATAAAATGGATCCAGAACCAGTGTTTGTGTTTCATTATAAACATGATAGCTATGTAATATTCTCTCTTAGGTCTAATAATTTCTAAAGGCACATTGTTTCATCAAATAAATGACCTGAATGAGTTATGCAACTCAAAGAGAATAGAGGCAGAGTTTTACAGTCGTGTTATAATCAGAACTAGTTGGTTTGAAAATTAGGAAATAGATGTCAATCCATCCCACACCAACTCGGTCTATAAAGTCAAGTAAGTATGTCCATACACTAACTGTGAAATTACATATCTTTGCAGTGGGATGAAAAAGATGACAATTTTGCAAAAACAAGACTGAGTGTCAGGAGCAAAAGGGAGCGTTTTGAATTTATAACAACTCAACCTTATATCCATATTTAAAATTTTCTTTTTTCACAACAATCTGTGGCACTGTATTTCCAGGTTTTATCCCTGTATTTCCAGGTTTTATCCCTGGTTTTATCACATTTATCATGACTGAAATCATGCTGTTCAGAAAACCATGTTATTCTGCAGAGAATAAGTGATATGTAGTGTATAGGATAGAAATCTTTTCACCAAATTCCTGGAATTATTAAGTATCCAGGGCAGTTCACAAATACAGTGAGATATTCAATACAGAATTTTTCTGTTGGAAAATAGTAAAAATAATAACTTCTGTTCAGAATCTATCTGTCTTAATGACAGGAGAAGACCAAAGCAATTTGTTTCATTGGCCTAATTGTCTTCCCCCACTTGATTTGATTCTTCTCTTTAGTTTCACAATTAAACTGCTGTTAAAGTTGTTCTACATTATGCAAGTAATTGGAAATAAGAATATTATGAAGACCAGAGAGGGAGATGTAGAAAAATAAAAATTAGGTATTAAAGACTTTAAAGTTGAGGGAAGTGTTTGACTGTCTTCTCGTCAAGGTGAGTATATACCATGGTAATTATGAAAAGTCAGCAGAGCATGCTTATAAAACCTACAAGGATCAGAGCAGAAGCAGAAACAAGTGTTTTTATGAATATCAATTCCTAAATTGCCTCTGAGAGCTTTTTCAGTTTGTGGACTAGATTGAAATTTTGCCTTTATTCACACCCTTTAAAACTTATTTATTCCCGCAGCCTTCACTATTGTATTCAATACATAAGAAGTGTTAGTGTTCTAACACTCTTTACTGGGAGATGTGTTACAGGTAGATATTCTCACTACACTAATTTTGCAAAATTGTATTTATTTACAACATCTACTTTTGCAGCTTACTGATACAACACATCATCAAGACCATTATTTTTTTTTAATCTAACTCTTAAGCAAAAGCTTAGCATATACTTTTTCTAGGTAGATAGATGCAGAAATATTCTGACATATTA
>JANIJU010000002.1:41283975-41341247 GCA_025504685.1 Leucosticte australis
AATAGAATAGAATAGAATAGAATAGAATAGAATAGAATAGAATAGAACAACATTTCTGTTGAAAAGGACCTACAACAATCATCCAACCGCCTTATCAATTCAGGGCTGATCAGGTCAGCACGTGTTGTAACTGTTCAAATGCCTCTGAAAACTTTGACAGGCCTGGGCCATTAACCACCTCTCTAGGAAGCCTCTTCCTCTTCCAGGATGTTTGAACACTCTCTTGGCAAAGAAATTATTTCTAACGTGCAGTCTGAACCTCCCCTGACACAGCTTTGAACCATTCCTACATGTCTCATCCCTGAATTGTAGGGAAAAATGTTCAGTACCTCCCTCTCTGCTTTCCCCTCCTCAGGAAGCTGTAGAACAATGAGATCACCTCCTCTTCCTCCCACAGTGTCCTTGCTGCCCTCCTCTGGTTGCATTCAAGGACTTGAACAGTCTTAAATTGTGAGGTCCGAAGCTGCACATTGAAAATAAGACTGCACAGCACTGAATGAAGATGAATGCATTGCTGCTTATGAATAAAAGATAGATTAACACTAACTTTAGCTTGCAATTTTTTTTCATACAGAATTTTCAGCTATCTCAGGAAAAGTTAATCTATTTAAGAGACTGCCTTCTGTGTTGTAAAAGCTAAAAGTCTCAATCACTCTTAAATGCTTCAGGATTCTTTGTAATTGTTTCTTTTTAACTGTAAGTACAGAAACTTAAGGAGTTGGGGCATCCTTCATCTTTCTAACATCTTAATCTTTTATAGGGATTTTGTTTGCTTCATTTTTTTTTCAGATATATGTATCTTAGTATTATGTTTTAAAATTGTTGAAAATTGAAAGGTTCCCCTCAAAATTTGCTTTAACTGTAGACAGTTGGAACTAACTGTGGCTATTACCGTATTTCTACGTGGCAATTAAGATGTAAGCTGAACTTGAAGAGTGGTGTTACCTATTTTTGCTTGAAAAATGCCTGAGAAGAACAACCAGGAGAAGTATGTGCTCTACCATGTAGAACTCAAACCCCTCAAACCTGAAGTAGTCATCCAGTGGCCTCCACTGACTAGTGGAGGTAGAGGTGTGTTCCTAGTTGGTCCACTCTCCAGCAGTACCACCTCAGGCAGACAGATATCACAGTAAATTGTATCTTCTGGAAAAAACAGGTAAAAAGGTCATACCTGGGGGGAATGAGGAAAGTGACTTGTGTTTCTCAGTAGTGAAAGCTCTACAGTGTCAGCTAATGGACTTTCAAATATGCAAATCTGACTGTCCATGATGTTGCAACCTAGGCAACCTGTTTTATAATGCTCATCTCTCTGTGACCCAAGTCCCAGGTTTATGAAGAACAATTGCCTGACTGGGGAGGAGCAGTTAGGTTTAATAGTTCTTTACCTGGTGATTGGCAACCACTGGACAGCACAGACAATCATGCAAGTGAGTATAGTGATTTGTAGACTGTTAGTCTGGCATATCACAATCATTCACCATACCTGCTAGGTAATGGATATTGAGTCATCATTAATTGCATGCAGAGAAAGCATTACAGGCTTTTCATCATCCACAAAAAGCTGATTGCCTTTAGTATTTACTGAAAAATTGGTTTGTATTACATATTTCTATTTCAGGGTCATTGAAACGTGTCAGTTCCTATATCTCACATGCATTGTTCACACATATCTTGTTTCACAAACCCCCCAGAACTTTGTATAGAAAATAAGGGTTCATCCCACTCATAAAAGTCAGTGTTTTAAACTAATGATAGGGAGAAAAAAAAGACTATCTCAAAAGATAAATCAACTCATTATAAACACACTTCTAAAAAGTCTTTGGATGATTTAATGTCTGCAGAAACCCTCTCCACTCACTGACAAAGGACACTGGAAGAAAAGATTAGAAGTAGGGGATTAGAAGTCAAAATGACAACCATCTAACACGATGCAAGGTGATTAGCACCTTGGGAGCACTGGACACTGATGAGTCACGGAATCAGGAAGTTTGTCACCAGCTGTGAATTCTAACACAAGATACTCTAACAACATAAATGCTGTCTTTTTCCTTCAATGGGAGTGGGAGAGCACAAGGCCATTTGAATATTGGTGATAATACTGTTAGACTGTGTTCCTCAAAACTACTTTTATTAAATTCTCAGAAACTATTCTATAATGAATAAAATTGACAGCAAAATAGGTATGTGTATATAAAATCCCTCTTTCAGAAACACACACATGCAGTTAAGATGAAAGTTTCTGCTTCGTGTTAGTTTTAGCAAAGTTGAACAACAGCGCATCAGGAGTTTCTAATTATATAAAACATAACATGATGTGTGTTTAGAAAAAAAAATTATCATACATGTAGTCCATACTTCTATGATAGCTAACAAAATATAATCTAATATCTTTTCTAAATGAAGACAACATTTGGAAATTCTAATGAAGTTGCCTGACTGTTATTATATAACCAGACAGAATTGCAACCCATTGAAAAAAATCTACCATAAGGAGAAAATAATTATAAAAATTATTATGAGAAAATTCATCAGTATAACAGACTGTTCAAATAAATGCTATTGAATTCTTTAAATTCAGCTGCTCCTTGAAAAGATATCACAGACACACTATCACTGTATATCACTGTACGTCAAATCTTGAAAGAAAAAGGGATTTATAAAACTACAAAAAACACGAGCCTGAAAAGCACAGAAGAAATATATGGTGACTTTTAGCAGAGGGAGACAGAGCAGGTAACAGAGCATGGTCCCACCCACAGAGGCCACAAATCCCTTCTGAAGTCAAGCAGAGCAGGGCTGTGTGTGCGCCCATGTCTGTGTTTGCTCATTTGTGTGCGTAACCTTCTTGGCCTTTTTGGGAGGTCTGCATGGAACTCATTATTTGTTGCCCTGTTGATATTGATCTGTAGTGTACAGGCCACTGACAGTTAATTATGTGTCTTTGACAAATTAATAAACCACTTTAATCTATTTCAATCCATTCTGAATTAAAGTAATGCTTAGCTAATTCTGGTAAAACTAGAACACTGAGCTAATCAAGTTTGTCTGCTGTATTCATTACTGGCAAACAGTCAATGACACAAAATATGCATAACCTACATTCCTTGAAGGGATAAGCTACTTAAAGGGATAAAGTTCAGGCAGAAGTTATTTAGCTGTTCTTATTTTACAGAAGGTGTTATAATCTAGGATTTTGGTTTCAACTCGTGTGGTGAAGAATCTGCTCAATGTTATAGCAAAATGCTAAGTGAGATTCCATCAGCCAAAACACAATTTCATAAAGGGAAATATTTTTCAAAGTAGTTCTGAATGCAAATTTTATTACATCCTAGTTCTTTTTTTGGCTTTATGATGAATTTGAATTAATAAGTTTATATATATATATATATATATATATATATATATATATATATATATATAAATTATATATATGTTCTTGGGTATTTTATCACCTCACATTATCAGATGTTTTTGAGTTCAATGCAATACCACTCAGCTTTTTTCTAGAAGAATTTTACAGACACATATGTGTAACCCCTGCCACTTATGTATAAAAACAACTTTGGAATATTCTTGGATTTAATTTATTGAAAGGTTGATCATAACGAGCTGCTTGGTGTCTATATATATGTAGCTTAGGATACCTATTCTGCTTCAGGAACAGTACAGTGTTTATCTGGGTATCAGCTATAAATACTTTCACATTTACAATCTGTTAATGTGCTTCTGCAGTATGATTGTCTCTCACTTTAGGAGGTATAAATTTCCATATGCTGGATCACATTTTCTACAGGTTAGAATAAAGAAATTTACTAAATTTACCATACAGACTTTAAATTAATAAGAATTTGTATATTGGTCACATTTATTATTTGGTGCACATTCAGGAATTTATCAACAATTTTTAATAATTTGATCTGGTTTGAGTTCTTTGGTGGTGTGGGCTTTTTTTGTTTGTTTTGCTTTGGTTTTTTAAGTACACTTTAAGTACATCTCTATCCTATATTTCTCAATGATCTGATACACTGCTGAAATGAATAACACAAGCAGACCCATTAGAGATGGAGCAATATCTCCTCATGTGACATGAAATAACAATTGATCATGCTAGAATCTATCAAATTTGAAACATATACCTTGTCCTGATCTAAACCAATCTGTGTTTTTTTAATAGTCCAGAAAATACAGGACTGTAATACAGATGAACAAAGGTTTACAGAGGACTAGAATCAGTTTGTTCCCTGTGATGGTTATCAGCAGGTATAACATCAGTAATTCTTGCTACTTCATGCAAAATTATGATACCACTTGTTCTGAGAAAATAAAATAATAAAGATCATAACCACTACACACTAAGCCATATAAGACTCCTCTGTTCTACTCTGCTTCTACTATGTTATTTTAAAGTTTCCTGTCTCAAGTGTCTAAGCATTTGTATAAAGGTATCGTGGGCTGTTTGTAGCACAGAACAGAACAAACTTGATGCAGAGGCAACAATGAACATGAGGGGAGAAAGGATCTTGCAGAACCTTGCTCTTTCACTGTGTCACCTCCTGCCCCATTGTTCTGCTCACAGGAAAGCTCTGGAGACATCTAAGCTATTAACACTTGCTTGTGCCTTGCTCTCTAGCCCTGAGCATAGCTGCACACACTGACTATATACTGTGGGCTACATTTAGAAGTGCTTTAGCATCCATGACAGTTTTCACATGAAAACCATTGATATGGAAGGATACCTGCTCCATGCCTTGTTCCCACACTGTCCTTGGAAGAGCACTATTTGTCCTGGCCCAAAGATGTGCTGAGGATTGTTCTAACATTCAGAGTATGCACAATTTTTAAACTTCAGTATTTTTACCCATGACTTGATACTATTTATTTTACTTACATACAGATTTTTTTACAGCTAAATTCCCTGAAATTATGCTGTTGTTTTCCAGCTCCATAAAAACTCAGGATACTAAAATAAAATGTCCCACTTTATTTGATTACTCCTATCTGTGCTCCTCTGATGTCTCAAGTCTTACTTCAGCTGATAATTGGTTAATCCTGTGAGCAGTTGATTTCAGCATTTGGGTATCACTAGAGGTGTGGAATACAAACTTTACATTTAAGTAGAATATTTAGGAAGGCATGTTCAACACAACATTATCATTGCCAATATTTTTGAACAATAAGACTTATCATATGAAAACACAAATCCCAAACCTTTCCTGTAGCATAGGTTTTTAACCACTCTCCAGAATTCTGGTAAAAGAGTCTGAGAAAAGATTTCTTTACAAAATCCTTCATTTTCCAATTCAAATTGAAGTGTTTAGGTGTTTTCTCAAAAGAAGATGAATAGAGAAGAACATTTTTTTAAAATTTATATTATGACTACAAAAACTCATTGGCAAATTAATTTTAGGTAATTAGTTTTGGTTTTCGCATTTTTTGGGTGGGGGTTATTTGGTTGGTTTTATTTTGTTTCAATTTATGTAGAAACAAGATGTCTTGGTATAAAACATAAACATCTTCTCCAATTTGTCTTTCTAAATTAGAGAGGTCTGTCTCTCCCTAGAAATTTGGGTAAGTTGGAAATATCCTGTTCTATGAAACACACTTCGGGTGTTTCAGGGTGCTTATCACTTTTGTCTATTTTGTACATTTCCTAAAACACAGAATAAAAGAGACAAATGCAAAATAAGACCATATAAATGTGCTGGTTTTAAGGATAGTTTGTGATTATGTCTATGATTTTGGTTTTGAAGCTTGTCCCTGAGTGGAAAATGTGGAATAGTCAGGATTTACTTGTGATATGTATTCAAATTATAAACAAATATCCTATTTGGTCAGTGTGCCTCTTAAAATTTGATTGCTAACAACAATAATGTACTAACATAATATTAATTTTTTTTAATGTTAAGATGTTAGTCTTCATGGCGCAGCATTGTGTTAAAATAAGAAAACTCTTAGAGAGTTAAAATGGAAATATCTAACATAAAAGTAACTGTACAGCTGATCTATAGTCATGGACATGATGAACTTCCAAGTTCATTTTCTCTTCTTTGTGGTCAAAATATTTCACAGGGCAACTTATTGTTGCTGTGTATATGTGTATGCTGAATGAGAGTCCAGCACTCATATTTGTCCTTGAAAAAATCTGAAACTGTTACCACTCCATGAAGTCCTCTTCAATTTCCTTCCTAAATTGTATTGTAAGAGAACTTTTTCACATCTGTTAAGACCTGAGCTGTGTATAAAAACACAAGTTTACAAGTTGAAAGCACAAGAAGGAGTAGAAGCATTAAAGCTAGTAAAACTTCTTCTGTTGGCCTTTAAAATTCCCAACCAGAAATGCCCATTAAACTAGATATACAGTTTAAAATATTCTGTAATCTCATCATTTTCTGAATCCTGCACAGATAATTGCAAGTTATCATCCGGCATATGGGATTACTGTAGCAGTCCATATGTTTTGTAACAGTTGGTATTCAAATGAAATTTGCAAAGTCAGATAAGAAGGTGGCCGAGGCAACAAAGCCTGATTACTAGCAGCTACAACAAGCTGCTGGTTCCAACTCAAAATATTTTCATTTCAGTTTGTTAGTTTAAACTGAATTGTATTAACCTGTTTTACAACTCCAAAAATGTAATGACAACATGGGCTTGTATTTATCCAATAAGCTTAAGTCCCAATAAGCTCAACTTGAAACACTGCAGATGATTTGAAGGAGGCTATTTATTCTGTTTTGTTTACCTAAGCCGTGGCCTTATAAGCTATCTGTGATGTAGATTTGTCAGTATGCCTTCATGGGATCAAAAATATTACTGTTCTGGAGAAGCACTGGCTCAATTCTAAACTCAAAATGAGATGATGCTTCATGCTACTGCATACTTCAAGTACAAAAGGTCTGTTTCATTTCCATCTCAAGTTGCTCTTTCACTTTCAGCTCTTTTCTGACCCTTTTCTTCTGTTTGCTCTGTGTTTCTAAAAAGCTATGCTGCAATCCTTCTGACAGATGTTTTTGCTCATTTAAAGCTATGTACCTTACTCTTTAAACTCAAATCACTGTTAAACTTTTGAAGGGGATATCTTGATCATCCCTACTTCCTGCACTTAGATTTGCATCAGAAACTCTTCTCTGTATACATCTACTCTATAAATTTAGTGTGAAGGATATTGGGTGTTTTTTCAACTCCTATTGTGGAGAGGGAGATTTTTTTTCAGGGAGGGCCTTGTTTTTTTCCATTGGAAATTGCCTCCCATTTTTTGTGCCTTACAGTGTGCTCTAGAGTGCACCTCTGATATGCTCAAAGCAATTTTCTTCTTCGTGGAAGGAAAGTTAAAATTAATTCTCTCTGTGTATGTGCCTAAGATGGGAAACTACTGTGAACTTGATTTCAGCAGACACAATGTGGATCAGAGTCCTAGAATGGTAATAAATCACATTTATTGTCATTCAACTGGTATCTATCTATATTTTCACTGTAGCAGCCAGGGTGAATATGCGAACTGGATTCCCTTCAGCACAAGTTAACACAGACGATGGTCTCCAGATGCATTCCAACAGCTATTGGGTACCTGAGCAGGGGATCAGGCAATACTGCAAAATAAAATTTTCTTGGTAAATATTCAACTGTTTCTTTCAACTGTTTACTAAGACAATAGAATTCTACTCTCCCAGATCTTCACCTAAGCCATTGACACTTTAGGGCCCAAATAAACTTCTATTATCTTAGTCAGTAAATGGCATTTGCTGATTCAAAAGTTACTCTTGATTTCCTTTACAATTGGTAAACAGAGGATAACACAGGTGCCTGCCTCTACTGACAGTAAAAGGTATTTTAATTAAATATGTTGTCAAATAATCTACTTTGGTTAGATGGCTGAAGTAAGCTGGAACGAACCCAAGCTAGTTAAGGCTTATTTGGGAACAATGTGGTAGACAAATAAGAAACACAATTTAAGGTAAGGATTTTCCTTTATTTGAAGAAATTCTCAAATAATTGGAGACAGTCTTAAGAGGAGGTTTTAAAGCATTGCAAAGTTGTCAAAGTCCTTTTTCAGAGTCCCTTTTATTTTCTGCAATTGCACTTACCTGTAGTGATAACAGGTTTTCTGTACATGAGTTTCTAACTTTGTAAAGCCCTCTGTCATGTAAGTTGTCTAAGGTTCTCTGTCTCTAGAGTGAACAACAAAATAACCAGCAAAAAACACAAAGGAAAACAAGCAAAGAAACAAAAAGTTTCAAGTGGTTGAACGCATAATCAGGCGAAAATACAGGTAGACAATCCAGAATGCAGCACTTAAAACTTCTAATCAAGAGTCCTCTCATGAGGTGTCAGATATTTTCTTAGATATAGAAACTACTAGTAATGCATCATCAAAATTGCCTCCAGGTGAGAATATATATATCCAAGATAAATATGTGCTCAGGAAATCAAAATCTAAAAAGCGATTCCTATTGCCACATTTCTATGTATCAATAAACAAATCTATTACTATTTCAAATAAACTTTTCTTTCCTTACTACTGAAAATGAACATTTTGACCAGCAGTTCTGTTAGAATTGGAATGAAGTCATTAATCCCTAAAAATAACCCAGGTCTGCAGCTAGAAGAAAAATAATTATAATAACTGGAAACTGGTGTGTATTTATTGCATAAGCATGGGGTGATATATTTGTGTTTAGCTACAAATCTAACATTTTTTATTAGGAATCTTCCAGGAGTCTTCCAAGGGTTATCTGAGTCATGTTTTCTAACATAGGATTGGGATCCTGGTGATGTCTTTGGACGAAAGAACCAAAATAACATACATAAATTATATCTGCTTGCATCAGAGTAATTGCTTCATAGAAGCAATTAACAAAGTTTATTGAAGAGACTCTGAGTTAAGGTCACAATATTAAACTCATCATTGGCTTCCCAGGATGTTGTAAATGGCATCTTTCTTCCAGTCTGTGGTCTCATTGTTTCAAACAAATTCACTACTAGAATTTCACTGCAGTTGAATTCACTACTAGAACTTCACTTTTATGCCTTTTATCATATATAAGAAGTTCATCTACAACACAGCAGCAGTTGTCCTTTTATGAATTATCTATTGCTTACTCTATTTCCTAAGAAAATTTCTGCTTCTGCCACTGGTTCCCTGTCATTCCTCTTCCATGGTGACCAACCACATAAAATTGCTTTATCAGAAGATTTTTTTCCCCCCACTCTGCCCTTCCCAGTAAGTGGATGGAGGGTATGCAAGAAGTTTGAAGACACAACCAGGACAAGAGATTATTCTGTACTATTTGATGTCACAATTAGCAATTAATCCAGGGAGAGAACATCACGAGGAAAGTTCATAGCTATGGCATTGGTTTTTCCAAGTAACTAATATGCATCATGGAGACTTGCTTCCCTGGAAATGGCTAAATATCTGTTTGCAGATGGAAAATAGTAAATGAACTCCTTATTTTGCTTTGCTTGCACGTGTTGCTTTGGTTCTCTTATTAAGTTTTCTTGCTTTTGCCCTAACCATTTTCTTCCCTATCATGTTGGGTGTGGGTCAGCAAGCAGATGTGAGCTTAGCTACTGGCCAGGGTCAATCCACCATGGCACTAGAAACAACCTTAGATACCAGAAAATTTGTAAGCCATAGCAGCCTAGTTTAAAGTTTCTGATACTGCAACAATTAATGAAAGAGATTAATAGACTGTTTACAACAGTTAAGTTAAACATGCAACGGTTGCATGCATGCTATTCATCATGTCAACCAGTCTACCTTAATGTCTAAAGTAATAAAGGATAAAGTAATTTTCTGCATTTAAATGCTAGTGAAAAGCATTTTTTTCCTGTATCAGTTTTGCTTGGTATACATACACTGATCACATATGCTTCTTTAAAAACTACTGTGCAAAATCATAAACACAGTATCTTTTTTATTGCTGTGCTTAAATTAAGCATTAACAGAAAAGAGGAGACTCCAAAATTCCATATATAACTGTAGTTTATCATCATCATTTAAAACCCATGTGCCATAAACAAATTAGTTTACATGCACACAAAGAGGTCACATAAGTGTATTATTGTGATTAACTCTCTACCAACCATAGTGGTCTGGTCACATACAACTAGGAATGTTTTTTCCTTACCAAGAGCAAATCCTTTCCCTTCTAACAGACTCTCTGTATATTCCATTATGCATTAGATATTTAAAATTCATCAGCACAGTATTTTGTAAATCTTGGTTAAGCTCTTCATAATGAAATTAGCTTCCTCTGAAAAATCCTAACACTTTAGGGCCTAAGATAATATAGAAAAAAATACGCTTTAAATATGTATTACCACATCATAAATTGAACTTAAAAGTTTAATGGTAGAAGAACCTGAAGAGAAAATATTTTCTTTTATTTTATTTGAGTAAGGTTATTTTGCACAGCTTTGCAATCTTTATGAGTTACCTGCAGCTTATGAGGCACTTTCTGAATTGACCTCATTTGAACCTGCTTTGCATGTATCAAAACCATAATGTCTCTCTGTTTAAAGACCACTCATTTGTCTTCAGAAATTTTCCCATACTTAAACTTACTTTTGGACACAAGTTACTACCTCATAGTTCTTCCCCCCTACCTCTTCCTAGTACAGTTATTTCTGTTACTAGAAAATTAAGACCTCCTCGGGACAGATCTGTGACACCAAAGCTGTCTGGCATAGATTGATTCATGTTTTCACTACTTGGGAAGTTAGTGTTCCTGGTCTATTCTAATTTGCTAACTCTTCTTGGAAGTGTTAGTAAGTGTACCCTATTTTCAACTGTACCAAAGTCACTTCTAGTGTTCAGGAATATTCCTTTGTACTCTTCAATTTATGCATGTAGATATGATTTCAGATGATGCAATTTTTCATTTTTTTTTACTGTAACTCCTTTCTTCTGCTTCTTCAGTTTTTCTTCTTTTCCCTTTCAATTGTCTCTTCTGCATCCATCTCACTCTTATCTTCATTTGATATTGAATCCATTCATTTGAATTGAATCCAATTGATCAAAAGGTCAGATTATCAAAATTAATTCAAACCATTCTAATATTTATTTAAATTTATCAAGCTGCCTCCTTGCCCTTTACTAATATTTTTTTCATTTAGTACTTTTTAAATTACCTTTTTGCATAAATATCTGGTGTTTCATGTCTAACATTCTTAATCCCAATTATTTTTCCTTTTGTCCCTCCTTGATACAACATCTAGATTTTTGTAAAATTAACATGAATGAAATAAAAAATTTTGAAATTGTTTGATAGCTAAAGAAATAAACAATTCTAAATCATTAGCTAACATAACACTTCAGGGGAATTTTAGAAGGGAGAGGAAGCATTACTTGATTATTTAAGACTAAAGATTTCAATATAAACTTAGAAAAAAGTTATTAAAATAAATATGATAGAAAAATCTCAGAAACTATACTAGAACACTATATTGAGTCTTTTATAGATAGCATGGAGTTTATGGACAAAAGTAATGCTGTGTCTTTCACAGTCAAGAATTCAGACTATAAGGACTGTGCAAAAGCTACACAAAGTTTAAGGAGAGTAACAACGTAGTGAACAAAGGATAATTTCCCATTATATAATGCAAGGACTTGAGTCAATAACATGAGAAAAGAATTTTTGAAAAGAAACTTGAACACCTGAGTGATTTTTATTCTGTATTTAAAAGAGAAAAAAACCCAAGAAACCATCTAAACATGTAACCATTTTGTGAAGCTTAAAAATTGCTATGTTTCCAAAGTCTTTTTGAGATCTTCCATGGCAGAGATTCATTTGTCCTGCCACATTACTGCTCCCAGGTGGTGGAGGAGATGAGAAAGGGGAAAAAAAGTCAAGACTAGTAGGAAAGATTATACACTAACCAAACTGATGGGAACCATAAGAAATATTTTTTTTTTTAATATTGGGTAGGGTTCAGGAATACATAGAGAGGTATATTTTGATCTAGCAAGCTGCAATATTTCCAGGATGTGCACTGAAATTTTAGCAGCTGAAGTGGCAGGAATCTGTGAATGTGTGGCAAGGTAAACAAGAGCTGAAAATGGAAACCTGAAATCCAAACAAAGCATTTTGACACATTTGCCAGCTGGAGCACCAAGCTAACAATTAAAAATCACTGACTTAACATAGTCAGACACAATAGAAACACAAATATTGGCAGAAAACAATGTGAGAAAGAATATGCCACACATCAAGGTGCATTAAAAACTGCTAATGAGAAAATAGAACGCAGGAATCAACCGGGGAAAAAATCCAAACAAGAAATGCAATAAATTAGCAGGAAGTGTTTCATAAGACTTGGAGCCAAGAAGTCTTTCTAGGCACTCAGGAATGCAATTAATTCAATGGTTTCTAATACCTCTAGCTTATATTAACCTTACTTCTTCAAAAAAGCATTTGTTACATACCAAAGGTGTACATAGTGTATAGTTTTCTTCTAAGATTACTCTTTTCTTTCCCTTTTACTGGACAATTATCTGCAGGATTCACTCTACAAGCACACCTGCCTAAAATTGTGAACTAATGAATGAACCTATATACTCCAGGCTATAACTCAGCATCACTATTCAATTATTTACTGTTACAAGAACCATGTCAGCTTTAAGCTCTCTTTTGGCCTATGACTATCCTACTTCAGCTTGAAAGAGAAGACAAATTACCAAATTTTGTTGGCTAATTTCTCTAATGCAGTCTAGTACTCTATGACAGACTGGAACAAATGCACCAAATGCTTCAGATAGCCTATTTGACATTCCATCCAAAAAACTGATTACCCTAGACAGAAAGACACAGCAGTTCTAAAGGAGCTTAAAGATAAAACATTTTTAATAAAGTGTGTTTTACCATTCATGAAAACATCACCAAATGTCAGGCAGACCAAAAAAAAAAAAAAAAAACCCAAACCTTAAATTTAGTTATTTTAAGTATCTGATCTCTCCAACACAAAAAGCTTTAGGGCAACAATATATTAGCACAGAGCAACAGGTGGATGCCTGACAAAGGGCATGGCTCCAAGGCTTAGTAATTGAGCTTGGCATCCTGAAAAAGTAAAATGGTAGGCTCAGGAGGCAGTCATACCTATACCTGACCACCACTGAATGTATTGAATTGGCACATTACCATTTACTGACTACTTGGTTCAAGGTTACCAGAGGGAATAGTTAGAAATGGTGAGAATACTTTAGAATTTCCAATGAAAAAAAGGATCATCTCTTATTTCAGCAGAAGTCTGTTCTGGATAAGACTCTAACTGACCAACTGAATTCTGAAAATATTAAATTACTTTAAATAGCTACCCTTTCCTCTTATTAGTAGTTGGGGTTTTTTAAATGTGAGAACCCAAGAGCTTCAGCGTTCCTTTTACAAAAATATCTGTGCTCCAGCATGCTAAACGTTGTATTCAGATGTCCTAATAGCTCAAACTAGGATCCTTAGACACCACACAATTAACACAGGACAAATATATTCATAACATTTCATCCAAAAGATGAATTTCACCTTCTTTAAATACAAACCAGAAGCTCAACAATTTGAGTTCAGGAAAAAAAAGAAAAGCCAATGCAGTGAGTGTACCACCAAACTCTTCAGCCTTGCTGCAGGGGTTCAGCCAACTGCATTCACACAAGGACAGCTCAAAGGTATGGCAGCTGTGTGACCTTGAATACAAGTGCTCTGAAGGGTACTAGTTGTTAGAAAAAGCTGTGAGAAACCTCATTAGGTCCTCTTTGGTTTGTGTCAGGAGCTGTAAAGAGCCTCAGGTGCTTTTCTTTGGACCTTGCCTGACCAACACAGCACATGTACACTGGTGCCTGGCCTTGTGTTTTGATGGTCCTGGCCTTGCCTTGTTGAATTGACATCCTGGCTTGACCTTCAGACTTCCTTATCACCACAGGCTTGTCTGGAAACATCACTTCTGGCTGACTCTTGTTGCCATCACCAGACCTCTGCTTACCTTGTTCAGTCACTGTGGGACTGTGCCTTTGCTGATGATGTTCCTATTCTGCCAACCCTGCCATCACCCTGTGGGTTTTATTTCCTTTGAAAACATGTATCACTGAAAGTGATTTGCCTTGTCTTTTATAAGAGACAGAAAGCCAGGCTGAGCTGATTTTCACTGATGATGAACACATTAATATTTCCTGCAATTCACGTCCTGTTTTCTTAGAAAGACAAAAATTACAAACCGCTAAGTTACAAACTGACCATGTACACTTACATAGTACCTGCTGTTTCCCTCCAGTCTGAATCTTTTTGGTCTTGAGACTAAGTAACAATACAGAATAAAGCTCCCCTGTCTAAAACACATCCTTGTGTGTTTTCCATTCACAGTTTAAAATATGTAATTTTTAGGCAGAATTGAATGTGCAAACAGGAAACAGTCCAATTAAACTCTGAGAATGTAAGCTACATCAAACCACAAAACCAATTCTTAACAGTTATTTTCTACATCCAAAGCTCACAAGTCTACCACTAGGGTGAGGTTTCCTGACTAAATTATTCAATATTTTTAACGGGCTAATGAGAAAACGATAGCTAAAATGCCAGTATCATACAGATAATACTGAGCTTGGTTTCATTTAAGGTTAGGTAACCGGGAAAACTGTTCTGGTTACACACCACACATTGCTGCAGTCAAAAACTGTAGCAGTAGCTGGACAATCCTGAATCTAATTCATGCACACATTTGGCTTGTAAGAACTTTAATACTTGAACTTCAAGACCTTGTTTTCTTTCTAGTGCTTCCACATTTTGGGGACAACTGCTTTCAATGAATATGATCTTCTTCGTGGTCCAAGCATCCATCATGTTTAACATCCCTACACACTTATTACAACAGTAATTAGCCTCAGGATTGCATCCTCTTTCATAGATTTGCCCATTATGTGCCCATTCTTGCCTATAATTCTCTTCTATATTAAATTACTATTACACTGAGAGATAATATAAATTAATATAAAATATTAAAGATTTGATTAATTGAGAGAACCTATCCTACCTCTGCACCTACTCCAGAAACTTGCAGGAAAAAATTGAAGAACTTTACACTATTGTATTTATCATTATACCCGCATTATTTTTTCTCCAACTTTTTAACAGAAAGGGATTTAAACCCCTATGAAAAAGGTGTTAGAATCCATTTCAAATGTTACAGCCAGCTAAATATTTAGCTATTAAGGAACATCCAAAGGAGGCCAGTGAGGATGGTGAACAGTCAGAAGGAGAAGTCATGTTATAAGTGGCTTGGGTCACTTGGTCTGCTCAGCCTGAAGACTGAGGGGAAACCTCATTGCAGTCACAGCTTCCTCCTGAGGGGAAAAAGAGGGGGAAGCACTGATCTCTTCACTCTAGTGAGCAGTGACAGGAGGTGAGGAAACAGCCTGGGACTGGGTCAGGGCAGGTTTGGGTTGAATATCAGGAAAAGGTTTTTCACTCAGAGGGGTGGTTGAGCACTGGAACAGGCTCCCCAGCAGTCAGTGGTCAGAGCACCAAGCCTGACAGAGTTCAGGAAGCATTTGGACAATGCTCTCAGGCACGTGGTGTTACCCTTGAGGTGTCCTCTGCAGGGCCAGAAGCTTGACTCGATGATTGTCACAGGTTCCTTCCAATTCAGCATATTCTATGATTTAATGATTCTGTGATCAGAAACTAGTCCAAATCCCATTTTTAAGTATTTTTGAGGTTTTTCTTGTTTAATATTTTTCAGTTATAAGGAGATCCACAGTGTAATTAGATATTGTGTAGAAGAAATGTTTAATCAGGTAAATATTTCCTACCATTCACTTTCAGTGAATATTGCCTTCTTTTTGGTATTCCTTTATACTTAAATTAAAAATATTAAAGCACTTAAAACACCATTCTGTTCTCCTAATTATTGAGTATACAGTATGCTGCAATATGTGATTAGATTATTTTCACTATTCTCCAAAATTGTCCTGCTTTTCTAAGACCATAAAATATTTGTCCACTATTTTAATATATGTATTTAAACTAGAATCTTTTGCAGCTGAAATGAGGAATTAGAAGCTTTTAAAATTCTCTCTATTTTTTCCAAACTTTGGGCTGGATCATCTTCAACCAGAGTCTAAATACCCAGCTGACGCTTCTTGTGTGTGTCAATCATGAAACTGACAGGAACAATAAGTGTGAATATTAACTTTATTGATATCACAGAAAAGCAATTACAGACCTTGTCAGTTTTTTGGCTGTAGACTTCTGGGTTTTCTGCCAAATATGTAATCTGAGAAAACAGAATAATTGGCCAAAAATTTACACATGCCAATTGTATTACCATATGAAAATTACCTTCTTTGTTTACTTATGTGTTGCCTAGTAAAGTTAAGTTATAAACTTAGTTAATACAAGATCTGTAGTAGCTCTGATAAGGCAAATAAATAATTTGGGTACTCTGTATAATCTTAGGAATTTGATTTAGGCATATGATGCTGAAAAAATTGTTGAAAGTTCTAACAAAAATCTCCCCAACTCCATTTGCCTTTTTTTTTCCTCCTTGAGAATGTATTGCATTGCCAGTTCTTACATTCTAAACTTTACCAAAAAAAAAAAAAAATAGTGATACCATAAAGATTTATGTTTGAGATATTTTTCATCTTAGCAAGTACACTGGATTGTACAGATGAGCATTCTTGGTGAAGGAAAAACAGTACAGGATCTACTTCTTCAGTTTTGATCCAAGGAGTGGGAGAAGATGTTGATTGCATATAAATTGTATATTTCAATATATTCCATATATTCCATATAAATATACAATTAGATAAACCATTAGTTTATCTGATAGTTTAGACATACATCATTGAAATAATTTAGGTAGCTTTATTGATTCATATTCTTCTAAAATGTGACAGATTATGTCTGTCTAATAAAAAGGTTCTTTTTTACCTGAATATGTAACAGAAAACCTGCTTATATGGGTATGCTAACTTGTTTTCCTCTAAACACTGGTGCAAAATCACTCCATTCTGGTTGCCTCCAGAGTTTGATGCTGTTAACAGTTGCTTTTTGACTTACATATAAAAAAGGCTTAAATTTCAGCAGAGAAAGTAAGCAAAGAAAAGTACAGTAAAGCAAAGAAAAATGTTCATGGGATTTGCAAAAAATATTGGTACGTGTTGACCAGTTTCTGATTTTCTGATGTTCGGATAGAAAGATAGTAAGATAAAAAATATTAGATAGAAAAAACAAATCTTTGATGAAACAATTTAATTAAATGAAGAATCACACTTTTAATCGTTTACTTATTACAAGTTATCTACTTAGTTCTTGTTTTTAATGTCACATTAAGTGAATTTCAATATAGATCTTGGTGCTCAAGACTAAATAACAGGAGAAAGCCATTTAAATAAATTTCCTATGTAGGGCAGTTACTTTTTCATCACCAAATTGGCAGTATCTAAATTAACATAATTGAATAGTAACCACTTAAACAGACTGGCATCTGTTATCTGATGTGCTGGTGACAAATGTCTTTCCATATGATTCAATTCTTTCCACTATTCATTCTCAGCTGAAAAACAGCAGGAATACAGTCCTAAGAGAACTTTTGATCTCTGCTGGCTCACCATCAGCTGGAAAAAGACCTGTTCAGAGGACAAAAAACAGTCTTTCCAAATTGATAAGAAGTCAATAACATTTTGAATTTCAAACATGTAATTAAAACCCTATCATCAAACTTTTCTATTCATATTATTAAATGATTTAAAAGTTCAGTGCCTCATTCCAAGGTTTCACATATCCTAGATAATGTATATATTCTACACATGAGATGATATGATAATTATATCTTTCTAAAATTATTATTTGCAGCTATAGATTTCAAAACTGTTTTATGTGTATGGGAATCAAGTTTTCATAGTGGAATAGGCCAATTTTTTTTTTCTTCTTTTTTCTTCCTGTTACTAAGATGGTCAAAATTTCTTATTTTTAACTGTTGAAATTATTTTGTTCTATTCAAGTAAATGAAATTTTTAAGCATTAAGCTTCCATCTGGAATCATCTTCTAAGCAGCAATAACACTGGAAAACATTCTCTAATTTTTGTTTTTGTCTTTCTGCAAGCCATTTGTGCTATTTAGCTCCATGACTGCATAAGTTACTTACAGATGGAAATATTTCCATTATCCTCAATAACTTTAATTTCAGCTCTGGATGGAGTCTGCCTTCTTACTTTCAAATACAAGAATTGTAAACACAGACTCACACAAACACACATACACCAATGTGCAAATGGTAACAGTCTGTTGGTATGAAACCTATCTAAGTTCTAGATATTAATGTATAATGTGACTTTCCCAGAATCACTTGACCCTGAAATGTTTTATTATCTTTAAAAATCACTTTAATTTACGTGGTATTTGGCTCCCAAAATGCCATTTTTAGATGACCCTGTGCCTCCCAGAGGAAGCATCTCCCAGATATAAAAAGTCAGGCAACACAGCTCTGACCCAGTTTTAGGCCAAGTAGTATTTCAGACTTCAGACCAGTTCCTTTTAAAAAATCCTAAAAATGTAAATAACATTGTAAGTTGCTTAAGCACTCAGAAAAGAAGTGCCATGTGTAGTGTGAATTCTGGTGTGAAACTTCTGTGTCTCCGTTTCATTTGCATAAATGGTTTTCCTGGATGAGGAGTGACTCCAGAAACAATGAGGAAAAGGGCTGATCCTATCAAAAGGGAAAAGGTCCTGCTGTCTTTACTTCACTTTGTTGCCAGTCCTCACATCCTGGTCTGAGATGTGCACTTTTGCTTCTACATCAGTACTAGCACAGTCATTTTGAGGAGGATTTATTTGGGAAAGTGTTGGCCGAGGGCCTTGCTCTCTGTCTGCCTCTTTTAGCATTTGTTCATTGCACACTAAGAGAGTGTCAGGTGTTTCATTAGGGCATTGTAAAAGTAGCCTAGACTATAACATTTTGCTATGTTCCTGTGGAGAATCTGTTTACAGATACTGAACTTCCTTTGAAGCACTGACACAGAGTTGTGCCCCTTATATACACTCACTGTGGTCATCCTGGTTAGTACATTTTCTGTTAAAAGACTGTTAGACATTTTGAAGGTCCATTGGTATTCCATTTTTTCCCCCTATTAATAAATTAATATGTACAAGTCCCCATATCTGGCATCTTTCCTTCTTACAAGTAGAAGATTATAACCATGATTGCATTTCAATGACAAGATCAGAATCAGAAAACATTATTTACACATTTCCACTTTAAATAAATATTTATCTTCCTGAACTGTGTCAGTGTCTTCAAAAGGAAGCGTTTTTTCCTGAACATATTGATAAAAATCATATATTACAGTGGTCTATTGATTGAGGTACTCTCATGTGAAATAAAGAATGAAGAATGTTAGTTAAGTATTAGGTAGCATTAACTTCCCAATACTTTGAAAATGGGGTAACATAACACCTCAGACAGACTAAAATATTTAGTAATATTTAGTAAATGCCTGCTGCAGAAGTGCAACCATGTCTTGTATCTACTACTCATTTTCTGTCTCTATCAGTTATATTATAAAGTGCTCTTTAGTGGTCACATTACAGTTACTATAAGAAATAAAACAATTATCTGATTGATTCAGTGTATCAGGGATTATCAGGGAATTCAAAATGTTCTAATGGTGCTGCTGCCAGGCTGAAATCTTGCCTGACTGTTATGGGATCTATTCATTTCACATACTTGATAAGTCAAACTGTTATTTTATTCTTGGATTGTCACATTTGCTAACAATTAGGAGTGACTGTTAAAAAAAATAGGTGGAAAAAATTTATATTTTGTGATAAAAGCAATGGAGGATTTTTGGTACTGGAACCTCAGAAACCTCTCATCAAACTATTTTCCTGTCAGCTTTCCAGGTCTAGACAGAGCAGGAAGAGCAATACAGAGCTTTAAGCTGAAGTATTTTTTTCAAACTACACAAAGTAGATAAGTATATATGCCACAGGAGAGGACAACAGGAGTTTATTTTTCTGTCCTAATTATTTGCATGTACTTGTGATGTTATTAATGGGACTGCCTAAAAATGGTCATTCTACGAGATGGAATGGTATCTCAGCTGCTCATCAGTATTGCATTATTCAGCATAGCTTCTGAAAGGGAAAAAAGACAGAACACAAATATTTCAGGAAGTTAATAAATTACTTTCAGGAAACTTGCTTGCTCAGCATGTTAAGAAAGGGTCCACTGTTGCTAGTACTATCTAATATACTTTAAATTTGTAGGTAGATCAAATAGTGAACAGGAATAAACTGAAGAAATTATAGAATATGTGGTAAAAAAAATAAGGAACATGAATGTTAAATCAGAAAAATAATTCAGGTATCCCAAAAGTTTTGTTGATTCAAAATCATTCTAGATAGAAACCAGTGAACACTAGTATCATGTTTCTTTACTGGTTTGGGCTTGGAAATAGTTTGGAGATTTTGTTGCATAGAGGTTTGGATGGTGTTATTTTTGGATTTATGACCAAAGTATGTTGGAAACACTACTTTGGTCATAGATCTAATGTTTTAGTTATGCCTGAACAGTGCTTGCATAGAATCAAGGTCTTTCACTATTTCTCCAATTGCTCTGCCTGTGATTAGGCTGGCGTTCAGAAGGAGTTTGGAGGGGACACAGCCAAGATAGCTGACCCCAACTAACCAGAAGGATATCCCACAACATATCGTAGAATCACAGAATGATTTGAGACCCTAAAAACCCTCTGGTTCCATAGGCAGTGAGACCTTCCACTTGACCAGTTTGCTCAAAGTCCCATCCAACATGGCCTTGAACACTTACAGGGATGGGACATCCAGAACTTCTCTGGGCCACCTCTTATGGTATCTCACCATGATCTAGGTAAAAAAAAGTCTTTCTTACACCCAATCTAAATAAGAGAATCACAAAATATGCTGAGTTAGAAGGGATCCACAAGGATTGTGGAGTATATTTGCACTGGAATTCTGTACCAGGTCTCTTTATAACGCATCATAATTTGAAAGGTTGGCAGAAGAAATTTTGAGGACAAAGATTTTTTAGAATTTCCATAACCCTTCTATTGTTATGTATCTCTTGTAACACAACTTACCTCAAAAAACACAGCTGTATTCTCAAACTGGATGATTTGTAAAAAGACAAAGGCATCTAGGAAGTAGACGAGAACTCCATTCATGCATTCAGTGCACTTAATTCTGTGCAAAAACTCAGATCACAGAGGGATGGGAGAGGAGGAGACAGAGACAACACACTAAAAAAAAAACCCTAAAATAAAATAAAATAAAAAAAAATAAAATAAAATAAAATACACACCAAAACCCCCCCAAACCCAAACCAGAAAGAAACAGGGTGTGGTGTTGCCCTAAGGCTGTGATGGTGGGAGACAGTTAAGTTACAGAGCAGTAAGACATTCTCTTCAGGCTCTTCTAATATATTGAGACTAGTTCTAATATGTTTTATGTAGGTCACTGACAGAAAACAATGCTCTAATTCCTTAGAGAATTTATTTATAATTTATAAAGCTTTCTAACAAAGCTCTCACATAAAGACATACATGTACATCAAAACACTAAATAACTTCTGAGGTTTGTGGGGAGCGGCTGGCATGATATCAGACTGTTTTTATGAGGAACCTAACAGGCTTGTAATACTTCCCCTTCCATTAACACTAATAAGGCTATTGAGTATACTTTTCCAGATGGCTCCAGCTGCTTGTAATTTTGACAGCTCAGCTGTGGACCAGCTCCCTGTAGCTCAAGTGGAAAGAGTGACCTATGAATATAAAAATTCCTCCCTACTGTAGTGATGAGCACAGATCACAAGTAGTGATCTCTCACTACTGAGGGATCAAAGAAACTTCTACTTATTCCCCATCATTAAATTTCATTTGTACTGAGCATAGACATTTATATTTTTTTATCAAGTTTGCCAAATTCCCATTTTCTCTTTCAATATTGCATGCTAGTGAGCCTTGAAGGACATTCCCTGAACAACTAACAATATTTTCCCTTTCAAAATGCTTAGCACATTTGATATATTAAACTGAAAATACCCCTGAAAAGAGATTACTCTTAAACCACTAATTTCCTGCATTTTATTTCTCAGAAGCACATCTCATCCAAGTATCAATTTCTACACTCTTCTTTATCAGGTATCCTAAATACACTCAAAATTTAATCGTTTCAGTTATGACTTCTTGGGGGGAAAATATGGATGCATGTATGATACACTTCATTACAATATTGATTTGCAACAACTTCACAGAGAGAGAGAGAATAATCTGATCTGCTTTAATCTATTTACTGCCTCAGGCTGCATGCACAGAAGAACTAGATTCCCAGACCACTTTGGTGATATCCTTAAAGGCAGAAAAAGCTTAAAGATAATACTTTGCTTCTCCAAAGAATTTCAATTGAACAGGAAACCTTTTCTTAAAATAAATATTCTATCTAATGGCAATTCTGTAAGGATGTATGCCAACACTTTATAGCAATTTAGTAAGGAATATGTACAGTTTGGATTTTTGCAATATATTTTGGATTTTCTAGAATATTGGAGAAGACTGGGATCCAAATGTTACCTTTCAGTGGCATTAAACTTTCCAAGATCAGATCCTTCTTATCTCAGTGTATCATTTCTATGAGGAGAAAACACATTTGGTTTCCATCAAGATGTTACTTCAGTGCAACTCCAGTTCTGACAAAAAAATGAGATACTTTCACCATTGATGTGTTGGGATCCTTGGGTGCCTGCTACACTAATGTTTTGCTGAATATATCTTTTTTTCCTCTTATCACAGTGTAAGTCTATAATATAAAACTGAAAAAAATAAATTAATATTGGTCTGTACTGTCCCAGGTTTCCATAAATGAAGAACTGATAATGTTAAAAAAGCTTCACTATAATAATCTAATCTGCCTTTCTCTATAATGCAAGTGATAACACTCCATAAAATAGATAAGAAAGAATAAGAAATAAAACCCCAATATTGATTAAAATTGGCACTGAAAAACTTTTAGCATTACTAGAGACATTAATTCAGGTTCCATTTCATATAGACAAAAGAGAGGTGTGTGATAAAAATTTAAAAATATAGTGATAAGGATATATTTTGTATTTGCTAGCCTTAAGCCTAAATATAAATAATGTAGCAAAAAACAATGCAGAAGAATTTTGTAAGATTTTCATGGTATAGCCAGAGAAAAGTTAGTGTATTAGGTTTGGGCCCAGGCAGTACAAGACATTTAGGCATTGGAGTGTGCCCAAGGAAGAGCAACAAAACTTATGTCTAGAAAGAAAACTTGTGAGGGAGCTGGCTTTATTTGGCTTGGAGAAAAAGAAACTCAGGGTTGTAGCAAGGTGGGTGTCAGTCTTGTACTTCTGCTAAGTAACAAGTGATGGTACAGAAGGAAATTACCCCAAGTTGCTCCAGGGAAGGTTCAAAATGGATATCAGGAAAACTTTCTTTGCTGAAAGAGCTATCAAGAATTAGAACAGGCTGCTCAGGGAAGTGGTGAAGTCACCATCTCTGGAGATATTTCATAGCAGTGTAGATGTGATACTCAGGGACATGGTTTAGTGGTGGACTTGGTAGTGCTAGGTTTAAAGACATATTTAATGATCTGAAAGGCTTTTTGCAACCTATGATTCTAAGCTCTAAGCAATTTATGTGAGTTTATAAGCCACATAAACTTCAGAGGGGGAAAAGGCATGTAGTTGTATTTGGGAGATCTTCAGGAAGAAAGAATTCCAGACATCACACAAGAAAAAGAGCTACACGTAAACAGGGCAGAATACATGAAGTGGGTAAAGGCAAAACCAAAACCAAGACATGCATTATCAGGAGCATAACTCCAGGAGGGAGGGATACTGTAGCATAAAACATCAGTCTAAAAGAGGAAAACTGGAAAAGAAAGAGAACAAACTGACCTGTCTTCAAGACTCAATTGTTAAACACCTCTCAACCCTGATCCCCTCTGTGGCTAAGAGCCACAGCAATCACAGCTAACTACATGTGTTCACTGCATCAGTGAAAAAAGATCAGCTCTGGCTTATGGCATACTGATAGTTGATTTAGAGTATAAGTGATTAAACCAGCAAGTTTTTCATATGAAGCAATGAAAATTGCTAAGATTACTCTCTTGATAATAGCCAAGAATAGTAAAATTAGAAAATTTCTTTTCTACATTTCAAAACTGGCCTCATTTTCCAGTCTTCTGAGTCTTCTCATCCTGATGATCTCCATATATATATTTTTGTCTTGGTTTTGAGAGACAAGTGTCTCCTAAGGAAGGCAGGACCCTCCCCTGAAGTGGAAAATGTAAACCCCCTTCTCCCGAATTGCTGTAAATTTTAAATTAAGGGGCTCTCAGGCAAAAATATGGGAGCAGGAATAACAGTTCTTTATTAAGGAAGAAAATAAAAAGATAAAATAAACAATGCAGTAAACTAAAACACCAGTGAGAGTCAGAACACAACCTGACATCCTGTTGGTCAGGGTGTTGGTAGCAGTCCAATTGGAATTGTGGCTGCAGTCCTCCTGGAGTGTCAGGTGCGGTTCTGTTGGAGTTGGGATCCTATAGAAAAGGGTGTAGTCTTCCTCTGTAAATCATAACATTTTGTCAATACATTCTTGCCACTAGGTTCTTACTTAAAGGGCTTTCCTTCCTTCATTGACTGTATTGACTATGTGTCTGTTGATTACAATGAGTTTTTTTGACTCTTGGTGACCCTCTTGTTTGTATGTCACTGTCTGACTGCACTGTGTTACAGTCTTCGGATTTAGTTGCCCAGCTGGTGCAATTTTAAGGAGACAAGATGCAAGACATACGGACCAGGCAAGTAAGACTCAAAGTTTTAAGATAGCCATGTGTTTAAAGCTGAAGCCAAAGGTCAGGTGCAATATCTCAAGCCATTTCAAATTATAGTATAGGCCTGTTTAGGCTATTGTATTGATACAGTCTTCATTTGTTTGCTATGAAGTTTGATTTTATCTGTCTTAAGTTTCAATCTAACCTTTCTGAAAGGTACATGTCTTTCAGTCAATCCTATAATATACCTAAGACTTTAAAAACAGATGCGATCCAAAGATAAAGATATTCCAGCTAAAAGAACAAATGAAGATATGATTGGGAAATGTTCTTCTGTAGTAAGCTAGATGAATCCAAAATTAAATATTTCCAGAATTTTTCTGAAATCATTCTTATTTAAACATTTTTCCCATTCTCTGGGTCATAGACTTCTTACTAAAGATAACATATTTTGCTACACCATTCAGTCATGTGGAGATTTTCTTATTGTCATTGTCTTTTTTTTTTTAATGTGGAATATATTCAGTAAAAAAAAATGTAGCAAGATGTTTCTTGTCTATGAAGTGAATGTACATTTTTACTAGAGAGTAGTTTATGCAACTTGCATTTTTTTCAACTTATGCATTTGTATTTGAAACAAATTATTTCATTTTTAATGGAAGAATTTTTATTGATGTGGTCTTTTAAAATTTATTTGCTTTATAAAAGCACTGAAACTAGAGATTGAAATAACCACTATTCTTCTGGAATTGTGAATGTGGAAAAGCCACTTTTACTCTTGAAAAACTGATAACACTTCACTCCCCATAACATGAATTATACATTACAGGATGTATTAGATTATGTCAAAGCAGATAGTTTGACATAATAGAAATCTGTACCAGCTTGATGTTTAGATTATAATCAAAACCCTTATTCTCACTGTAGATAAAGTCCAATAGAAGATAAGAATTATATTCATCATGTTAAAGTACTTCTCTCATGTGAGATTTTCATTCAGACTATGCTGAAAGCATTCTACCGTTTTCTTTGACACTTCATATAAATCATGCTTTCCCAGAATCTTCTGCTTTGTTTGATCTTCTCCAAAACTCTTCCATTGAATATATTCCTTTACCCTTCTTTTTAACAAAATACATCAGTTGAGAACATGGGAAATGGAAAAAAAAAAACAAAATCTAGAGAACACTAGAAAGAGATATCTTCTGTCTTTCTCAGTAATAGTGAACTAGGAAATATGAAAAGTAGAAAGCAAAGCTTACTGCTGTCTGCAGAAGTGGTTCTTTGTGCAAATAATTGGTATCTTTCTTCACCTTTTTTTTCCCCTCTAATTCCAGGAAATCATTGTCTTTGACTTTGTTTAACAGAAGAAAAAACACAATGAAATTACGCAGCTCAAAAATCTGATACTAGAGTATAATACTCTGGGCCATAGTATATATTTAATGACAGAAACAGTATACTTAGTAATGTGTGTATGTTGGAAATACCTGTCAAACTCTCCTCATCTGCCCAAAGTTCTGGACAATTCAGTCAGTCCACACTGCCACCTTTAGTAAGAGACACAAAGGTTTCTGTAAAATTACATAGATGGCATTATTAGCACTCTCTTCATTCTCAAGTACAGAGGAGGTTCCCCATGGTCTGTATGGCTACTTTCATGAATGATGGTGGTGGTGGAATAGAGAATGTTTAACATGGCTTTTAACAGCACTCTTTTAAAAGCAATCAAACCCTTTTAAAATGTCTAGTTTTGCTGGCTGTATGAAGGAAAATCTGTGCTGAAAAGTAATAGACAGCATTCTTGGTGGCCTGTTGAAAAAACTTCATGTATGGGGATAATTGAAGTTAGTTTTTCTATGGACATATATTAAAGACACGTAGAAAAAAAAAAATCACAGACCTCCTTAGAGAAAGCTAGCTTGGAGATTGACCTGCTTTTTTGTCTTGATTATATTAGAACTGTCATCAGAAAAAAAGAATAAAGTATCAATAAAGAAACTTTGGACAGGAGTATGCTGCTGTCCCTGGATTGAATTATTCTGTCAAATGACATTCACTCTCTGATCTCATTTTATATTTTTCTGTCCCAACTGTCTCCCTCATCTGTTCTTGATACCTTTCCAAGCTCATTTACTCCACCTTCATAACTCTGGACATGGTCCTAAACAAATTCTGTAACTTTTCTTCCCTGTAAGGGAAAGGTTCAAAGAAAAAAAAAACCCAAAACCCTGAATGATTCTCCTCCTCTTTCTAAAACACATAGAGAAATCCAGCAGATACAGGATCTGGCCATGAGATATTTTTGACAAGATTTTCTGTTGAAGAGCATTTTCAAATCTTTTACAACTCAGACATTTCTCTTGAGTCTCTCGACTCTCTCACAAGTCTGGCATTCAAAGCATTTACATGATGAAATAAAATCCATTAAGTGAATCTGTTAGCATGACACTCTCCAGACTGAACAGTTTATGTTCATATAATGAGTCTTGAGTAACTAATGGAATGAAAACAGCTAAGAAAAGTTGCCACCCATATATTTCACAGATTCTGTATGCATTCCTTTCCTTATCATTAGAGTTTTGGCTTTCAGGATATGCTATAAAGTCAAATGAATGAAAATGCTCTCATTCCTCAGAGGAAACATTTCCTCACCAGAAAAAAATAAAAAGAAAAAATTAGTTCCTTTAGCTTATAGGACTTCCATGACTTCATTTGCAAGAGCCTGTGGACACATACTGTTTTATGTCTCTATTACAATTGCATAACACTAATATACATATTAGAGTGTAGATTGCCAGAATTGTTTACCTTCCACAAGGAATTAGTTGTTTGTCTACCAGTGCCTGCAGCTGGGGGAATGTGAAAATGGCACCCTTCCTGTTAAACGATGTATGAATGAATAAATAGGATGACAGTCACTAATTCTGAATGAGTTTCTTGATGCACAGAGAAATGGAAAATAGTGAGGTGCATTGAAAGTAGACTAACCAAAATGTTCAGTCCTCTCTGACAACTTAGCACTGTCTGAATATCTCTAAGTGCTCAGTTGTATGGGTATTTCAAACAACTTACCTTTCTAAAAATATTTTCTTCTGCAACCTGTCTGAAAAAAATTGTGAACTGTGGACACTTCAGAAAGGTACTTAATTTTTTTCAGTAAGTCTTGGGTGAATCTGGCCATTCTCTTAAAACAGCAGCATTTTTGTATTTCTATACTGGCTTGCCTTCCATGTATCATATAAATGAGCCATGTAATGCTAGGAAAGAAGTGTAGCACTTTGTAATCGGTGTATGAAAAAGTAAAAAGGAGGAGAGGACAACAGCAACATATTTGGGGAATTTATGATGCAGGGCAATGAATTAGAAAAGAAAAAAGAAAGTACACCTAACCAAAGATGAGGTGTAGCCCACCTGAGTGGAATTCACTAGTTCTATGCATAAATAGAAAGTTATTGTAAAATGGTACATAGTGATTATTTTTCCTCATTTCTTTTTTTTTTTTTTGCAATATGTACACTAATAGGACAAATAGCATATTTTTCACATGTTAGCAACCTGAAAAAATATAAAGAATTTCTCTGGACTACTTTTTCTTGCTAGTGGTAAAATGCAAGAGGAAAAAAAAGGAAAATAAAAGTAGTGCTTCCATGAACAACTGTTTAACTGTTGGGTTTGTGCATAGCACAACACTTCAGATCAGCTTGATAGATTAAATATGTCATAAGATTAAAAAAAAAAAAGAAAAATCAAACTCAAATGAAATCAAATCATATATTGACAAATCCAAGGAACCATGTTACCACTTCATCTGGCAGAAAAGGGGAACAAGAAGCAAAGAAATAGAATGCAATTGATGCAGCAATAAATAATTCTAGAAAGTAATGAGACAATGAGGGGTTTTTTTTTTCCATTTTTAGTCTTTTAATAATAATAAAAGGAAAATGCTTGGGCAGAAAGGGTGAGACTAAATTGGTTAATGTGCCCTTAACTCAGGTGGACCAAGCTATCACAGTACTTCACTCTTCAAGGTGACAGGCATACCTTGTTGCCTTAGCACTCTGGGACTTACTCCTCAGTATCAAAGGCAGGGCAAATAAAAATCCCACATAGCCATGTCACCTGCTGTTCCAGTAAGTGACATGTCTTAATGATGCTGCCATTCATTTAGTGGCAGAGTTCTCTAAAGAATTATCTTAGAACTTACTGTGATTGTGTCTCTCATATGAGTGAAGAGGTTCATTAGACTACACATATGTTTAGCATGAAATGAAAGGATGGAGACAAAGGAAACTATTCCTGGCACTATCATATTCTTCTCGTTTTTATCCTTAAGTATTCAGAGAGAAACGTCTCAGTACTGCATTTACAGTAACAGCCCTGTTTATTGCCTTTTCTTTAGGATTTATATAATTGTACCTTTAATGTATACAACAGAGCCATACTCTATCGGTTACTGTTGATAGCACAAAGGCCTTGCTAATAAATCAGTTCAGTTAATTAGATGGATATAATAACTTTTACAAGATTAAGAAACGTCTTAGTACAACAGAGTTTGACTAGTCCCGAAACAAAATGGTATATGTTCCTAAAGTTACACTTGAAACAAAGGCTTATAAATTATATTAAATAAACCTGCAGGTCACAGGAAAGTAATTTGGGAATTTTTTTTGAAAGTCTAAATTAAGTTGTTTTCACACTTGCATATTATTCTCATGGAAGATGATTTCTAAACCCCAAATTGTCCTAGCTCATAGGCGTTAAGTTGCACAAATCACAACTCATGCAATTTGTTTTCTTACTTGACCATCCTGCAGATACATGGACAACTTGAGAGTACTAAAGAGTACTACTCTAACTGAAAGAGCTCCATTAAAGCATGGTGACCTACTCTTCCTGAGAGTTAATCTCATACTGAGTAGCTTTGAGAATTTTAGCAATTTCTTTACTTCAAAATACTGATGCTTGGGGTGATGCTAGGGGGTGGCTGAACTGTTAAAATTTAAGTATATATAATTTGTAGCATAAGCTCTTTATTTCTCTTTACAATGTCCAAACTCTGCCTCCTTCATGGTATTAAGATACTGCGCATGAAGTTTTTAGTCTGCCTATGTGTCATGTTCCAAGAATTCCCCCAGCTCTCTCATAACTCCACTTAGAAAGACAAATACTTGCTATTTCAAACTGCAGTGGTTTTTCTGATTTATGATTTATTCTCTTGTGTTATTATTCATTATTTCCAGAGCAGAATAGAAAGAATATTTATATTAGAATTGTGCAAACTCAAACTAATGAGTATCCAAAGCAGCAGTGGCAACCTACATATAAATGTATATTATTATAATTTATATTAAGAGGTATTGAAAGAAAATTATAGGAAAAAAAAGCTCTGCTAAAAACAACAATGTGTAGCTACTTTGCACAGTTGAAGAATTACTTGGAATTTTTAATTAAGTTAATTTTTGGTTTGGTTTAAAGGAAATTTTTCCTCTTTAATGAATTCAACATTTTAACAAAATGTTAAACAAACAAAACTTGTTAGACAAACAAACAAAATGTTAAACATACAAAATATCCTGTGGTTTGAGCTGATCTTGAAAATGAAGAGGCAAGGAAAGATCTCAAAATAGTATTTAAACCAAGAAGCTAACAGAGATATTAATGACTACATCTAGTTTCTGGTTTTTGTTTTAGAGTGGCTGTCATAGCATTATTTTAACTTTATTGAAGTAACTCAAAATGTTTTGACACTCATATGCAGATAACCCACATGCTTCAATGTGAAGAAATAAACATAACAGATTGTGTTATTCCTGTATAACGTGATCCAAAGCCTATTGAGGTAAAGGAAAAATTGTTACTGCAAATGGACCAAATTCTTCTCTTTATGAGTCTGAAGGTCATCTTGGTATTATTACTTGTAAAGAATTCACTGCATAAAAGATCCAGATAAACATTTTCACTGTAAAATTTCAATATTATTGCACACACTTGAAATTTTACAGGGGAATATGGAGTCAGGCTTCTGTTTTTCTATTTACAAGAAGATGTGTTTACAGCACATGAATCAAAAGGAAGAGACTCTATAATCTTCAAAATCCAGAAATCTGCCTGACATTTTTAAGAATCTTGCCAGTGCATGGAAAGTTGTCCATGTCTTTTCTTTGTACATTTTCCTTGCAGATGAACATCTAAATCACTACCTAATACTGAAATAATATCAATGCATGAGATTCTACATTTTTATTCATGGACTCATATTATCTTGAATTATTATAGCTTAAAACATTAAGAAGTGAAAGGATAATTCACCTTGAAAGTCAAACCATGTGTCTATTTTGATTTAAAAAAAATCTGAAACTAGAATATGTCATTTTCTAGTGAATCTTATTAGCACTCACTCAATGTCTAAGACTTTCCACTTCTTCTTGAAAACCTTTCTCCTTCTGTAATACACTTTAATATTTGCATTTTCAGTTCCAAAATTACTGTGAACAACATTTTCAGAGGATCATGAAGTACAGGATCTTAGAAATATTTGGACTGCCACTGGATTAGGTGCTGAAATACCTTTTTTGCCCCAGATTAAAGTCCAGTTAACTTTTATTGACACTTAGTGCCCAAAGCCCTGTAGAAGATAACTTTTCTGCACTCAAACATGCAAACCCAGCACATTTCTTATTGCCTTATTCTGATTTGATTGGTGATAAATTAAGCTAATTCTCCAGATTTGAGTCTGTTATGCATGTGATGGCAATTACTGATCTCTCTCTGTCCCTGTCTTGAACCATGAACCTTTTGTTATGTTCTCTTTCCCAAGCTCCATTTAGGAGGGGAGACCTAGAATGGTTTGGAGGACACTTGGCATCCAGACAGGATCTGTCCACTGTAGGCATACAAACACAACTGAAGGAACAATGGCAGATGGAACTGAATTATTTTTTATTCTTTGCTATATCTGTCAAGTATAGGATTTTCTTTCTTTTTTTTTTTTTCTGAACAGATATTTGAGAGTAAGAAACTTAACTAAATTCACAAAATGAATTTGTGAGAGATATGGAAATTGAACACAGGACCAACTTCCTAACCAGTACCTGACTTACACCAAGTGTTTTAAAATGTTATCTTACAATAATATTTTTTTGTTGTCTGGAAATAATATTTAAACTTTTTCATCTTTTTACTAGATTTAGATTAAAAAATATTTCGAGTAATTGCTTTCTGCCTTACTTCATCACTGTAGTTTCTCTCTTTCACAGATTATATTTTTAAAAAAGTGAGAAATGTAGGAGTTTCTTCTCAAAAGATGTATCTTTCATGCATATTTCAAAGGAATAGATTTTCTTACTTCTACTTTCATAGATTGCAATATTTCTCAATTATTTCCTGATTTCATATACAGACAGATTTAAAAATTGTTATAATAAGAGAGTTTTAAAACTTAATAGCGGAATACATGAGCAATTAATAATTTTTTCCTGTATAGAAATTTTTGTGTACATCATATGCTATATCTTATTATATGGTGAACAGGAAAATATTTTTACCATGACAATTACAATATGATTATAATGTTTTGCTCTGTTTCCTAGAATCATATGTTACTTTACAATGACACAAAACCTGAAGAAATAGGTTGCTGAAATAAATGAGTTTGACCTTCAAACTGATCTCAAGACGATATTCTTCTTTAACACCTGGTAAAGATTTTTAATGTGAATAGCTTGTGATAGATTCTAATTTTTACGGCCTTATTTAGTTTTAGAGTTTCTTCCATTGACATCAATTAAATTTTCCCCAACTCAAAAAACCTTGGTGATTTAGTAAGAGAACTTAGTGGTGGACAGATGGAGCTTCTGTCACTCTTTGAATTTTTACTCCCAAGCACTTTGCACCAGAATTCAAACAAAAGTCTCAAAAATTCATCCTGTTTCTGTTGATTTAAAGGTAAATATACCTATAAGAAATTCAAATATGCTGATTTAACTAAAAAATAATTAATGTTGTATTTGATTAACTGAATAAAAATTTTTAAATGTCTCCCAGTCACCTATACAATAATATAGTATGCAGCTTAAACATCTATTAGAAACATAATCATTTATTTGCATTAATTTTCACTTTAGTGGTGGTTTTGGTTTAATCCTTATGTTATAAACGTATTTAGTAAGCAATCTATATTGGCATATTTTTTGGTTTTTCTAGAGTAGTGTTTGAATAGGACTGCTTGGGGAGAATTAATAGGAAGGTATTTTTGGATAAACACCTAGAGAGAAGTAAAATTAAAATTATAAATTTACATTATTCTTGACAAATATAGATTTTGTTATATCATGAAAATGTTTTTCATATGCTAAATTATGCATGTTAGTGTTTGGAAAAGGGTCTTTATTTGAAGTAAACTCTAAACTTAAATTCTTAAAAGAGATAATAGACAAGCCAAAAAGTACACAAGTGGGTTTATATATTTCTTTCCCCTTCTGATTAAAATGAACAGTGATCAGAAAGAAAAGATTCTTAGAGAAACCTTTCACTGGTTTTTTCAGGGAAAACATAACATTTTGGTTTGACAAATAAAATCTTTTCTGAAAGCCGCAGTACCTATCTATGATCAGAGTTCATTGCCTTTTTGCCCAGGGTTGTTATTGCGCAAATAAACAAAGCAGACTAAAATCTGCTATCTCAAACTGAGTTGTAGCAACTTAGACCAGTTTGTCCAAGTTTCTTCCCCTCATTATAAGTTAATCTGTACTTTCTCTGAGAGTAAGTTCTAGAATCACAGCATCTCTGCCATACTTGACCATTGCCTAAGAGACTGTAACCACTGAGCAGACTCACCCTGAAACACGCTAAAGGACTGTACAACAAAAGTTCATTTGAGCACCAATCCTATTTAAGTCATTATTCCATGTGGGGGGAAAGAATGTAAGAAAATAGAGTGCAGAAGGTAGTCTCACACCTGAGGAGTTGCAGGTGCACTAATCCCCAAAGATTAGGAACAGGCCTGCCATTAACAGGCCACAGCTGTGTCCAATAAGAAGAAGAGTGCAACAAAAGAGTGGGTTAGCTAGTTGAGGAGAGAATTGGAGTTTGTTGGCTGTACTGTGAAGAAGGAGTCAGTGCTGCAAGGAGCTGCCCATGAGAAATCACTGAGAAGGTAAGGAACTTTTGCAAAAAGATGACAACAATTCCAGGCTTATGGATCAGGCTGCCTGACCAGATGAGTATCCTTATCCTATCTTCTAAAGGATAAGAAGAGAAGATATAGTGATGTATGAGGAGACCCACCCTTCTCACACAGTTTGACATGAGAAGAAATATGAACAAAGAAATGAAGTTTGACAATTCAGTATTCATTGAGCTTATCCAGGAACATATGACATCTTTCATCACACACTTAAAAATATAGGAGTTTTCTATCTCCTGTGCTGGTTATTATAAAAATCACTTAACAAAAATGATGGGTCCCTATCATTTTAAGACTGCCAGTGTTCGGTTTAGGAGAACAAATGGATATGGTACTGAAAGAACAATTTAATAACATAACTTTTTTAAAATTCAGCTTTGGTGATGAGTGATCTGACATATTGAAAGGACTTTGTTAGTGGCATTTTTCTTTGTCTCACTCTTCTCTAAAACTTGGGAAGACTCTGAAGAATACTTACTATTTATGAACATCACATTGGATAAAACGTGCCAAATTATCAAGGTAGAGGCAGGGCATGATTTTTCTAGACCATAGATTATTTTAGAGCTAAGTGGTTAAAAAACAAGCCAAGATCTGTTCCTGAAAAGGAAAGTTGCAAGTAGCCTCTGCAAGAAATTCTGATACCTTTGAGACATCAGGCAGTTTTTCTATACATATCCTATGTTAGGTTCTAATATGTTCAGGTTGTTTATGGCATAAATAACATATTTCAAATATTGGAAAGAACTTTGATCATAAAAAGTTTTAGTTTTCACTTTTAAGCTTACTTTTTATCTCAATTCCAGAGTAGATTAAAAATGCTATATATAATGAGTAGTGTCATAAAAGATTAAAGCACTTAATCAATTGAAGTAATATGCAGAGTTCAACCAAATGTATAGACTGTCTAAGAGAGCTCAAAGCAAATTAATACCTAAATTTGGATTAAGATCATAGAATTCTCATAGAATCATAGACTGGCTTGGATTGGAAAGGCCCTTAAAGATAATTTAGTTTCAACTCCAGTGCCATGGTGAGGGAACTTTCCACTATACCAGGTGACTCAGAGCTCCATCCAACCTGGCCTTGAACTCTTCCAGGGATGGGACATTCACAACTTCTCTGGGCAATGTGTTCTAGTGCCTCAGCACCCTCACAGTAGGGAATTTTTTCTTAATATCTAATCTAAAATTACTCTCAATTTAAAGCCATTCTACCTTGTTCAATCATTATTTATACGTCCTTGTAAAAACTCTCATTTTAGGCTCCCTGCAAGTGCAGAAAGGATATATTTAAGTCACTCTGAGGCCTTCTCTTTTCAGGCTGAAGAATCCCAACTCTCTCAGCCTTTCCTCATACAAGATGTGCTCCATCCCTCTAATTATCTTGATGGCCCTCTTCTGGAGTCACTCCAACAGGTCTGTGTCCTTCCTGTGCTGGGGATGCCAGAGCTGGAGGCAGCACTCTAATGGCACCTTATGAGAGTAGAGAGGCCTTGTTATTAATTTGCTTTAATATTAGTTGCTTAATTGTTCCTTGTCTAAGGCAATGATAGTAATTCTAAGCATTTTTTACGGTTAATGGGGAGCAATAACCACTCTCAAATGATTCATAGTATCCTAAAACAGATCTCCAAGGGAAAGATAAGGCATTCTCTAAAGAAATAAATCTGTCATTTGTTTCCTTCTACTAAGTATACAGGAGAGCCAGAGAGCTTTTATTTTTTTTTTTTTTGATTCAGATAACTAACATTTAGAGATGTAATATTAGGTCATAAATATGCCAAAGAATTATAGAATTATAGACTTCACTGAACTGATATATGTTTTATATACCCAACAGCTCCAAAAAGCAGGTAATTTACTAATAACCATGTTTTAACTTGGGGTCAGAATGATCACTGAATGCAGATCTGAGTATCATTTCAATCCTTTCACAGTCAGACTACTCTAAATATTTCCCTTCTTAAAAAAAAAAAAAAGGTAAAATAAAAATTATAATAATAATAGCACAGAACTCCATATCTTTGAAAGAAATCAGCAGTGAACAGTATGTACCAGGTAGTGCTTTTGGAACCTATGCAGAAAAGTAACCTTTTTCTCTTGGTTCAATCCATGCATGAATTGCAGGAAAATGTTTATAAAGCTTTAAAAATATTAAGGCATTTGATACATCATCTGTGAAGGAGTAATACATAAATAAATTCTTCAGAGGCAGAACACCCACCACTGAATATTAGCCTTGCCTGTAAGCAAAAAGTGATATGTAAGCTGTCCAACCATCCAAGTACCATGTCAATACTGCTTTCACTTAAATGAACACTGTTCTAGCTGTGCATGCCTGCTTTTCAGTTGTACTAGGGCTTATTCCTATCCTCCTGCCTCAAATATTTTAGCATTCTCTTTATCAGAAGGACTTAAAAAACTCAATGGCTGCTTTAGGCAAGCCAAATAAAATCAACACCATAATTGAATTACAATTGCAGAAGTCATAATAGACCCCTTTAACTGAAAACTAACAAAACAAGCCTAGTGCATGAACATCAATAACACTCTCTCAAGTTAAGGCATTGTAATGGGGGGGCTCTCTGGGAGCTAGGAATATGGGTGGAGGGGCAAGCCAGAGCCTGTCCCACTGCCCATCTATAGCAGGGCAGGCAGGGGGACACCGGGGGAAGCACTGAGAGCCTCTCTGGGGCTGTGGGTGGAACTATGGCTGGACATGGCAGGGCTGTGGGGAGCTCGAGACCGGCATCTCTGGGACACAGACAAGTGGCACCAGGGGGCTGGAATGGCATCGTGGGGGCTGCGGGTGGCTTGGGGGGAGCCCCAGGAAAGGGTGGTCAGGGGATGAAATGCCTCTATTGCCCTAAGGCCCCCAGTGTTTCGCACTTCATGGAGAACTGCAAGACAATTAAGTAATCACTGCTTCTTGCAATGCCATTTAAATAGCATTCATCTGGACAAAGCGTACAGAGGTGAAAATAGCAACCTTTTATTTAAAAATGGAGAAAAAAAAGGCAGGAAAACACTTTTTTGTTGTTGTTTTTAAACCATGGTATACCTTGTATACAGAGCTTCATCTTCAGTCTCCAAATGGACTTTTTGAAAATAGTGTGGGTTTTGCACCTGTAATTTGTGTACAGTTCAACTTGCAAACAGGGAGGTATTATACACAGAAATTAATTTTAAGCTGACAGAAATAATGCAGATCTTGGAAAGTCGAGAGTGCACTGCATAATTTCATGGTCTGAACTTAATCAATATGTTTGTTAAGTAAAAGTTCCAGTTGCAGAACTTTTCCTCAGTTCCACTGTTTTTGGTGTTTACCCTTCAGTTACATTTATGCAAACTGACTGAAAGTAATGGAGTTGCACAAGCGAATCAAAAGGCAATACTTGGCCTGCAAAAATCTTTATTATTGGTGATCCATGAGTCAGATAGAAGACAAATAAGCTTCCAAATCCCAGGCCTAATTTAAGGACTGGCAGTCAGAAAAGCATTTCAATTGTAAACTGAATTAGTTTGATTGAGAAATTATGGTGGAGAAAAAACCTATTGAATGTGACAATAGCATTTTTGTAGAGAGTTTATAGAATAACCTTGCACTTTTAGAATTAATTACATCCTGTTGCTCATTCCCTACTTGAAGACAAAATGCTCCATTTTGATATTTCAACTGGTTGCCATAGAAATGATAATCAAGACAAAAAAAAGCACCTAAAAATTTATGATTTCTCATTAGGCATAACCTGAGGAACCATTGTAAAACAAGAAATTTTCTTCCTTATAAGCATCAGTTATAACAAAGAACAGGAATGTTATTTTTTTACATGCAAAAATAACGGGGTTTTTTTACATTTATATAAATGCAATTTAAAAGTATGGGGGTTTCTTTGTTTTAAGAAACACAGCTCCATTTAATTGCAAAGAAAGAGTGATGGGGTAGCACATTGTTATTTAATATCCTGATTGGGCAAAAACAAATTATAAAGTCTTAAAAGTTAGCACATACACACAGAGAAAAACAACATTTCTACCTACAGAAATTTGTGCAAAAAAATTTTGATATGACAGCCCAAAAAAATCACAAAGAACCTCTCCAAATCACTATAGATGTGTTTACAACATGGACCATAAAGGTGGTAACGTTTTTTGCATTCTTCGTATCTTTGCCTTAAAAATGAAAATATGTAGTTAAACTTTTTCACAAAATTAGATATTTCTGCATCTTAGTAAACATTTTGGAGGAGTCAAGGAAATTATGAAGATGCTTTGGGCCATTTTATCATCTTGAATATTTGAATATTTATTTAAAATCTGTTATATTTACAGAGAGAATAGTGTGAGTTGAGAGTGACGCACAAAGATCATTGAGTCTATCTCTGAAGTGAGTGGCCCATACAGGGACCAAGGTCCATGATCTTAGTGTTACTAGCACCATGCTCTAACCAACTGAGCTACTCTCAGGGTCAGTGATTGCTGTACCTGGCTAACAAGATCAGGTTTATACACTGTATAAGGATCAAACAGGGCTTAAAAAATATTACATACCAAGTATTAAAGTCAAGCAGAAACTGCACATGAAGTATGACTCCATAAACTATTTCTTCTCTTGAAAGAGTAATGGATTTTCTGGAGATTTTCTATACCTTTCTGTAGACTGTAAGAGCAATTACAAAAATAGGAATAGTCTAGAGAAATGTATGGAAGTCAGGACATTCATCCACTCTTTGTAAACTCTCTAAACTTTAGGGTGATATCTTATAATCTGTGTTTTTTCATTGTCATGTGAGGTATAGTCTTTTTGGGAGAATTTGAAAGATATTTTCACCCAGTCATACCTAGCCTAATGAAGACAGTATTTTCACAGGTGAGTTTGGTTCCTCAAGTCTTGTAAATGAGATATATACTTCTTTCTCAAATATTCAGTATAATAATGTTCATTGCTCAAAGGTTTTGGAATGGGTGTATATTTCTTTTCATTACATATTCTGCTCATTGTCCTGAAAATTATTATTTTTCCTTTTTGTTATACTCCTTGAAGTAATCTCTCTTTATTTCACTATTATAACGATTTCTTCTCTGGGCTGGTAATACTTTCTTTGTAGATTCCTAAGATGACAATGACAAGCTTCTGCAAAGCATATTTGAAATACGTTCATTTTTCACTCCTATTTTCACATTCTCATTAGAGGGTAGTGCTGAAAGTTGTGTCACTGCTCTATTCCTTTATTTATTTGCCCAACCTATCACTTGAGGGTTTGTTATGCAGTGCTCATATCTTTCCTAATAATTTTCCAGCTAAAATTGGAAAATTAAACATGTTGAAGAATTGATTCTTTATAAGGGAAGGAAAAAAAAAGCAAACCAAAACAAAAAAAAATCCAAAACAAAGTTATTGTCTCTGAACGAATAATGAACTACACAGTAAAAAAATTATTAACTACACAGTTCAGTTATTGTCTGTCAAAGCAGTACTGGTGATTAGCTCCAAAAATTCAGAAAAAAAAATATGCTGCTGATGGATACAGGTCATTACTCATATTAGTATAACAGCCAGAGAGTTTCCTAGTTTCCATTGTGTAGTATAGATGTGTGATATATGTTCAGACAGCAGCAGTGGTAGAACTTTTCTTTAGTGAGTAATTAAAATTGATATAATTAAAGGCCTTTGCTCCAGGATTCTTTTTTCTCTTTTTAAGGGGCAAGCGTGAAGCATGTTTATTAATGTAGAGAAAACTCATGTCAGAAGGGTAATAGGATCACTGGCATGCATAAAATTATTTCAGAACAGTTAAAATTTCTAATTTGTGCAAGTCAGAACTAAATTCTAGATTTACTTTCCTTCCCTGAAAGAAAACAAAAAATTCTATTTAATTCATGATCTCTAAAACACACCTCTTAAGGAAACCCTGATTTTGTGAAGCCTGCATTAGAATTCATGAATAAAATACTTCTTATTTTCCCCTACTATAACACTATTTTTAAGACTGTATTCATACTTCATGGTCCAGCATGCTAAACTGAGAAGACTTGAGATGAGGCAGATTCTTAAATTTTCTTAAATTTGTACATACACAGTCTTCTCTGTACATAGTTGTTGAAACTGAAGAAACAGAAGAGATATTTTTATTTTGTTTACAGTACAGCAGGTGAATTATTAAGCAACAGTGATCAAAAAGATTTAATGGCCATTAAGGGAATTTTGGGGTAAACAGATTCTTACTAATTCAGAAAAAAATTTCTTCTTGATTGTTTGATTTTACATGTCTTAAATCTATGACCTGGTTCAAACTCACACTGACCTTCATGACCTGGTACATACCTGTTACAACTAAAGATAGAAAAAGGAAATGAAGCATTGAAAGATAGAAGATACGAAAGATATAAATACAGGACAAGGTGTAAAAACTTGCCAGTGGAAGAAGGTAGGTTTAAATTACCTACTAAAGATACTATTCACTGTGAGGGTGGTGAGGCACTGGAACGGGTTGCCCAGGGAAGTTGTGGTTGTCACACCCCTGGGAGTGTTCAAGCCAGGCTGGATGGTGAGCTGGGCAATCTAGTCTAGCAGAAGGTGCTCCTGCTGGTGGCAAGGGCATTTGAGCTGGATGATCCTTAAGGTCCCTTCAAAGACAAAACATTCTATGGCTCTATGATTCCATGAAAAGGCTTCTAAAGAAAAGCAAATAAAATGTCTTCTTTCCAGCACACTAAGGAGAGCTTACAGATGGAGTTGCAGAAAATAATACATTTAAATACTTACATCAATAAATTTTTTTCAGTCACCCAAAACCTCCTTGCTTACAACATGTGATAATAAGCAAGAAAAAGATATTCTTTCCTGATTGATATTTCAAGCTAAGAAATAAAAAGGGCCTTAACAAAACTTTAAGATAAACTGTTTTCACTTGAGTCTAAAGAAAAACGGTGCTCATAAATCCATATAGAGTAGTGACTCCTCTAAATTGCAGTGAAAATATTAAAAATTTAACATTCAATGATGCAATACAGGGATAATATGATAAAATATATCTCTATCACATTAAGAATAACTTTATTACAACAATGCTCTACCTTTATTGATGTTCATCACTTTAATAACCAAACCATGTGGTATAATGTGACGACCATTTAAGCAAGACCTTTGACTTCTCCTGGTTTTTGTTGTTCTTTCTTTTTTTACTTTATCTGAAAAGAACTTAGAAAAGGAGTCTTCTTGGATAAATCAATGTTCCTACTTAAATCAGCATGAAGCTGAAAAGAACTCTGTGGAAGGCTAAGTATAGGAGGGAATTGGAAGAGTCATCCTTGGTAGCAGTTTTGCCTTTCATATATGTCAACCTGATACATCCTTCCCAAGACAGGCATGGTTTGCCTTTCAGATTTACTGAAATATCCTTTCACCTATTGATTAAAATTAGAGCTAGACCTTTACATGGCAGTGGAATGACATCTAGTTGAATGAATATTGCTGGAGCTGTGTTGATTTAAGTAAAATTCACAGATTAAGATGCACAGAGTTTTACACCTGAAAAGGGTAGGCCCAGGTTTTAAATATATTTTTGTTTTTATTTTTTTGTTTTGGCATTTTGTCAGTTTCTTTGGGGCTTTTCCCAACTGTTTTATTTGTCTGTCAAAGAATCCTCTGTCCAACAGTTACTCAGACTCTCTACTGCAATACTTCTAGACTAAAACTCTCACACATTGTAGAATTAATTAAATCCTTAGGAAAACAGAGATTACTTTGAAACATACTTTGATATACAGCAATGTATCAGCTCTTAAATTCTAAAAATTTCTCTTTATGGCTACAAATATTTTATATTAAATCTATATGCACTCTATAAGGACTATATCAGTACATATAGTCTATAAGACATTAATATTTTCTACCTAAACTTTTACATTGTAAACATGTACTTGTAAGAATGATTTTAACACGCTGTAATTTGCCTTTTATTTTGAACAACAAATTGAACCTGTTGTACTGTGGTTCTGCATCTGAATATGATGTTCTGTGGGCCTCTATTAGTTTTGATAGGTTGCCATGGAAATTAGAGAGAAAGAAAAAGAAGAATACTTTTGCAAGCTTTACCACAGAGAGTTACATCCTCTTCCACATTTTGGAGAAAGAAATTGGTGACTGAATGACAACAATGTATTTTTAGAGATTAGGCTGTAGTACAACATTTTTGGCAAGATAGGAGGCATTAATGATTTATGCTAGATTTGCATTAAAGGCTTCTGTTTTTATACTAAGACCATGAATGTCACTGGTAATGGGAGTTCAAGCTGTCTGAAATTTTTATCAACCTACCTCCCCAGCACAAATGGGGCATGAGAGTGAAAGATGAACCTATGAAATTGTGCTGCATGATGAGACATCAGAAAGCTGCTAGTTCTGAAAAGAATCAAATATTAATCTTCTTCTTGAAATGCTCTCATCTTACAATGACTTTTGGGCCAGATCAATGTGGATAAAAATTAAAAGAGAGATGAAAAGCTTTGTATAAGGTCCAAATTTATAAGGCTATTCGACAAATAAGTGTGTGGAAAAAAGCCCACAATTGTAATAAAAAAAGAAGAATTTTTTGGATTCTAAATAGGGCTTAGAAATAAAAATTATGGGGTTTTTAGTATTTTAAGCTAACAGGTATTAAAAAAACCAAAACAAAACAGCAAACAAAATTATGTCCACAAACAAAAAAGACCCAAAAATTTTTACAAATAAACAGAAATTTGACAATTATATTATGTGTCAACTGTTATTACTTGCACCGGACAAATTTTGTGATACTTTACAAAGAACATAATGTGGGGTATATAAAATGCTTAAGTAGCTGAATGCTCTAACCACCATTTTATATCTGCTGCATATATTTACACAGTATATTTTAGATAGATGTCCTGACTGTATCTTGAACTGACTATTAGATATTTATTGAGAAAAAGCAAGCTAATTTATAAAATAATTCTATATATTTGCTGAGACTTAGTGAGGCCTTTCAGTCAGCAGTTTGTACAGGAAAGAAATTTTATCCATTCTCTAGAAACATTCCACACAGATGTACAGTTGCATTTCATTTTTTCTTTTTTTTATTTTCCTTCAGGTAAGAAGAAAAGCAATTATATTGTTAAAATAAAGAGAAGAAAAACAAATCTGCGGCACCCAGTGTTGTCCCATTTAAATTTAACAAACTATCACATGATTAGAAATCACCACATACTAACTGAAGATTCAGGTCCTCTGTCTTCTGCTATAGGAATGAACTTCTTTTAAAGTTCAAGGAAAAATTACAGTGTTGAGGTGCTGTACATGTTGAGTTGCCCACAACCAGAAGTGGCTGTGATCTATTGAGTGAAAACAAGTGTCAGAAAATGGCACTTAAACCCTGCATATGTGCAAATTACACCAGGGAGACAATTTTTTTTACTTTGGATTTTATCTTCCACTAGGCTGCTGTGGCAGTGGGAATTGAGAGATGCCCAGAAAATGCAGCACAGTAGTTTCTTCATTCTTCCTTGGCTCATATGGAGGGAAACAATGAAACTGTGGTGGTAAACAATATAAAGATACCCTTTTTTTTTTTAATTTTTTTTTTTCTCTCATGGAAGTGCTACAGTTACATGACCTTCATTGTGTGATCTGATAGAAGAAGCAAGTAAAGCTTATGACAATGACATGAAGACCTTGCCCCTTCCATAAGTACAACACAGACGGGAAAGGAATCTCTCATCTTTAAAAGCCAATTTTTAAAATGAAGTCTTTATAAATCCTTTTATCCTTTGTTGAGTTCCTGAATCTTACTTCTGCAGATTCTTTTGTGGCATTTGAAACACTCAATCTTCTTTTGGGACTGAAACCTCTTGAGAAACTCTGTATTCCTTCAACAGCAAAGCATTCAGAAAGAGGAACTGAAATTACCTGTGCGAAATATCTCAGTTTTGTTAGGTGCATGTATATGTGTTCATATTTTACAGGTTTGATGGGAGATCTGCAGTATCATTAAGTGTTACAATTCTTAATCAAGGCTTGAGTGATGGGAATCAAAGCTCTGACTCTATTAAGATCATCACTAAAACTTTCCCTGCCTTTTACAAGTCAGGATTGTTTTCATGTAAGCATAAAAACACATCTTGAAAGTGTTTAGCAGAGATAACATGTCAGTCAATTATGTGCAATGTTTAATTACTTTTCAATTACCATGCTACCAGGATGAATTTAAATGTTCATGCTGAGAGTGTAGGTTGATATTAGCAAAGAAACAAAAAGGAAAGTAAATAATTATTTACCTGTTATAATTCTGCAGGGAAAATTACACTAGACTAAGTATGAGAAAGTTTCCATGTAGCAGAAGATAAACTACAACATTTAAAAAAATCTCCTTTGAAAAAATTTAATAGACTGCTTTGGCACATACCAAAGTGACAAGACACTTGAAGTTATATTTGATAATAAAAGTTGTCTGTATATTCTCATTAGTTATATGTGTTATCTATCAATGCTTTCATATGGACAACATGCAACAGGAAGAAATTTTAATTTAAAATTATGTTAAGCAGTCCCAGTGAAAACAGAGACATTGAAAAGATATTAAGCTATTGAAAATTGTTCAAGTACTAAATTTTAAGATGACAAAAAATATAAAAGATCATTATGCAATGATGGCTGCTGTGCAAAATAGAATCTAGTGTCCAATACTGTTACTGTTCTTCTCTTCAGATTTCACGTAAAGACAAAAATCCTACAATTCTAAGTTATTCAGGTAAATTACTTAGATATTCTAACATGTTTTTTCCTCCTTTTGGAAGCCAAACAATTTTTCCAAATTATATGAATTCATCTAACATTACTGAGCTGATGTCAATTTCCATTACCAAGGAAGAGTATGGAAACATTCAGACATTCTGAGATTATAAAAGGGCTGTACTGTCTTTCCCATTCTAATCAGGAGACAACATTCTTCTGATTAGACAGCATTTGTTCAGAGAAACATCTTGCAGTTTTAGTGATCAAAGCACTTATTCCTGAATAAAAATAATACTTTGAAGAAAAGAATCATATGAATTAATAAAAATTCATGCTGGAAAGAAATAATATGTTACACAATCACGTAATTTCTCCTTGTCCTATTCTGAAAAAAATTGAGGATTTTCCATGAAAGAAAGCTTCACATATAAAAATAATTTTCCTTATACAATTCAACTTTCTTGAAGGTGGACATATAAGTTATTCCATTTTTTGTAAAGATATTATGGTACCACATGCACTAAGGATCTCCTGTATCTTTGGTAATACCATAAAAAGCATTCTAAGATGCAATATGAGTCCTTCAAATGTCAGGTTTCCAGGAGTTACAGAACCAGGCAATTTGATACATAAAGAGTTTAAGTTTAGCTAGTTTCAAGTGTGGTGTTTTAAATAGACTGCAATGTGGAATGTAAACATTTAGAGACTAGAAACCTTCAGTTTAGATGACATCATTTAGCTTACATTTGTTTCATACAGAATGTAATATCATTAATTGCACATGCGGTAAAAGGGGTAGGCAATACTTGTTTTGAAACACATTTTTAAATTGTTGTAGGACAAAAGATTTTGTTATAAATTGTATCCGAGGCTCCTATAAAATTTCTGATTAATGCTAATATAGTTTTTATATTTTTATTTTATTTTTATATATTTTATATTTTTATAAATTTTTGATACATGTTTAATTAATGATATGTTTTTTCCTTAATATTGACAGTATTCATGAATATTTTAGGTATGTAAAAAAAAAAAAAATAATTGTTGCTTAAAAGAAAAATTCCTAGGTTGCATTTTATCCTATATATATATTCACCTACTTATCCTAAGAAAATAACTGTTTGAAAAAATGGCCCAATATTAAATTTTAAAAATCAGCAATGCAATGTTCAGCCAAGTGTACATGGGTTATTTAACTTACTGAAAAATACAGAGCAAAGCTCCTCTAGTAGTGGCAAAAAGCTAAGACAGAACAAAAATACATTTGCAGAGGAGAAAGTAAAAGATGGGTGGATTTTTTTCTTGTTTATTTGGTTTTGTTTTCTTTTTAAACAGTGATTAGACTGGAAAATTAGCCACTTTGGGATTTTTCAACCAGTGGTAACAGATGGCTAAGTTAGTGATGAACCACTGAGGGGGCTGAAGAACTGATAAGGGAGACTGACTGAGAGAATGTATCCTCAAATTGGCAGAATGCCTAGTAAAAGCAGTGACCCATCACTTATAGTAAGTCTTTGAAATATTAAGTGGACATATACATTTAGAATGGTGGGGGAGGAAGGAAAGTGACAGGGAAGCTTGCACAGCTATTTTTTTTTCCTGAAAGTTTTCAGATAGAAACAATTTCTTTTCTGTGCTTATAATATAAGCTTACTTCAATCATCTGAAAGGTAAGAGACTGGCATTGCTGGTTTTCATTATCCACTTTGGTGGAGCATTTGAAAAAAATTATCTGTGGAAAATGTCTTAGATTTTAAGTTCAAGGTCTAGAAGAATATAAAGGAGATTAACTTTCCAGTGTAGACTAAATGCAGCCTTAGACCATAGGACTTTTACATTATGAACTATAATGTTCTTTCTCTGCCACTAGATACTTCCATCATTTCTTTTATTTGCTGCTTTCTACAACCGCTCTACTAACAAAAATAGCTATGCTGAATAGAGTCATCCAAGACAAGCACTTTTATAAATCACCAGTTCTGATTGCACTAGGCTAATAATGACTCAGGAATTTCTAGAATGTGTTTTAGGCAAGCAATAGCTCATACCTATTACAGTTATCTAAAGTAGCATCATATTTTCCATAATGCAGTTAACAGTTTGTTCCCTTTGGTTATTTGGTTGGTATAATTAATGTGTTGGGTTTACATGACAAGGTCATTGTAGTGGGGGGTCTGAAGAAGTGCCTTCTGTGAGAGGACACCAGAACTTGTTCCCACGTCAGGTAGAGCTGTTCTAGACAACTGCAAAGGAGACCTTTTGCAAGCCAAAGCTGAGTCCTTCAGGGATGTTGCTACTGCCTCTGTCATAACACATTCAAAAAAGGATAAAAGGTGTTGCAGAATAGCAACTGAGATAGAGGAGGTAGAAAATGTGAGAGAAGCTATTTAGAAGACCCTGAGGTTGGTGCCTTGTGAAGCTACCTAGAACACAGGCCAGACAGTGTTAAAGAAACAAAGCAGGTATTTATTAAAAGTCCTTCAAAGGATACACCTTGGAGAGTACAAGGGCCCAGCCATGGCTCCACCCAAGATAGACACCGAGTCACAAGTTTTCAGACTTTTGGTGAGAAACTTTTACGTTTTGGTCCATTTAAATACTGGGGTTAATTGTCCAATTACAGCTTTAGGTTGTGAAGCCTCATGCTCCTAAATTGCTCTCCTCAATTTGCTGTTGTTTATATCTTTTGGGCCTGAGGCTGCAATGGTGTCCTTGGTTCTCGGGCGGGAAAAGGATTGTTTTGACTAACTAAACTGTGAAGAGAACTTGCTAACACTTTCTATGAAGTTCAGAGTTATATACTAATGCAGTACAGAATCTGGAAATTATGAAAGCTAAAATTTAAGGCGTCAAGGTCACTGAAGAAGGAGAGGGAGAAGTTGCCCCAGCTGCTGAAGCATACACTCCTCTGTAGCTAGTGGTGATGGCCTTGGTGAAGCAGCTGTGCCCCTGAAGTCCATGGAGAGCCAAGGTGGAACAGATTTTCACCTGCTGTCCACAAAGGACTCCATACTGGAGCAGATGAATGTGCCCTGAAGCAAGTTGCAGCCTGAGAAGGGTCCCAATGGACCAGAATCTTACAGCCCTGTGAAGATCACTGGAGCTGTCTATTCCTAAAGGACTCCACACTGTGGAAAGAAATCATGCTGGAGCAATTTGTGAAGTTCAGTCCATTGAGACAACCCCTAAAATTAATGTAGGAAAATCTTCCTTAGGAAGACTCCATGCTGCAACCAGGAAAGAGTGTGAGGAAGAAGCAGCATCTAGTGGTTAGTTTCAATCCTTCATGGCTTCTATGTGTCCTTGAATGATCTGTCACCAAGTGTGTAGGGGATTGACCTAGACCCTTACAACTTGAATTTGAACTTAGCAAAAAGTTAGTGTTTCTTTTTCATATAGATTTGCAATATATTTGCAATTTTGTATACAATTATTTCCTGGCTTCTGCATACCCAATCTCTAATGCATCAATAACTCTTGTGCTGTGGAAAGAGAAGACTCAAGTAGTATATTTTGAGAGATATTTAAAAAAATAAGCTCATGGTAAATTAGAGTAAATTATGTCAAATTTTCAGCAATTATAACAAGTACTTAAACTTTTCGAGCTAATCATTCAAATTAATTTGCTTTCCTATAATTATTCATCTGCATTGTTTAGGCACCATTTAGTAATCTTTCATGACTGTTTTTGAGTAGAGAACCTGAAATAATTCACTCTGGTTCAGGAAATTCACTAGAGGCTTGAGAATATTATAATGCTGTTGAATTGGGTGTCTTTCCCCTAGGCATACACTTATTAGGCATACACTTATGAAGAAATTATACCTTTTTTGATTGATTATTGAGACTATTAATGACTACTGGGTTTCTGATAAAAAATGGCATGTCTGTTAGAAAGGAAATTAATGCTTAAATCCATTTGCTTCTGTTTCCAACTGTTTTTTTTTTCAATTTATATTAGATCTGTCTTTCAGAGCAGAATATAGATCAACTACTAATAAAGAGGAAATATGATTTTATATTACCCACAATACACTGCTTATTATAAACATGCAAAATAACTTGTCACAGAAACCAGATCTTGTTTTGATCATTTCACTTGTAAATTATATATAACATTGTTTATTTATATTCAGATATGCAGATGCTAACATGAAATTGATTAAATCAATCTACTCAATGAAAGAAGTAAATCTGCCATTGGAAGCAAAGTAAAAAGTATTGATTTTTAAATATAATTTGATTCACCATAATGACCAAACTTGTAGGGTTTAGTCTACAAGTTTTTTTTCTTTCCTTTGCTTTATATAATCCAAAGGAATGTTCAATGAAGAAAATAATCTTTCAGTAGTAATTCAGAACAAATAAAAGTTTGAGTGTCCAATGGCTTGGAAAATGGTACCATCTGTAACTGCGTAGATGTGTAAATAAAAGTGTATGTTTATGTATATGTGTGTAAGAGTAAAGTTTTTTCTCAATTATAGTTTCTACATTGAGGAAAATGCTAGTAAGAAAAAACACTGTGTTCAATATCTTTACGGTACCATCTTTAGAGAGATCAATGATTACACTGCAAGAGTAGTAGCTAAGTTTGATTCTTTGCATTGGCAAGTGAAAGTATGCTTTTACATCAAAAGTGAAATTGTTGTCTTTCTTTTAGAAAGTAGTTGGAACATAATTGTCAATATTCACAATCCAATGATAAAACTTGTCCTTTTGACTGGGTAGGCAGGTGAGAAATAGACAGAAGTATAACAGAAGTGCTTACAGAAGAAAAGAAAAAAAACCAACCCTAGTGTCTCTGCATTTGGACCTACAGCATTAATACAATTTTAATTTTGATTTAACAATTATTTAATTTATTAAAATATATCTTGACTATTCTGATGGATCTTTAAGACTTACACTTTTTGCCCATTTTCTCTTGGGCAACTATGAGCAGGTCTGTAAAATCCCAGCTTTGCAGCTTACATGGAATTTTAGAGTGTGGATTTCATACAGCAGTATCAAGAACATTTGACAGGAATTTTATACATAATGAACCAATTCATGTACAAGTTATTTTGTCAAATGAGAGGTTAATAGTATCAAAATTACTTCTTAGAAATAATAATAAATACTAACTTTGCAAGAGCAATTAAGAAATGAAGAAATTCTGCAATCGGTTTGCTCCTTCTGCCACAATAAAGGAAGATATGTCAGTTCCCTCCTCTTAGCATGTAGCTCCACCACACTGTTGCCAAAAAATATATATAAATATATACAAACTGCAGCACTTTGTGAACATGAATAACATAAATGAGGTTAAGAGTTTATCCAGTGGTTCTAAATCCAAAGTACATCAATTGCTTGCACAAGTTCAAGATAAGACTTTGCAAGGTGTCTGAAAATATGTTCCTAGGTGTTCTAAGTAGGGAAAAGATGTATATATTTGTTTAAGTGTTATCTTTTTATTGAGAGTGCAATTACTATCAGGAATTGGCAGTGTCCAAGGTATTTATAACAGAAATAAGTAAAACAAATTTCTAAGTTTTATATATTTTTGTCAAAATTTGACAGTATGAAAAAAAAGTAAATCGTATTTGGTAAAAGAAGCCATGCATAAACCTGCAAATTTTCATTAACAATGGGAAAAAGAAAGGACTGAGAGAAAAAGGAAATGGTATTACAGTTGTCTGTAGCTCTACTGCGTCCCTCCCAGTTCAGTGCTCTGAAAGTAACATTGAAGGTCAGTTTAGCAATTTAAAGATACTGGATTTTATCTTTCTGGAGGAACAGATAATGCTATATTCCTCCTTAGAAGGAGTGAAATTATTTTTTAGACTGGAACAGCATTTTTATATTTTATAAATAGAACACAAATTGCAAGTTCCCTTTAATGAAAGAATAAAATTGTAGTGTTTTGTAAAACTTTGAGATGCCAATTGATTTATTATATATGCTAAAATTTATTGCATTCAAGTCAACAGTTTAATGCCTGTCCTTCCAAACCAAAATGTTATGAAGGCTACAAAATCCACAAAAAAATAAGTAAATGTTCTCCACTGAAAACACATTAAGAATATGACCTTGATTTGGATTCCCTTTGCTGTTAATGAGTGACACAGATGCTCAGTAAAGGAAAATTGTACTTCTGCTCTTAAATGTAAAGAGCAAAGGGGACTATCTCAGTGCACAGGTAGTGAGTGTCCTTGGAGGATGAGATGAAGGATCATGTTTCTGTAATTTAATAGCTGAAATAATGCTAATAACAATTAAACATCTGTTCACAGTAGAAATCAGGCAATTTATAACACTGCAATTTTCCATGCCTGCTTCCATCTACTCCCTGACAGAGAACTAAGTACTTTTGGTTTTGGATTTTAAGGCCAACATCTGGTATGGATGTTGGAAATTTAGCTGACTTTTTCATTTTATCCAATTTCTGGTATATTGAACAGTACAGGTAGCTGAAATGATATATCCAAAGCAATGCAAATGATACTTTATCACATGTGTAAACCTGACAATGCAATGTTTCCTAGAACATCCCAGGAAAGATATTTTCTTCTAGTTCTACAATTCTCAAGCACATTTTCCCATTTGAAGTAGGGGCCTCAAGAATGTGTTTGGAAAGGTCATTGCTTGTGATTGAAACACAGAAACAATCTGTAATTTCCCTTTGCTCTTCATGGTTTTTTTGGAGGGCACTTAGAGAGCTCTAAATTCACTCCAGTGAATCTTCACATATGGCATCACTGTGGATGACTCTTCACACTATTCATGTGTGAACTGCTTTTCTAATTCCAGATCAGCCTGTCCATCAATGGTGCTAATAGGCCTGCATCTATTGCCTCTTTGATTAATCATTCTAATTGTTTAAAAGTTGTCATTGGTGCAAATTTAAATTTGTTCAACTGCAGTTTCCAGCTCTTTGCTTAGGTTGTGTTTTCCTTTGTTAGAGTATAGTTCTCATGCACATTATTTGAGATGAGTCAAAAATGTTTTGAACCTGACTTTCTTCAGAATCCATTACAAAAACAGTAATAAAAAATGCTTGAATGGAAGAGAGAAAACCTTTTTAAAGTTCTTCAGTGTATATACACCACTATGTCTATACCCATGTAAGTATAGACAGAAAAAATTTTTCTAGCCTCAGAAACATATCTGCTTCTGGAGTGAAGAAAAAACATTAATAGCTTCTGGGAACAATCAGAATCAGAAATGAAGGACACACTGAACTTCTCTGTAGCTAGCAAAGCTGAATATGAAAAGACAAGGTATGTTATCCACATTTACTGTTCTCAGATATGGGAACAATGCCCCTAACCTGGTTTTGAAGAAAGTGAAATGTAAGTACTAAACACTTTGGAAAGAAACAGATTGTCTTCTCTATTAATGGCTTCAGTTAGAAAACTTATCCCTGACAAAACAGGACAATTTCACTGCATTAATCTATATTTTCTGTAGTGCTTGGTTTAACTGAACATTTTGATTTTAGAAGGATAAAACAGGCACAGCATTCCTCTTTTTACTGTTTAATTCCTTGGAGTAAAGATTATCCAGTTAGATAAAAAACAAACTCTTCTAAATATGCGAAATTATTCATTTTACTGAGGATAAGGGGCACAAACCCCTCACACACACAAAAAAGGAAACATCAGTGTCACATGAAGGAAGAACACCACTGTTGGACACATGAGAACAGGATTATAGAGTGGTTGGGGTTGGAGGTCACCTCTGGATGCTGTCTGATTCAACCCCCTCTTCTGAAGCACAGCCCCTAGAGCAAGCTGCCCACGGTTAAGTCCAAATAGCTCTTGAATATTTCCATGGATGGAGACTCCACAATCTCTCTTTGTTATAAAAACATGATCACACTTTTTCAGTTTGTTTTTTCTGAAGTATATGCTTTTATTTGGGTGAAGGTGAAAAGCAGAAAGAAAAAATTAGAAAATTGAAGTCATACAAAATTAAGAACTTCAATATGATAATCAGGAAAATAAGGATTTAATTTCTTTTATTTGGGTTTTTCTTTTTGTTGATAGCCTTTCTGAAAGTGGTATTTCTCTTCCCTAACATCCAGGCTATGAAGGTTATCTAAGAGTAAAAATAAATGGATACATTACATGCATATATATATATATATATATATATATATACACACATATATATACGTTTTAAGAGAAATAAAAATAAACTGAATATGCTCATCTGGTTAAGCTTCTTGTTTCTCTTCAGTGCTTTATAAGTATTGCAAAACTCTTTAAACAGATGCTTAAACCATATTTCTATCTGCTTTGTACTGTGACACTGTGGAAAGAAACTGAACAGTCAGTTATATGGACCAAATCCTTTTACAGGTTGTAATTTCACAAAGGACATATAAAACAAAATACATCATACTAAAAACAAGAGAAAATTATTCATGTATGTGGATTGGGAGTCTGGAAAAGATTACAGAAGCATTCTTGATAAACTCATTTTAAAATAAAAATGGAGCTGTGTCACCCAATCAAATGACAGTAAGTCTATGCAGCATAACTTGTATAGTAATACATTAACCTTAGGGTATACATTCAACATGTCCAATTCATTCTGTACCTTTTTCAGAAGCAATATAGGAGATGAATTTTCATTTCACATGAGTGTTATTATTGTACAAAACTATGTAAACAAATCTAATGTTTTCTTGATGTTCATACATATCACTATATTTTGATTGGCTCCCATATTCAGAATTTTGAATTGTTTGTTGAAACAAGGTCTACAGAGAGAAGATAAAAAATAGGGACCAAAAGAAAAAGCAGTAAGAATCCTTTTTAATCATTAATTCTATGCCTTCTGTCTTAAAAATATTCACAGATTATTAAGACTTGTCCTCAGAGATCTCTATATTTAAGCAGTATTTTTTCTTTTTAGAGTGTCATTTTTTTGAGTTCATAAATAATTTAAGACAGAAGTATGTGATAGTTGTTTTGGGAATAACTATTATTTGTTCTGTAACAGTATCAAGTGTGTTAATTGAGATCAGATCTCTAATGTGCAGAAACTATTAAGAAGCATTATTAATTCTTTGAAAGAGTACCAAGTCTCTCTTAATTTGAAAGGAGACAGGGGAATGGAAGATAAATGGAAAAAATTAAGATATTGTCTGGTGTTTGCATTTAAATACTTAAATAATTTAATCATTGAAGAAGTTACATCAGCAGTAAGAAAACCATATTCCATACTTGTCCCTGACTCAGGACATTCCAATCCATGTCTCCTGTCACCCTGAAATGTGTTATCTGCACAGATGGATTTTTTGGGAAGAAAGTCCACTCAACTTTCCCAACAAACAGTGCAAGAACAGAGATATGCTGTTCTTTGGGTTTAATCACAGCTATTTGGGATTCCAGGATTTTATCTTTTTTCTGAAGTGGTTAATGTATTTTTTTGAAATGGTTAAAACTCCATTCTGTTAAAGACTAGTTTAATCAATAGCATAATAATTGTTTATAATTGCAGTAGCATTATAGCTGTTTTTCTCCCTGGCAATCATGTTTGAAGGAAAAGTTGGTTTTGACAATTTTGCAAGATCACATGAATGTATTTCAGGAACTTTTTAATGGATCAGGTCTTTCAGGAGTAAAGGGATACCTCCCAAGACTTACAAATCTTAAATAAGGCAGTGACACTGAGATACTGAAACTAAGTTATTTACAGTGGTCCAAGTCTCAAAAGCCAGGGAATTCTAAATCTAGCCAGAGAGATTCAGCAAATTTAGGTGCTTTGTGATAGCAGCAGCTAAGCAAATAGTAGAGGACAGGCAATACTGCAAGTGTATATTTCTGTGTCTTGAAAGTTCTTTTGAGTTCATGTAGTTGAAAGTCATTCTTGTCTATATTGTTCCAATATTAGAAATGAAATCTGATGAAGAGTTGAGAATAGAATTTTCAGTGCTCATGTCCCTTTATAGTCTTTAATTCCTGGACATGTTCTGCTTCAAGAGACAACAGTAAGTCAGAGAATGGAAATTGAAGAAATTGGGGGAAAAAACTAGTTAGAGAAGGAACTGGAAGAGGAGAGTCATTGTGTTTTTTAGTACTACTCACTTTTCACAGCCTAGCTAAACGTTTATGCCAAAACTCTTCAGGTCATTACATGTACAAAGAATCCTACGCAGCATAAGTAAAAGAGAATCATTATTTAGAAATACAACAGCAAAAAAAACCAAAATGAAAACAAAACAAACAAAATGAAAACCCCAACAAACAAAGAAAAACCCCAAACAAAAAATCCAAACAAAAAAAAAAAAAAAATCCCAAACTATTTTAGATAAATACTAAATCACAGCAAAATCTCCAAATAAGACAAGAAAGAAGAAAATTCATTTAGTTGGTTGCTCAGCCATATGGGAATTGGACTAGATGATCCTTGTGGCTCCCTTTCAACTCAGCATATTTTGTGATACTGTTATATTTTAACAGAAAAAAAAAAAGTTGTCTGGGACATGCTTGCTTCACACTATAAGTTGAGAAGTTATGTAATGTAAGTCAGCATAGTTTATGTGCAGCCAGCTGATCATATATAGCCCATAGAATTTTCCATTCATCTGATTGCTTATTCTGCAGGAAACTGAGGAATTTTTCAAGCAGAGACCAACTAAAACAATTGATCTTCCTGTATGTGCTAGGAGTCAAATTAGAAAACTGGAGTGTTACACATGCTGCATATGGAAATGAAAGTTTTTGAGGTCTATGAGACAGTCACTGTCTTGCTTCCTCAGGGGAGGTCCTCCACTAATTTCTGCTGAACAAGGAGTGATAGCCCAAAGCTGCTTCTTAAATCTGCTTCCTCTCTCTGCAGTTTATGAGGTTTGGTCTTGCTGACATAAAGATACATCTGAGTTGTGAGCGAAATGGAGAAAACCATCTCTACAGCCCTTACAGTTTTTCTTCAGTAAAGGATAGGTTTTGTGATTTAATCCCAGTAGGAAGGCAAACATCACACAGATTCTTGTCCACTCCTCTGCAGTGCAATGCAGGGGAGATTAGAAGAATGAAAGTGAGAAAAAACATGGGTTGAGGTAATGAGAGTTTGACAGGTAAAGAAAAATCTGTGCTCACAAGCAAAGCAAAATGAGGAATTCATTCATCCCTTCCCATTGACAAGCAGGTGTTAAGCCAGCTCTAGAAAAGAAGGGATCCATCACATGTAACAGTTACTTGGGAAGACAAACACCATCACTTCAAATGCCATTATTTTCTTTGATCCCCCTGATTTTTTTGTTGAGCATGATGCCATATGGTCCAGGATATCCGTTTGTCCAGTTGGAGTCAGCAGTCCCAGCTGTGTCCACTCCCAGCTTCCTTTATACCCCCAGCCAACTTGTTAGTGAAGCAGCATGACAAACAGGAAATTCCTTGATGTTGTGATAGTGCAGTTCAGCAATAATTAAAACATTATCAACACTATTTAAATCAACAATATAAAACCACATGAGCTACTATATAGTCAAATGCAGTACAATGGGCCAAGGGACCTCAGCTTTGATGAGAAAGAATATCAGGTTCCTAGCAGTATTCAGAACATCAAAGACACCTTGTCTTTTCCCTACTTGTCTATGAAAAATAATTTTTTATTCTAAGGGAGGAATAGTACTTTTTTTAGGTAATTGTACAATACTTAGCAGAATAGATTTAGAATCTGAGCAGATGTGTTGAATTAGTGTACATTTTACAGAACACTGTTTTGAAGATTTTTTTTTAAGGTAGCTACTGCAAACATCATGAAAAAGAACTCTTGTATGAACTGGAATATTTCTCAAAAAGAGAGATACAAACATGTAACAGATTACCATTAATATTTTCTGTGCTAGTGTTCCACAGCTAATCCTGGCTCTTGTCCTTAGCTTTCTGCCTCTGTATTATAGCAGGAATCAAATACAGAGCTGACTCCCTGTTCAGCCCCTCCACTGGAGAGGAATCCTGGACATCCAAAAGAGAGACCAGACCAAGAAGATCAGATTACCTGAGTAAGGACTTTCCACATGACTTAAAACTAGACCAAAACAGACTTCAGTTTTCATGAGAGATGGTTTAACTTAAAAGTTGTAACTGAATGCTGTTTCTGCAGGTGTGAAATAATTTGGACAGAGGTCAAGGGAGAATTCTCCTGGTGGTCTGAACAATTCATACAGTCAGATATTGCTGATGCTGTCAGGAAAAACCAAATAAAAGTCACATATGGTTAACAATATGTAAAGTAAAAGGCAGATTGCTGTCCATTTTAGCCTTCACAGTTTCCTCTTTGTGAACGTTAGCATCTAAATTGCACTGTTTGAGAAGTGTTATTTAGGCATGAGCCTAAAATTGGAAAGCCATGATTCCTTTCCATTGTTCTTACTTCAGAGAAAAGAAAAGAAAAGAAAAGAAAAGAAAAGAAAAGAAAAGAAAAGAAAAGAAAAGAAAAGAAAAGAAAAGAAAAGAAAAGAAAAGAAAAGAAAAGAAAAGAAAAGAAAAGAAAAGAAAAGAAAAGAAAAGAAAAGAAA
>JANIJU010000002.1:41341647-41540225 GCA_025504685.1 Leucosticte australis
AAGGAAAGGAAAGGAAAGGAAAGGAAAGGAAAGGAAAGGAAAGGAAAGGAAAGGAAAGGGAAAAGAAAGACAAGAAAAGCTATAAAGACAACAAATTACTTTCTGTTCAGCACAACTACTAAGCATGAACCTCAAACTGGGCATGTGTGGCCCATGGGATATAATTAAAATGAAATTACTATACAGACACATTATTAGATGTCAATGTTAATTGACTGTACAAAGAATTTCTAATGATCTTCTGTGTGTACTGCAGTAATAGGTCTAAGTGGACAATAATTTAAATTCTGTGATGGCTGAATATGGTGAGTAAAAAAAAACCCCTACAGCTCTGCATCTAAAAGTGAAAGCAAAAGTGCTGTCAATCAAAAAGCCTTTTGATTATCAGATGGGAGGGGCTAAACAGTATCCTGGTTTTGAATGGGATAGAATGAATTGTTTTTGGTATCTGGTACAGTGCAGGGTTTAGATACAGTGAGAATAATGTTGAAAACACACTGATGTTTTAGTTGACACTGAGAAGTGCTTACCCTAAGTCAAGAAGTCTCCAGTTTCTCATGTTGTGCCAGTGAGGAGGTACACAAGATGCTGGGAGAGAACATGTCTGGGACAGCTGACCCCAGCTGACCAAAGGGACATTCTATACCATACAGCACATTATTCAGCATAGAAAGCTGGGGGAAGGCAGAAAGGGGGAGCATGCATAGGGATGTCATTTTTATTCCCAAGTGACCCTCACACCCTTACATGTGATGGAGCCCTGTTTTCCTGGGAACATCTTGCCCTTGAGATGTGGGGGGTGAATTCCTTATTTCTCTTTTTTTACATGCACAGCCTTTGCTTTACCTGTTAAACTCTCTTTATCTCAACCCACAAGTTTTTTTTCTTCTACATTTCCAATTCTCCCTCTGATCCCATTGGTCAGGGAGTGAGTGAGCAGTTACATGGTACTTGGCTGGCTGGGATTAAGCCCAAATGAATAGGCCTAAACACCATTCTGATGAACATAATCACATAAGTAAATAAATCTCACATATATATATATATGTTGCACTGACTACCAAGATTCAACTTCTGGTATCCATGTTAAGCGATGAAGTGAAAGAGAATAGCTCCAGAATATTTGGCCATCTCATGGAAATATTGAATTCTTTGCATCACTGTAAATCATCCGAATTCAGAACTCTGTGTCCTGCAGAAATCCAAAAGGAGTTGGGGTCTAGAGGAATACTAAGCATTGTGCTGCCAACCAAAATTAGTAAAATAGTTTCAAATATGATTTGGTCCATGCTATCATATATCTCATGTATCTGTATGTTGTGACACCCAGAAGATTTTAGAAAGCCATTTTTATCCCAGTTTCTTCAAAACAAACATTTGAGCTTTAATTTTCAAAGACTACTTTCTACAATAATTTGCTTCAGTATATTTTCTTGGGTTTGGACTTGATTTTGATTTCTGCTATTTGTGAGAATGCCTGCCAAGGGAAGCTTCACAGATGAATGGGTAAAGACATAAGATTGATGCAATTGTCAATGTCTTGGCTAGAATGTAAAAGCTGAGAAAAAGTGTTTACTAAAATTAGGGAAATTATTCACTTTGTCTAAAGAATCTCAGGATAAGCACCCATAATCACTTCTAATTGAGGCAGTCTGTAACAGTATGGATGGGTTAAAAGTTTTGATTGTCAACTTTCTGCCTCAATCTAAATAATTTCTTTTTTTTCAGCAAGAATTTCTGCATTTTTGTGGAAGATAACATAGATGTTTATATTAAAAAGAAATACAGTTAAATATCAGCGATCACTTATTCACATGAGGCTTTACAGGATGGACTCAGAGTGGAGGCTTCTTGTCAGAAGCCTTTTGTCTTTGAAAAATCTCAAGCACAGGAAAACGTGTGTAGAGCAGATTGGCTGGAACCTGCAACCATTTTCTTCTTCACTTGAATTCCCAAATTAATATACAACAGACCTCTGTAAATTGCTCATGTAAACATATGCCTTAGAGAACACTTTCACATCTTACAGTTTCTGCAGGTTTCTGCTAAAATAAAGGGATGGAAAGGTTAATATGGATATTGGATGGAATATTGTGGACTAGATGGGATATTTGAACTAGATGGAGTATTTGCACTTAGGAAATTTTATTACGCTTACTTTCAAATCCCTGAGATTCATAATAAAGTAAAGAGAAAAGACTGGTCATCAGAGAGAAACAAACCTATCTTAGTGGGGCCAAACTGACAGGAAAACTAACTACTAACATGTAGATTTGCAAGGTATGAATTCTGAAACTCCTTATTTGCAGGTAGAGCTCAAGATTCTGGAGTCTGATATTTCCTTTGCTGTCATCAAGTGATAAATGATATAGACAATATACTGTCTACTTATTCTGCTAAACCTAATGGCAGAAATCTCTGCTGTAGATCAAAAGACTTGAGGGTAGTCACATTTCCCTTATGCAGTGATGGTATGCAGTGCTAAGTTAGAGTTTATTCAAAATTTGCATTAATCCCAACAATATAATATAATTGTTTTTTCTGTAAAACCAAACGCTCACCAAGGATGTGAATAATTGTTCTTTGTGTAGTTACAGCTATGTAATCACTGAATAGCTGAGCCTGGCACGGTCCTCTGGGGATTGCTCAGGCAGCCACTGCTGCTCAAAGTGCAATCACTTGCAGCAGGTTGCTCATGGTGATGTCCAACTCAGTTTTGTGTACCTGGAAGCTGGAGACTCTACAACTTCTCTGAGCTAGAGTATTCAGCTGCAGTATAAGTTGCATCATGTGGTATTGAATATACTTTATATTCTTGACTTCAGCAGGAGATTTGGAAGTATCCTTTCCCTACTGTAGAACCAGATCAAGGCTGTAAGAGACAGTTAGATGTATTTGCTAATAGTTTACTAGTTTACTGCACTGTTGATGGTGTTTCTCCCTTGTTCCTTTTTTTTTTATTTCAAAGATTTTGATCTAAGCAGAAATTTAATAACTGGGTAGAATGCATTTCTTATTGTTATTTTAATTTAACACTTCTAAAAGTGTTTATTTCTGCATGGAGTCATACTCATCTAAATATTAATTAGCCCTATGCTTCACACCTGTAGAAACTTTAGAGTAAGTTTGTGAATGTGTTCATTTTGAAATACATTCCTTTGGTGTCATGAACGGAAATGTAAATGCAGATAATCAAATAGCTAAATTGATTTTGGAGGACGCCATAACTTTCATTTGTAACAATCATTGAATGCTTGCATCTCAAATACATTTTATAATATTTGGTTTTTTCCCTATTTGACATCCAAATCAAAGCCCATACTAGAACATATGCTGATTATGCGAGTCATGAGATTATTGAAGCTTTTAACAAATGAACAATGGTACATTGCTCTAAGATTATTATCAGATGAAAAATAATTATATTTTCAACTTTTTGCTATTTAATCAAAACATATCAAGTGGAAAGTATTGATCTTTACTCTATTTCTTTTATAATTGTACACAGTTTTCTATTCTGAAAATTCCTTTTCATTTGACTTTTTCTGACATAGAGACAGTTCCTTTGAGATTGATAATCATTCAAAAAGATAGAGCCATTTGCCTAAATTTTTCATCACCTTGAAACTTCTATGCTGTCCCTATTTTATGAAAAAGCTTCTATGCTGTTCCTATTTTATGAAAAAGATTACAACATTTGTCCACTAGACTGCAGAGAAAATGTGTGTATTATTTATATGAAGATTCTAATGGAGAATATAACCCTATTATTCTGCAAATAATTTCTTGAATTTCTCATGGTATCTAAGAGTATATTTTATTTCTACCAAGAAGATTGAGTCAAGAGCTTTGAGTATCATCCAAGAATGGATCCTGAGTGAAAGGCAGAAGAATTCCTATTAGTGATTTGTTTGGAATGCTTTTATATTTTGATTCCTAAGAAACATAAACTTAAGCATGAAAAAAAGTCCATAACTAGAAAGAAACAAGCCAGACAGTGATTTTTTTTTCCCATTAAACCAATTAAGGGATATATATTCCATTGTGTTAGCAGTCTGGGTTTTTTAGCTAGGGTCTTGCAAGGACATAGCACAGTTATAAATAATGAGAGTTAATATTTAATCTATTTTCCTGTGAGAGAAAACAAAATAAAAACCACTGACCAGTAAACAGTAGCTTCTTTTTATTAATTCTTTATTTTTTCTCCCCCTGTACTCTTCACTATGGGGATATCAGTAAGAACTGTGGTAATTTTCTCTGTAGAAGGTAATGTATACTTTATTTCTCAAAATAATAAGAAGTCTTAGGAGAGTATAATACAAGCAGGCTGTCAAATAACCTTATAAGAATATAATTAAATTTTTTAATAAATGCTAGGTACAGCTGTCAAAAATATAAAGTAATCAGTCACAGGTAAGCATCTAGTACCTTCTGTCATGTATCTCCAAAGTGGTATTAACTCTCTCTAGTGTCTAGGAGGTGCCTGCACAATCTTATATTAAATACCTAGCTTTATAATATTTTGGCACACATTCACCTGGAGTGAGTCCTAGGCATCTGGACAGAATTTGTCTGCTTCTGATGTGTCTCTCTGGGTCCTCATTAGGGTACAGTCAGTCTGGCCACAGACTGGTCCATTTCATCCTGGAATTACCTAAACAGGGGACACAGAGGCTAAACAAACCTGGATTTCACAGAGTAGGAGTAGAAATTCTACCTATGGTATTTATACTGTATCTCATTTGTAGAAGGAGAAATAAATCCAACTTCTAGGATTCTGTAGAATGAGCCCCACTTTAAAATAAAGACTTTAAAAGTTAGGTTGGGATAATCCTACCTAATAATTTATACAATGTAGTATATAATGGATAGAAGGTATTAAACACTTTTGTATCAAGAAATAACAAAATATTAATTTATTCTTTATTTTTTGTGAGATAAACTCATATTCTTTCTTTAAAAGTGAAAGATTATTAATAATGTGTTAATATCTTCAGTGAGAAAAGCATTTCAAATTTTCTTCTTTTTTTCCCAGGAAAAAAATAGTTTAAATATACTCACTGTGTTTCAGTTTCATCAAATCATGACATTTAATCTACGGGAAGATGTGAACTGGAAAGTCACTTCCTCTTGATCCTGTTGTAGAAGTTTAACTTTTTTTCTGTTTTGCTCATTGCCTGCTTTTTTGTTGGCTCATGGAATTGAAGAGTGCAGTTAAATCAAGGATTGAAGGGCAAAAAAAAATCTTATTCTGCTCAAGCAGAAGTTTTAATGTTCTTTTCCAACAAATCATGAAGAAAACCAACATCCTTCTTTCATGCATGGCTTCATTCAAAATTAGCTTTTATCATCCTTTCATTAGCACAATACCATAACTAGTCTTTTTTATAAGAAGTAGATATTACTATTTAGCATATTTTAATTATCTTTCTCAATGTGGAAAATTCTTACACAGTCTCTAAAGCAGGATTTTACTTTTTTTTTCCTTCAAACAAATGCCTATAATATTTCTTTAGTTTTACCTTTATCTAATGAGACATGAATTTTTCTTTTAAGTAGCATAATTTTGATTTTTGTGTACAAAGCTTTTTAGTCTCAATATATATTTAACTGAATTTACAAATCTGTCCATTTAGACTAAAGTTGATCTTAGAGCCTCCTAAAGTAAGCAATAAAAACCCATTCATTTTAGACCTCTTCTGGAGAGAATTCTTGTCTTTCTCACAGAATTATAAAGTTTCATTTCATTAAATATTTTCTTAAGGATTGTTTGATATCAATTTCCCAGTAAAAATAAATTTAAAAAAAAAGTTAATCCAATCATAGAATCATTTAGTATGGAAAAGACCTTTAATGTCAGAGAGTGCAACAATTAAGCCAGCACTTTCAAGTCTACCACTAAACCACATCCCTCAACTCCACATCTACTTCTTTTCTAAATACCTCCAGGGATTGCCCTCCCTGGGAAGCCTTTTCCAATGCTTGGAGCCCTTTCCACGATATCCAATCTAAACATTTATCCCAGACAAATCCTCTTTATCCCTCTCTAAACTCTATACCAGCCAAAATTAACACATTGCCCTCAAAACCAAAAATAAATTATCTCGGACTACAGAACCTCAGTCTTCAGGGAATGCAGTTATTACCATATTTTGCTTGATTTTACAGTTATTGCCAAAAAAGCTACAGACTACCTACATCCTTAGCTGGGCAGTGCACTTTCTGGAATCCAAAACAACAGTCATTCAGACCTCTGTAGTAAGGACTGAGACAATGTGCCTTAGGGTTATAGTGTCTTAGGTAAGGAAAAAAACCTGGAAAATACAAGGAGAAACAATCAAAGAGGTAAAGAGAATTTAAACAGTTTCAAAAGAAAACTAAAAACAATGAAAATTGAAGTTTTATGGAGGAAAAAAATCTTCTGGAAATTATGTCTATTCAGGAAAATTCTAATGATATCTGTCCCATAGATTTATAAGGAAGTAGCTGATGTTCCATATTCTTAGTAGAGAGAAAGTAAGACAGAAAGACATTCCAAGGTGGCATGAAGAAAATTAAATCTGACTTTGGAATTAGAGTGAGTGGGAGTATGAGAAGAGGGAAAAATCTGTATTTTATATGGATTTGGAACTAAGTTTTCAAAATGCAATACATTTAATGAGCAATTTTTTTCCCCCTCTATTAGACTTGCATTTCTCACAGTTGGATTGGTCTTCTCAGCTCTCATCTATATCCCTGTAGTCTGAATCACTGTAGTATTCTTTAGATATGACTCTCAGGAGAAGAGTTGTAGTACTCGTTGTAGTGGTTCATAGCTTATCCTTAAGTGTAAGGCACATCCTATTCTGTGGAATTTTTAATTCTAAGACAATATGTGAAATATGCTGTCAAAATAAACAAGAGAGAAAAAATAATTGTTAAAAAGCCTTTCTATTGAGAAGATGGAGACAGCTAAGATAAAATTTAGCTTTACATGGATTAAGCTGCATAAACAACTTAACTTTCAATAAACCAGAGTCTCTTTCAGACATTTGTTCTTTCAATAGCTTAGATGAAGAAAAGCTACTATTTGTATACTGCATATATGTTCTATATAAGGTATCATTGCTCATATGGCCATCATTTTTTCAAGTTTTGTGTTCATATGAATTTTACTTTAATATGTATTTCATTTTTCCCTTGATAGTATTATCTGATAAATAAGATAGAGAAATAAATATATATAGATATATAATAATAGATGGATAATAGATATATAGATATAAAAGCATAAGATCTAATAGGAGTAAAATAGTAACACTGCTGTATATATATATAATGCATACAATAAAATTCTAATAATACAAATATTAATTGCACAAAACTTTGTTAACTACATTTAGGTTAGTTATTTGAATTTGCATCCATTCTCAACATGGTCACCTTCATTAAACCTATCCATTGCAAAGAATAGTAGGATTTAAATTAATGGAATTATCAGAAAAACAACAAGAAATAATATCCAACATATTTGTGCATGACTTTGTATTTACTTTAGGAGAAAAAAAAGTACATTTAAATGCTCCCAGTCTATTTCTCATCAGTTTGGAGAAGTAACAATAGAGAAAGGGAATGTTCCAGAATTGCTTTTTGAGGTAAGAAATGTATACAGCATTTTCATCCTTTCAGAGAAAAATTAAAGTGCTTTGACATGTACTTAACAGCAACTGAAGATTTTGAATTTGCTATGAACTGAAATAAAGGCTTCAATAGTCATATATCACGTGAGTTCGACTTCTTCCAATTCCAGAACTTTCTTAAGTGTTTTCCTGTCCCAAAGATTTGATGGGTTGAAAATTCAAAAGAAAGGTGAAGTAATATAGTACTGCAGAAATATACAGACAAAATTTGACTCAGAAGCAGCCTGTAAAAACTTTTTAAGATAAATCTTTTTAGATCTACCAAAAGCCAGAGAGACATTGGCAAAACAACCTCTTTTTTCTAATGAGTTTCACTCTGAACTTTTAAAAACTGTGAAATAATTTTTATTTGCATAACACTTATGTGCTCCTTCCATGGGAAAACACAAAATATAACAGCCCATTATGAAACTTTTTTAAAATATAGAATAGAAATCTATTACAAATATTTAATCCATAATAGTAGTCTATTTTCATTGATTTGCTTAAAACCTAAGGTTTTACACTTCAGTATTGTAAAATCTCACATGAATAGTTTTAAATTATTCTAATTACTTGAACAATGACTAGATTTAAGCAAGCTTTCTTGAAAGATGAAACATTTTAAGATGAATTGGGATCTATAGTTGCTTTTTCTTTTGTGATGTAAATATTATGATACATTTCTTTTTTATCAAATGGACTTTTTGCATTCCTGACTCTGTACCTCAAGTAAGAAATCATGGGTCTAACTAGAATTCAAAAAGAAGTAAACTGCAGTACAATATTACTGAGATGCCTACAGCACAAAATTAATTTCTGTTTTTCTCTTTTCACCAATTATTTTTATGTCAGTTTAATTGATCCTTCTCTTCAAAACAATCAAAACACCTACCTGAAGCTAATAAGGGTTGCTAAAGCTAGTATGATTAGCTAGTATGAAGAAAATTGATCCAAGCTGAAATTTCCTAAAGCTGAAGATAAAGAGCTTCATTACTCCAGTTTTACCTTTTCTTTTCCTCTATCAAGTTCCAAATTAACACTGCCTTCATTGATAAGTGAAGAATATCCTGAAACATTTTCCAGAGAAAGAGGATTATATGAGTTTTCTCCTCAGGAAGTATACACACACTTGCTATAGAAGAATACAGTTGAAAATAAATCACTGAAAACAAAGTACTCTAATTTTCTCTGTATAAGTCAAGCTAGAGAATTTGTCAAGCATAGCAGTTATCAGGCTGAACTTTCACATAATACCACATGATTATTGGTATTTTTTTCTTGTGTGCAGTAGCAAAATAGTCACATCCTTATAATAAAGTCTGAAGTTTAGTGAGATTAATTCTAGTGTATCTTAAACGATTGCCTACAAATAAAAAAAATGAAAATTAAAAATGAAGGTGCAGAAATTTCCACTTCTGCTCCCAAAAATCAGGTAAATACTTATTTATAAAAAAATGTTTCTCTATGAAATATCTGCTATGATTCATATATTGAGTTTTTACTGAGGTTATATACTAACTTTAATATATTAGCATAAGAAGATCTGTGCAACAATTTACAAATTGATAATAGATGTCAGTGTGACAGTCAGCTAAAGCCCTCGTTCCTGACTTAAGTATTTGGTATTCACAGGCGAAGCTAGTCTTCATTTAGGAAAAAAAACCAACTTTAACAATTCTTAACTACGTGGTTTTATCTTAATTTTGAAACAATTTAGTACAACAGTGATGCAAAAAGGACAAAATAATGACTGATGTCTATTATAATACAAATTATCTTGAAACACCAGACTATTAGAGTTTTAGACAACCTACTTTTAACCTGATTCATTGAATAATGATAAAATATTTGGCAGGAGATTAAAGGAAAGTTATTTGTCAGCAACCCAGGCTAACCTCTTGCTAATTGGTTTTCCTGATCTCCAAAACATTTATAAAAGGTGTAAAAGCAACAGCATATGAAACGGAATGGTTTTATGGTTTGGGGTTTTTTTTTGCTTAGCTAACATCACAACCATTTTCTTGCCACTTTTTTTTTTTGTTGTTGTTTTTTTTCTAAAAATATTCCAGATGTCATTTACTTAAGTCTGTATTAATGTTTACTGAGGTAATCAGGTGCAATATGAAAAATAAGATTTCATATGCATAAGATAGACATGAAGAATTATATGTGATTTTGTAAACAGAGAATTTTTATAACTGTAAATACTTCCCACCAGAACATGATAAACCCATGAAAGATTAAAAAAAAAAATCTGTGGAAAAGAAATATTTTTGCTTGAAGAGTATTTGAAGGCCTTTCACAGGGATCATGGCAGATACAATGGCCCTGTATTGCTGTTGTCACCAGCTCTGCTGCTGAATTCCTCATGTAAATAAACAGAAGCAGAGAAACTAACAGACTTCTCTTGGAACTGCTTTGGCACAAAAGTTTTATGTGTTGGCAGTATGTTTTAGCAGGAATGGTTTTAAGACTCGTTTTTTTCTGACAGGAATCTCTGGGTTTTTTTTTTTTTCTGCATAGAAGAGTTCTATCAACAAATCCATATCCATATGAGGAACATAACATGAGTATTTTTTATTACCAAAACCTACATAATATTTTTAATTCTATTCTTACTTTTATAATAAAAAAAAAAGCAGAATAGGTAAAAAATACCAACATATCTTTATTCCCCCAATGAAAAACTTGACTAAATGAAAGCTTTGATTTTGCCAGCCTCATAGATATTGGAAATCTGCATACTATTAGATAATTTCTTGGCCATAAAATGGCATGTCTTCAATACTCAGAAGACCCACAGTCATTCTAACATAACCTTAATGGGGAATCCTCTGTTTGGAAAAAAACACTCAGTTCTGTACTTCCTAATGCCCAAAGTAAAGGAAGATAAAACACACCATCAAACAGCACACAGTTCCACAGATACACATTACATTTTGCAGAAAGGGATTTTAATGTCATTCATAAAAATAAAATGCATCAAGACATGACCAGGACAGTGTTATCCTATGTAATTTATGTACAATCAAATACAACGTTGGCAAGGCAACATGCTTATATTTTTATCTGGTATCTAGAAAGTTTTCAGTCTTGCTATTCCTGGGCTATCCCAGCTATTTAGCTAACAAACAATATTTTAATGAAGGTATTTTAAGGTATTTTTCTGCTAAAGTCTAATTTGGATGAAAAAGAAAACAAAATGAGTTTTACAGGCATTTCCTTTGAGGCCACTAGAAGTAAGGTGTATCTAAATCAACACCTTCGGCATCTCCAAAATAAAAATATGGGTTCAGTATTCAGCACTGAATATGATTTTGTGAGTTCTGAAGGCCAGGATGTCATTGTCTATATAAGATAATGAGTAAACACAACTCAGTTGAACCAGATTTGAAACATTATGCTTGAAAAAATCACAATCCTATAAAGCTAGGAAGTACGACAAATGAAAGTTACAGAATGGATATAATTTTTTCAAACTTGAAAACCAAAAGCATTCACAAGTCTTCACAGATTCTTCTATGCTAAAAATCTTCAGTATCAAGTGTGAAAAATGGATACTTTCTGTAAATAGGACTTTTCTGGGAAAAAATAAAAGCAAAACAAAAAAACCACCAACCCCTATGCTGTTTCTGGTCACCTTGAAGCCCACCTCATTAGATATCTAAAAGTTGCAGGCACTATTGTACAGAACACAGAGCAATATAATAATGCATATCATTAATACAATGCATTAAACTGCAAGAGCTGGCTTTATAATATTAGAATGATTTGGTTAACATGCATATATCACCTTGAGAGCATATGAGCAAAAAGTCCCATGTGAGGAATGTGTGTATATGATTCTCTATATAAAAGTCATGACTGTTGGAATTTCCAATGTTTCCACTACAGCTTTTCTCTTCCCACAGTTTGGTGCCTCGTCCATTATTGACTTCCTAATTTCTACAGCAATAAGCAGGCAAAGATGAGAGTGATGGTAAAAAGTAACCTAATTTACTATTTAACCTTGAACAATTGTGGGAGAAGCACATCTTCTGAGTGCACAAAGAGGTATAGCTCTGTGGCTTCATTGTGCTTACTCCTAATCCAGATCTCACACTAAAACAAATATTACAAGAGAAAGTTCTATATTGTTCTTGAAGCCCTAGAGAAAAAAATGTCAGTCTGAGAGACAAGTGAATGTATGAGCTGGTACAAGGAAGAGTTAGTGGAGATGAAAACATAACTTTAGGAAAACAAAACAAAAGTGTTGAATATACGTAAAATGAGTTTTGTTTTTTTTAACTGCTCAAAACAGTTTAGAAATAGTAGATACTGCATATGCCAGGGAATCCCAGAATGAGCATCCATGCTGTTGCTCCACCAGATAATTCATGTCTACAAATTCTAATAATTATTTTTATTAAATGTGCTCTATAATTGCTTGCCAGGCTTGCTGCAGCTGTCAGCAATGGAGCAATAAGACAGAAGACAGCTACTAGGCTGAAGACACAAAGCATAATTTTGTCTGTAAAGATATGATATTAGAAATGAAATAATAGACTTTAAAAAACACTAAAAAAGTTTTGAATCCAGAATATTGCATTTGTTGTAAGTAAGTTAAGCAGGGGATAGAAAATTAGTATTGACACTGACAAATTCACAGATCAGCTGATTTGGAGATATCATAAACCAACTGAATAAGAAAAGACAACATATGATATAGACTATTCTATCTGTAGAGGTGCAGCAAAGGTAGACAAGCTCTAAACCATCTGTGCATGTTTGAAAAATATCATGTGAATTTGCAACTAATACCCAGAAAAGTGATTTAGGTGATAAAATATGCCTGCTTTAGAAAAAAAATTGTAGAAAATAATAAGAAGAATGCCTATTATTGCATAAGGAATGCTAAAGAAAAATGACAGACTGATTTGGATTGAAACACCCTTCAAAGGGCAATATCTTTTCAAATTTGCCCTCTATGGGCAGGGGCACCTTCCACTAGACAAATTGGCTCAGAACTCTGTCCAACCTCGCTTTGAACTCTTCCAGGAATGGAGCATCCACAGCCTTTCTGGGCAGGTTCACCACCCTCACCACAGTGCCTCACCCCCCCCACAATAAAAGATGTTATTCTTATGTGCAATATAAATCTGCCTCTCTTACTTTAAAACCTTGTCCTATTACTCTAGGCCTTGGTAAAAAATTCCCATCTTCCTTATAAGCCCCCCTTTGGTACTAAAAGTCTGAAATAAAATCTTCCTGAAGCCTTCTCACAACTCCAGCTCCCTCAGCCTTTCTTTGTTGGAGAAGTGTTTGCATCTCCCTGATGTATTTTTGTGTGGCATTCCTCTGGACCCATTCTAACAGATCCACATTCTAACAGATCCACATTCTTTCATACTGGAGCCCCAGAGCCAGAAGCAGCACTCCAGGTCTCAGGAGTGAACTAGAGGGACAGAATCACCTCCATCAGCCTGCTGGTTACACTGCTTTTGATGCAGCCCAGGATAGAGGTGGTATTTTGTGCTGCCAGCACACAATGCTGTCTCATACCGAATTTTTTGTCTACCAATGTCTCAAAATCCTCCTCATGGCTGATCTCAATCTATTCACCCCCCAGTCTGTATTGATTTTGTAGATTGTCCCCACCAAGGAGCAGGACTTTGCACTCGGACTTGTTGAACTTCATGAAGTTCAAGTGGGTCTGATTCTCAGGCCTCTCAAGATGTCCCTGATTTCTTAGAAGAGGATGTCAGGTAAGGCAAATGATGACTGCTGTGGTCACTGACATAGATGTTGTATTGCAGTGGAAAAAGATTTGGGTTTTTTCACTAAAATAAAGTGTACTGTCACCACCATGTATCCATTTGTACATTCTTCACTTTATACTCACTTGTCACCTTTCTAGTACACTCTCCTAGGTTTCCCAGTTCTAGGAATCAGGGACATCTAATAATTAAAAAATGGGAAAAAAACCGTCAGAGAACCAAAGGAAGGTGTATCACTTAATAACTTTTCTACCAAAATGTTTTAGAATTGCCCTCCTGCTTTTTCTACAAGTTCAATTTGAGATTAACTTCATTGCTGCACTCACCTGAGTTCAAAGTTCTCAAAGGAAAACATTTCCTGCAATGGGTTTCACATGGAAATGTACAGATTCCAGCACTAGCTTAAGACATATGGAATTCTTACATGCAGGGATTCACAGTCCTTCTGCCTTTCTATTTTCCCATTTCTGTCTGCTTGCATAAAAGTCTAACATGTTTAGAGATACTTTTTCTCTGCTATCCAATTTGATTGTATTTTCTGTATTGGGAAGGTTTCCAAAAGATCCTCATTTATTTAATGATCAGTCATTTGCCATACCATAACTTTGGCAGAACATGGAACAGCCTGACTTTTTGTTCCAAAGTGGAATTGTTTGTAACCATGTGATATTTTTTTAGGTTTCAAAACACCTTGATTGGTCTGAGAGGAAAAATTCCATCAGCTTCCTACTTAATGGTTATCTTGACATCTGAAAAAAAAATAGGGATACAATCTACCTTAAATGAGGTCTACATCAAGCAATTCATTATATGAACTTGAACTCATTGAAGTAAACAAGCATGCTGAGATACCTGAAAATCCTCAGTTAGTTTTTTTTCTTTTTTTCCCCTATCAGTAAGGCCTTCATTTTCCAATCAAAACTAAAAAAATAAAAAATCTTATGTAGCAAAGCAGGTTGTTGAAATTGAAGTATCTCCTTTATTATAGATATTCTAAAGACAATGCACAGGACAGTTCAGAGATGAATTCATGGTGCTTAACCTGTCACGTTTTCCTCTGACCACAGTCATACACACACACACATTCACAGAGAAGTGCACAAACACATCTACAAGCATTCATATGTATAAAACAAAATTCAGATTAGTCTCTTCTTTCCTTAGCAAAATCACAGACATTTCACTATTTTATATCAATTAAGGTTGTTTTAGTCCAGTCTCCTAATGTGTTTCAAGTGCTGCTGAGTGTGATCTACAAGTTGATATTTCTTAACAGTGAAATATTAAATCTGGTCAACTTGTAAGTTATGTAATTTTTTCCTTTAAAGAAAAGTGTCAATTTTTTCATGATGGGTAACTTGAGCTGAAATATGGGTGAAGATAGTTAAATATCATTATAAGCATTTGGGCAGGGGTTTGGCTGTTTACACAACTTTAAAACCCCATCAATGATGAAAACAGAGAATAGTAATCTTGGCTCATTTAACCTTCTCATCACAGCTTAATAATTTTTTTCTGCATTATTTCAGTTAGCTTGCTGTAGCTAAACTCTGGCAGGCTATGTTCAGCTAAAATATATGAATAACAATTTATAATCACTATATCACTTTATTATTATTACTGTTTTTAGCTTCAAAAAAGAAAAAAATGGAGCAAAAAGGAAAATATATACAGAGATGAAATGAAGAAATCATTTCAGAAATAATTAATAGTTAGCATCAAAGCCATCATGTAATTTCATTCTAGCTGATCATGTTTAAATGTGACTCAAAAGAAGATAATTATTTTGGTTTGACATTTCTACATATACTGGAGACTTCTTAATTATATTTGCATCACAATAATAAAAGTAATTGATTATTGTATTCTTCATCATAACTCATTTTGTCACCAGAAGAGTTCATGATTCAGCAATTTATCCTGATTTATACAATGTCCTTCAAGTGCAAATTTAATAGAAAAAAAACTGAACAGCACTGTTTAGAGGAAACAGCAATTAAACAGCAAAATTAAACAGCACTGTACCCCAAGGAAGTTCAGGATCATTTAGTGTCTGTGTTGTGCAAACTGGAAACACATTCCTACATGAAGCAAGAATTTCTTGCTGTAAAAGGAGTTAGATTTTTTCTTTTCATAATAAAAGAAATAAAGTAGGTTTTTTCTTTGGAAAACACACTGAATTTCTAGAATAAATATATTTATTATATTTACATAAACCACTTTTCTCTGTTTGGGTAATTATTTACAGAGTCACGAACCAGATGAATTCTTTTGTTTCTGATAAAATGGAAGTGTTGTATGTTGGCAAGAAGTTTTATTTTCATTTATCTGTCCTAACTATAACGTTTCAGAAAGGTGAATTTTTATTATTGTAGATTTTTTCTTATTTTAAATGTATTCAGTTTAGTTGTATATTTTATTTAATCAAACTCCAGGTTCTCCATTGATTTCAGAATTGTATAACCATAATTAAAAGAATTCAGCTTGTTCTTTACTATTTCCTTCTTCATGTGACAATTTCAAGACTGAGAACTGGCACGTAGTTTCATTTTATTTCTCGGTATAGACTCAAAGCCTACTGCTTTGGGGGAATCAATTTTGCCCAAAGATCAATTAATAGTTTTTCTTCTTTCACCCACATCTATAAAAAGGTGACATTGTATATGTCATTTGCATATACAGCTGAGAAAATCCAAAATAAAGTGATTAAAAGTAAATTAAGTAAACAGTCCACTCTGGACTCCTGGGTAATTAGAAAACATTGGTTTTGATAGTTATGTATTATGCTTGTGCATGTCCTGAATTTAAATACAAATACAAATTAAAATTTTTTCACTATTTAAATTTCACTTTATATTACTCACATGTTTATTCAAAAATACAAGAATACATATTGGTGACCACAAAACTGTTCAACTATATTAAAAAAATATTCATATATATGTGTGTGTATATATACATATATATATATATATATATATAATCACTTTTCTAGATGTAAGTAATTTCAAATTGCTTACATTGCTGCAGTTTTTAGAGAGGTATCACACGACTCCACTATTTCCCCAAGCAGCATGATAACAGGTAAACAATCAAAGAAAATATTATTGGCCATCAGTTTTAAAAGAGCCTTTTGGAAATTCTTGAAGTACATATCACTCCTGAATCTCCTGTTCTGTTTTTTCCAATGTTCTCTCTTGATTTAAATCTACAGCCAAGTACCTGTTTATCACCTAGCTGCTCTATCAAATAGGTAAAAGCCATTTGTGGTTTAGTTCACCATATTAGACAAAAACAAAACTAAGCCAAACCAAAATAAAAATCCTGAAAAGACTCAATAAATCTCACTCCAGAAATGCCCCTTTTGCCTTAAGAAAGATTGTTTTTCCAGACTAGTACTAGTTAGAGTAGATAATTTGATGTGCCTGAACCATTATGTTCTTTACTGAACAGACTGTGTCTACTTTTAACTCTTCTTCCTCAGCACTCCCTGTCTTTCAGGAAATCATAGGACCTTTGATGTTTGAAATCTCTGAAAGTTTTAAAGTGAGTACTGTAAAAACACTAATGTAAATCTTCTGAAGTATTCATAAACAATTCATTTATATAGGCCAAGTCTCTGCTCTGTAAGAAGTGGGTCACATGAAACAAAATCAAAAGAGCTGAACAGAAGTTCATGCTTTAAATGTCAGCTTTTGTTTAGACTTCCATTAATGGAAATGAATTGCAGTTTTCAGAGAGCTGTGGATCCTGTAAGGTAGGTAAGATAGGTGGCTAATATCTTTGGGATATTGTTTTTTCTCTCCATTCATGATAGAAATAATGGAGGAGTACCTCAGACTATTTCCTTAGCTTCTTTAGAAACCAGAACCTAGCTGATATGCATCCTAGTCTTTATAACTAATATCAAAAATGCAGATCTACAATATCTAAGTGAATGCATGCATTCACCTTACATAACCAATAAGTCATACAGTGATCTAGTCATTACCTAGTGATCAAAATGTTTTTGCATAAGAAGAAATTCTCCAACATTCCTCTATTGTGCCTAAATATGAATTTTCTTAAATATGTGTAGTGACAAAAGTATTAAAGCTCATGGTTTCTTTGGTTTGTGCCTATTCTGAAGACCTGTAATTAACAATGACAAGTGATCTCAACTATTGTAGCACAAATCACATCTCAATTGAGTGCAATAAAATAAGCTACAATATACTGAGAACAAATTGAACAACTAAAAAATCAGCAAGTAATAGCTTCACATCATAAGACAAAGGCTGAATGCATGAAGAGAAACCAGAAGAGAATTCAGCAGTGAACTATTTGCTTTGAATTTTCTGCTCATTGCTCCCCACAAATCATTTCTTGACAGCATTTTGTGGATGCAAACACAGTCTTAAACTTTCTGTTCATTTGTGTGTCCTGTCCTCTCTCCTCTTCAGTTCCCAGGCAGGTCTTTAATACCTTAGGGGAAATTCCATAAACAGATTCTCCATTGCCTGCATACAGCATCAGCAGCTGAATGGGCTTCCCATAACTGCCTTGTATGAAACAGACTGAACAGTGATCAGTGGTGCTTCTGCTCTCATCTGCCTTTTTCCATAGGTAGTAAAGTCAAGAGATACAACACAGCATTTGTTGAGAGCCCAAGTGCCCTACTGTGTCTGTATCAAAAGTAGGAAAGACTTACAGTATGAGCTTGAAAGAGAGAAGTAAGCAGTGATATGTCTGGGATGACCCAAAATAGGTCAGTTGTAAAAAGGAGTACAAACACATGATGGAAGCAGTCCTGTGTTCTGTGAAAATAAAGAAAATGTAGGAAAAAAAGAAAAGGGCATGTGCATGGTGGGGGAGGTGGGGGGCAGGAGGCAGGAATTCTTATGAAAATGCTAAGGAGAATTTATTTCTACAATAAAAATAAAGCACTACTGTCAGCCTTTCATTTACACTGGATATGCAGCTAGAGAGGAGACATGACAAGGATGCAAGTGCAAATGGTTACAAGTTGTCAAGACTTTTTGCTATAAACTCGGAAAAGGAGGACACTAGAGGAACAAAAGAAAGAGGATGAGATGGAATTCAAAAATGGTCAATGATTATGTGAAAGACCTGGAGAATCCATAATAACAAAGTAAGAAATGCAAAAGTAACAGAGTAACAAGATACAAAATGTCTGATGACCCCAATTATTTTTCCTCCATTCCTTAATAGGAAGTGACCTGAAGTGACTGCTGGGAGGATCTAAGTCTGGAGAACAAAAACATAGTGGAGATGGATGTGAACTCTACTGATGTATTGAAATATTTTCCTAGAGAATAGCAAAATAAAATAATAATTATGATAAAAAGGAGTTAAGAGAAAAAAACAAATAGAATACTTTTTAATCTCTTCACTAAATATCTCAAGTAATTTTAGTATAGTTTTTCGATGATCTGTCTTTTAATGTATAAATTCTGTCTGAAGTTTTTCTCACATACTGTCATATACACTGGTAAAAATGTCAAGAGATGAGCTCATAGGTCTTGGTAAGGCTCACAAGAGTCTTCCCTTCCCCTCATAAACTACATAAATTATCCTTAAGGATGAAGGCTGAACATTCAAGGCAAACACTCATTAGTTATGGGACACTTCAAAATGCTGACTGGTGGAACTGAATTAATTTTGCCACTGTTGGACAGCAAAATTGAATTCCCCTTGCTCTAATCTGAAGTCTGGGTTATTGTCCTACCCCACATAGGTGTTAGTCTTCTTATTCCTGAAGAGAATTATAACAATTTCTAATTTCACCTCTGAAGTATAAGAACTTAACAGCCATATATCAAAAAAAACCCAGCCCCAGACCTTATTATAAAATTATCTGATTTGTGCATTTTACCTCTTCCACTGTGAAAAGAACTAGAACTACATTAAAAAACCTCTCAGACCCCTGCACATAACAAAGTCCTTTTCTATGTATTAATGTAATAGTCAATTTTGTCTCAGAAGCCAGAAAGCCTGAGTAGAGACCTTCTTTTTTTTCATCCTACAAAGAAAAAAAAAAAGTTTGAATCCTTGTACTTATGACAGAAGAGAAAAAGGCACTCTTGGTTTACTCATGAAGTCCTTTACTGGTGTCTTCTCTTCCATGTAAGAAAATTAATTGAAGATGTTTCATAATATGAGGTGAATAGTTACAGAAATATGGGTTTTTTGAGACATTGGAAAATCTTTACATGTATCACATTAACAAAGATATACTTTTGACAGAAATCAGTCTATATAATAATAACTTTAAACACAGAAATAAGATTTTTTTAAATTTAATGTAAGAATTTGGAAAAGAAATATCTAATTTTTTTCTTTAAACTTTGACTTTGAACACAAGAGGACAATAACATGCTGCTTTTTTTAAAATACAATGATGATATGAAAAAAATAATGAATTAAAAATTCAAGAAACAAAAAGAAATGGAACTGTAAGGGGAAAAATGTTATATAGGGGAATAAACACTTAAACTAAGATTTTACCTCCAGATAGCCAAATTTTGGTCAATAATTCCTAGCAAATAATGATAGGAATTGTAGGCTTTCTAATAACAAATATGTCTCAATGCATCTATGGAATAGTAGTAATTTTGTTCTTCAAGTAATCTGACCATCTTACTTTTTTCTGAATTTTAATTACAGCTAATCATTTGATGAATTAAATGCTTAATTTTCAACAGGAAATTATTCTCTAGTTGTTTATTATCTCATATTTGTTCATGCTGACTTCCTCTTTTCTAAAATCTTGCTTCCCAATGTCTACCATTTTTTTTTTTTCCTAATTATCTGACTTTATAGAGAAAGTTTCTGGAAGACATTTAAGGCAGAAAAGCCTACAAAAAAACCCCACCAAACAAAAAAACCCAAATAACCAAACAACAAAAAAATCACATACACCACCAAAATTTAAACAATACAAGTAATCTTTAAAAGCTCTATCGCTTCACAAAAAATAAAAACCTTTAAAGACCATATTAGTACCTTTTATATAAATCTGGCTTAATTACAGTTTTAATAAAAATTAAACCATAAGTCTGCCTGCTTTATAAATCAAAAGTAGAAAATATCACTGGCAGGAAGTGGTCTCTGGAATCACAGAATGTTACTGTATGTTTTGAGGGCTTGTGAAGAATATTAGACAACATTTTCAATATCTTTCTTACATTACTTACAATTCACTATGATCACAAATACTGTCTTTCATGTTCTACTGGAGGATTTTCAGCTGGAAATCAGTCCGTCATGAGCTAACTAAGAACATTTCTCATCATTCTAAACAATTCTAAACAATTGCCTTCCTCCTGTACCTTGCTGTTGTTTTGCACCTCCTTTTTTAATGGAGCTCAAATGCACATTTTCTAGAATTTATATTTGTCTACTAGCCAAAATAATTCTATTAGCTCTAGTCTCATTCTTAAGAATTTCTCTTCATTGATGGCTTTGCACAGACTAATTCAAGCTGAACTGACAAAAAACGTGTCTCGTATTACTTACAGGCTTTCATTATTTATGTCAAAGGTATGTCAGTTGTTCTCTGAAGGAAGTATTAATAGGTCTCTATTCTTCATATTTTTCATATACCCTGACAGTGTTTACAGATTAGTCCTACATCTTACTCAGTTTCAAAGCTAATTAATTGTGGAGAACACCAAAGACAGCAGTAAATTCTACCCAAATCCATCAGCATTACAATTAACCCTCCTATTTTTCAACTGACTGGGGGTGGACAAGTCTTATCAAAAAGTACAAACAATCCACCTCAAAAGGCTTTCATGATTTATATAGAGGTGAATCTACTTGCATCTTAAGCAACTCCCCATTGCCAAGCCATGGAGAGCCAAGGGGTACAGTGCTGATAACCCCAAGATTCTGGGTTCCAATCACCCTATGGGCCATTCACTTCAGAGTTGGACTTGATGGTCCTTGTGGGTCTTTTTCAACTGAGAATATTCTCTGACCTTTGAGAATATTCTGTGATAGCTTTTGGGTGTTGCCATCTGGAGCTCTTCTGAGAGCTGCTGTTACACACCTATCCACATCCTCATATTTTTCCCAGTGTGTCCCAGTATGCTAAGTAAGGAGGGTGTTCAGGAGTTGTAATAATAGCTTGTAGATAGAAACAGATGGGACTCAGGATCTAAACAGATACAATTTTTGATTAAGGAAACTAAATTTCTTCCCATTGTCAGCCTGTTCTTACAAAGTCACAGCATGCCCATCAACATTTACTTACTAGCCAATAAACAACTAGAAAAAAGAAAAATATTCGTATCACTGAGAGGAAAATCAGATGACATTTCAGATTTGCTCTTTTCAATAAGAAGAACAGTGAAGGATTCTTCATAATTAAACCAACTGCAACACTATTTAGATCAAGCAAGCCCTGAAACTGTGAAGCAATGTGCTGCTGAACTGTATTTGTTTCCAACAGTTAATGACTGGCAGCCTGTTACACTGAAAATGCACAAAATCAATACTGATATAAAACTCCAGAGCTGGCTGTCACAAAATACTTTGATTAGACTGAAATAACAGGATTGTTTAGTATGGTTATATGTATGCCACTATCCCCAGAATGTCCAGAACTTGAATCTATTGACACTGAAAAGTGTCAGAACATCAGGCAAGGAAGCTGTCAGGGACAGAAAAATATGCATGTCAATTCCAAAAACAACTGATGATAGAGGTGGAAAACTTCACAGCTATCTAACATCATTTTTATCACTGTAACCACCTGTAATTTAGAAAAGATATTCAAAGCATAAACCTAGTGTAAACAGGTGCAAATGACGGGAAAGTTAAATCCAGAATGCTAAAACACTTCTTCTAAGCAAAGTGTTATAAATTAAGAAAGCAGAAGTGGTTGTGAAGTTATTGACAAGGGGGAAAAGGACCCATCCCAAATATCCCAAGCCTTGACACCATTAAGCCTAAATCAATTTCCAGAAAAGTAGTCAGAATGGATGTTGCTTTGTAGCTGCTGAAGAGAAGGCAGTGGAGTGGTGCCCTCAAATGAGTTTCTGTTAAAAGTGTTGACTCTTCTGTTCAATGAGAAAACAGCTAAAAATTATTTTTTTATAAAATAAGATCCTCTGAATTTTATTATGAAGAGAAGAAATCATATCTTCTACTGAATGGTACAGAAAAGAAAAGCCAGAGAAATACACTCACTTAAATCATATTTTCTCAAAACCCTTTCTCTAAGTAAAACAAAACTCCCAGAGATATATTGCTCAAGAGTTTTAATTTTTTTATAGAGGCTTAATGGCAAGATGTTTTTGAAACTAATGAAAATAAAATTAATGAGACTGTTTCCGACTCTAATTTTCTGTTTTAATTTCCAGGGGGTAAAAAAAACCCACTTTGGTCTTTTTTTCAGAGAACAATATCAAATGATCATGGCAAAAGATTAAGAGTTAGTAATTTCCTTTATGCATTTCTGGACATCTAAATACTTTTCAGGTAATGGTCCCCTCTGGTGAATAACTGCACAGAAAAGTGAATGCACGTTTTCCACTTAACTATCCTCTTACCTAGTCTATGAGTTATTTCTCTGTTACTCTTGCTTCCTTTTCTAGAATACACTGTGATGATTTGATCAATCAGAATAGTTTACATCACAAAAATATTAAAGAGTGAAAAATATATAACAAGTCTCCATATAGTCATAAATGAACATGTTTTATCTAAAATAGTGCAACTCCCACAGTGTGCTGGACATTCTCACAATGCTTTCAGCTGTGGTCTTTTCTCCCTTGTTGTGGTGGTGACAGGCAGAAAACTTCCTCTAAATTTGCTGTTATATTCAGGTCCCAAATACAAGCCCCAGATCATTCCTATGCCTGGGATACTCATGGATCTTCTGAACACCTATGAAAATATACTAGAAGGTGCTCTAAAAATGCTGTGAAAATGCAATGATTTCACAACTCCGGACAGGGGAGATATCTCTAGCCACAGCCCTCACTTTTGTGCGAAAGGAAAGCAAAACAGGTGGTGTGCTCCTCAGAGCTGTTTTGCAGCTAAGATTCATTTCACCATTGAAGGACAAGTGAGTTCAGACTAGAGGGAACCTCTGGAGATTGTGTGCTCAACTGTCTGCTCAAACCAGGGTCAGCTGTGAGGTTCAGGGCTGTCTCATGCCAGCTCACTGTCTGACACAGAGCCCAGAGCTTTTTTTTTTCTCCCAGAGCAACACTCCAGCTGCGCAGACTGTCCGTAGTTCCGTGTGTCCTGCTTGATTTTCATAAGGCTCCTTTTGGCCCATTCCCCCAGTTCATCTGTGTCCCTTCAGCTGACAATCTCCCTTTGGGCACATCAACTATTTCCTTCACTTTGCTGTCATCTGTGTGGTTGCTGGGAGCGTCCTCTTGCCACTTCCAGGTTATTGATAGAAACATTGTGTAGGACAGACCTCAGGACATGCTGCTGCAGGGCTCTGCTTCCTTCTCTCCAGCCTCCAGGCAGAGCACAAGCCATTAACCAGAATTGCTTGATCCAACCATATGAACTGGTTTTTGCTCATCCAGATCACACATATAAACCCAAGTGTCCTTACTTGGATGCCAGACTGTTGTGATACCTAGAGCCAAAAGCCTTGCTCCAGTCAAGGTACTCCAGGAGTTTATCATAGACTAGAATTTAAAAGCATTTCATTTCTGAGGTGCTATTTCTGAGAATGTAATTCAATTTTCATTCTTACTAAAATCTCACTCCTCCAAAAGCATTCTTTGGAAAAAACAGTCCTGTGGGAGTATTTCATTTTGAAGAAAGTCTATCAGTCCAAATTGTCATCTGTATCAGATTTTATCATTTACTGTCTAAATACTAAAGTGAAATCTCTCTCTAAATATATATAAATTTATAATCTTGGCACTTAATCTAGCTTTTGCATTAAAAAAAATCTACATTATAATGTAATTCTAACTACAGAGTGCTCAAAGAACCTGGAAAAAGAATATAAGGTAGTTCAAGAAAAAACAGATTTATTCAAAGTTTTATTTACACTTTAAGAACAATGGAAAACAAGAACAAGTCAAAGTAATCTTAAAATAAAACAAATACTAACATTTAATTCAGTTTAATCATATATTTTCCATAAAAGTCCAGTGCATGGCTGTGTTAAAAGGGTTGCAAAGTGCAAAGAAAGGTTGTGTTGATTTTAAGAAGTATTTTAGGTTTTTATTTTTATTAAGTTTTTATTAATAATTTTATGTTTGTTTGTGATTGCACATGAAAGTGTTTGATTTTTTTAAATTTTAGGTTTATATTGCCATGTATTTCTGAGTAAACTAATCACAAGATATTAACTACCATCAGATACTACCAACCCGAATTAAAAATACTTGAAATATCTGCATAAAAATCACAGCTAATACATTAGAGGATTCAAGGTTTGAGCAAAACAACATAAAGGAGTCAAGAATAAAGAAGCATATCTTCCCAACAGGTGGAAATTGTATCACCTAACATAGATTTCTCAAGATTCGGCTTTGAGGAAACTAATTACAAGCAAAATTACATTTTTCTCCAACACAAGACATTTCAATTGCATATTAATTCCTACTCTGTGCCAGTGTTTGCATGCCAGCAATGTCCTGGGTGCCCAGCATGGCCAGCCAGGCAATGAAGAGGATTGTCCTGCTCTGCTCTGCACTGGGGCAGCCTCACTTCAAGTGTTTGAGGCAGTTTTGGGCACCACAAGGCATTAAACTATTAGAGAGGGCCCAAAGGAGGCTACAAAGGTGGTGAAGGGGCTTGGGGGGAAACTGTATGAGGAGTGGCTGAGGGCACTGATTGTTCAGTCTGGAGGAGACTGGGGAGTGACTTCAGTGCAGCCTACAATTACTGTCTTTCATGTACTCATTTATAGTTCTTAATTAAATTCCTATTTTTTGGGGTTTTGGGTTTTTTTTGGTTTTTTTTGTTTTTTTCTTTAAAAATTGCAGCTTTGCTTCTTCCCTATGACAATTAGTATACTAAATGTACAATTAATCTTCCCAAGCTTTGGCCAGATATCGTGCATTTAATGCTGTAGTAGACATTTAACAGAGGAAAGAATGGGAGGAATCTCAGTTGTTTGCACTGTCTGTTGAAACACACTCTTTCTTGCACCAGGTAACTCAGTGACAGCTCTTTATCAGGACTGAATCTGGCTCTCATTTGTAGTTACAGTGAATGCTACTTAAAGAATTATATCATTGCCATTCATTTCCTGCCACACTGATCTGCTATAGCAAATATTGGCCTTTAATCTGTCTTCTCCAAGCCATGCAGTCTACAGAAATGCAGATGACCTTTCCAAGCAAAGTTACACATTCAGCTCTTGGAAAACTGAAACTTTTTCTGAAAAAGGTTCAGTGACACAGGAAGGAAATTCTTCCTCACAAGGTAAATGGTCCTCTGAAGATAAAAGGGTCAGGGTCTTTATACTTTGATAAAATCACACCTATCCCTTTGAAACATGGGAAGTGAGGTGTTTTTCAGGCCTTTTTAGGGGGATTTGTGGGGGTTTTAAAAAATTTTACACTAAAACTCATGACCTTTCCCTGTTACTACTTTACTCAGAAACTTACTTTTGTCTGGCTGATACTTTCATCTGATTAATTTTTCCTCTAAGCACAAAGGATTATAACTTCCTATTAAACTCAATACTGGACCAACTGCATTTTCTATTCTTTCTGTCCTTTGTGTTATGCTGGAGGGCATTTCAGGCTGTCTGAAAGTAACACCATGGGTTTGTGACTGGAGCATCTGATGGCACAAAGTACAAACTATTCTTATATGTCCTCTATTATTTTCTCACTACAACATGTAAGATTTTAGACTGAATGTTCCTTTCATATTTGAAACTGTTTATGTGTATTTTAAAGTGTACTGAAAACTCGTTTCAGATATTGAAGATGTTAAGAAATTCACCATGGTTTTCCCATTTTATCTGGGAGATATAAATAATGAACAAAAAAAATCAGATGTTTTTTGAGTATGCCATGGACTCTAGGCTCTGGCTTATGATCACGGTTAGCTTAACCTCTATTTATATTCAAGTGAGAGAGAAGAAATCTCCTGAGGCTGAATCAGTGCACACCCCAGCTCAGACAAGGGTCATGGCAGTCCAGTCCTGTGGGAAGGTGAGTGGGACAGACTGTCGATTCCACGGGCACACTCAGGATCCTGTCAATATCAGAGGAAATTTATTACAATGTGCCTTTACCATGTACAATGTAATAAGAAAACACAGAGGAAAAAATGAGCCTCAAAATTAAATGCTACCTGCTTCTTAGGATATCTTGAGATTTGGGAGGACAAAAAAACCAATTATTCATCATGAGACTTAGAAGTGAACAAATTAGCATGGGCTTTAATTACTGAGTTTACTTGAAATGCTCCCTCTCCAAAAAGAAAAAAAAAAGAAAACAGCCAACCCAAACAAAAGAAAACTCAAGATGAAACAAGAACAAAACCCAGACAACAGGAAGAGAAAAAGTGTGAATCTCAAAACCAAAGACAACAAAATGAAGACAGATTACTAACAGATTCCAAGTCATATGGTAACAATTTTTAACAACTTCTATTTACAAATTATCCTTTGTTTTGCAGCTCTGATCAGAAATTCTTAAGACATAGAGTTGCTCAATAATCTACACAGAAATTTAGTTCCATCTCATCAGAGAGCAGCAGAATAAAAACAAGGTAAAAGGCATTTGTCTACAAGCACTGATATATGTGAGATGTGAGTAGAATGTGTATTGTTCTTACCAGAGTATGGACAAATTCAAAGTAAAAGCAGTGGAAATAGAAGTTTTCTGTACTAAACTGCTGGTACAAATGTTGTCAGAAGAAGAATGTCAATTGACTGAAAACTGTCCTTCCATCTGATACTGCACAAAAATGAGCACATACTGCATCAAGTCAAAGACATTCCAAATTACTTTTGAAACTTTTTTGCTATGTTAAAACATGCAAAAAACCCTAAATAAACTGGTTGGTTAAAGGTAGGTCAAAATGAAAATGCTCTGTTTGTATGAGGTTGAGCAGAACACTACCAGTATAGTGAATGCTGGCATCAGGTTTAGCTTTTAGCTGTTTAGCTATAGCACAATAGCTTTTTAGCTCTTGTGGCTATTTACTGGGTACCATTTTTTGAATAGATTAGAAGATTTTCAGCTGTAGAAGTGATTATGTTGACCAGAAATTAAGGTCTGGACTCTACTTCCTGCTTCCTACTTTGTAGATAGAAAGTCCCAACATACAGTTGCTTTCTACCTATGTGGATACATCTTAGAGGGTGGAATATACCTTTCAAATAAATTTAATATAGAATTGGAACTTATTTCATGTAAGAGGCACAAGGAGAGGTAGAAGGCAATATAGTTTATCATCTACATACTCTTATTTGTGGGGAAAAGCAGGAGAACATTAAAGGCTTTGAAAAAAAGTAGAATATAACCTGGATCTCTATCCATAATAATAATAGAGCAAACTATGGGAATAGAAATTGCAGTTCCTTCAAGATATACAAGCATTTAATTATGCCAAAGCAACCTAGGTAGACAATACTACTTAGGCTACTCTTTCAGATGTTGCAGATCTCCTACTGAAATATCCTGTATAAAATATATGATAGAATAGTTCCTTTACTTCAGAAAGACAATAAAAAAATATCACCCAGGACATTCAGTGAAGAACTGCAAGAAGAAAGCTTACTGTCAAAATCAATTTCTGCAATGAGTTCCCTGAACCTAAATTATAAGTGGAAATGGTCTATATAAAGCATGCTACAGACAAATCATCAGCTCCAGCAACATTCCCTATATTTACATAATTTACTTCATCAGGATCAAAGGATAAATCATAGGCAAAAATTCTACAGCTACTCTTTTTTACCACAAAGATCTGTGGAAAAATATGACTATTTACAAAAAAATACAAACAAACCAAAACAAAACAAAGAAACAGACCAAAACAAAACAAAACAAAAAAACCACAAAAACCCCCAACAACAACAAAAAAACCAAACCAACAAAAAAACCCACCACCCACTAACCATTTTTTTTGCCTTAAGGAACTGTTAACAAACAAATACTTCAGATGCAGCATTTTCCTTTCTACGTATCATAATATCAGGTATCAAAAATAATCACATTATCAGGAGCTTCTAGCATATTTTGGAAAGTATCAGATAAATCTTTGGGAAGAAAGATGTGAATTGCAAATAATGAACCTTAAAGTTAAATTTCTTTTTCTTTTAAGTTACTTATATTAGTACTAAAGAAAGAGATAAGGTTTTCTGGTTTGAAAAAGTTGCTCACTTTGTTTTGGTAATCTAGTAGGAAACAGAGAGGAGGAAAGAAACCTTAATCATTGTTGTGTACTATTTTCCTTTCCAGTTCTCAATTTGCTTGTTAAATATCCATGATGTTTGGATTATGTGTACCTGGGGAACTATGATAGCATACAAAATTCTCACTGCTTCAACAATATATTCTTAGAGTGAACACAAACAATTTTAAGGAAAGTTTTTTAACAGCCTTCTCTTATGATAATACAAAGTGATGAAGGATAATTAAAAATTAAAAATATCAGAGGTAGGTAGATTTGTGCATGAGGGAACTTTTAAGGTTCAAGGCTAAAATGGGACATGGATGCTTCCTTGCACAAGGGCAAAGAAATACTTAACTGAACCTTAGAAAGCATATATCAAATAACATCTTATTCTATGAAATGGATTCCATTTTTCTGGATGTTCTAGATATACTAGATATACCCCTAACATGGATTTTCATTGATTCAACAACTTAGGTTAGTTTGGATCAGTTAAAACTATTACAGGAGACATGTGGTAGGGTATAGAAGAATAAAGGAAACAGGAAAAGATTAAGAAACACTAGTGCTTTTCTTTTGGTGATATATTTTTTTTTGTGGCCTGGAAGGTATATTTATAACATTGCATGCAACTTAGAGCTGTAATTTTCAGCAACATTGCCATCACTAACTGCATTCCATATACAAATAGCCTTTCTGTTTGCTACATTAAAATTGTACATTAAAATGTCTTCCAAAAAAGTGAGGTAGAACAAGAATGCCTTGAGGAGACAAGCTGTGTTTGCTCATGATTAGCAGCCCCTTCTTCTTGGAATAATTTGGTTTCAGGACTGAAATAAATTATTTGTGTCTTAATGACACTGAAGTAATTAAATGTCTATTTGCTTATCATTTATGTTTATTCTTAGATAATAGTTTACACTAGTTTTCAGTTTTCACCTTTTTTCTCTATGTTAACAGTTCTTACCTCAAGGGAAGCAAGCTTATAAAAGTTTAGAAAAAAAGAATATTTTTAAGTTAAATTATTTGTTTACTTACCTGTTACTCTTCTCATACATTTTCTGCTTGCCTACTGCAGAACACCAAATTTGGTCCTCCCCAAAAAACAGACACATGAAGAACCGCAACAATTATCTTTCACAAGATTCATATATTCAGCTCAGTCTTATCCTCAGACATAAAGATTTTATCGAATATGCTAATAAATATCCAAGTTAAAAATGAAAGTATAAAAAATATGTGTTTTAACCACTAAACCAGCAGATTCTTACTGAACACAGGGTAATAATATTTTAGGAATCTGGAATCATATCTAGTGTTCTATGTCTGCTGTTCTTACCTCTACAGAATTGTGTTCCTCAGGTGAATTTGTGTAATTATTTTTGATCCTACATTTAGCTTCCTGCCCAAGAATGTTCTCATGGTATCATGATGTAAGTTTTCTAGGGACAAGAGAAGACACCATTTTTTTTTTCATGTGTTTTAATTTTAAAAAGGAGAAGATTTAATTCAACTGCCAAAAATATTTCTGATGATGGTAGCTATACAGAAACATTCTGAGTGAGAGCTACAGAATACAGTCAAGGTAGCAATGCCAAGTGATGCTTTCTGTTCTATACAGTTACAAATGCTCATGTCTGCTGACAGCATGTAAAGTAAAAATTCTCTAATTAACTACTCACTAACCACATATGACTCAAAATCTCATATGACTTTTTCAAGATACTTATCTCATTAAAAAAAAAAAAAAAAAAAAAAGAAAACAATGTTGGATCATGTTTCCAAGCCAGATAAAACAACAGGAGTATAATCTCATCTGGACTCCTATCTTAATGTCATAAAATTATAGAAACAGTGTTCACAGGCAATGAAATAGATACATCTAGAACATTAATCATCTCAACACAATTTAGCTGTCTAAAATAAGTCAAATACATAACAAGAAAAAAATTCCCATAGATACTTGGTTGTACTGTAACTATTAAAGCACTTTAAACAGTTAGCTCCCACCCAAATTTTTATACTGCTGATACAGTTGTCAATAAGCAAGATTAGGGGAGTTCCTTGGAGTTATCTCAATATTTCAGTAAAGAGTTGAAAACAACACTAATGTGTCCTTTTGTGATACTGTGAAAAAAGAAAAAAGAGATTGGAAATATCAAGCAGGGTTCTTTATGTTGTTTTTCCAATTAGAAGTTTAATAATGAGTGCTCACTTAGGGCACAGAAAAAATGCAGAATTGCAGGACTGTCATCTCTCAGATGAACACAATCACTCTAAAGAGTCATAATCTCCTTTCTGGTGCATAGAGCAATTTCCTAGGAAAAACACACCATAAAGTTCTTCAGACTGCAGTTTGGAGCTGAGACGCTTAAATGTCACTAAAGTCTTCTAATTGATTTAGCCCCAAGGAAACAGTGCACTGCTGACAAGGCAAGTAGGGTGCATTGGTGGGAAAAGCAATACATATTTTCTTGTCAGTCTGGAATATTGTAGGCAGATGGGAGCTCACTCTGCATCAACTAAAAGCCAGGCAGAAGGCAGAATTTATTAGTTTGTATGAAGTTATAAAATGCTTTCAGCTGTCTATGAATGTGTAGAGAGACAGATTTATATACACTCCTTGTTGTCCCACTCTAGCTGTCACGCAAAACCCATGCTTGCTCATAATCCTCACTATATATCTGTGCTCACCCAAAAGTAAAACAAATACATATAGAAAGGGTTTATAGTTAACTCTTCACTTCTCCATATCTGAGCTGATCAAGAGTTACAGAAATTCAGCTTCTGGAACTGGAAGGTGTACTTATGGATATTTGCATTATGAAAAAACACTGACCACCCTTGACAGAAAAGAAAAAAAAAATAAAGGAAAAGCAAGGAGATAAATCATAAAAAAGCTTAATAAAACAGTAGTTCTTCCTTGTTTGTCTGGTTTTAGTAAGTTATCCCTGCATCAGTGATTTTCTCTGAGCAAGCACGTCTTGTCTCTGCTACAGACAGATTTGTTCTAACAAGAGGTTGATCACCAATGATGAATTCCCAGCATATAAACCAATAACACGTGTATGTAAGAAACATGTTGCAAGGAATAAGAACAGATTCTTCTTTTCTATGTTGATTTCTACAGGATAGATGTTATTAACTAAGTTACTCTTTCAATTATGTTTCCCAATTCCAGATGCTGGGATACAGTTGTTACTCCATTTGCATTAGTAAATGCAACCTGTGTGCTTACTCATCCTTTTAAAATTCTCAGAAATTAGGAACTGCAGCAGAATCATTGACACAAGCAACTAATGAATCAGTACATGTCATTTTTCTGTAATTGCAATCATAACTGAGGCCAATGGTGGTAAAGGAAATCACTTAACACTGTAATTAAAATGTTCTTGTGGACGGGACCCAGAATTTGAAGTCATAATTCTCTAGAGATGGCCCAAGATACAACCATAGCAAGAAAGAAATAAGAATGAAAAGAAAATGAAGTGATTGTAGCTTTATTCTAGTGGAAGACCATGAGAGCTTCCATTTAACACTATGAACATTTTAAAAATGTTATTGTGGAGTAAAAATAATAGATGTTTATTGGGGCAGGGGGGGGGAAACAAAAAACCAAATGAAATAAAGTCATATAACCATAGAACAGTTTGGATTGAAAGGGACTAAATGCTTCCTGAAAGCTAACAGGCTTCTTTAGGCCATGACCAGGGAAACTAGTTCTACTGCTTGACAAGCCAAACCAACCTCCATCAATAACAGGTAATGATTTTTCTAAGTCTATGAGTTATATAATCCAGAAGAAGCCAGAAGTAAAAGGATAAAGTCATAGCCTTTGTGCCTTTTGGTTTCAATATTTTGAACTTACAGTTTATAACTGTTTTGGTGATTCCAAAAAGAAATTAAAAGTAAAAAGTGGAAAAATATTGGAACATTCAGACCAAAGACACCTTATTAAACTAGGCTTTATTATTAAATTATCATGAGTAAAATATTATTATTATAAAAATGAATTAAGAAAGAGATGTTATAATTTCTAATTAGTTTCACTTGACCTATATAACCCATTTTTTCAGTATAATTTTGTCATGCTACATAACAATGAAGTGAAAGTGAGGATTGTTTTAATCATGTTTCTAACGTGTTTTATGTGACTGAAATCCAGTTGTTAAGTTTGAGGTTTTTTAAAAATGTACTGGACCTCAATACCTTCTATGTACTTATGCATGGTCATAGTTATATATTTATGGAGAAATAATACTAAAAGATACATATTGTCTCTTTGTATTTGATTTTCAATATGAATTGACATTTGCTGGCTTTCAGATTGCTAAATACTATCTGGGAATTCCTGTGTTCCAAGTGGCTTATAGGGATTTTTCTTGTAGTTGAAAATCATCAAAATTATCATGAACCAGAAGCCAAGCTCACTTTTGAGTTAACCATGTGGAAAACTGTAAGCCGACAGTTAGTAACCACATATGAAAATGGCGTTTTTTTAAAATGAAGTCGCAGAAAAAAAAGTCTTGTGCATCCAAATACCTCCCATTTTGCATTTGTCTTGAGCAGATATAGATCTTTTGCCTACATGGTTCTTCTTTAAAATGCTTTAATTCCGACTTTTATTGGCATATCTTCATCCAAATTCTGACAAAGCTCCCTGCATTCAAAGGACAACCTCAGGGTAAACTGTGACAGAATTGTGAAAGCTGAAATCTTTTCAGAAAATTTTGTTGTGAGGAGCATTCAAATATCAAATATTTTCTCAAGTTCCCAAAGTTAGGCATGCCTTTAAAAGCAATCAGGAGCAGGGTCCCTGCTACTGTCATTGCTGTACATAAGCAGTAGTCCAGATGTAATATTGAATCCTTTGCCCTTCTCTTTCTGATATGATTTAAGAATCTGAATTTACAGATCTTACAGGTGATATTATAGAATGAGTGTCTTTTTAGTAACTCTTCTAGAAAATATTTCAGTGTGTCTGGTTCCATTCATGCACCTCTGCTCATTAAGTGGAGACCTCTCTTGAGATTCAGGGACTTGAGAACACTGCACAAAGAAATCTGAAGTCACTCAGGTAGATGTACCTATGTCTGCTGTGAGTGATATTGAGAATGAGCTAGTAAGCTGGGTTTGGTTTGAACTGCTTCTGTGACTTAAATAACCTGTTTTGCTGAGGTCATAATCATAACTAGACTGGAAGAAATCTGCACAGAAATTGTTTATGCACATTTCAAGTCCTCAGTTCTCTACCTGCAAGCTGGGTAAATTTCAATAATGGCTAAGATAAACATTAGGCCAGCTAAATTCTTGCTATGTAAATAGCAAATGGTACTTCATACCTTAAAATATTCTTTATCATACCTGCAAGGATTCATTGTCATTCAGATAATGTGGAATCCCAGAAAAAAAGTCTGCTCAGATAGGACTACAAAGGAAGAATTGATGAAGAAATTATTCTTTTATAAGTGTGCTGCTCATCTTGAACATAATTTATTGATAATACAAGTTACAAGATGAAAGTTTTGAAGACTATCACACTTAGAAAGAAATGCAAAATGGGGTTTTGCTATTAATGGTGGGTGTGACAAATTTTCTGACCAGATAGAAATTAGCTTTACATACATAGCAAGACTCATGAAAGATGACAGTTGGGATAGAAGGACATAAAGGAAAAAAAAAATTGAAAAGATCATAGTTTATTGTCACTAACAAAAAACAATGATACCTGGAATCAGTATGAGAAAACAGATTCTTCTAAAACTGCATGTGAAATCTTATCAATTTTTCCTGGCTGAAGCTTAGTTATATGTTGTAGTCACAGAAATAATTTGACTTTTTCTGTGGCTGTTGACAGTAAAGTTACACTTCAAATGCAGCACGTCACTATATCACAGTCACAGAATGTTTGAGGTTGGAAAAGTTCCCTGGAAGTCATCCAGTCCAAACCTCCCCCAGTCAAGCCGGGCTACCTAGAGCCGGTTCCCCAGGATCACGTGTAGATAGAGTTTGAATATCTCCAAATGTGAGAGACTACACAATGTCTCTGAACAACTTGTGCCCAGAGATTGAACACCCTCAGTAAAAAGTGTGCTTCCACATGTTCAGGGACCCTCCTGTACTTCAGTTTGTGCTCACTGACTCTTGCTCTATCATTGTGCACCATCGAAAGGAGCCTGGCTCTCATCTGATAAGATCCCCCTGAGCCTTCTCCTCTCCTAAATGGCTAAATGGTCCTGGATCTCTCAGCCTTCCCCTATATGAGAAGTGTTCCAATCTTAGGGTCCCTCCACTGGTCTGTCTCCAGAATGTTGATATATCTCCTGTACTGGGAGGATCAGAACTGCACCCAGTGCTTCTGGGCTGGCCTCAGCAGTGCTGAGCAGAAGGGGAGAATCACATCCCTTGACATAATGACAGTCAATTGTCTCATGCAGCCAGGGCACACTGCTGACTTGTGTAGAGTCTTCTATACAGTGGCATTCCCTAGGGATCCCCAAAGGGTTCAGTCTTACCCACCTTTGTCAATGACCTGGGCAAAGGGACAGAATGCATCCTTGGCAAGCTTGCTGGTGATACAAAACTGGGGGGAGTGACTGATACACCTGAAGGCTACGCTGCCATTCCATGGGGCTTTAGGCAGGAGAGTTGTGGGGGAGAAAAACTAATGAGGGTCAACAAGGACAAGTGTAGGATACTGCAACAGGGAAGGAATAACCTCAAATACCAGTACAGGTTGGGGGCTGACCTGCTAGAGAACAGCTCTGCAGAGAAGGACCTGGCATTCTTTAATGCCTCTTTTTAAATCCCAATAACAATTTTCAATATAAAAAAAAAATTCTGTGAAAAAAAAAATCAAAAATCAATTTCATTTCTATTGGCTCAGTATATTTTGTCAGCACATACAGCCCAATCTTACTAAAATCTACACTTTCAGGGTCACTGAACTGTACCTGTATCTATTAAACATTTAAACTGGATATGATTTGAAAAAAAATATATTATCAGCTGTCAGATTTCAAGATCACATTTTTATCCAGTCAAGGAATGGACACAGAAACTAAATAAAAAAAAAAAAACCCAAGTGTTTTCTGAGTCAAACATAAAATTATTTATATTCCATTCTTTTCTATATCAAAGAGTGAAGGCTATAACTTCTTAGGGCTTTAAAAATATTTTTTAAAATAATCTGAATAAATCTGTGGAACCTGCATAAAGAAGCTATGTTTTTTTGTAAATAAAAGAAAATTGTCTTAAAGAGTCTCCATAGTCATGTCTGTGTAAATGGATAATTTTTTTGATTTTACATTACATTCTCTTTGTTCTCATATGGCAACTTTCAGCAAAGCCAGGTTGTTTAGATCCAAAACACAATGCCACCGTATGAGACAATGGGCATACACTAAGAAGAGAGACAGAGGTACACTAAGGTGTTCAGAAAGAAGTATTTGCTGAAAGAAAAATGTTTATTAAATTATTTGCATTCTAAGGCCTGGATTATATCTGTGCCCCTGTGAAACAATATCCTTCAGCCAGATCAATTTTACGGTATATTCAGCCCTCTCATGTTTGACTCTTTCCTTTAAAGGTATTTAGCCATGATTCTACTAAATTTCTGCCTCATTTTCTAGTATTGTATCTCATACTTATACAGACAATTTTTATTTTTCCATCTCTGACCTTTTTTTCTTTCTAGTGAATTCTTTTTATTTTTATGCCTTTTGACAACCTTCATATCCAGCTCTGACTTTGACCCCCTTCACTTACCCACATTTTTCCTGCTGGTTTGATTCCTCTCCTTTTCCTCCCCTGCTGGGTCATTGCTCATTATCCAATCTTAATGCACACTTTCAAACCTCTCTAGCTCACAATCTGAATTTTTCCTCTTTTTCCCTGTTCCAGATCTGGATATTTATCATTCTACTTTTGACATATGATCTCTCCATGAACTTTGTTTTATTCTATTATAGACCTATAGTTTCCTGCCTTTGGCAGCTTCAGTCTTCCTACAGGTACTGACATTCCACATACACAGAGTTATGCACATTCAGAAATCTTCCCTGAAATGTTACCCTTTCTCTCATTTCTATCTTATTTCCTCCTTCTCCAAATTCAGATGCTCTAAATTCATTCCAAAGTAATTCTGTTCTACCAAAATATTTTTCTTACAAAATGAGGAAATTAACTCGTATTTAGCGTAATCCTTCTTTAGTTTTACATAAATTGAAATAAAAATATGCAGAAATCTATGCCAATAATTTATTTCTAATGGCATCCTTTTTCTGCCTACAAGCAGTTTGTATAATCCATAGAAAGCAGAATATTATCTTATTCTTCAAGGCACTGTATCTGTTTTTTCTCCATTTATTTAAAATGTTCAGGTAAAATACAACATGATAGCAATTTCATTTCAGCTGAAAAGGTTTCTAAATGTCTATGTATTTTAAACTGCAGAATACATGTTTATATACTTCATCTTCAATGTGAAGAAAAGACAGATTGTCTTTAGAAAAATATGGAGCTATGAAATAGCTGGGCAACACACCATGTAGACTTAAATCGAATGGTTATAGTTTCACATATTTTCAATAACATTTTTGTATGGGTGAGTGGTTTCTGCATCATTTTTCTATGCAAATTACTCATTTCTTTCCAATCACTGGGTCAGCAAAATGTATGTAGAAAACAGATTTATTTTTTCTCTATTTGGTGCTAATATCTATTTTGAACATCCTATGAAAACTTGCACACCGTTAGAAATTCAACTTAAAGATTATTTTAAAAAGTAAAGCTTTAGTCACAGGAGACCATTTGTTACTTTCTTTTTGCATTATTTTGTGAGAAAAAAATCATGAATACACTTTTTTTTCTTAGTTTATAGCGTCAAAGGCAACAAGAAATAATGAAGTTGCTATTAATTAAAAAAAAAAAGAAAAAAAGAGAACACAAAAATATTTGCTGCTTTATGAAACAGGTTGTTTTTTCCAGATTGTAGGCTTCTCAGATGAGGGCATATGGTTTTTCCTTTTTTTTTTAAACTGTTTTTCAGATGCTGCACACTCTCATGACTGACCAGCTGGCTATAGGTGATACCCATTTGGCTTAATCATTCCTCTTTTATGCTCCTAATTCTGGAAACAAGTCCAGGTAAACACCCTTTAAGAACTAATCTTTCTGCATTTCTTATTCATTGTTCAGAAGTAAACTCCTTTCTTTTATTCTTTCTTTCCTCACTAGATCGCACATTTTCAGAGTTTGCAATGTTTAGGTACTCCCTGAGCTCTGGGAAACTGGTGTTAACAAATGCATTGATTTCCTGTTATACTGGAGGAGACACATTGTCAGGTTTCTCCCTGTAACTCCCATGTAAAGTAGCATTGCACAGCACGTACCTCATTCATGGACTGGGTTCTTAAAAATGCAAGTGCTCATGTTTTAAGTAATCTTGATGCAGCTACATCAAGCACAGATGCCAAGAAGGCAACAAAAGGCCTTTTGGCAATCATACAAATCCCACTTTGGATTGAATTTAACTGCTTAATGTCGTCTAAGAGAATTTCTTCTGGCCTGATGACTTTTCTGTCCTAGAAGAGCTAAAAATAGAAAAATGTCTACAAAGGCAGTGTGCACAGCTCACAAACTGTGTGTTTCTGGCAGTTTCTGAACTAAATGAGATGCTTTAACCCACAAGTCGTTGCAGAAATTTACGCAAATGTGCATATCAAATTTGCATGTGGTACTCTAGAAAACAAAAGTCTGTACAATTCAGGCAATACAAAATAGATTGTGACAAACTTTTAATAATGATGTACAAAAAATTCAGTCACTAGAAATTAAAGGTTTTATGGTAAAGTATATCTAATCCACTGACAAGATCATGCCTTTTGTGGGGACCAAGGGCATACTATTTAATGCTTAATTGCAGCTGTTCAGATTGTCTATTAGAAGGGGCAAAGCAGGTGATGTTGACAAAGGTAGTCAGGAACTCATAAGAAAAATATCCTAGTATATACTAAATATTGTTACTTATATGTTGGGTTTTTTTCCTTTTAATAATGCCAGCCTTCATAAAGTTTAAAAAAGAATTTAAGATTAATTTAGTGTAGCTCAGGTTTGAGAGTATTCATGTGAACAATGATAGCTTTGGCCCATTTTTACCGCTACCATGCATTTTCCATGACTGCTATGAAAAATTCCTCTCTAATCCAAAGGAAGATGATATTTCAGAGAGCTTTTGGTATTGAATGAGAATCCCTTTTCCACCTCAAGATGGGAATAGGATTTTAAGCCATGTTGCTTCTTTATTTTCATGTTTCTTGAGCCCAAAACAGGTTATATTGTTCCAATTTTAACACTTGAGAATTTTATGCTCTTAAAATTTACCTGACCTGTAACAGTTTTTCTACCAGTAAGGGTAGACTTCTAGTAATAGTAAATTACACTGTCAGTAAAAGCTTTAAAAACTTCCAGCACCAAAATTTTCAGACTTTCTCTACCTTGCTTTCTTTAAATGATTGTGATATACTGTGCAAGTGTAAAAAATTATGTTTCTCTGAATTTTATTACTCTCAGCTCAGAATTTGGCTCAGTCTACAAAATTCAACACTTTATTCAACAGATGAATGAACAAATAATGAGCAAAAAAATCTATTTCTTAAAAAAAGATAATGTTTCAAAAATTATGTATTAATATTAAAAAATAAATTACATCTACTTTGTGTCTTTAACAGAGACATCTAATTATTAGGCAGTTTTCTGATATAAATTAGGTGTTTTAGAAACAGGCCATTGTACCACACAGAAGAGTTTATTTCCTGTTCCCCACCTATAGGAATAATTGCAGTACACCTGGTACCTCTATTAACCATTACTTAAAAAACCAGCTGGTATGGAAAAGAAATTGCCCATTTCTTATGAACAGAGGTTTGGAAAGCTCTTTCTCTAGAAATACTGTTCTAGAGTTATTTCACACTCTAGCAGCCAAGCAAGAACTTAACTAGCCACTTGAAAAACAGTATATGAAAATCCTATTGGAAGTGCTAACATAAATTCTTTTCAAGATACACACAGTTGACAACAAATTAAGTTTGTTCTTGAATAAATGTAAACTGAAAGATCTAAGACCAAAATCTATTTAATTTATGCTCTTATTAATACCTCTTACTTAATTATCTCCATAATTTTTTTCACTCACTCACTCACTCTGGGCTAGTCTGCCATATTCTCTGCTCTAGTAGGGGAAGCAGAAATTTCTGTCTTTCTGTTCATATCTGCTAGTTGATAATTCAGTCTTCAGAACTCAAATGTCCCCATTATACCAACAATCTGATAATTTGTCTTTGTGCTTTTCCCCTCACCTGGGACAATCCTTCAGCATCTGTTCTGGGGATCCTTCTCCTCCCATTCAACATTTTATCATGAAAACTTGCTTACAGACTTTGCATTCTCCTGTTCTCTTTCCTTAAGTAATACTGCTCTTTGTTATGCTGTAATTTGTCTAGTCCTTGCTGATCTCTACTCCTTCCCTTTTCTTCTAATGTCTTTGTGGACACCTGTTAAGGTGCTTAAATTTTACTAACCTAACTGAGATAACACAACATTTTTTTTCTGTTGTTCTCAATGTCATTAATCAGAAACAAGTACATCAACTTTCTGCTGTTTTAGGAAATATCAGTCAAATGCTGCTCCTGAATGGAATCATGTTGCTATCTTGCAAGCCTCACATAGTCTGGTGGCACACCAAGCTCTTCAAATTGAAAATTGATCTTCTCGATCCAGACACATTTATCATGTCATTAATGAAGTTTTGAATGTTATTCTTCTTGGTCCCTTAGTCCACACATTCAAGTTCTGATGGTGCTCATTTACAGTAGTTGATCTCTATATAGTTAAAATTTATGTTTTTTATCAGATATGCAAAGTGCTGGTGTTTTTTTATTCTAACATTATTCTATCCATATAATGCGTTCATGCACCAAAATATATAAGCATTAATGATGACAATATTCCCATTATTTTTTCTTTAATATTTTCCCATTTGCTTTCCCAGGAAAACCTCCCAGTCTCAGAAAAAAAATCTCAGTTTGTATCTAAATTTAAATATCTCCAGAAATCTTTCCTTTTTGTTCCTCTACTGATAGAGTTTGCAAGATTATCTGTAGTTGTCATTCTCTTCCTTTGACATGGCAAAATGCATTTCCATATAAATTCTGTGTTCACATGTCTTCGTCCTCTAAAACACTTATATATTATCCCTCAATTCCACAACACTCTCTTCTAGAAATTTTAGGAAAAATCCCTCTCCACAAGCTCTTCAGAAGGCTCTTCATTATGGTGTAGTTAGAAAACCAACATTCTATTCTGAATAAATAAGTACTCAACAGAGAGAATTATTTATATTGAATAATCCCTGACCATGTGTAAATGCCAAGTTTCAGACAGACAATCCAAGTAATAACATATTTACTAATGTTCCACACCTGACATCCTTTTATTATTCATTATAGATATTGACTTAACACTTTGAACTAGATAACCTCTTAAGTCTTTGGATAGTATTTATTTGATCTGCAATTTCAAGGTATACCAAAACACTGAGACTTTTTTCATAATTTCAGATTTTTCATTGGAGTAGGAAAAATGTGATTCTTTAAAAGATGTTTAAAACAAATCAGCCTTCCAAATCAAAGAAAAAAAAAAAAAAAGGTAAACCTAACTATAATAGGCTTCCTTTCTGTATTTCCATGAAATTCAAACTTTGAATACTGAGAAGTGTACAGCACTGTTTATCACTGGGCAATTCAGATCAGAGAATTCAACCAGCTCTAGTACAGTTCTTAGTTTCTGCAAATATCTTAAATATCTCAAATATCTCTACTATGAAACTAAAAGTTAAAAACTGATACCTCCTAGTTTTAAGTTTTCTAGAAACAAGATAGAAATATGAAAGAACTTTTAAAAAGTAAATTATAATTAATTATGTCCTTTATAATTTTATAGTATCATTTTATCTTTTACATGAGGTAGGTCCTATAAAATTATTTCAAAATTAATTACATTATTTAAATGTTATCTCTTATTAGAAGTACAATGCTAATCAAATCTGCAGTTTTATAGACTATAAAATTATTAACAAATTAAAATAATCTTTTACAATTGGATAAGAAAATGATCTCATTTTCAAAATGGTAAGTTACACTAATTTACTATCATCTCAGAGCATAACTCCATATCTGATTTTAACTAATGGTTCTTCATAAAACACAGTGCTTTTTTTATTTTTATGGTTTTGCATCAACTACAGCTATCTGTAGAAACAATATCATATAAAATACAAGTTATAGCATGTATAGCCATTATTGACCTTGGAATCTATACTACTAGAAGAAAAGTACTGTTTTCTTCACAGTGGATTAACAAGTTTTCTTGTAAGCACTGATACTGGAACATATCCAGTATCAATACCTGCGATAGTGCCAATGAAAATGAGCAAGAGTTAAAGCTCTTGCTGGTACTTAAAAAGTTTGAGTAGAAACACATGCCTCTTCCAAAGAAGGGGATGGTTTTACATATATTGACAATAACCAAGTATTGTTTTCTCAGCATTAAATTTTTATTATTGAATTATGGTAGCCTTCCCATTAAAAAGGTATAAAATATTTGTGCGTATTGGATCATAAATTTGAGTGAAGACATCAGGTGTACAGGATAGCAAAATCTGACAGGTGATCAAATGTGAATTTTTTGGGAAAATTTTTTATTATATAGAATAAGAAAAGTCAGCCTGTGGCAAAGAACAGAGAAGGAAACATATGCATTCACATAATATGAAATTTCCATAATCCAATGAACTATTGTGGAAAATTACATAAACAGTGGTCAGTGAAGTCTTAGGACTACTATTGCCTGTGTTTGAGAGCTCACACATCAGGATTTTGGGTGATATGAGGAGAATAAATTCAATGTTTATATTTCAATGCGAAGGAAAAAAGAACAGAAGTAGGAATACACTGGGAACATGTGTTTGACAATCATACATTTAATACCCTTCTATGAAAGAACTGAAGAGCTGAAATTGGAGAAATGAATGAAAATTAGTATGAAATTCAACAGTGACATGTAACAGAATCTGTACTTTAAATGGAGAATTAATGGAAGGTGTCCCTGCCCATGACAAGGGGGGATTGGAACTCAGTGATCTTTTAAGTCCCTTCCAACCTAAACCAGTCTATAATTCTGTAATAAGCTGCATACATATGGCATACACAGCAGTAACTGAGCAGGCAGAAGATAAGCAGGAAAAGTACCTAGGGGAAGAATCCTCAAAATACTTTTCTACATTTACCTTTGTTCAGTACCAGTAATGCTGAATCTGAACATCTTTTTAGACTCTGAACTTCAGAAAAGTTGTGAACAGTGTAAAGAGTGTCCAAGAAAAAAAAAAATCAAACCAAAATGAAACATGAGAATGACAAGTAGCATAAAAGTATGAACTATCAAAACCAAATTAGGAAATAGGCATTGGTGTTCTGAAAATGAAGAAAATTTGAAACTGTACATTTTAGAAAAAGAATTAGATCTGTTCTGTCCCCTAGGACTAAAAAAAGAAACCAAAGTCATTTAGAAAGTTAGCAGGTTTCATCAACAGAAGATCTTTTCCTTTAGAAGCAGCTTGGTATGTAGGTTAGGAAGGAGAGCAGAAATCCTGTATGAGTGTTCAGAGAGGGTTGTAAGGTAAGTGCAGTCATCCTGACTGGAAAAGGACTGTACCTCAAGGAATTGCTGATCTACATGTCATTTGACTGGACTATGCCCAGGTCTGTGCTGTCCACAGTGGCTTCCAGGCTGTGTTGTGCTGCACAACTCCTCTGGCTGCAGCACAAGCTCAGTGACTGCACTGTAGCAGAGGAGCCTGCAAGGAATCTCCCACTTGGTACCAGTGATAATGCCATCTGCATGGCCTTGCCTTGAACTAAAAGTGCAGCAATAAACTATTCTTGTGCAAACATTATTGCTCTTCGACTGTAGAAATGCTGGATGAAGTTGTTTCCTTGTAAGAAAATCCTATAGCTGCTCAAATGACTGAAATTGGAGACTTCTCTGGACAGGGTCTGCACAGCATGCTGCACATGGATAAGAGGCTCATTCAAGGCTATGTCTCCCAGGGTTCCCAAGTCCAAAGGGACTTAAGATTATCTGTAGCATTTTCTCTTTATATTGTTAGCTCTAATAAATAGTGTTTTAAAGGCATCTTACAGAGTGTCTTTCTTGTTGGTGTCAAAAGGCACCAGCACTTCCAGACGTAAAACATGCAAACAACAAAGAAAGAAAAAACTACAGAAGACTACTTGCCAGATCCCATCTTGCATTAAGCAGATGTGGTTTTATTGCAGGTTTTGTTTATTTGTTTTCTGGGTTTTTATCTTATCGTTCTTTCTCATCTGCGTCTTTTCTAACACCCTTTTTGTCATCTGTTCTAATTGATGAAAATAAAAATGTGCATTTGCTTTTATTAATTTTTTATTTAAGCTAAGTTTTTTTTTTTTTCAAAATGAATGTGCTTTATCCTCAGGGTTATATTATATTTATGAAGTGGAGAACTAGGATCCTTTTAAAGGTTCTTCAGGTCCCCAATGCATTCCCTAGAACATCTAGCAAAATGTCATCCCATAGATTGTACAGCATACTCAGCTCTGATAACCAGCAAAATAAGTTGGTAGGGGAGGAAGAAATGCCAACCAGTGAACAGGAATTATCCAATGCAATCTTTGCTTGAATGCAAGGTATCAAGGAGCTCACCAGAACTGCATGCATTGCTGGAGTGTTTGTCACACCCTCCTCTGTGGATAGCCTTACTCACAAACTTGACAAACAGTAATCTGAAAGAGTACAGTACAGTGGAGTATGTAGTATGACCTTGTAGAGGGAGATGGATTGGTGACTTTCTAAAGCCCATTTCCAGCCTCAAGATTAATTGGTACTCTAGGTATTTTATTTAATGCTTAGGTAGGGCAAAGAGACAACTTTTTTTTTCTCTCTCTGCAGTGAATCTAGTTACTTTTATTATATTAGCTATTACTGAATTCTCAAAAAATCCATTCTGTAACTCTAGATTTTCTCTGATGTTAAGAGTAAGTTCAGAGTGACAGATGAAAAACAAGCTCTGCTATCTTTCTGACAATGTATATTCTGATAATTCTGGGCAATTTTAGGAATAATTAGTAATCCAGAATAATTTTCCAAAGAACAGCAGGATGTTTCTCTACTAAACTACATAAGCAAAATGATCTTACAGTTCTCACAACAGCGTCAGTGAAGAAAAAAATCTAATGACTAAAATAAATACCTGATAAAACAGGAGAATAGGCAATGAAATGCCTGGGAAGTTTTTCCGGTTGTGGGGTTTTTTTTAATCATGTATTATAAATATTAATTGCAAAATATATCTACATGCTTGGGAGAAGGCATTTTATTTTTAACCGTTTCTTTACATAAAGCCTCCAAGCTCAAAAAAAAAGTAAATCTCAAAACCCCCAAAACATCCTATCATTAGTGTGTATGGAAAACCTGGTTTTATTTCCTTTCATGCATTTGGTTTATTTGAGGAATTATTCTCATTTCTCTTTTGCAAAACGTTCTTTCACCTCCTGTGGGAAATCTAATGGAATCTAGTTAAGGAGTTATTTTCCCTTTGGAAGTTCTCAATTTGTTTTTAATGCAGCAGGAAGAGAATGGAATATTTTCCTGTTGTTATAGGTTAACAACAATTTCTTTCCTTGTATGCGCAGACATTGTTATCATTTTGCCTATAAAGTGGCTGCTGTTTGGGGAGCACCTACACTCTGCAAACACTCCACATATGCTGTGCCCAAATATACAACACTTTTGTGATAAAAAAATGCCCTTCCCTTTGTCTTTGCTGACAGTGTACCACATGGAGTTGTCTCTCAATTCCTTAGTTTACTGTGCTTTCAAATGATAACACATATCTATATTATGAAAATGTGGAGACCTGGCTGTGGAAGCACTTTAAATAGTTTCTATTCGGTTTATACTAATTTCTGCTAAAGCTTCTGGAACGATGAATTTTTTTTAGATTTTTTTTTTATCTCCAGTATCATTTCGGTATTTGAGAAGGTGTTTTTCTGATGACTTGACTGTATACTGAAATATTAGCCTTGATCTGTAGCTTCTCTCTTTTATGTCTTGTATATTTAATTTTATTTCCTTTGATCCCTCTTTCTTCATCTCTCTGATATTTTCTTTGTTCTTTTGCTCCCCCCCTACCCTGTACTTTGCTCTTCTAAGACACAATCATCTCTATTTGAATGTAATTCCTGACTATGCCACTACCTGTATCTTTGTTGTCACAGTTCTGATGTCTCTCTACTGGTTATCTTTTCATCTGGCTTTCTGATTTTGTTTAGATTTTAGTCTTTTAAATTCTCTGCATTGCTTGAGTCTCTTTTAATCTTCCCTTAGTAATGCTTCTTGTTATAGCTCTTGATCTTTCAGGGAGGAGTGACAAAACTGACAGGGACCATTGCTTATTAAATCTAAATAATAAGTAGTCAATCATTGCTGCTGAGATATATAAAGTGTGTGACCAGAATTAAAGATGCACAGCACAGTAAAGCCTTATTTCTTCCCCTGATGCATTCGGAGATTGCAATGGAGGCTTGTGGCTACTCAGAATCAGGGGTAAACTTTTTAAAAGTGTATGACCTCACTTTTGCTTACCAATTAATCTAAGAGGTTTTATGTATGTTTGAGCAATTCATGCATTTCTGATGGAGGATTTAATTTGAGTGCAGGGGCACTATCATTAATACCCCACAGAAAAGACAGGCTTCAAACTGAGCCATGAGTTTCCTAAATCACTTCATAAATACCCTCTTCTCCAAGTGGATGAATCAAACATAAATACAAGTGCCATACCTGAAGAAATTACAAAGAAATTAAACAGGTATTAGAAATGATATTTCACATTTTGATGTAGATGCAAGAATAAAAATTAGATAGAAGCATGAAAACAGATTTTTAGAATATCTGAAATCATACTTAAACTTCCTCAGTGTTTCTGTTTATGTACAAAGATTAAATTTCTTCCTGATGTAGGAATATAAAAGTTTTACATCAGAAATCTTGTCTGCTAATTTTTCTACATTTTTACATGTGTGTGCATGTATATTTATAAAAATTTTATGTTTCCATGATCTAATTACTACTATAAATAATATTCATACAGATAAAAATGCCAAAAGATATACTCTTTTATCTGTTGAGGTTTGTCTTTAAATTTTCCTTTTAAATTCCAAAAGGATAAGACAGACAACTTATTCAGCAGATTGATTAAGGTGAAGTTACTTTTGGCATTATATGAATAATTTCTTTTCCTTTTATCAGATGACATCCACACCTACCCAACTGATTTCTGAAATTAAAGTCATGAATGCATTTTTTAGGTTCTCGAGTGCATGGAACTAATGTGCAAGTACATGAAATTACAGATTAATGGAAAAAAGATGTGGTTTAATTTCCATTTTCCTAAAACCAGAAAAGTTGTAAAAACTTGCTTTTAAACTTTATTAGATGTTGTGGAAAGATGGCTGGGGGTAAAACCAGAAGAAACTGAGAAGTTATATTCTCATTTTAGCAGAAGTTAAAATGGCACAGAAATTACAGGATGAGGTGGAACTGCTGCTCCCTGGATGGAACACAGTTGGCTTGCTCAAACCTATTCCTCAAAGAGTTCCTATACACACAATCTGCAGCCCTAAGCACCTGCTAAGATAAAATGGATGGAGCAGAGGATGGAGCAGAGAGGAGATATCACAGCCAGGCTCTGCTAAAATCCTTGCAGGGAGGGGAACTTGTGGGGCTTTGCAGTTGAGAAACTGCACAGCACCTGTCAGCCAGGGAGGTGGGAGATGTCCTGCTGCTGAGCCAACAGCTTCGGTGAAATTGCTCTCCTCAGATGAACTTGGTTCACTTCACCCTAATTGTAATATTAATACACACCTGTTGGGTAAGAACCACACTGCATTCACACCAAATATTTTTACTGGGGATTAGAGTTTGATGTGTACTGCTTTGAATTTGTTTTTGGAGGCAGATACTGTCACTGGCAATCCTTGAACCTTTAGCTGTCACAATTTTCTATTTATCAAGAGTACTTTTCCACAGGCAGTTGGTGTGAGTCCTTTAGAGGTGCTGGCAGGCACTGGCAGTGGGCAATGAACTCAAATGGAGTGGAAGGCCCACTGAAGGGGTCTCCCTTATGCTGTTGATGTATTTCCTTAAACCACCCTCCTGTACAAGAGGACTCAGTGAAGGGTTCCCATAAAAGGATGCTGACTGACTGGTCAAGAACTCTGGCAGACAAATCCAATACAAAGGTCCAAGGAAATCTCTCTTTTCCATGTGACAGATATCATTGTGAGAAAATTTCTGACAGTATAATTTTTGCTAACAAACCTTTGTGTCAATACTGATATTTGGTGTCCTGCCTGCTCTTTATTCATATTCTTCAGAAAAAAAAAATTACTTTCAGGTTATATTATCTTTCAAACATCTTAGACACAAACTCATCCCATGGAAAACAATGTGCCAGTCTTCAGTATTTTCTAAAGGGCCAAGATCATCAACAGAAATCTCTGAAGTCAGAAAATGCTGTAATGTTGAATAAAAAATATTCCTGCTTTTCACTACAGCTGGTATTAGCAACACCAATCCTTTATCAAAAGTCATCGTGGACCACCATTCACAGAGCATTCCAACACTTAATGGTTTGATCCATGGTGTTCAAGAAAATAAAAAAAAAAATTAAAAATCAAACATACTTTCACTCTTGCTCCCTCTTGATTGTTGTTATCTGAGTAGTTCAAGAACTTAAAACTTTCCCCAGTCTTTTCTTTCAAGTGTATCTTCCTTGGTTGGAAGAGAGATACTTTTTGCTTTTGCTTAATTCTGTATGATACACTTTTGCCAAGAACATTTTATAAATTCTGATTAAATCCAGCTATTATCAATGATCTGCTTTGGTTCCTGGGGTACTTTTTCCCTTGTTCTCAGCCTTTCTTCACAGGGATCCTGAGCCAATCCAGTCTGTTTAATTGCTGTTTCTCTGCACACCTAAGGATAGCACTGCAGGGAAACAGTGGGTGGACAGCTCAGCACTGACTCATAGTCTTGGTGAAGGTGATGGTGTGACGGATTAAAGCATTATTGTGTGGCACACTGACAGACATAAAGAGAGAGTTGAGTGTAAGAAAAATCCCCATCTATTTCATTGTATTCTGAAATCTGTCTCAAATGAAAAGTGGGTAGGTATATGATCTCAGCTCCCCAATTTTTTTGGCATTTATAAAGTTTGTGGAAATTGAACTTGCTCTGAAATTATAACTTCTAATTCATAAACAAGTGCGGTTTTGAGAAAACCTGAAATATTAAACATTTCGGTCAAAACTCTAATTGCTTTTCTCATATTAATAATCTAGTGGAGTATAACTTTTCATTGAAGTAATAATATATTCTCCTCACCTAAATATTTCAAGATGTGGCTTACACCTAATCAAATAATGAGATGTGTGTTTTAGACTTAAACACAGGCTTGCATCTCTGTCCTACTTTTACTTGTATAAGAAATCTGTCATTTACAGCTACAATGGTACAGTTGTGCTGCCAGCAACTACATTAAAGAAGTCTTCATAGGCACTTTGCAGAGTTATTAAAAAATAAATGAAATTGATATCTCAAAACCAAGTTTAAACACCAGTGGTATAAAACCAAGTAATGTTACAGGAGGAAAAAATTATATACTGAGGATATCTGAAACAAAAAGAGCATTCAAGTGGTTCTGATTTTCTATAATTGAGTTGTCCTAATGAAACCATGAATTTTTTCTATGCTAAGCCATAGATGTATTAAGGCTGAAAATCTTGTAGCACTGTAAGTATGCAGGGAGGTATCAGAGTGTGACTTAACTTATACTTAGGAATCAAGGTAATGCAATTGTGTGACTTTAGGTTTTATAGTTCAAAAAGAGTTCAGAAAAATTTCAGCTTTCAAACACATAATAGTACAGAGGCATGTTTCTTATGAGATTTCTTAGGTGAAAAGCAAGCTTTTCACGCAGTAGGTGTTCTTATAATATCACAGGCTGCAAACTAAAGCCCTATTCACAACACATCTCCTTTGCAGACAAATTAATTGCTATCTGTTTTATCACTGGGATAATTATGATGTGTGCATAGGTGATGTGCCTCTTTCCACCCATTCCTGCAAAACAGTAATTAAGGTAGTTGAGAATTCAATCTAATTTTAAAAACAAATGTAATGTACTTAACAGTAAGGATATCTCTGATATAAAGATAATAAATCTTGGTAACTTAATCATATCCAGAATTTAAAAACCTTTAACAATATAACACATGGGAAAGAGAAGCTAATATTCTCATTTGTGACAATTGAAAAAGAGCAATTTATTATTTGATGGAGTTTCCTTGAGGAGATTCTTACATGAAGAAAGACTGTTTAATTGAAACTGCTAAAATCAATACAGGAAAAAATGAAACTATAGTGTTTTTTGAGTTGAAATAAATCTAGAGAAAACACTTAAAGATTCAGGTCTAAGATCTTTGCAACAAATATGGCAAAGCAAAACAATAATAACAGAGTAGAAGCAGTCATATAAAGAAATATAGGGATTTATTATTCACACACACAGACACACACATGCACACACACAAACAATATATATAATGTATTTACTTTTAAAAGGATGCAGAAATTATTTAATCTTTTAAGGACTAAACATGTCAATAAATTTAAGAAAAAAATTACTTTAAGGACAGGGATCTAGCCCCTAAATAAACATAAATATTTCCGGGCACTTTTGTTGATGTATATCACCTGAATAATAGATGTATTAAGTTTAAATTGAAGTTCCATAAGTGTGGATGAAGAAAAACCTGCATTGTGTCCTCACTAAATTGTTATTTTTAGTGACCTAAGTTGTTGCTGACTCACATTTAGGGCTGTTCAGATGTGGAGTTATGGGACCCATAACTTAAAATTTGTTCTTGGTAAAACTTTCTTGAGAATGTTTCTCTGGAAAATTCCTTTGTAGCACCCTAGGATCCATATGCTGAGTAGGAAAGCTGAGCTGAGAACTGCTGAAACACCTGTTCACCACCTTAGATTATTCTGATGGGTTTCTTTTAGATGGAGGGAGCAAAACCTTCCAGAACTGGTTTATTTTGTAGATCTGAACATTTCTCTGGCCTAGGACAGACCAGAGAGTGGGCTATTATTCTGCTGATAACACTAGCTTTAAGGTTTTGTCATGCAAGAGATTTTTGCCCTTAATTCTCAATGCCTGAAAGCATGACAAGCTCTATGGTCATTTCAGCAGGGCTTGCACTGCAGGGACCTAGCAGGAAACCTTTGTCCTGAGAAATTATTTCTGAAGACAGAGCCACGTGGCTGAAGTAACAGAGCACTGTTCAAGTTAATTGGGGAGACCCTTTGTCACCTGGTGTCACAGATTCACAGCCCTGGCAGTAAGAAGGAGATGTTTCAGCCTTTCAGAGACATCTCAAGGAAGTTCTATCTCTACCTGTGTGTAACACTGAGGCCAAGTTCAGGAGACACGGATGGTAAACAGCTAATACCAAATCTACTGCATCCAGTTCTCATCCAGCTTTGCAAACAGCAGATTGTATGTTGTTTTGTTCCTAAGCATCATGTTAGAAAATAACCTACTCCTTAAAAAAAAAAGAAAAAAAAAAAGCAAATTTAGAGGTAACAAGTGGTCTATGTGCATCTGTCAGCACTAAGAAAATGGGAGCTCTAAGGCTATAAGGCAGAGGCAAGTGCAGATCTTGAGAGCATTCTACTTAGTGGTAGAATCTGTGAAATTTCCAGGAATTATTTCTACAGAGCGTTTCCAGATCCCAGAAAGCTCACCTCCTCGGGGAAATCTAGTATTTTTGTTATATAGCACTTTCTCACTATGGGATTGTGTATAATTTTGTATTAAAATTTTCCAAACTACTTAAAGTATTTTAAAGACAAACTACTACACCATGATCTCTTTTCAGCCCAGTCTCATTGTGAAATTACTACTTTTTTCAACATTTCTCTTTTCAGAAAATTAAAATTGATGGACAAAGAAAAGTGTAACAATAATGTGTATACAAATCACACTTGCTACTAGCTGATTATATGAAGCATCTAATCAAGCAAAATTAAGGTCTAAAAGTCTGATATCAAAAACAGTCAGAGAAAGGCCAACTGTGTACATACTTTGTATAAATGTAGGTTTCTGAGTTCACTTCAAACCAGAGATTTAGATCTTGATTAATTGATATTTTAAGCAGAATCTCATAAAGCCCCACAAACAAACAAAAAAAAAACCCCACACACAATTCTGTAAGCTAATTCTAACTAATTTCTGACATACATTTACATTTGGCAATAATGGAAACTGTATTTCAAGCCCTTGGGTTTGTTATAATGACGATTACATAAAGGATAACCCAAGCTGACACTCCTCCAGGCATCTGACAAGCTGACATTGACAGTATTGTAAGCAGCAGTATTGCAACTGTCTGCAGGAAGGCAGCTCAGTATCTACAAAGCTGGCCCTGCTCTAGTTTTCAGTGTCAGATCTACTCATGCTTCTAGTCTAAACAAATGTATTTATTAAACATATCAGAAGACAAATATTATTCCTAGTTTTTCACATACAAAACCAAATCACCCTAAAGGACATGAATTTAACATCTGTGGAAGGACCATGCCGTCATTAAATCTGTCCTGTTCAGTAGACCAGTGTGTCTCATGAAAATGGTATTTACTTGGCTGTGCAACCTTTCAGCTTGTGCATCACTGTATTGCTTTGCTGTTGGTAGTTTTTCAGTTTGGAATTAATATTAAAATATTGCAATTACCAAAGAAACAAGTGTCACAAAAGCAGACATTCCAGAAATCAGGTTAAGCAAATAGAAAACTCATCAGCAAAAGAGATAGGTATAAAATAAGGAAACCTAAGACTTTTTAGATTTTCTTTTAATGTATTACATCTATCATGCATATATCCTTAATGGATATAAATACTTACAGGTCTGAATAGGATGAAAAACATTTTAAGAACATGTTAAAATTTTTTGGCTTTGATTTTGCTGTTTCACATATTTTATAGAACATTCTGAGTTGGAAGTGACCCACAAGGATCATCAAGTCCAACTCTTAAGTGAATGGCCCACAAAGGGATGAAACCCCATTCTTGGTATTGTTAACACCATGCTCTAACAAACAGAGCTAATCTCAGTAATTTTTTTTTACTTCATTCATCTTTAAAATAATGATATTAATGATAAATTTAATTAATTAATTTAATGGCACAGTTATATTTTAGGAAAACAATCTCCTCAAAGAAAAATAAGAATCAGTTTAGCTAGAATTTCAACCTTTCATATAAAGTGTAAAATTAATATTCTCATAAGCTATAGTAATCAAGGCTCTTGTGGCACTTCTAATAAGTACAGAGTTGTTAATTCCAGTGTGTTGGTTAAATTATATTTTGAGTAAATCAGTTTACTCTCCACTTCCAGTTAGACAGTTGCAGTCTTCATAACTTCTGCTACATTACCATAAATCAGCACATTCCAAGTGGTTACACTTCAGTGGAAGGGATTAAATTTTCATGTGTTTGGTTTGCAAATTGCTTTAGGATTCTCTGAAAAAAAGCATAGTAAATATTGTGAAGTCAAGGAATAAAGTTCCACCATGGGGCAAAATTGGTTCATTGAACTAAAGTAACTGCAGGATTGTTTTGCTTTTGTTTTTTGGCATTTTTTGTTTGTGGGTTTCTTTATATCAGGAAAGAATTTAGCCAATGCTGAGTAGAATTGTCATGTCTAAAAAATGTTTTAAATAAAAAGATTTGGATTTTTAATTCCAGGAAAGATACTATTCTTTCCCAAAGTATTTGCCTCCCTGCACTAAAAACCACTATGTATGAGGCTGTCCTGTAAAAAGTATGATTCAGATTCCTTCTGTCTCTCCCGAATTAACCTTGACGGCTCAGTCCAAAACTAAAAGAAGGTGAAGAGTATTTCATGACTGCATGGTCTGACATGATAAATAAAATCATAACAAAAGAGATTTGGTCTTGTCAGCATCCTCTCTGTTGTTCTTCATTCATATTATTTTTACCAATTTGGTCCAACTCTTATTATCTCTAGTCTTGAGTAAAAATAGTGGCAAAATCACAGATGTTCAGTGTAATTTATTATGTGTGGATTATTTCTCTAGAGTTAATTTATAATTCTTTCCTTATGCAGTGAAAGCAAAAAACAAATATGGAAATAACATGAAGAACATTTAATCTGAATTAATATATTTTCGTTAGTTGTATATAGTAGGCCATTAAAGCTAATAAAATCAAGAAGAAAGGTGTTTCCTACACCACATCCAAATATGACACTTGTTTTTTTTTCTTAAGGAACTAAAATGTCTTTTTATTTTTTCTTTCTCACAGACCCTTAGAAAATAATAATATTCTATATTCGATACTCATTTGTCAAGGTGGTAAAAGATATTTTTGTGTTTAGTAGACAGTAGAGAGGTCTAAGATCTATAATTTGATTCTAAAACTACTCAATAACGTTTGATTTTTGTTTCTTTACTAGGTCTGTATTGCTCATTAATAATTAATTCTAATGTAAGTATTTTTTAGTCACCATCTCCTCAGAGGCAGAGCAAAAATATTCCACACCCCAACAAATAATCGGTCAATCAATCAGACAAATAACTCAAAAGTTATGTTCTGCCCATATCCTTTTAAATTATTTACCCCTTTATATCTTCTGTGATCCTCAGATTTAAAGCTGTTTGAGAGCTAAAGAAGTTCCTAATTTGGAAACATGCATTGTTTTCTTTCTCTTTTTCTTTATAGGTGACTAGAGTATTTTTTCTGAATTTTTTAGACCATGAACCATTGACTAGCATTTCCATACTTCCATGCTTGACAAATGCATCCAGTGCAATGGAGCACTTAATCTCCCACAAATTAGAATTTTGAGGTGAAGGGGCTTTGATCAAATCTCAAAAGAGCTCTCAGGTTTATTACTTTGTTTTTAAGCAAGCAACACCTACCTTGCTATTGCAAATTGGTAGCTATCAAACCATTTTCTATTTCAGTCACTCGCTGTGAGGCATCTGACAGATGATCATAAACACATGTATCAGCTATAATACAATTAAAATTTATTAACCAGAATGTGCTTCATGTGAGGAGATACATATAGACATACATACATACATTAAAATATATATATATATATATATATATATATGTACACTGTTTAACTGTGGGCTTTAACAGGTTCCTCTGAATGTTAAAATCTGCAGTTCTTCTTTTTTAATGGCTGGAGTTTTTTTTCCTTGGTCTTCTGAGACCTCCTCTGCAGACAAAATAAGTGAAGGGACCAGCCACCATATCATCTTTATGGCTACATCTGAAGATCTTCCTAAAGTGTGAACATAAGTTTTCTGCTCTTTCCTCCCTGCTGTGTTGATTTCTATTGCTGCCTTTTTCTTCTCACCTGTCTTCAATCTTCCTTATTTTACTTGCCATCTATTAAGAGCCTGACTTAGCAAAGCAGCTGGTGTAACATAGCTAGGGCTAAATTGGCACATGAAAAGCAATACTATGTTCACTGATTTTTTTAAAGAACTTAACTGCAGGAAAGTAAAAAAGTGACTGTTTTTTTTTTTTTTCCTTTTCTTTCTTTTTATTATCTTTGTGCATGTGTTTAAAGTATGCAAGTATTAATATACTTTGTCTTACCCCAAAGGAAACTGCTTAAGCCAGACCTAAGAACTTGGAGTAAATGCCTGAAACTAATTTATTTTGCTCTCAACCAATTAAATTTTCTGCAGCATTTAAAAATAATAGTTCTTGTTTTGTTTCTCCTCATTCATAAAGAGACCTCATAATTAACAAAACTGTAAGGCAGTTCTTTAAAACAAAATACTTTTTTCAGCTGAGGGTAGTTTCTATGTGGATATTTCCTGTTATCTCCTATTTCATTCTTTGTGTAATTGGTATTAAGAGAAAATTCTTTCTTCATGGTATGCAATTAGTGTAAGAATATCCTGTAGCAGAAAACCAAACTAAAATTACAGTCAACTGCATGGGGAAGGAAAAAAGCTCAAATACATTTAAATCAATGTAAGTCATCCAGGCAGAACTGTACACTCTAGCAGCTTTTATTCACTAGCAGCATGGAAAATTTTTTTGCTTTTTGACATCCCTTGCAATGACTATAGCAGTCTTCAGAAAAGAGTTCTTTTCCAGCAACCTCATCCAGCATATGGTATCAACAACTTTGCCAAAAGGTGGCAGCTCTGAACAGAGGAGTCAAGTGGAAATAAACAGAAACAACTAATCTGTCATCCTAGGAAACAGAGCTGAAATTAATTGATTACAAGTATAGATCTCCTTCATGTAGATCTGTGATCTATGCGAGGTAAAAAAAAAACCAAAAAAAAGAGGACATTATTTTCAAAGCAACAGAGTGAAATTTATTTTTACAATAATTTAGTTACTGAGTAGATCCTAAAATTCTTAAGACAATTACAATGAAGCTATATGCTGGCTTTTATTTTATATAGCAGGTTTATCTGGAGGCCCTAAAGCTATCTTTTATCAGGAACACTTACACTCACATTTTTTTCCACCAGAAATATTCAAATCTTGCCTAATACAATGCTTTTAAAAACCTTAAAGTTACATTCATTCATTACTGAAGTAATAATGGTCCTTATCAACAGCTCCTAACCTAAAAGAAATCAAAGAACATGAACTGGCTGGGACATGTGCTTATGTAAGCTTCCCATCTGTGATGTCAGTTTGAATACCAAGGAAAGGTGGCACCTAGGCTCTGAGAGAAAAAAATGTTGTTCTGAGGAAGAAGAGAGCATGTCTTTTGTCATGGCCACAGTAAGGTCCTTCAGACTTTGAAATGCTGATTTCTGACATTATGTGCTTAGATTAAGTGGGGTAGGGTGAAACATGCACATTTTTATGAAGAAGTTGGAAAAATAAATCTTTTTGATTGTATTTTTCTGCAGTGTTTGTACAACAGGATTCTGACACTTGACAGTAGCCTCCAGATAAACCTGCTACATAAAATGACAGCAGTAACCATTAGGAAAAGAGGCAGCAGACACTTTGAGGTTTTTTCCAGCCTGTACTCAGGAAAAAGCTCTCTATTCTGCCACTCATGTTGTGCACAAAAAAGATTGGTTTTCATCAGCATTGACTCTTGGTGATATATCCTGTTGGAGGATGTGGCCATTCCTGGGATATGGCAGTTGCTACTATCATCCCGGGTTTTTTTGCCAGCCTTTTTGTCACCATAAAGATGTATTTTTCTTGGATTTTTCCCCCTCCTGTACAAATAGGCAGTAAAACAGCTATTTAAGCCTGATGACCGTGTACTCACTATTTGGGCTATCTTATAACAGCAGAATCTTTTTAAAGGCATGCCTTGAGGATGACATTAAGTAGACTTTCTAAAACATTAAGTTGTCTCTCTGAGAGGTTTTATTGTCAAATAAGAGAGATTACACCCAGATGCTCTGTGTTCCTTTTCATCCTGGTTGCTCTCTGTTGAAGGCAGAGATCATAATATTTTGGTGTGGTTCAGTAAGCCTTGCATAATACTTGTAGTTTTTATGATTAAGGTAATTCCCTACCTTTACTTAAGAAGTAAATCCAACCAAACTAAACCAAGCAGAAATACACTCAACCACTCCCACTCTCTCAAACCATGTTTTCAAGCCTTAGAACTAAAGTTAAGTCAAGTAATTTCAGTGAACCATTTCTATATCCTCAATTGCAAGTTTCTGCAATTCACTTCCTGGAGAGTATGAGGAAGGTATTTCATTCAAACCCTGACTTAGAGAGGGAGGTATGGCCAACTGCCATTGCATTTGACAACTCCTGATTGCACCAGCAGCTGTGCTTCACGTGTTTCATTCGTAGATGATAGAGCTTAAGCTGAAATCAAGATATGCCAAAAATAGGGTGCAGATGAGTGAATTAAAGCAAGCTGACTAATCAAATGATACCAAGAGGTCCCCTACATTGATCAGAATTTACTACTTTTTTATGTCAAACTTTCTTTTCACCAGGGAAATAGAAGAAAAAATGGCTGGCACAGAGAAAAATTGGAGTTGGGGCAGAGATTATGATAAAAGGAATCTATGAGTGTGTTGAGAAGGAAGCAAAAAAGCTTAAATACATGACTAGAACCCATATGGAATTAGCCCAGCTAATGGTCAAGTTCTATGTAAGAGAGAGAGCACAAGCAAAATCAGAGAGCAAAAATTTTGCTTAGATGATGAAAAGTTCTATTTTTATACAGGAAGTGATTAAAATGAGGAAAAGAGAGAGGATTAGAATGGAGGTGATAATTAGAAAAGGCTGTTCATTTTTCCCATTAACTTACATACCAGCACTGTCCTGATTTGCAAGTTTATGAATTTCTAGACTTTTAACCTGGATTCTTCACAGCCAATTTTCTCCTATTTCATCTAGAAGCCATTAGTAGACTCCACAGGTAGAAGTGCTTTATGCTTCTTGTATGATAGTACTTTCATATGTCTGTAAAAGATCCAGCTTTTCATTATTTTCAGTTCCTGACATCACTGAGTTACAGTTATAATCCAGAGGTGAATTTATCTAAATAATGAAAGGCTGAATTCCTGCTGACAGTGAAATTAGTATTCATTTATTGTAGCTGAAGAAGCTATGATAGGTTTCCCAGGTGAAAGCAAATAAGAATTATTTGAAGAAATTTTTTTCATTCTGTTGTACCACAAAACAAGGCAGCTCTGTATAATACTTTTATGGGAGATTTAGGAGGGTTGGTGTTGTAACAGGACTAGTTAATCTAGACTAAAATTTTTGGAAGGAATATTATATATTCATGAAGATGTATTATGTGTTCAAGAGGTCAGATTAATAGTTTCTGGGGAGGGGGGGAAGAGAGGATGAAAATAAAACAAGCTTAAATATTTTACTATTAATCTTGTAAAAATACTGCAGTTTATTTCAGCATTCATCCTTTTCTAAAGCTGTTAAAACCTTCAAGAGGCTGACTGAAATTATCATCAGTCCTGAATCAATCACTGCACTAAATTTGAGGAGAAACAAAAAACCCAGCTAAACAAAACAATAAAACCCAATCAGTATTTCTTTTGAATATTGGTTCTTCTGGTTACCAAACAAATCAATAGTTGATAGTCCTGATTGTGTGTACTGTTAAGGAGGTGAGGAAAGGATGTTAGGTTACACTCTCCAGGTCCTCCTGTTGAGTCTAGAAAAAAAGTGCTTTCACTAATTTATAAAGTGAGCACCAGCTTGATGAGTTGATCTACTAAAATGAATGTACAGATATCTGGAGCAACTTGGGCTAAATAAAATGTTAGAAATGGCTTAATTCTTTTGACCTCTGTGTTTTGCTGGTGACCTGACCCCACCCAGTTCGCAGAACCAGATTTTCCGTGTGTGCGCGCATTCACGTGTGAGTGTCTAAAAGCCTCATCCTCATTCTTTCATCTACACTTTTAGGGCTGATTCTTAGGTTTCAAATATTCAAAACCTAAACAATATTTAAAGATCTCATGAAGATAATCCTTGAAGCTGCTACTGACCAGAAGTACCATCCAAAAACTTCTAACTTCTAGTGGAGAGCAATAGGTTAAAGGAACTGAGTTTTTCGCAACAGGCAGAAAGCTGCTTAAATTATAAAAAATTCAATATAGCTACAAGATTATATTGCATTCTTCCTTGGACAAAATATTTCTTAAACCAGATCAGCTGAACCAGAACATAGTCACTTAGAATACAGAATACTTTCACAAGGATGCAGTAATGAATACTGAAGACAAATAGTCAGTTGGATGTTTTCGTTTTGTTGGAGCTTTTTTACAAAATTACCATTTTGTCCTACTAAATGTTTTACTTTGAACCACTATGCAATGTAAGTATGAAGACAATACATTTTTTTGTTTCTTCCCTCAATTTTCTGCCTTTTCCTCTCCAAATATAAACCTTTCTGTATTTTTTTCCCTTACATTTCTTTCTCTTTTTATAATGTATTCATTTCTATACTGGTATTTTCCCTTAATTTTTTCAGTTCTGGGAGGATGGATTCCTTTATTTGTTCTTAAGATATAGTAAGATTTTTATTTTTTTTTATGGAGACAAGTAAACAGATTTTTTAACAAAACAACAACAAATTGTAAACTTATTTCATTTTCTCTATATTTCCAACATACTACACAAGAAGGCAATAATATCCTTTATAAAAAGCCAAAAGGTATTAACTTACTTGAGAGAATTCTTTATCTGTCTGTAAATTAAATATAAGCATGCTGCAAAATAAGAAATAAATAATGTAAGTAAGTTGTGCATAAGTTGTACAGGGTCCTATGCCTATTCCATGGTTTAATCTATGCTCTAAATCTGTTTTGATCAAGCAGTGTGGAATTCAAAAAACTGAAGGACTAAGAGGAGATTTCAGAAAGTTGTAATAAATACACACTGATTAAAATTTTCAAATTCACCCTGATATAATGTATTTCTCATTTTATTACAATTACACTTGAAAGCACATTTTCTAGCCACCAAAAATTGACAGTGCCAGAAACAGAACCTGTACACAGTATCTCTTGTGGCTTTATAAAGTAACACTGCAACTTACTGCAAAAGAATGGTAGCTTATAGCTCAAATCTAGGTTTGCTCCAGTATGCTTGTAATAAGGCAATCAGTAAATTAGGAGGAAATGTTTAAAAGAAAAACAAAAACCAAACGCAAACCAACCAACCAAACAAAGTAAAGAAAAGGATACTCACTGTTTGAACTGCTTCTGGAAAAGCCCTTTTAAGCTCTTTGAAAATATTTCTCTATCATAAAGAAAAAATAAAAAGAAAGAAATTGCAATGATCCACAAAATATTATGATTTTTTTTCCTTAATTGTTTTAAGATTAGTATGAAATCTACAGGTAGGAAATCATTCACCACAGTCTAGAAAGGAAAAAGTACAAATACTCCCAGTCTTAATTTTTAAGATATTTACTTTTGTGAGAGTTCTTTTTCTTTCCAGAAGGAAAAAAAATTACCCTCCATTCTATTATTCCAGAGATTTATACTGTATTCAGAGTATAAAATCACCAGTAAATTTCAATTTTTCAATGTGTTGAAAGTATTCCTACACAAGGAATCTTTCAACAGACACTAATTTCTAGGGCACATGTGATTGTCACCTACAGAGAGGCATGTGGATTCCAGTACCTTTTAGGCACTAAGTAGTAGACTTCCTGTTTGCTTGCATTGAAGGACAAAGACTGTATGCTCTGCTTGCCTTCTTTTACAAGAGTTGCCACAGAAAACAGCTTTTCTCTTGCTTTTATCACAGTGAGCTGCCAGACTCCAGTCACTACAGGAGCTATGCCATCCACCTGCTTAATTCAGGAAACATGCTGGTTATTGCAACCCAGGTCAGGGAACTGATAAACAGTTCAGACCATACATTATCTTCAGCTGACAAAATCTTTTACCCTTTGTGCCTATAAAGAGGAGTGCTGCAGTAACTACATTGGACGCTATGCATCAGACTTCACTTTATCTTGCTTTAACTGTCTAAAATCAGGTGACTAATCCATATCATCACCTGGTATTCCTCTAGGCACTTAAAGAAGGTGATTCACCCCATCCTACTATACATGTCCCAGATAGCAAGGACAAATTGTCAGCTGGAGTGCCTGTCTCTCTCCACTGACAGTCATGGAAACCTGCCTAATTTTAGATGGCACTAATAAAGCACCTAATTTTAGATGGAAATAATAAAGCAAGACAAATCCAGTCCCACAGCAGAAAATATTAGCATAGCCGTTTGAATGTAAATGGCATTTCCTGAAATTCTTGGACTCATGATTTCAGACTATCCAATTCATTACATATGATAATGTATGTTCTGTCCATTTTTAATAGATTATCTGTATTACTCACAAGTCGCATAGTCTCATACTTCCATTCAAAAAACACCAGCGTCATTGTGCTGGAAAATCTATGAATTTTAGCATAATTTAAGGACTTTGTTGAGGCCAAAAAAGTTGAAGCTTACAAAAATGTCAAAGGAGAAACTTAGAATAAAACTATGAAACTCACCTGTCTTAAAAATCTGACTCTAAAATGTGAATGACAGGAACATAATCGTACTGCTGAGATTAATCTCCTGTTTGCATGCATCATTATTTCAAATAAAATACCTACCCAGTAAATTAGTAAAAAAGTTATCTCAATATGAAGCCATACCAACAAAACATGAACTGCTCAAATAGAGTAAAAACTTTTAAATACCTTGAAGACTTGAGCCTAAATTATTCTTTCTCTTCCCAAAAGATAAAAAGGCGACTGTGCAACATGTTTAAAAAAAATTAAGAAAACACTGTAAAAGAGTGAGAAATACCAAAAGATGACATGTCCACTGACAAGATGGAATCAGAACATGTCAAGCAAATATATCACCAGAATATTAACTAATTAATAGTGGTACAAAAATCTTAAAAGAGTGACTGAAAGAAATAAGTTACTGATGAAGTTGAAGGCTAATCTTTCTACTAAAGAAAACCTTAGGAGAAGTTATCTTTCTCAGGGTACAAAAATCAGACATTCCATATAAACCCTTCAATTTAGCAGTGTAGTTCTGCCATTCTGAGCCAGCAAATTGACTTAAGGGTTGTCCTTCAGAATGATAAAATAATATTAGTATAAATTTAATTTAATACATTGTCATACAAATGTCATACATTTTTTACATAGAAAAAAATAGAAATGAATGTGACAAATACATGTTATTTTCTCAGCTAAGTACTTGATGTCATAGAGATGCTTTAGCAATAGATGTGATTTAATAATTTAGCCAAACAGAATGTCTGTCCAGACTGCTACAGGTTAAGGTCAATTAGATGCCTAGTTCATTTATTAGGTAATAACCAACTATTCTCCTTTTTTGTTATTTCATCTTATACATCAACACAACATCTACACCTTCTTGAAAAAAGAAAGATTACATTCCTGTAAAAAAGAAAGATAATATTCCTGTAATCATATGTACGCGCATTAAGGTTGCACAATCCTCTTGGAACTACTGGACGTCTGGGATAATTACAACAATAAAGTGGGAAAAAAGTGAATAATAAGTAAGAAATCTTAGAGATGTAAGTGAGAAACTGTTTTGAAGAGCTGGAAAAGTTCCCAGAAGACAGAAAGCAAAATGAGTGCTGGACTGTAAATCTCTGCTGGGATGCATTGCTTCTGGTCACTGTAACTGTTTTATTTTTCAGATAAGTTTATTCAGCAGTGCTTCACAGCCTGCATACCCTGCAGCCTGCTGACAGTGGAAATTAGGTGCACATTGCTGTCTTTTTTCACATGAGTTGACATGCACCAAAACATTTATGGGCTGCATATTGTAGATGTAAAATAGTGCATAGTGTAGGTGTACGATGCTGCAATCAAACATGTCACTATGACTGACGTTAAAAAAAGGCAAACACGTACCTCAGTAGAGAGTTTTTTCAATCTGGAGCCCTTCTGAACAATACTGCCGATATTTCAGCTAGTAACTCACCCAGTTTTCTTTAAGTTCTCCAAAATGGAGATTAAATTCTTCAGGGCTCCTACCTCACACTCCATTTGTGCACACAAGAAAACGCATTCCATTCTAGAAACCTAAGACCAGGAACTATTGTCTAAACAAAACCTGTCTCTGAAGGGCTCAAAGACACCCAGGGTATCTAACAGTTATGTTTCCATCTGCCAAACAGCATCCAAATTGCACCTGGTGTGAGCCACTGGGAAAAGTGCTTAGCTGCTGTTGGCTTGGTAAGCACAAGCCCACCAAACATAGGCTTTATATAAGTATAGCTGTAAGGAAGTCAGATAAGCCACAAGATATGCAGAATTGTGGAGCAGGGTAGGGAGAACAAAACTAGCTACTGTGGGCTGGGACAAATCTAAGTGCAGTGACAATATTATCCAGGTTTGTAAAATTTGGAGAAAAATGTTCCTTCTGAAGTGATCTGGAATTCTGTTTGCATCCACCGGTTCAAGGATCTGTGCTAGGTGCTTCAGACTGTTATTTGATTTTTAAAGTTATTTTCAAAGTAACATATATTAACCCCTATAAGCTGAAACTATGCCTAGTTCTGTGTCATCTCTTTCTTTTAACGAACAGTCTGTTTCTATAGATATTTTATCTGATACAGGCAAATACCATACTTCCATCTTTATTCTTCTTGTTTTGTGTGGGTGAAACAATTTTTGGTTTTAGATCTGAGAAGTGTCCAGCAATGTGTTTTAAGTAGCTTAGTCAATATCAGCTGTTCTTTGTGCTCTAATTTCATGTTGACTTTTAAAAGACCTTGTAACTGCTAAAGCACCAGCTGTATCTAGAAAGGAGAGACAATGTTGCCTACTGATTTTTTTTCTTTATATCTTTCTATATTTAAATGGGGAAATTTATGCTATTTTTATAGCTATACAAATACATGCAGAATGCACCCTGCCCTGGGGTGCATCAGGCACAGCATGGCCAGCTGGGCAAGGGAGGGAATTGTCCTGCTCTGCTCTGCACTGGGGCAGCTTCACCTTGAGTTCTGGGGCAGTTTTGGGTGCCACAACAAAAAAAAAAGACATTAAATTACTAGCATGCAGAGGACCATGAGGATGACAAAGCGTCTGGAGGTGAAGCTGAGGCCGCTTCATCTGTTCAGCCTGGAGAAGAGGAGGCTGAGAGGAAACCTCATTGCAGTCTTCAAAATCCTCATGAGGGGAAGCAGAGAGGGAAGTAGAGATCTCTCTTATCTCATGACCCACATCAGGACTCAAGGAAGCAGCATGAAGCTGAGCTGGGAGAGGTTTGATATCAGGAAAAGGTTCTTCACCCAGAGGGTGGTTGGGCACTGGAGCAGGCTCCCCAAGGAAGTGCTCACAGCACCAAGCTTGTCTGCATACAAGAAGAGCTTGGACGGTGCTGCCAGGCACATGATGGGATTCCCGGGGTGTCTGTTGGGCTCAAAGATCCTGATGGGTCCCTTCCAACTCAGCATATCCTTTGATTTTGTGGTTCTATGATCACAGAATAAATCAAACACCGAGACTGAAAATTATCTTTTGCTACCATGTAAGAACAAAGTCCTTTTGTTTCACATTTTCTGTCATATCATTAAAAAAAGTTCATTATGAAGCTTGAGGAAAGACAAAGAGTACAATGCCAGTATTTAAAATTCTTTGACAGTAAAATGTAAATACGATATCACCTTTAGAACCGCTAACAATGTGATATTTAAAATATTTTTTTAAAAAAATCCATACTTTGAGAATGTATAAAATGATTTTTTTGTTAGTCTTTTGGGGAAGTAATTTTTTTTTTTTGCTATTACACTAATGAATTATTTTATGTATGTTTGAATAGGGCTATAAAGAAAATAGTTTGGAGCTTACAAAGCTGTCTCTTCCCTGTTAACTGGGACAGATTCCAGCTCTTTAGTTACCCATTATCCTAGACAAGTCTCTCCCCAAACATCCAGAATTAAGCTATAATGATACCTTCCATGCCTGTGGCAACAAGTAAGGGTGACCCCACACATATCCAATGTCATTATAGCTTATTCATCTTTTGTTTTAAAGAGCAAGTCTGGAAAGCTGCACTGCCAGCTCTGAAGTCTGATAACAGGAGAATTCCCAACCAGTACTCGTAGTGACATTTGAATCCAGCTCTATGTTTTGTGTGGACAAATTCCAGGCAGACATTATGAATTGGAGAATCATTCCAAGAGACTAATGGCAAAAAGCTCACAAGTGCAAAGCTAGCTTCATTATAAAGAGTGAGACCATTCATTTAGCTAACTGTTTCCTATCACTGATCATGTTAATTAGGAGAATTAGGCATGAAACAGCAACAAGCTAGAGATGTTGCCAATGCATTTTTTGTCTATGCATGGGTATACATGAATCTGGGTAGAAGAGTATTTAAGATGGTTATTGCAGCATTTTTCTGTACTTTCTCCTGGTTTAAAATAGAGTTCTGGTTTGGGAAGAGAAGAGACACATGCACTTTTTCTACTGTTCTCTGTCACCCACATCTCAGGTCCTAAAGAGAATTTTATGTGAAATTTTACTTGATTAAATACAAAGCCTTGAATACATTTTCTCTCTAAGACCTGTCTTAACCACCAGACTTTAGAGTGAATTGAGTTGTGGTCTTTGTTCAGTTGATTATACACCACACAGACAGCAGTAATGTAGCACTGAACAAAGGGGAAGCCATGGAGAAGAGTTCTGGACCATTGTTCTTGAGTAGCTGCAGATTGTAAGAACACTGTAGGTTCTAATTGCAGCTCTTTTTGGAGGCAAGTGTTGGTAAGACTCCAGTGTGCAGCCCATGCACCCTACAGAGCCCTGGTCACTCAGTTTCTAAATATCACTTCTGGAAGTGTTGCCTAAAAATTGAGCTTTGCATTACTGCCTTTCAACAGTCTGAGTTCATCATGAGGTTCTCTGATCCTCAGCACAGGAAAGGACAGCAACCAGGTTCTCATGCCTGCTGCTGAGCTGTAACATAAATAAATACAGAAAGGCACAGGGATACCCCTCAAATCTGCTGTTGTTTTTCTTTTCTCTACGCAGAACAAACCAGGAAGGAAGCTATTTCTTTGATGTTTAGATGTCAGGTAATAATAACTTTTTGTTATATTTTGGTGTACTCATTTAACTCTTGTCTGCTATAGTCAGTGAAAAGTGACAGCAAAGGAAACAGTATCTAACCAGCACCACATAGCTGTCTCTCCAATTCCCTGGAGTAAGTTCTAGTCTTTTAGATCAGAAGATTTCAAGCAGAAAGCCTTTTCTTACTGCAAAGGCAAGTTACCAGAAAAGCAGGCCACCAGAGAGATTCTTTAGTACATCTATTAACACCGTTCCTCACTACAATGGAGAATTTAGGTAACAAAAAGAAGCTTGAAGTTAAAAGGCACTGATAAATTTTTGAAGATTTTAAATGCTCAAAATTAATCACCCTTTCAAAGACAGTGAAGTCTGTCAGAGCTCTATACTTTGAAAACATTGTTTATGGTTTTGTGTTTAATTCCATGGCTTTAGTGACGAATGCGAGCAAAAGTGTATTTAAAGACAGCCCTTGGGGTTCACAAAAAAAACCCTAAACAAACAAACAAAAACAAACAACAAAAACCCCATTGATGAATACTTCCACACACTTGCCAGTCCATGGCATTGACATTTTTAAAGCCCAGGTGAATTCTGGCCCTTGCTCTCAGTACTGTGATATAGCAGCTGCTTTCTTTTGACAAGATTGAGCCATGGGCATTAGGACCTATTTTTGACTGCTATTGTAGATTATCTCACTAAAAACACAACAAATTGTTAATTTCTTGAATTTGGAATCAGGTCTTTACAAAAGCTTTTGGCTATTTTAATTTTCTCTGTGCTCCAGGGTATAATGAGGAAACTGAAGGTGATATTTATAAAGTTCTTTGAGCCACAAGGTCCAAAACTGCTGTGTATTAGTTCATTTGCCTACGACAATTTAAAAATAATAGTATTCAGGATTAGTATTTTTGAGGTAGGAAGAAAAGACATGTCTTATCTTTGGAACCAGAAAATAATATTAAGTATATAAGAAAACAGTTTAAAGGAAACTTGAAGAAAATTGAGAATATTTCATGCATAAAGAATATGTGCCAATGTGTTGCCAGAAAACCCTGCTGCAAATATTATCCAAGTCAGCAGTAGCCAAACTTTTTAAAATTATAATTTTTTTATGTGGGCAGCAGCATATTCCTTTACCACCTGATTTGTAACTGAAGTCATGCCAGGAACAATGTGACTTCCCAGTCTTGGCTGCTCAGCACATCTTTATTTGGTGGCCTGTACTAGACTACCCTTGTGCCAATCTGATGTCTGAAATAGTAGAGCCATGACTGTCAGGAATTCAGACAGACTTTCTAACAAAATATATGTTCACAGAATTCACAGGGCCTGAATCAGAGTTGGATTGTCTGGGAGAATTCATATCCAATGTATATCTATTTCAGCATTATCTTTTTAGGAAACCACATGATAGTGCTTCAAAATACATTCTATTGGAAAATTATATCCATTTGTGTTGATAATATTCAAGTCACAGGAGAGAAAAAACTGAAAATAACACACAGAGGAGATTATAAACACAGAAAAATATATTTATAAACTCTTGAAATGAGAAATAACATAGAAATTGTAACCACAAAATTTGATATGGCTAAAAACCATGATAAAACTATAATTATATATTAATTAACTACAATTGCATATTAATTACTGTGGTGGTGGTGGTGGGTGGGGTTTATTTGGTTTTAGGGATATTTTTGATTAAATGTAAGCAGAAGTTGGTTTTGGTAATAATTTCTTAGATTAAAAATGGAACATTCATTAACACATCTCAAGGGAGTTTCATAATTTGCTGTAGTAGTATTTTATTTAAATATCTTCAAAAGTTGTTTTCAGACACACTGCTAAAAAAGCAAATTTAATTTTTTTATTTTTAGTCTTTTCCATCTATATTTTTATAATGTAAATTTTAAAATAAATTTTTAATTTTTAAGACTATTTTTAAATATTCAAACTTTAATATTCCCTTTCATGTTAATAGGTAAAATCATGGGCATTTCAGAACAAGCAGGCTGAAAATTTATTCTTAGAACTTTCTCCTTTAACCTCACAGTTAAGTAAAATATTGCTCTCACCTACCCCTTCTTTATCAAAAAGCACACTTTTGAACAGTTTTTGAATACTTCTGGATATTTCCTGTAAATAATCAAGCAGGTTTTGGAGTTTATATTTCTGTTTTCATTGAGTTATTAGGAAAACCTGACTTTTTGCCTTTTCAGAGAACAAATATATATGCAAAGACCTGTGGCATTAGTCAGATATTAAGAGGAACAAAATAATGGTTCCAATATGTAAAATTTCTCATTCAAGCTATCAAAAAAAGTCAAAAAAGATGATACATTCTGAAGTCACTTAAACATTTACTGCTGGGAATCCACCTTTTCAATCTGCCTACAGTCAATTGGTCCATGAAACTGCACTGGCACTTTTAAAATATCCAAGACTGTAAGGTTAAAGGTAGATCTGGAAATACAATTCAGTCTGATAAAATATTTGAGAGGAAATGTATGCTGAAGAAAAAGCTATGGCTAACTTCTCAGTCACTATGACATTCCTTTTATACCTTCTTAAGGATTCTGTTCTCTCCTGTGGTCTTCACAGAAAATCTCAGTGCCTAACTTAGACCTTAAGTACAGCTTTGAGGAGTCTCACTATAAAATAAATCATGTGTGAGTACATCTGAGACAGTGAATCTGGAACTGGTCCTCATCACCAAAACCCAGCTATGCAGGTCATTTAATATTGATCAAAATCAAATATGCCTCAGCATCTTCTCTCCAGTCTGTTTTCCTTCCACCTGCCTACTGGGCACATAGACCAGAAATAAGCTGGGGGTGTTCTCCCAGCAATTACCCCATTTGGTTGTGCAATGAAGTTATTCTATGATGTAATCTGGCCTGGATCCCTTAAAGCATGGTCCTCTACCTCTGAAGCCAGTAGATAAAATGAATGACCTTCATTAAGGCACAGAGAGAAAACCAGCAAGGTCCACATAGTAGCTATGGATGTCTCCCTCTCTGCAACTGGAAGTGCTGTCAAATTTTCTTCTTAATGTATGAATAATGCAGAAAACTATTCTAAAGATGTATCTATAACTAAAGGTAACAAGTTAGGCATTAATAAAGATCATGAAGTGAGTTCTTTGAAACAACCCACATGTCATCATCTGCCAGAACACCAACAAATTTTTTGTATTTTATTGAAATGCTTATATGACAGAGGGCATTCAGACAGGCCTAGGTTACTAAGCTTACATAAGAACTTGTGTTGCTGTTTCAAATCCAAAGGAAATAACTTTCCTACTACTGCTAATCAAAAAAAACACCTTGATCACATGCAATTATAACATCCTGACCTTTTAAAACTCTATATTAAGTATTTGAGAGCATGTGATACTAGTGTGTGTTGTGGTGTATTTTTACCATTAGCCTCATGCATTCACATGAATACAAATTCACTATCAGAGACAACTCCAGGAAAATTAATACTTTTTTCCTCAGTCTTTGGGCAAAGTAATGTCTCCCTTCATTAGACTTTTGGAATTAGTGTTTTGTGATGTACACAGCTATTTAGAGTTCATATATATATGTTTACATATATATATGTTTACATATACATATTTTATATGTTTATATATACATATTTTCATATATATATATGTACGTGTATATATTTATACATATAGATATTTATATATCATAATTACCACTGAATATGGATATACACGTGCACATATATGCACAGACACACGTAGTCCCTTCATATGTTCAAGGAAAAATCTTCATCACAAAAAATCTTTATGTTGTACGTAAATTTCAGCAGTTTCAGCAAACACTCATTAACAGCACTGTGAGAGGTCACTGCCTTGCAACAGAAACACTCACACCACACGCAGAATGGAAATTAGATGGACTTTTCAAAAATATGTATCTCAGAGCAGCTCTCAGATTTAATGATGTCTGTTTGTAAAAAATTGCATTGAGACTTTCGAAAAACAAATGACTGTCTTTTCCAGTATACATAGGCACATAAAGGTGAGATGAGATGGTTCAGTCTCTATGTCTTTGTCAGTGTATTTTTCAATCTAGTGTGGTAATCCACAGTTATCAGCAATTTAAAGGAATTTATTTCCCCAGCAGACAGAAATTCTGCTGTTGGCTACTACCTGCAGCTGAGGTGCACACTGGTTATTTGGATTGATGGTATGGTTTCTGCCCCAGAAGGACTAAAGCTGCTGCATTAGTCTCTAGAATTGAGCTTAGTTCAGATTCCTAAAATAGCACAACATACCTGGAACAAATGCTTTGTCCTCTACGTCTTTCTTGGTGGCAGTTGCAAAAGCACCTATGATATATAGCTCAAGGCAGTTTAAAAGAAAGAAAAATTTCTAAATCACCACAGCTCTTTTGAAAATTACTTTTGACACAACATGGATTTTTTGGCCTGAAGACTTTTTTAAACTCTGACTTCAGGTGGCTTCTCAGAAACACAGAGGTGAGAAATCAGTAGTTCTTGTGTTTCAGTACTGTGCTCGTAACATTTGTATCCTTTCAGTCTTGTGTTTATTTAAGATGGAGAGATTTATGATAAAATAAAGTCAATAGAAAAAACCCATCTGAATTCTAATTACATTTGTAGTGGGGGTGGTCATGGAAAGGTGCCCTTCTAAATAAATATGAATGCTGACTTTGAAGCAACTTTTTAAAATTCAGTATTGAAATAGAACAAACATTTTAAGTTTAAACCATCTTAGTTTTCCAAATTTCATGTTTTTATCGGTTAAATAAAGGTCAAAAAAAATAAAGTCATTTTCACAGCTGGGAAGTTTCCTGTGCTTGTCATAAGCAATACAAAAAGGTCAATTTTAAAAATATAACTGATGTTGAGTATATGATTCAGGACTTTTGATTGTTCTTACATGCAGGTTCCAGTTCAGTTCAGCATGTGAGTTAAATCACATTACTCCAGCATTTTTTAAATTCTTATTCTGAGCCTCACACAAGTCAGTTTTGTCAGTATGCTGACAACAATTTTTAGCCAGTTTCCAATTTGTGAAAATTATCTAGTTGATATAGTATCTCAAGATGCTCTATCAGAACTATTCATGCTTTTGAGATAGCAATTGTCAAAAAATGACATTTAAGTAGTATATTTACATCCTGAGAGAGATGTAGAAGAGTAGACATGGAAAAATAACATTGTCTAAAGCCAGGAAAATGGGATGCTATGCTTTTACTAATATACTTTGTGACCTGGGACTGTCTGTTTTCTTTGCCATGATATTTCTTCTACTAATAGAGAAAACAAACATTAACTACATTTAGTAAATCTAGTGCAAGGATATCTTTCTCAAGATTCTCTCATTTTTTTTCCTGTTTGTGTTTGGTGTTTTTATGTGATTTTTGTCCTTTGTTTATAATACTATATATTTTACCCTGTAGCTCTGTTTTCCTGTGTGTCTGGGTAAGCAGGACAACCTTTCCTGAAGCCCTTTGTTTTAAATTGCGTCTTAGTTCAAAGTATAGTAGAAAAAAAGACTCACAATGGCTTAGTCATAATTTTAAAACTTTTCCCTTTCTGTTGAAGGTAGTGAGAGCACACACTTGCCTTCTATAAAACAAAAAAGCCGCCAAAACACTCAAAACACTCGGAACCAAAGGAAAAAAAAAAGGTGTATGTTTTATTGTAATGAATGCTCATTAGCAGTTACAGTGCTTTAGATGTGTTCCTGGAGTGCATCTTCCAGCTTAATTTAATCAGAAAGAAATTGCTTTGCACTTTCCAAGACAGCTTGGCAGCGTGAACCAAATTGTAGTACACAGGGACAATTAGAAAGTTCATTTCAGAAGTGTGCATCTGATCCAAAGATAATCTCCAATAAAGATATAACTGTTGAGACAACCTGTTGAGACAACCACAGCAGCACAAAATATGTTGATTTCTGTTTATTTCTCACACACCGTTTCAAGCTCATTTATGTCTTCCAAAGCTAATATTAGCATTAAGAAATTTCAGAGAATTCATCATTTTACCATGACAAATCTCAATATTTCCAATCAGTTTTCTGCATAAACTTTAAAGTACAGTACTAGTAGTTTGCCTCAATGTTTTTTCCTTTACTTTTTGTCCTGCTGTTAGGCCTTCTGCTTTAAACATGGACAAAGCTAGCTTTACCTTGTCATCTTATTTATTCAGCTAAAATAGTTGTCACCCAAATCAAAAAGTTCTACTCTTGTTCCTCATATGGAACGCAACAGGCACAGTCTTTACTGTGTGCCTGATGGCTTATAGCAGAGAGAAACTTAGTAAACTTAATAAAAAGGGATTGTCTGTAGAAACACAGATGCACCAAACTGTTATACCTAAAAGAGCAGTGGTGGTGCATTTCTCGATCCAAAACCAATGAATTTTGCTGCTTTAGCAAGCAGACATTAATCACTTTGTCAAAAGCTTGCACAAAATGTAGCAAGAAACAAAAAAAAAAAGCATAAAAGGATGGAGTTACACTTGCCCTCAGTTGGACATTTGGTCATCTAGTGACAGATACACAAGCTGGGAGTCAGAAGGTGTCAGAAAATAAGGTTGCAGTATGAAGAAAGACCTGGATATGATAATATTGAGGGAGAAAACTAGAGGTGTTCTTAAGGTAATGACAGTAGATCAGTTCTTGGCACTAAGACAGGAAGGACTAAGTACCATTGTAATAATTCCTGGCATGCAAGAATCTCATGAATTGTCTAAGAATCACAGACACCACCAAATTATCTCACACAATGCTAGAAAATAGGTGTAACACTTCTAGCAATGTTCAGTCATTCAGCTAAAAGCCAGGGTTTTTTTTACAAGTATTCTGTGTGTTCATGAGGATGGAACTCTTGATGTGATGTATTATAATATGACTATACATTACTGGAAATTACTGGAAATTATGTCACTGCTGGTTTATTGAATTTATTGGATTATTCCCTGCATGGCTTTATTGTTTAATCTGTGTTTTCTTTTACTTCCAAAGAAATTAAACATGCTCATAGGCAATACCGATAATTGAATTTCTGTTCTGGACTCAATATGAGCTTTAAATGTTTAAGCATAATCCCCAAATAGCACAGATTGTTTAGCTGCTTCCTGAATTAGACAGCTTGGTAGAACTGCTCATTTGGTCCTGGTGGGCAAAGAAGGTAAAGTAATATAAGTACCTATGTTCTAAAAGCATAGAAGATAATGAAATTATATAAATTCCTCTTAAAACAACAGAAAAAAAAACAAACTCAGCCCATAATCTCTACTATTAATATAAGTACCTATGTTCTAAAAGCATAGAAGATAATGAAATTATATAAATTCCTCTTAAAACAACAGAAAAAAAACCAAACTCAGCCCATAATCTCTACTATTAATATTCACAAAAAAAAATCGTCCCACTGAATTTAATTCACTTTACTGAAAGATAGTGACAGGTCAGCTAATTAGTTAATAAAAGAGAATTTACAATACCATGAGACAATTGTATTTTATGTCATTCACAATTTCCATAGTTGCCCTGTGTAAAACTTTTCCCAGAGAACAGGTGAAAGAAATTCATTATCACGGATCAGCCTGACAGCATCTGAGAAAGGTAACTGTTGAATGTGGAAGCCAATAAGATGGCAAAGGCAAATACCAAAGTAACAACCCAGAGTGAATGACACTCAAAAATTAATAAATCCAGAAATCTTGCAGAGAAAACAATTATAGAAATAGATCAAAATCATAGATCAAATAAGAACACTTCTTATCCTTTCTACATATATAGGAAGCATGTTTTTTGCAAAACCTTACTGTTAATGTACACATTTCTTCAGCTGCTGCATATAAATACATATAAAGGGTACATCATGGAGTCCAAAAGGCTTTATATCTCTAACCATGTTTCTTGATGCCAACATTACATTCATCCTGGCTTAGTTATATATCAAAATTCCAGTAAATTAAAAATATTTCTCTAAAATCTATCAACTTTTCAAAGTGACTTTCAAATTTCATATAGTAGGGTATATGGTAAGCATTCTAGGTTTGACAGTATTTGAGAATGGATTTTCCAGTGCACTAAGTTCTGAAAGAAATCCATCAACAACAAAAAAAACCCCACACCACCAATCCCTACCCCAAAAGTTCATCTCAGGTCACCACATTGTTTTCATTCTTCAGCATATATCCAGGCTTTAAAATGCACCCAGCCATCCCTCACACTGTCTCAAATGGTTTGACTTGAGCTAAATGAAACTGTGCTAACATAAAATCAAATTCCTAAAGGAGCTTGCATCTCAGCAAATGCCTATAGAAGAGTGGAAAGCACTGTCCAACTACCCTAAATTCCAAGAAGTTTCAAGAGTTTCACCAAGTCTATTATGTAGCAGAAAAAACTAGTAGTTCATTTTAAGAAATAAAGATATCCTTCAGTTCAGAATTCCTACAATTTTCCCCTCTGAAAATCTTCCATTTAACCATAGGAGCAGCTAAAATCAAATTATTTCTAGACAGATAGAAGTGATGAAAAAATATATGGCAGTAGATGTTATGCAAAAGCCCATGCAGATGAAAACTTGAACTGTTACATGTCAAATTATTTTCACAGATACTTTATTTTCCATCGGTCTATTGGCATCAAATGTCACTGTGAAAAGGGTTTTTTTGAAAAAATCAAGTCATTTACATGATGTAATAGTCATCTTAGAGACTTGTGAGAATATTTTTAAAACCACAGCAAGGCCTTACTCAAGGCAGCTTTCAAGGAAACTGTGAAAGTTTCCTTGAAAAATCAAACCCTAGTCAAATAAAATGCACACTCAATGGTTCGAAACATGGAGAAGGACCTTACCAGGTTTAGGGGAAAGATGACATATAACAGTTTCCTGAAGCCTTTTTAAACTTTGAAAAACAGTTTCTCTGGTGTCATAATACAATAAATGTGGGGGGAAAAAATGGTAAAAAATTTAGCTTTTTTTTACAAGCATTTCAGAAAATGAGTACATGATTTAATGCCCTTAATTCATACTCCTTACTTACACAATGACTATGTGTAGGATACTCTATTGTATTTTTTAAAGATGATCTTACTAACATTTTCCTTTCTTTCTCAATTCTTCTCTTTGCCATAAAATTTTCTCTACTTTTTAATTTCCATAAGTTAAAAATAATTCTTCATAGACAGAAGAATTGAGCTCTTCATAGAGCAGGTTGCTGAAACTTTAAGTGTGTATAAATATAAGACGCACATTTAGCAAAAATAATCATTTTGTTCAGTTCTATCTTTGTCCCCACAATATATTGGTCCCTCTTATTTTTCATATAAATATTTCAATAAGTTAATAAAACACATTTGTGTTGTGGTGTTCTAGATATAAATGGTGGTATCTCCTAAGATAAGCAATTAGAAAGAATTATTTTAATAAAATTTTAAATGTATTACTCTCTTAAGGTATTAATACATTGACTTTCATTTAAGAATCAAAGAGCTGGGGAAAAAAAATGTATAAAATAATCAGCAGTGAGCTAATGAATATCCATAACAGCTTCTCCTATCCTCATTTGAACTTTCACTAAAGAATAGAATATATCAATTAACAAACAACTGTGAAGATTACCTCTGCCTGTAGCTGGTAGCCCTCTTGGATGGATTTCACCTTGCAAAATGCAGATGCTTATGTCACAGAGCTAGTCACTTTAAAAGATACCCTTGTGTGAAAGTAGGGAACACTTTTAGGTTTTAGGTCTTCTCATCCTTGAACAGACATCTGTCTTTTCAATGAGTCTATTTTCTCCATTGCTTCTAAAGAAAGCTTTTCTGGGATCCCATTCTTGAAACCTGAAAACAAAATTACAATTATAATCCATCAAAAACTCAGCACACAGCAAGAGGGCACAGAAAGTTTTTCTCCTTTTAGATAAGCTGCCTGCCAGAGAATTCAGTATATTTTTCTTACAGAAAGCTGTAACTTAATCTTATTTGAATCATCTATTTTTCTAGGTGGTGGCTTGGGTGGTGATTTTAGAGAAAAAAGAGAAGCAACTGCTTCAACTTTCTGTGGCTCAAGAAATCACCAACTACAAAATTCCCAAAAGTGGGAAGCTGGTTTTCACTATTGGAGGAAAACAACATACTCCATTGGAAATGATATTTTGAACTGTTCTTTGGGTTTCCAGAACTGCAAGCTGGTACTGAGCAGGACAGAAGATGATGGCATCTTGGAATTTTTTCATTGTGAAAAAATCTGTTCATACCTTAAATTCAGTGTGTTCATTTTGTTCTTTTCTCATAGAAAGTTATGTATCAGAGAACAACACAATTAAAATGAATAAATTAAAATGCAAAGAAAGAATGTAGCTTTTTCAGCTTTTTTTATGAATTGTAGTATTAATCTCCTCAAGAGATGAAGAGAAAGAATCATCATTTGGATTTTAAGCTGCTGCTAGTGCTAACAAAACTTCTTTTTAGTCCAAACTTATTTTGCTTTGGGTGTCACAAATATAAACCATCTGGTATGCCAGCTGCCTATATTCCTTTCTAGATATACAGCAAGAGAGAGTCAAAACACTCCAAAATTGCAGACATTATCCTTTTTCTACTTATCATCATCATCCTCATCATTATAATCTTTTTATCATTTTAGTATATGACTTTACTGTTTCTTGCTTCTTGATGTTCTGTATGGTAGAGTTTTGTTTTGCTTCCAGTGAGTGCTCTGGGTGATTTAAGGGAGTCAGAAATCTGGAATATATTTTATTACAGTTTTACTGTTCACTAGTTGCAAGTTTGTTTCACAAGTTAGCATAAAATTTATTATTAAATATATCTACCTGTCTGGTTTTAGAAAAGGTTAATTTCTCAGTTCAAAACAATTTTAAATACAGTTGAAGAGTATGTTAAGTTTAACCTTAACCAAAACCTGTGTTTTGTTTTCTGCATTTCATTTCACCTGCAAATTTTTACCAGGCTACTCAAAGTTGTGTACTCTGCTTAAGTTCTTACAGCTAACACCCTAATTTAATTTCATCCTAGGTCCAGTTTATCACCTTTCTCCCTGAGAAAAGAAAAAAGTTTAATTAAGAGTCAAAAGTTTGGTCATATTAGTGAGCTGTTCCAGGCACAGTTTCACTCATTTTAAAGAGAATCCTAGGATGCTGGCCCATCAATCTCAATAATTGTCCTGAATGTTATTCCAAGTGTTTTCCAGGCAACTCTCAAGAAACCAACTTTTCTATAGGTACCATAAGGCTATTATTTTCAACATATATTCTTTTTTTACACATCAGGAAAAAAATATATCCAGAGACAGACTTGTTTTTCTCTTGGAATCATCTCTATGGGTAGAGATGGTCCTTGTCTTAAATGGGGTCTGTGAATTTGGAGAGGCAGCAAGGGCTAAAACTTTGATTTCACAGGTAGTTACTCCATATTTGGAAGCACAGTGTGGAAAAAGCTAAATGAGCAGCACACTAGTCCTTCCTTTGAGAAATCCACACCGTCAGCAGAGGTAATCAAGGGAACATTATATGTCAAAAGCAAGCTACAAGATAATCTTCCTTATCAGTAAAAATCAGAGCAATTGTACTCACAAACCAAAACCTGCTAAGATTTTGCTCTGTGCTTGCATCCTCCCAATGTTAGCCTTCTCTGCTTAGCAGAACAAGATATTTAAATTCTGAAGGATCTTGGAAGAACAGGTGATCTAAAACACTTTGGCATGGCTTGTTGTAAATGCTATCAAGCAGTAGAAAAACTGATTTGAATTAATTTCAGAAAAGGCAGAAATATACAGTATGAAAGGTATGAACATATTTAATCACATAAATCAGAATTTAAATAAGTAAATAAAAAAATAAATATTCTCAATTTCTTGGAGGGATATTTTTAATTAAATAAGAATAATAATTGGTAAAAAGTCATATGGCTTTCTGTGTAAGGTCTGGGAAAAAAACTGCATAAGACTTCAGAACACAAGTTAGCCCCTACCTATCCGTCAATGGTTAAAAAAGTAGCATTTTATTCCACTCCTACAGTACAATCAGGGAGTCCATCCCTGCTGATTATCTACTTTAAATTACATAAAAATTATGTTTGTTGCTATAATATTACCATGAATTAACCCTAAATGTGCATTATTCAAATGTTCAATATGAAAGCTCTTCTGTTCTAACTATTTACTCTTTTATGCTGTCAATCTTTATAATCTACTTGAATAAATATGAGTAGGTTTTTTTCTCTTCTGGGACATAAGCAAGGTAATGTAGGTATTGCCAACACATAACCAAGCCCCTTACACCAAATATACTAAATATCCAAGCCTTGAAATTAATATTACATACAATGGTCTTAATTTATTTTACCTTTATTTCTTCACAAAACACCTTATATATTCATAATCCAGGAAGGTACTAAGCTTATTGAACAAAAAACTGGAAAATAATATTTTTCACTCAAAATAACACAATAGTAACTCTATTCTTTGGAACACCATTAGACATCATATTTTTTTATCAACTTGGTTTAGTTTGTACATCATTTTAGCTTAGGGTTCAGTTTTTCATCCAGAGGGTGCTTGAACACTGGAACAGGGTCCCCTGGAAAGTGGTCACAGCATCAACCTGACAGATTTCAAGAAGCATTTGGACAACACTCCTGAGCACATGGTGTGATTCTTGGTGTGTCCTGTGGAGGGCCAGGAGTTGCATTTGATTATCCTGATGGTGCCCTTCCTAAAACAGCATAGTCTATTCTACTATGATGTCTTGCTTTAGATGTCAGATCCCACTGATAGCTTTCCAGGAAATGCCAGAAATTGCACTGAATGATTCTACACTAGTCTGGGTTAAAACCACAACTTCCAAGGAGGGAAAACACAGTTACCTGTTCTGTTCAAAAAAAGAGCTACCTCCAGCTGCCTCTTGAATCTGAATGGCAACAGCTTGCCCATTTAGGCATCTAAATCTATCAGTTCTAGGAGACAGGACCACTGCTGACATAGGAGCAGTCACATAATAACTTGTCCTTCTACAAGATAGTGACTCTGATGATCACAGAAAATAAATTTCTGTGAATCATAAAGATGCAAGATATACTGATAATGTGTTCCCTAGATTCTCTCTAAGAAAGAAATTTTAGCTATCAGTATAGGGTAAGATGAGATGGTTGACAGAAAACTTACCTTGACTTTGCTTCCTTGTCATTACTGTTTAATTCTTCTACAAGCATCTTAGCAGCAGCACCAATGTATGTTATGCCTCTCTTAAGGAGCAGCAGGATTGGAGAGAACTGGGAATTTGGGAAAGTGATAATTGACAGATGAATCTCACAGAAAGTGATAGATAAAACATTCTGAAATGTTAACATGAAGAATAAATGTGTTTTGCAAAAGAAGAAAAAGAAAAAAAGCATTCTTTACAATGTGTAGCAAATAAAACTTTATAGATATGATGACATATCATTTTGCAGTGACCAGCTGTGGTCTTTCAGTTCAATTGTGCTATAAAAATGAAGCAGTGAGAGCTTGTTATAGCTGCCTTCTCAAACATGTGAGTAACCTTGTTAATGATGGAATGAAAATGACTAGAACTCTGCAAGAAAATAATTGTTTAATAAATATTATGTGCTTTTGCATAAAGTTCACCACACAATCATGTACCTTTAATTACAACAACCAGAGCTTATCTTTTGGAGTTTAAACCCCTGACAATATTTTTTTCCCTTCATTGAAAAAAATAAAGAATCTGGTTAGATAAACTAGGCTTTTGCAAGAGATGGGTGAAAGGATGGATTCAGATGATGACAATGTTGGCAGGTTTCTAGCTTGCTCTATGACTCTCTATTGAATATTGCTCACATGCTGTTATTAACATAGGCATTTGGGACCAGCACCATGAAGCTGATAGCTTGCTGTACCAAGTGTACTAGGGAGATAATTAGCAGTGATAAAATGCCAGTGCTCCTGACTGTGTTAGAAAAGGTGTGTAGTCAGCTCAAGAATAATTTGTCATTTTATACTATATCTATAAGCTAACCTGCCTTGGGAGATCCTAGAAGTTTATTTTTTTAATGAGAGTGAGTTTTTTCTTTAAAAATTAATGGCAGCACTTTTCACAATGGCTGCAGAACCCCTGAAGATAACAGTGAAAGTGCAGCTATGAGTGGGGAAAAAAATTTGAAAGCTTTGCTAAAATAAGAATTTCTCCTCATTTATACTGACAGAGATTGCTAGAATTTGGTTTTCCAGCATTTCAATAAAAAGCTGTTTTTCATGAGAGACCAGGTTTATGACATAAAAGATTTCTATTTTCTTTAGATGTATGCCCAAAAGCTTTTAGATTCTCAAATCAATTTACTGCTAAAACATGAAATTGTTCTATATCACCTGCGCCCAAGAAAAAGAAGTAGAGCTTTTGTTCTGAGTTGGATAGAAGATCAGCCTTAAAGAATAGCTTAATGCAAAACTTGACAAAAATGCCAGACTTACAAATACTAAAACACTTAATAATTCTGAAGCAGCCACCACTGCTGTGATGTCATGTTGTTTCTTGCAGCCATTTACCACAGGCAAGGCTGAGAGTAGCATCTTTCCAGTTGCTTAACACCTGATCTTCCTAATGCAAAGTACTTCTTCCCATTACCTATAGTTTTAGCAAAGATTCTACCATTTTTCTTTATTAAGCTGGAGAAAAAATGTTTGATTTAATTAAGCTAATGATTCTGACAGACTACCTACTTCTCAGATCAATGGAAATACTTTACTTCAGTTCATTTGAATACTTATCTCTACTTAAAAAATAAAAAAATTCTGTCTCCATGCCACTAGCTGTAAAATGCTAAAGTGCTTCATCGTATGTTCCACAGAAAATGATGTGAGGATACAGCCACTGTGTGTAGAAGATATTCTTTTATATTTTATTTTGTCCATATTGGTCACTGGCAAAAAAGCAAAGTTCACAAAAATTCAGATAGAATGGCATAATTACACAACTTTGTTCACTAGTAACAACTTAAATTACTTACATTTGTTACTTAGACTAATTCCAATATTTCTTATCTTCCTGGACCATGTCCTTGCAATCTCAAAACTGCTATATTCGTAGCATATATATTCACTGTTTAGCATATTATTAATTCTCTATATATTTTATCTTTTCATAGATAGAATGTTCTTTAAATTTAATGGAATTTTTCTGGGTATTTTTCAAATTTGTTTTTTTCTTATACAAATTTAAATTAAAGCCTTTTTAGGTGTTTGCCAACTAAATTTGTACATATTCAGATTTAATTGATAAATTATTTTCTTAGTAGTGGAAAGATGAAAAGAACATATTAGAGAATATTGTAGATTACCATCTCATTTAATCTTTGCTGTTGACTGCTTGTTGTGCAAGCAGCACCCAGTTATTTCAACATTATTCCATTGACAAGCACTGCTCTAGCAAAGATTTAAATTTCAAAGTGCTTGCCAAGTCTTCGAATTGCTGATTGTTTATTTTCTGCCCTGTTTATATTTGTGCTTCATCTCCCTTTGCAGAGTCACAGACAGTCAAACATATTGATGCAAGGGAAGGCATCATAGCAGTCTCAATGGCATGTTTAATGGTGTGTTTGATAGGTAAATATTACTGGGGTCTGCCTTCATTAAAAAGGGCTGTTTTAAAAACCTGTAAAGTTATATAATTTATATGATCACAGTGGGAAAAATCAAAGGTTTTTTTGTTTTATACTCCTCTGTCTACAGACCTTTATGGTCAAAAATTGAAAAGGTAGCCATTAAAACATAATGCAGAAAACTGTTTCTGCTTGACTTTAATACAAAGACAATGCATAAATAAATTGAAATAAAAGTCAGACTATTTTCTTCTTCATGTAGACATGATGAATATGACTTTTTCTCAAAATTTTTCATATCATAGGCCTTGAGTCAATCTGTTATTCATAAGTAGCGAGATACTAAGGAGAGAAATTGAGTTCACAGCTAAAAAATAACCAGCAGAAAATCTTTTTGGTCATTGACACGTTCCCTCATAACTGCAGAAATCTACTTTATGGTAGAGAAAGTCTTCCAGGTAGGGGGTGCAGCATTTACTTATTCTGGCATCCTCACTTCATCAGCTGTTAGATCACTGATTTGACAAAACTGTCTCTCTGGAATAAAGATAGGTGCTTTATTAGCTTCACTAATAACCAAATTCTAATGATTCCCAGAAATAAGGAGAATAGAGGGAAAAAAACTATAGAATAAAAGAAAAACAATTTAAACCATGTCTTGAGGCAAATCAGCAAATGACTCAGTAAATGACTCAGCAAATCATCCTTACAAAAATAAATTTTTTTTAATAGGTCAGTCCTTTGAGTGAAATCACTACAGAAAAAAAAAGGGGGGGTGGGCTCCAATAAATGCATTCTTGTAACAGCTATTTCTGTCATTCCTGTTAGCTAAGCTAGCCAAAGTGGATTTTTGAAAATGTACTGTGGTAGCCTCCTATTCCTAAGGAATAGGAACCAATGCAAACATGTTGAGAACATAAGTGAACAGGACAAGGCCAGCAATGGAAGCTGAAGCAAACAGGACTATGATTTTTTGAAGCTGTTTAAATCTGAGATGGGAGAAGAGACAGCCAGCCTACCTTAGAACAACTAGGCTTTGGATCTGAATCAAGGAACTCACCTTCATATAGCAGTGTGAATGAGAGAGATACTCCAACTCCTCTGCTGGAAGACCATGGTGTGACATAGCCCTGTGCTGATCTAGCATCAATCTGCTTTGCTTCACTCCTCTGCTCCCCCAACTTCCCTGACATGCACTGACATCTGTCTGCTGCTCAGTGAGCTGGGTCAGAGCAGAGAGCTCATCCAGCAAACAAGTGAGTTGTTCTACACCAGTTTAACTCCTCAACAAGAACGCTGATGAGGGTCAGACAAATGTCAGTGCTGACACAGGGAAAGACAAGGAAGAGGACAAAACCACTCCTTTGGGCAGATTTGATGAGGTTAGCTGCATCCTCCTGTTTCACTGATAAATTCTGTCTCTACATCAATCTTTAATGGAGCTTTTTGCTCTCTTTTCTTGTTAGAATTCTCTATCCTAGCTAAACCATAAGGACAATGTGGAAATTAACATGTTCTTTTAAGTATCCAATTTTAGGCCTAAAATTAGACAATATTGTGGCTTTAGAGGTTTAGCATTTAAGACACAGCTTGCACAGTGATGAATTTGCCATCTTGTACTTAGCTGCAATGGTCCCATGTCACCCTGTTCCAATTCACCTGCTAAGTTAAATCAGCCATTACACAATAAATCTTTAAAGCCATGTAAGGGACATGTGTGCACAAATCAAATTATTTATTAACAATATACCTCAGCAAAATGTGAGTAAGTACTGAGGACCTCCTGCACACCACTTTAAAAATAAGCTCCCCGGAGCACAACTCAAAGAAATTGATTGAGTGCACTAATGTATTCTCATGTATTTCTCTGGATGCTGAATTTATCTCATGCATGAAAGATTTTGCAGGGCAATACACAAGTTCTTTATTCTTTGTTCTCAAAGGTGTTAAGCTAAGAGTTTCCAAGTATACCTAAGCATGTGCAAAAAACATCTTTTTGCAAATACATCTGCAAAAAATGCCAGTGTAAGGAGTGAACTTTTGCCATTGTTCTATTATTTGCTTGAACGAGTGAAAACTATTGAGTTTATTAGCAAAAGAACATATTGCGCCAGGAAACACAAGTATACCTGAGGTGAAAAGTGAGGACTGTACATGGCTAACAAAAAGATATCTTTTCTCATTTCACTTTAATGCATCTTCTAGTGCAGTTTGCTATTTTGATCTGATTTTTATTCAAAGTGATTTCCCTGGATTTTCTCCATTTATTTCTGGATCCCTTATCTTGTTATTTTCTCCATTTAACCACTTCTATTTTCTCCAGTCCTCATTTTCTATCCAATCTTCCCCCTTGTGTTTTCTGACAAGGAAATGACAGATGTATAGTCTGGTTTTGAGTTAAGAAAAAATATTCCAAATTAAACTTTAATAAATACTTAACAACTGGGAAGCTTTATTTAGTAAAAACCAGGCTTTTAAGAGCAATATATCTTTACAGTATGTGCTTCTATAACGTATGTTTATATAATTCTTAATATAGCTGTGTAGCACACTACAGAAATGAGTAGGTATAGAGAATATATGTTAAAATTTCCCCAAACAATGCCTGCAAGCAGGCACTGAGGCAAGTATTAATTATGCAGCTCCTGAACTGTTCGGCTTTGCCAAAAACTGTGACTGAATTTCACAAGGCAAGACATATGGTAAATGACATTGTGTCTGTCCTAATATAACAAATGTGATTTAATTTTCATGTAAAGCTATTCTGACAATTTCCTTATGTGATTTACATATGCATTTTATATTAAGCTCTTCCCCCTGAGGCGAATGTTGTGGATTGTATACTATAATTCTATTAGCAAGGGAACACAAATATCATCAAACTTATCAGTCTCATGCTTATATTAGAATGTTCCTTTAAGCATAACTTTTAGAGACTTGTTAATACTTTGTTTATATTATAAACTTTACGATGACATATTTTTTAACTTTGCTACAATATAATTGCTTCTTCTCTTTCCATCAAGTTTTTTTCAGGCAAATGTAGCATTTGTCTTTTTTTGCCTTTATGCAATTGAAAAAATGAAAGAAAAAAAAAAAAAGCCTTTGACTTTTTCATAAATAATTATACATTTGAGGGTGGTGGGGTTCTCCTCAAGAGACAGAATACTCCAATTTCCCACTCACCATAACCCTGAATTATTTTTTTTTTTATCATTCTAATTTAGCAAAAATTTAGGCTCAAAATGTCAGTCAAACAGCTAGTGAAAGCCCCAAAGCTTAGATGGTTTTTCCATGTTCCTGTAGTATTGAGAAGCCTTTTTTAAAGGAAACTAGAAACAGAAAACTGTAATTATTGTGGATCTGCTGCACACAGCCTCCTCCTGCAGAAACCTGCAGGGAAGTATTTGCATAATCCTTCAAAGGAAGCAGAAGCCTGGGGTGAGGCAGCTTCCTCCCTCCACAAGGGTTCTCGATCAGCAGTGAATGTCTTGTGGTGTCCAAGTCTAGCTCAAGCATCTGGATTTCCTCATAATGCATAAGGAAGTTCCAAATCCACTCTTTCACATTTAAGAGGTGTTTTTAAAATTCTTTTTGATTCTTAGCAAACTAAAACCTGAAGCATTAATGTGTTTCTATGATTCAAGTTCACATTCCTTTCAATGTTTTCAGCATTTCACAACAGCATCTGTAACAATATTTCTAAAATCCAGAATGTACATTTGGAGAAAGACAGATATGTTTCATAAATGCTTCATAAATAAAAAAGCCCCATATTTTAATAACTAATTAGTTGTAAAAAAGTGCACTCAAAACAACTGTACATTTTCCAGATGAAATTCAGCAAGAACTCTTCATAGGTTCCAAAGACTTTAATAAAATCCTATTAAAGACTGAAGAAAATCAGCATTTCTTGGATCCTTGGATGTTTTGAAAATAGGAGTTGATGCAATTTAAATAGGAAGTGTAGTTTTGGTTCTTTTTTGATTTTTAAATATCTGGTTGTATTGGTATTAGTATTTCTCCTAAGAAATATTTAGAAACATTTCTATCCAGTCCTTTGCTCCTCATTATAACCTTATTGTCATCAATGTAAATAGGAGCAGAGTGAACATTAAGAATCAAGCTATCAGTCTTTGTAATAGCTGCTACAGAGCAAAAGGCCTGTCCAAAAAGATCCTATTATCATCAAGCTAAGACATGAGTATCACCTGAAAGCCACCTGAAACTGTGGCTCTTAAAAGAATGAAACCTTGAATAATTTAATTTCCTGGAATTAATTAGGAAAATCACAGCTATTAAATGGATGAAATGAAGTTAACGCAGGTAGTTCAAGAAAGATGAGGATTCAGACAATAGGTTTTTTCCTGTAACTTTACTGAGGTCTACTATGCACAAAAATAGGTTCAAATATCATCCTATATATGTTAAGCCAGACTATGAAGTGGTGATCAGAATGGTTTTCTGAATTGTTTGAGCACCTTATGTCTTTAATAGGATTCCTGTTTAATGGAAAAAATTAAGAAATCAGAAACTTAATAATCAAAAGTGAGAAAATACAGAGGGATTATACATACAATTGCCTGATTAGGCCTTTGGAATTTAAAAATAACTCTATACAAACTTATGCAATTTTTATTCATAAACAATTTTGAATGCTTCTCTATGTAAGTCTTCTATGAGAGTATCAGTGGGGTTTTGGACCTTAATTGTAATTTGTTTCTTGACACTAAATTTATCTTAGTATGTCTCACTGTGTCTTAATGATTCCAACTGCAAGTACAAGCCTGTTATAAGAACATAAAACACTCTATTGCTAAAGTCTCTTTTAGTTTTTCTTTTAAAATACCTTTCACTAATAATTAATCTTTCCTGTTTTGAAACACATTCATTTCATTACTATGAATAATATACAACAAATTGGAAATTGAAATAATTTACATAGAGGCATAGAGAAAAAGAGCTAAAGATTACTGGACTGTGACACTGGGAGCAACTATGCTGTCCACCTTGCAGAGGCAATTCTTGATGGATCACAGCAAACAATTTGAAAATGTATGGAGTGCAAATGTATGGAATGCAAATCGATACAGTTATGTCTACAGAAACAGTTACATTTTCTTAATTACACTTTACAGAAAAGCTTAGGAAAAGTAATTTGAATACCTAAAGTCAAGCCAGCCACATATGTGTTTATGAATATCCCAAACTACACTCATGATAGGCAATTTGAAGCACCCAGTGGCTGAAAATACTTGAAGAGAAGGATATTGCACTTGCAGCACTTATCTACAGCCATGATCTTCTAAAGAGGAGTGGGTGTGAAGCTGTGAAGAAAAGCAATTCCATTCTCAGTAGGCTACCACAGTACATTTTCAAAAGTTTCTAATTGAAGATATGCTTCATTTGCCTTAGCTATAAAAGAAGTCACATTTACTCAAGATTATGTCTGTAAATGACCTCATAAAAAGCAGTCTTGAAAAAAAAACTAACCATAAAATCTATCCAAACAAAAGTAACATTTAGAATGCATTTTTAATTATATAAAATTGTATATTTATTTGATCTTATTATCAACCCTATATCAAAAGAGTTAAACTCCATTAAACTCAATAATTCAAAACTATTTTGATTGCAGGTATATTATCTTTATTAGGAATATGCTGCATCCTAAAACGAAAAGGGCATATATTAAGGGTCTCAAAAACAATACATTAAAGCAATGACAATATTGTGACTAATGCATTATTCATAGCCAGTATATATAGTGGAGCCTTCAGAAAGTTATGATAAAAGTGTTTAATAAACTAGAACATATTTATAATGAAACATGCAAGAAAAACCAAGAATTGTGATACACAGTTTTTATTGATTGCACTGACAATTAATTCTACTTGAGTATTAGGACTAGAGGGCTTTTAATGCTATAGCCTAAGCATGCCTAGTCTCATATTAAGACTCTCAGCCATACTTAAGCACACAAAGATTCATTGTGTTCATTGTGTTAAAGGTGTTTTAATTTGCAGAATTTTAGATTAGTTAGGGTTTGGTGGAAATTGTTTGGTTGGATTGGGTTGATTTTTATTTTTCTGGGGATAAACTTTTTATTTGCATAATTTATCTTCAAGGTAAGTATGGGAAAAGGGAACTGTTAATTTATACAAGTTTGCCATCATTTTGGCACAAATACAACATGTCTGGGAGATCCTTCCAGTTACACCTCTTGTATAATTACCCTGACAGTGAGACTAATTTTGCCTAAATTTATACTTCTATCAGCCTTAGCTAATCAGTTGAACTTTAGTTGTCAACAGTAAGCAATACTTTTTTCTGCTCTTTGTTTATTTAAGGATAGATATACAGAAATATATAGATGCTTCTTTTTATAAAATATGCATTTCTTTCTACTATTTAAGAAGTCTGCATTGAGGCCAAGCAGATATGTGATATGAGCAAGAAGAATACTCTGCTGTTTGCCCACTCAAGAGATGTCCATACCTGCCAAACACTGCTGGACAAAGCCTTTGGTGAGAGAATTAGCTCACCTTCAAGGCCACAGCGCTGCCTTCTACGGAGAATTTCCAGTCAATCCAGACAGAAAAAAGCACTGCAAAACCTTCACAGAGGATTGCCTTGCTTCAAATTATGGAACCAGCGCAACTGTGAATTTCATGACATTTCACTGATAAATTTTTTCAGATTTCATGTTGGGAAAAAATATCTTTGTTTCCTGACTTGAAACAGGAATAAATAACAAAACATTGGCAATTTGAATACCGATTCCCACCACATTAATTTACAATTTCTTTCAAGCTTCTAATTTCCAATTTCTCAATGGTCAGTCTCCAGGAATATTGCTGTAGTGCTGTAAAAAAGTTCTCAGAGCTCAAATTTGGAGCTGTCCCAGGGCTCAAAATGGATCACTGTTACCTACTGAACTTAATTTCAGCAAATATGTACATGTGAGCCAAATAAGTAACTCTCTACAACTGCATTTTAGAGGTCAATTTTCTCTGGCCTCAGAAAAAGAAGGAAAATACACACAGGTTCCAGTATTTTCTCTGCTCCTGTTCAAATAAAAGTAAATATACTGTATATGATTTTGTATCAGGGAATTTTTCAACATACAGTGTTTTTTTCCTACAGAGTTTAAATTTGTGTTGTTTCTTTATGAGTTTTGAGCAATCTAGATTGATTGAAAAATAAACTTTTTAAGGAGATATGTAAGAACATCCATAATTATCATCATTTAACCCCAAATGACAACAAATAATCACCCACTCACTCACTCAGTCACTCATTCACTCATTCACTCATTCACTCATCCACTCACTCCCCTACCCCTTCACAGGGATGAGGAAGAAAATCAGAAAAAGGTAAAACATATTGCTTGAGAGAAAGACAGTTTAATAATTGGGGAAAAAAAAGTAAATTATAACAACAATATTAAAATAACAATGTTAACATCATTTTAGTGAAAAGGAAAGGTAGACTGAGGAACAAAACCAGCAAGTGATGCTCAACACAGTTGTTCACCACATGCTGGTTGATGCCCACTCTGCCCCCAGGCAGTGACTGGCCCATCATGGACAACTGTCCCCAGTTTATTCACTGAGCAGGTTGCTCTATGGCATGGAATTTCCCTTTGGCCAGTTCAGGTCAGCTGTCCCAACCATGCTCCCTCCTGGCTTCTTCTGCAGCTGTTTTCTGGGAGAACATAGGAAACTTAAAACCTCATGATTTAGAGTAAGCACTACTTAGGATCAACTAAAACATCAGTGTGATGTCAGCAGTATTCTCTTACAAAATTCAAAACACAGCTCTGTATCCGAATCAAGAAGAAAAAAAAATCTATGTCAGCTGAAACTAGGACAATAATGTACTAATTTTGCTCATTTTATTATTTGTTCTATTTTTCCTTCTCCTGAGGAAATTTACCTTCTTTCTTCAACAATTGTCTGAAATTACTGTGTTAGTTTTGAACTCACACGTTTGAAGAAGAATCTATATGAACTAAATGAAATTTTTGTGTTTGTTACATGCAGTGTGGCCTTGTGTTACTAAATATAATTGGCACAATATTCTGTGTTTCTGCATAGCTTACCAGTTTTTGAACAGAGACAAAAAAAAAAGTTGGGAAGCTCATTTTCTTCACTGGAAGTTTCAGTAAGATAGTCAATTCTGGAAGTATTTGTGTGCTTTTCCTTATTTATTTAATTAGGGGCACCCAACAGGCCAACATATGCAATTTAATGGTGCAATTTGCAGAAGTTACAAAAAGCAGAAACCCTGCTGAAAATTTAAAGAGGGAGTGTACCTATTTTCTGCTTCTATTACTTGATATAATGGCTTCCCAGATAAAACAGAATGGCAAGCAAGCAAAATGCTGATGATGCATGACTTACACCAACTGCTTGTGAATTGAAAGCAGATGTGGACAGTGGGAGGCTGACCATTTCTGATACAAGTTACAATATAAGTAACTGGGAAAAAAAACCATAACAAAGTCTACCAGTGATGTTCAAGAATATATGTCATAGTTGAAATGTCTCCTTTTAGGAAGGCAGAAAAAATGACAGCTACCACAATAGTAAAAATGAAGCTGTATCAAACATAGAGTGCAATGAAATATTTTTTTTAAATATAATGGAAATAGATAAAGCACAATGTAATTGTTGTGATCATGTATGTTGCCATGTATATATCAAATTGATTTTGATTTTCAGCTTTATAATAAAAACACCAATGATATTCAAACCTAAATACCTTACAATGTTAAGTACCTTTGTCATTGCACTGATATAAATCCACTGTTTTGTACAGAAAAAAAGTCTTTGTTAACAAAGAAGCACATGCTGCACACACACATTGCTTTGAACTAGACTCTTGATTGCACTTAATATGCTCTGGAAAAAGGCAAAACAACCAGATTTGACTCTACTAGCACAAATTCCTGAATCAGTACACTACTCATTACCTATATGTTCATTACAAGTTTCTTCATTCTCAACTACTCCTTATCGTAGTACTCTCAATATTTGCAATTCCTTACCTTCTCAGGCACACTGCATTTCCCTCTTACTGACTCTTTCACAAATCAACATTATTTATGGGTCTTTGGGGTTTTATCATACCAAAACTTTCTCTAAAAGGAAGACACTCTAAGGGATAGTCATAGCTTTTATCTTCCCAGTTCTTTTTAGTATCTAAATAAAATAACCTCTTCTCCATCCCCATTTTAGTAACTTCTTTATTAAAGATCAACGCTAAATACCCTTGATTAATGTCAAAGCTCTCTTGGTGTTTTCAGGCTGTACCAGATCCAAGTTTGTATTCAGTGTACTGCAGTGAAGGTTATTAGTCATCTGAGACTATTTTACTAGAACCATGTTAAATCACTTTATACAAACAGTGACAGCATTTAACTTTTTCTGCTAACATTATTTTTCCAGCTCTCAACAAGTTTTTGGATGTACTTCTAAGAGTTGCCTATTTTTTTTCCTGCTCATCTCAGATTAAAGTTCCATTTGGCTTGGGTATTTTGGCAGCTTTCAAAGAGTGAGACTATTCATCCTGGTTTCATCCTCATTCCAGCTCCATGTTTTTTTTCTTTTTTTCTGTGAAGTTTATGTCTTTTTCTGGAATATGGAATTTTTCTTCCTTTCCTAACACTGCAGTTAAAAATTTATATGACATTTTTGCATCAGCAGATTCACCTTTCAATAAATTACTTCTTACAAACTCTTGAAATCCATCTTTCCCTATCACTGTTATTCATTGGGATCTTTGCCAGGGGCTTCAGTGAAGGAATGGTATCAATATCACTCACAACTTTTCAGTATTACTTAAAAGCAGCAGCCCTTTTCTACATGGGAGTAAAAATCTATTTTCAAAGTTAAGAAAAAGACTGGAGAGAAAGTGCAGAAGAAGTTATTGAAATATGCAAGGAAAAATGTATTTAAGGAGAAGATTATTGTCTTTTAGGATTAAAGAACTTGGTAGAAATGCAGCTGTTTTCATTTTTCCTGATTGTCTGTTTATATTATTAATGGAGGATCAGATAACAGTTCTGGTTACTTTATCCTAAGGTTTTAGAACAAGTAACGTTAGAACATTTTTGCTCTCTCAGTCTGCATGAATAATCTACAAATTACCTTACTTTTTCTTTCTGATTTGGTTCCTCATGTTTGAGAGAACTAGTCAATTAATTGATCTACTCAGAAGACTTAGAATAAATAAAATGTTCTCTCTGAACCTGCAGAAGGAGCAGATGCTGTCAGGAGTGGTTTAGTAGTCCAACAGACTGCTTCTGTCTGCATACCCAGTGACTTTTGCTAGTTCACTAGTCTGATTTCCTTAAAGTATTGGCAGCAAATATGTTCTACCTCATACTTTTATCTTTTAAATTAAATTGAATACATTCTAATGAGTTTAGGCTTAACTGTCATAGTAATATTATCTCAAACTAAAGGCTTTAATGGGTGAAATAATTACAACCAGTAATTTAAATAAACAGCTCTCCATCTGTTTTGTTACATCATTGCATTAAAAAAAATAAAAGTCACATGTGGTAGTTTTTCAGTTTCCTTAAGAATATTTTTTTCAGATAATGAGCTATGTGTGACACAATGTCTCTTCCTCTGTTAATCAAGGTCCTTATTTTTCTTCTACATAAAGTATTGCTAGTCAGCAATGGAAGGGTAGGCTACCCTCACTTTCTAGAACACAGGAGGGATGAATGACAGGATGAGCAGTCAACTCTCACTTCTTCCCCAGAAGAGGCAGGGCTATTTAGTCTCACAAAATACATTGCTGCACATTTCTTTGTTGGTTTTTTTTTTTTTTTTTTTTTTTGCTTCTTTTCAAAGTTTGCCTTTCTTTATCCTACAGAGTGCAGGATGAACTTTCTAATTTTTATTCACTACCATGATAGTTCAGATAGATGAGCCAATACATCTGCCTAGTGCTCTGTATTGTAACTCAAAGCTTTGTACCATACTCCTTTTCTCCAAGTAGACATGATCTGAATCTTTACAACACCTCACAGAAGGTACTTAGATATCTAACCCTCATTAGTTTCACTAAGATTTATGGTTTATGGCCTCACCTGAACACAAACATTTCCCATCCCTGATCCTGCAGCAGCAAGGTTAAGGAGTTCTTCATTAGCAAATTAATGGAGGGTAGAACTTGATACAAATTATTACCATAATTAATTATTAGAAAACATTGTTATAGGCTTACCATAACATACTTATGCAAGGCGTCAGTAAACGGAAAATTTGCACATAGTCTTCCTAATTCCAAAATTTGAAGTAAAAAATTTTCAGAAATTTTCCCTGAATTATTGCATATCATGGATACATTAATTGCTTTTGTAAATTCAGAGTAATTAGCAATCCTAATTTTTGCTCATGTTATGAAAACAAGTTAATTAAAATGTTGTCTAAATAAGGGGAAGTATTATTCAGTACAGAAGTGCTCATCACTTGTAAAATAAAATCTTTAATTTGAAAAGATCTTCAGAATTCAGTTAAGCTATAAATTGCATCAAGCTTGGGGTTATTTTTCTGCTTTTTTATCTGATTATGCTTTATCTTTCAACAAACTGCTTTTCAATACCTCTTTTTGTACTGAAAAAAGCCCTCCAGAAATCAAAGCTGCTTATCTCCATCACTGTGGCTTATTTACTTATCTTCATCTTACAGAAACCTGTGACAGGCTTCCTGGCCCATTGGTGCCTCTGTGAATGACAACTGGATGTTTATATTTCCAGTCCATAACTGATGGATTAAGTGCAGCTAAAACTTCTTCTGTCTCTGGTATTTTAGGTGTGTCCATTAATACATGTGTGACCATGCTAACTCATATAAATGCTAATTACTGACACGTTCATACACTATCCCTTTATATTCATAAGTATTGATCACTCTTATCAGCTTGGTGTCCTACAGTCTTTCTAATCTTTCAGTTAGAATGCTTTAAAATGTCCTAAATATGCATTTTTATATTTACAGTCCATGTAATGAAGTCAATTTATTTCATGCAAAGTTACTCCTTTATAGATTCTGCTTGACATACCATTTCAAGAACAAAGCTATAATCTTGAATATACATACTGCTGATTTAAAACTGGATGATGCATGTGGTCAGCTGGACTTTGCTTTGTAACATGGTGTGTAACACCCAACTTTGAAGTAACCACTTTGAAAAAAATTGATTTTCTGTATTGCAGCGAGGTTTTGTAGAAATTAATATACTACAAGATGATTTTTAAACTCAATCCCATGCAGTGGTCTGTGATATATCTATTTAAATCTGAATTTCCAATATAATAGAAGTTCCTATTGCTTTGCTTTTAGAATGAAACTATGGTCATACAAAGACAACTACATTTCAGTTTTCAGGAGTGGCTTGCTTTCACACTCTTTTCTGTTTTACAGTCTGAACAGAAGAATGCAAGGGAGCATGTAACCACACAGTCACAAAATGATTTGGGTTGGGCAGGGCCTTAAAGAACCTCTAGTTCCAGCCCTTCCCCTGGCATGGGAAGCCATTCCACCCCTAGATCAGGTAGCTCAGGTTCTCATCCAGCCTGGCCTTGAATTGTCATGATTGCTACTACATTTTAGGAAGATTTCCCATCCCAAATATTACTGCTAAGAAGATATTAAAAAAAAGAAAAGTTCAAAAACCCAAATAGTTATCAGTGTATTTTTTATGCCAGGTTTAATCATGTTAGTTGAATAACATTGCAATTCAGGGAGAACCTTTTTAATAAACTCCATAAGTAATGTAAGAATGAATGCTGTAGTTGTAAAGGAGAGAGGATTTCTGACCAGTGTAGATCCTGCAGGTGGTATGTGGGAGTATACAGTCCATTACAAAATGTCTTAAAAATACATTAATTAGTAATAAATGTCTACAGCAAGACTTTTATATTTTAACATTTTTTTCTGAATTTTACTGGTAAGATAGTTGAACTGAGGTGACTGGAAAAATTTTCAAGCCAAGTATATTAAATTGACACAAAAGAAAACTATATATATAAAGCTTTCCACTTAGTATAATAATAATGTCTCAGAGACCTGAATGAAATAACACTCTGAGAAACAGCTTATAAAAAAATTGATCTTTCTTTTCATTTTCCTCCTCCCCCCTCTCCCAAACCCCATATATAAAATACAGTGTATGATGGAACCATTTGATCTATTGTTGGCTAAAGATGGACCATGAATAATTTAAATTGCATGAGGAAACATTTTTGGTTTCTATTTTCTGCTTGTGCAGAGCAGCAGTTCCACTGCCATGAGTCCATAGGTAATTCTCAATTAATCATTTCACAGTTTTAAATTAATTTTAAATGAGAGCAGATGGGATGTGTTAGATTCCTTGGGAAGTCATGAAATGTGCTGTTTTTTTCAGTTTCTGTGATGCTTGAGAGGTTTGGCTGCGTCTGGTTTTTTGTGTCATCATGGCAGATATATTTTTTGAGGGGGTGGGTTGTTTGGGTTTAGTTGCTGTTAAAATGTATAACACCACTAATAATCCCATAATTTACATGACAGCTCCTGGACTGGTAATATTTTGAAAAAAATAACTTCCCTGATTAATATTGCCTGAATCTTTATGGCAACAATTCAGGGATATCTGGTAATGTTCAGAAGACTCAGTGTGAACATGGGGAGGCTTAGGTAGATTGGTAACCACTGCACAAATTCCTGCAATTCATTTATGCTAATAATGGACAGAAAATATTTTTTATCTTTTCTTTTAAAGTTTTGAGGTTGGGAGTCTTTTGGGAGGCTTTTGTGGGTTAAAAAACAATTAAGAAAGATTTGCTGCTTTCTCTACTCTTTAAAAATCCTCATGAATATGAAAAATGATTGTAAACATATTCCTAGATTAAGATTGATTCAGTATGTGAATTTATATAAACCTGAATATATAATTAAGAGGAAAAAATAATACTGCACTTCAAGATATCAATTTGAATTATTAAAATCAACTTGATGTTGCGCAATAGTATTCATATTATTTTATTTATAAATTATTTTGTCTTTTCATGTTGGGTATTTTGTATAATTTCATGTGTTGGAATGGGTGGACCAAGTAGACCAGTAACTCTAGCATCCCTTTGTTTCAGATTCCTTAATTTAAAATCCCATTGTCATTCTTTTTAAGGTTTCCTGTCAAGCTAGGAATATATAAACATAACATTAAACATCAGAAATGTTCTGACTCTCATACACAGTTTGCAGGAGATTACTGATTAACAGGAACAAATTGATATGAAGTAGCTTCTGCTTTAGGAAGAAAAAAATAAGCACTCTTATTGCATATTGAAAATGAACCAAACCACAAAACAAACAAACAAAAAAACCCCAAAAAACCATTTTGAATAATGTTATAGATACTGAAAATTCAAATTCTTGATATCTAACTTACTTGGTCCTGATAAGATCTGAGGCCTATTCACAGTTATCTTTAATGTTGTAGTAGCTAGGACTTTTATTGCACTAAAAGTAAAGGTGATGTATCATTTTAATAATAGCAAAGATTTTTATTTACCCTTTAGCTTAATTAGCAAATAGTTGTGAAATTAAGTCACATTAAACTGAGATTTCAAGTTTTCTCATGTTGTTTTAGAAAGAGAAAAAATACTTTTAGTGTTTTTCTGTCAGAAATAATAAAATAAAAAATGAAAAGTTCAAAATTGCAAGTATTGCACTGGAATGTGAGGTACAGATTGTCTGGGTTTGTAAATTGGAAGTAAGTGGAGCTGGAAGTTTCCTCCTGAGTTTCTTTAACTTCTTTCCTCTAACAAGGTTCTACTACACCTTCCTCATAGGGAAATGGCCTAAATTTTGTCCAAACTGTTGATAAAGTAATGACAGGCCCATTACAATGTTTGAATAGCTCCCATTAGCTTTCTTTATTTCTTTTCCTCCAAATGGATCATGATTTTTCTGCAGATTATATTTCTTGTTCCATGGATGTAAAGAATATTAATTTCCATGTCCATTGCATCAGTTTATCATATATTTGTTTATTATGTTTTTCCTTGAACTGTGAAATAACTTGCATGGTGTTCCTGTAAAAAAAGTAAATTCATTATTTATTTGCGCATACTATATTTATTTTAATGAATTATCCCAATGTTTTAAATAGTCCAGACAAAATTATAAAACAATTCTGTTACTGATACTTATCACTTAAGAATCTTAAAAAAAACCAAAAAGACCTTTGCTGACAGTGTTGTCATAAACACAGGTTTAAAATTGTGGTTATCTTCAGGAGAAAACCTGACTCCTGACCCTACACATATGTATGTGCTCAATCTCATGTAAAAGAATGAAATTTTTTGATCCATCAGAGAAAATAGAATTTAAGCTAACTTGGAACTGGCCTGATAAAAATCTTTTTGCCTAAAATTTTTTTAATATTCAATAAGCATACAAAGATATCAAAATCAATAAACATCATCATTAAGAGACTGTATCATTCATCCCTCAAAATATAAACTCCTTTAGTAGAATGCAGCATGTTGGGGCTTGCTTTATTCCCAGTTCTGCCCTCTGTATTTTCCTTTTCCCTTATCCCTAACTCATTTATTCCACACCACTTACCAGACTCTCATGCTTCTCAAGTGTTTTGTCTGTGTTTCCACGTTGATTCTGCTTTAGCCTAAGTAAGTGTGAAGGTCAGGAGTTGGGGAACTGTTGGACATGCCACCAGAGTGGTAGGTCCTTTAGAGTCACTCTGATCTGGTCATGCGAACTGACTGCCCACCTTTTGTTGGAATATTTTACCTGTTTTTCCTGGAGCACATCTTATTCAGCTACACACACAAAGACACATATGCAAACACATATATGTTTAGACAGATGGATAGATGGATACAAGCTAGAGGTTCTGTTAAGTAGCCTTTATACTCATCTCTTTTCTTTACAAAGATGGCTGCCTTTCTCCATTTTTTGATTTCCTTTGGTTTTTTTATGCTTTACTTGTTATGCTTTTAGCAACTGTTAAATATCTTTTTTCTATCTGTATGTTTATATAACCTAAAAGAGGTTAAATCTTCTGGGCGTAAAAGAGTTACAAGAGTGACGAGAAAATGTCAATCTCCTAGTTATTTATCATGGCTAGGGTAGAAAAACATGGTTTTTTTTTTCCCTGAAGTAAAAATTGAATATTTCTGAAAAGTCTTCCATCAAACACTTTCCACTCCATTAATAATAGTGAAAATTCAAAAGTAGGTAAATCTAACTAATTAGGCCTTGGGGTAAAGTGTAGAAATACAGCAACCATGCAGTTCTTACTGCATTTCATAACTCTGTCAGCATTGGAAGGCTATTTTAATAACTTTGCTTACAGATAGGTCACATTTGTGCCAGCAGTCCTGGTATCAGCAACATAGCCCCTTCTGAAAAGGGTAAATTTGACCTCAGGAGGAATGCGTTGTTGCACAACTAACGATTGAATATGAACACACAAGAGGTCCAGGGAAGAAAAACCCTCAGAAATATTTGCATTCAAGAAGACTTCAGAGGGTTCACTGGATTCTGAAAATGTATAAACAGAAAATTCCAGCTTACAACAGTGTGTCCTCAGCAGTACTTTGAGAAAAAAAAAAGTTGCATCTGCCAAGCTTGCTCGTCCAGTGACACTTACCTTGTGAATGTGTTAATATCAAGTATGTAACAATTACGACAGGTTGGATTTTCTTTTAATATGACAATAAAAAGCTTTCACTGAAATCATTTCTCTATTCTGCTATGAGGAAAACAAATGTTTTATTTTTATTTTTTATCAAAAAGAACTGGTTTGAGGCTTTAGTTTTCAGTATTTCAATCTTAAAAAGAAACTTAATTTTTGGTACCATTCATGGCCATGTCTTATTCTATTCAATTTTCAGTTATTGCCTTTGCAGGTTGACTGCTTTTATGAGAATTTCTCTGCAGCAATAGCATGCTGTCAAGTGCTTAAAATCTGTCACTGTGTTCTTGATTCAGCTGTTTAATCTGTGAGAGCTAAATTCTGCTTCAAAATTTGCAAGTGTGAAAGCATTCAAAAAAATGTCTGCACAAGTCTGCATGAGTGAAAAATGTAACCTCATCTCTCTTAGAAGTGCAATGCTGTGATCAAAACTTTAACCAAGACTGACTCCCAGTCAAAGCAGACAGAACATGACTGGTTGTGTCTTTGTGGTCTTTGATACCTATTTCTTCATTTTAGCCAGAGCAGACATTCTTCTTAGAAAGCAATTTGGTTTCTATATAACCCTGTATTTATTCATTACATATTTATTCATCATATAGTTATTTGTCTATATATATTATATATATGTGATCACTTGTTGGAATCAAGAGCATAAATATTTACAGAACTGGCTAAAATTACACCAATTTTAAGTAGTCCAAAAAGTAAATATTCAGTATCGTAAATGGTTTATTCATGTCTTAATACTCTATATATACCATTTTCTTAATTCACTAAAATATTGTAAAATACCTAGAAAAATCAGTACTTTTTCACACAACTAGTATTGATTAATCTTTTTAGCTACTTTTACCACAATAATTCCTTGAGGGTATAATCACCTGTTATTTAAAAAACAATATTTTAGTTGATATTTTTACACCTTCTGATTAATAGAGAATTTATTTTATACTTTTCAATTAATGTTATAAAAGGAATATTTTTTTGCTACTGATTTCTGTATGCCGAGGATTTTCAAGTATACTATTAACTGCTTTTCTTTTTTTGCCATAAAAACTTAATTTCTATAATTTCAGAATGAAAAGAATTATCAATAATTGTTAAAAAAAAAAAGAATCTGGTTTTGACATTACTCTTTGTTTGATTCCTGAATACCTTTTATCATAAGGTTTCTACTTTTCATTGGGAAAGATGTTAAGCTGACTACTTCAACAAACGTGAATTTTATGCAGCTATTGTGCTTCAATTCTGTGGACCAGAGGTCAATTTTCAGGTTTGAGTGCAGCTGTCATGTTTTATAATTCTAATCTCAGTTAAATACTCTATACTTCTCATGCATTTCATGATTTTTTAAATTTTTTTTGAGCAGTCATGTTCTTAATCAATGTCTCTACTCATATTTCTTAAAAAGTTTCTGGAAAGATTTTCAGTAACAAACTGTTTTTTCCATTGTTGTCCATCTCTAAAGTCAGAATACTGGTCTGACACCCTCGGGAAATTTTCCAATGACACCAAGCTGTGCAGTGGAGTCAACACACTGGAGCAAAGGGATGCCATCCGTAGGAACCTTGACAGGCATAAAATGTGGGCCTGCATGAAGCTCACAATGTTTAACAAAGCATAGTGCAAGGTCCTACACCTGAGTCATGGCAATCCCAGACACCCCTAAAGGCTGGACAGAGAAGTGACTGAGAGCCACCCTGCAGAGAAGGACTTGGGGATGATGGCTAAAGAAAAAAATTCAACATGAGCCGCAGTGTGTGCTCGCAGCTCAGAGAGTCAGTGGTGTCCTGGGCTGCATCAAAAGCAGTGTGGCCAGTGGGTCAAAGCAGGTGCTTCTCCCCCTCTATTCTGCTCTCCTGAGATCCTACCTGGAGTACTGTGTACAGTTCTGGTGTCCCCATCCTAAGGACATGGAACTGCTCTGGAGCAAGTCCAAGAGGCCACAAAGTTGACAAGAGGACTGGAGCACCTCCCTTACAAAGAGAGTCTGAAAAAGGTGGGGCTGTTTAGTCAGGAGAAGGTTGTGTCTAGATCTCATGGCAACCTTCCAGTATCTGAAGTGGGCGTACTGGAAAGATAGAGAGCGGGGCTCTAGTTCAGGAGCTGTACAGATAGTAGAACGGGTTGAAAAAGGAAATTTAGCAGATAGTAGGAAGAAATTTTTAGATAGTAGAAAGTTAGATAGCAGGAAGAAATTTTTCACTGTGAAGATGGTAAGACACTGGAATAGGTTGCTGGGCAAGTTGGGGATGCCCCAACCCTGGCAATGTTCAAAGCTGAGCTGAACAAAAAAGCCTCAAGAAATCTTGTTAGTGGGAGGTGTCCCTGCCCATGTCAGGCGTGGTTGAGATAAGACATTTTTTAGCTTACATTCCAATCCCTTAACATTTTATGACTCTATTCTTCTTTTACTTTACCAAATCTGTCTCTTTATATCAACACATTTTATTTTCCTGTTATAATTTCCCATTCAATTTTATGATAGAAACAATGATGAATTTAGGTAAGTTTAAGGTAAAATTTTTTCTATTGTCTGTGAAGAGTTTCTGCTATAGTCAAAAGTCTTCAGTGTACTGTTGTTCTTGAGATTCTGAAGCATTTTTTTGTTTGGTCGGGTCTTTTTGTAACTTTGGGAGTTAAACATTTAGGCTATGAAAGAAACCCAAGTGAGACATTACAAATCACAGTCGTGTTATGACAAAGGACTACTCAAGGTTATTTTGTATTTTGTTCACAAAAAGGAGGATGAAAATAATATCTATTCCTATTCCTATATGGACAATGTCTGATTCATGCACAATCCCCTGAAAATAGTTTATAATAAAGATTATTATTCCACATAAACCTCCTCTTACATGCACCAAACCTGTTTCTATTCATCTGCCTGGTCAATATGTTCTGCTATACCATCTGGGAACTTGTCATTTCAGATCACAACTTGTTTTCTAAATGTTGCATAGAGAAGTCACCAATAGCATTGTACAATACCTTTAATTATTGGTAACACATTCTAGTCCTCTAAAATAGATATTAAGCTAGTGATTCACAGTTCATGGTGTTGGGCTGTTGTTTCTTCTAATTGTTTTCTCTCTCTATTTTATTATTATGTGTGTTACAGAAATGAGTTTTTGAGAATTCAGTCATTAATTACTGACACTTTCTACATGGCCATATCAAGCTCTTTTTTAAGAGTATAGCTGTGCATTTTTATACTTCAGAAATAGAGTTAATTTTTAATATTGTGTCTTAAACATGAAAGACTGAACTTAACCTTAAAATAATATTTTTTTACATTCCATAAAAGCCTTTTCAGAATAAACTTATAACCAACATTACTCATAATTGGTGAGAAAACAAAAACTATTTTCAAGTTTTTAGATGTATTATCAGCAGTAAAAACTACAAGTTTTAGGCTTCATTTTTTCTTAATGTTTATTTGGTATGTGACATGATTGATAACAAAATGTCACCAAGAAAGATGTTTCCCCGATTTACACAATTATAAAGTTTTAGGTATATGAAGCCATTAACAATTAATGGTGTATCAATGGTGTACCACTTCTTAGAATTCTATTCTTTGTGCATTTTTACCCTGTCTTTTCAACAGTTTTGGAAGACTGGAGAGCTTTGAGCCAGCAATGCTGTGGAAGTGGAACTTTCCTCTTTATCTTGCTAACATAAAACAAATATATCAACATCTATTTAAAAATGTATATGGAGGACTGAAAACTGATGAAAGTATACAATGTAGAGTTCATACCATGTAATACCTACTTTTTTGACAGATCACACTGCTTTTTTTGATGGCCATAAATAATGCTGTGGAGAGTCAGATCGGTAAGGTTTTCAGTAAATATTTTTTTGCAGAAGCTGTGAAAAATGGAAACACAAAGGCGAGTTCTCATAAGATATATCAGCTGCCAAAATTAAAGTGGATACATTATTCAGCACTCAATATGTGATTCTGTTTTGCTTTGCTTTGGTTTTTCAGTTTAGCTACTTGTGGAAAGTTTAATATGTTGACTGACTTAGAATGGAAAAGAAACTGTGTATCTAAGATTGGCAAAACTAAAATGGTGCTTCAGTATCATATACTAGTGATGAATTCTGAGAAAAGCAAATCTGCTTTGCTGGTAGTGAAATTTAAATCACCTAGTTGCCTTGCTTAGATTCCCTGAGTGACTTTGAATCTCAGCTTGGGGCTAGATACACTCCTAACATCTATGATACAACAAGTGATTAGGTTTTTCCTGTGGTTTTGATGTCTGTAATGATGCCCCACTGTGCAGGGTTCCTGGTGTTCAGTGTGGTTGGACATAATGCTTAGCCTTCATTTCTGCAAATACAGTGAAAAAGGTCACACTTTTTTACTTACTCAACCCTTTTGTGTTATCATAAAATATAACACGTTTTCGATTTCCTATATTTCTGTAAAATTTGATCAAAGTCCACCATCTTAACAAATTTATTAGAAGAAATAAAATATAAGCTTATTTTCTTCTAAAAACACCCAAAAATAAATGCAGCAACAAATGAAAAGGAACCAGGTGCAATAGGAAAGAGAAAATTTTATTGTAAGCATGTGGCATGATTAGGAAACATGGCTGAAGTAGTTAAGTAAAATGCTAAAAGATAAAGAAATTTTTCCATAATTTCATGATCCTCTTTTAGTTACTCTTTTCTGGACATCTTTTGGTCTTCAATCACAAAAATGAAAATGCCTAGCAATAAATTATCACCTTGTATTTGGATGCAACACAGTATAATAAATATAGTCTTATTTTGTATTAATATAGTAAAAATTGTCTCCTGATGTTCAAGAAAAGGTTTCTTCTTTATTCATGGAGTAGATGGTCAGTACACAATGATTATCCCACAAAATATTTATATTATTATTAAAAACTGCCTGGGAGAGAATAAAACAAAACAAAACAAAACAAAACAAAACAAAACAAAACAAAACAAAACAAAACAAAAACCAGGAAAAAATTTGAAAAACCCCACAAATAATGGAAGTCTGCAACTTTTCCCAGGAAAGTCTATGTGCCAAGAATGTAGTACTATTCTTTATTGTAGCTCACAATTATTTATATTTCACTGTAATTTAAAACATAGAAATTATGTCTTCTCAATAAACAGAACCCATTTTTTTTCTTTCTGCCAAACACAGTAGGTTTAAGGAATTTATAGTTAAAGTGTCAACTACTGTCAAATCTAAATGATATTTCAGAAATAAAATAATCTTTAAGAGAAACAAAATAATTTATTTTGTCAAGATTTATTTTGTCAACATTTTGTCAAGATTCTTGCCAAGATTATTTGTCAATAATTTATTTTGTCAAGTAGTTTCAGCATTAATTTATTGCCATAGGTGTTTTTACAGCAGTGTATAGGAACTTTTTGCATGACTCCTATTTACAATAACTACCAAAATATAGCAAAATAATTTTGGGAGTATTTTAGGCTGATTTTTTGTTTTTCTCTCTTGCTACTATCACTTTATACTGTTATATTGGTTTTTTTTAATTAAAGCTCCAAGTTTAGGTGTTTCTTTGTCACACTTAGCTACTTCTTATCTTTGCTTTTTCTTATCTTTGCTTGGAATGCTGAGGTTTTCATAGAATCTCACAGAATCACAGCATGGAAGAGACCTCTGGTGGTCATCTGGTCTATCCCCTCATCATGCAGGTCTGCCTAGAGCCAGTTGTGACTCAGGACCACATGCAGATAAATTTTGAATAACTCCAGTTAGTGATGAAAACTCTATAACGCCCCTGGGCAACATGTGCTGTCACTCACAGTAGATGTTTACTGATATTTATATGGGACATTTGTGCCTGCTGCCTCCTGTGCTGTCACCGAGCAGAACTGAAATGAGCCTTGCCCTCTTTCACCCTCTATTCAGATATTTATATACATTGATGAGTTCTCCCCTGAGCCTTCTCTAGGCTAAACTGCGCCAGATCAAGAAGGTATGTCTGCCTTTCACACTGGGCTGCATGGACAATTGTGACAATAGATGTTCAAGACCTAAACCTTAATCAGTCTGCACTTGGCTAGCTGTAGTGATCCCATCCCTAATATTATCAGCATTAGTAAATTTTCACAAGTAATACAAACAAACTTAAAGCCATATAGAAGTGTCACTATACATAATTTTGATCCAATACAAAGAGAATTCTTCATCGCCTTTTATCAAAATTAACCAACACCTTTGAATGTCATGAACTAAGCAGCACTTGCATATAAAAGTTGTTAAGATCAATAAGTGCAATGTAACATAATCCTACATCTGTTAGAAACAAATTGAGATCTGATAAGGGCTTCAAACTTAAGACTAGGGATATAAAGGTAGCTGCTTTCTGCAGCTGATATTGTTGGTTTTTCTTTCTTATAATTTTTATAGGTAGAAAAAAAAATCATTTCAGAAAAAGAAGGTAAACATTAACTGCAAAAGATAAGTATTGAATTACTCCTTTTACAAAGGAAGTAAAGAATGCAATACTTCTGTTTTACTCCTCTTAGGAAATGTAAAGAAATGTAGTAAGAAAATTAGTCTTTGTGATGAAATCTGAACACATATTTCATCTTCTCACAATGATGAAATAAGGGTGAACTCAATCCCTTCATTTACGTAGTTAGTTAAGATATTAGGCAACACTGGTCCTGGTCTGGATTGATGAGAGAGAAGGATGTTGTGGGGGACTGTTTCAAACGCTTTACAGAAGTTCAGATAAATTATATCTGTGCCTTTTCCTTGTTCACTGATGCTGTCACTCTATTATCGAGGTTGTTTCTAAAAAAAAGGCAGTGAGAGTTGAGGGGAAGTAGGTATGTTATGTAAGGCTGTGTACTGGGTTTGTCTGGGATAGAGGACCCTGTGTGGGACTGAGATGCCCACAGTAGTTAGAAAACAGCAAGCTATTAAAATCACATGGATAGGAAGGCAGAATTTAGGAGGTGACTTAGTGATCCCATCACTAAGAAGAAAAACTCAAGGCTAATTTGTACTTTTGGAGCTTCAAGTGAGAGGTGAAGTCAAAACACCTGTTTCAACCTTGTTCGACACAGCTCAAGTTTCAACACATTTTTTAACTTTAAGTACTCTGGGAAGATTTTGACCTTTAGTATTGTGTGATAATGCACACTTACCCACTGCAATTCCAAGTTTAAAATTGCCTTTAATATTTACCATCTTCACAGCATAAGAATTAAGGGGGTTTATTGGATATTATACAAGTGATTACATTTCTATTATACACATCTTTGGGAAATGGTGTTTATACAAAGATATTGGATAGATTAATAAACCCTCACATGTTTGAATTAAAAATGGTTGGGTTGTTAGCCAATACAGCAGAGTTTATAAAACAGCTGAAATTATTGGCAAAAAAGACCTACATAGTCATCTAGCACAGTCTGTTCCCTGAAATGAGTTCTGTGTAGCGTCATAACAATGAGGGTCAAATGAGAGTCATGGGTGGCTGTTTCCCTTGGGTGGCTTTTCCACAATCTAACTAATTTCATTGTTCAGAATCTGTGTGTGAAATCTAATTTTCAAATGAAAAACTTCTCCCAACATGGTATAATTTTGATCAGTTAAGAAAAATACATTTCAGCACTGTTCACCTAGTAGTTTCACTTCAACAAGAACTGAAGCACTTCAGAGATGATTAATAATGTGTTTTCCATGCTTTGAGCCAAACTAAACTCCTCATTGCTTTAATGGAGCTTTTTCCTCTTAAATTTCCACAGATAGCTTTTCCTTAATCTATTAACAGCTGGATGTGTCTCATTGCCTTTGAAAAGTGCTTGAAAAAATTAATATAGAAATCAGCCTTGGTGAACTTATCACAAGTAACCAATTTGTCAAGACTATTCTCTCTATTGACATTTTTAAGCGACATTATTCAAATTAATTTTAAAGAGAAGAGCATAAAGATTTTCAAAATCTTTAAATAATATATTTTAAAACAATTTCAAAACTTTAAAATAATATATTTTATATTGACTCTTTTATATGAGTTCAAAGTGTTATGTTGCATATGAGAAGTGAAATTTGATTGTTTGGTTTCTTTATCCAAAATGCAAGGAAAATAGCAAATCAACAGAACTTATAGACAAAAAACAAGTGACATGATATCATTAAAAAGATTTATTTTTCTGCTTCTAAAATTTGATTTGGCCAAAGGTATTACTGTGTCCTATGCATTTTGCTCTATTTTTTACTGTTTTCAAATCTGATAGTGTTTATGTTAGAAAGCTTTGCTTTTAATTTCATAGTATTTTGATATTATTATTGATATTATAATTATGTTTTGTTTTTTTTTTAATCAGTGTCTCACTGGGGAAGAAAAGACAGAAAGATAGATTAATGTTTCTCAAATCTGATAATGCTTTATGATCTAAGATTTTATTCATAGCCCCCAGTCTGTGTTACCCACTCTCTCTGTAAGTGAGCTCTGCAGAGGAACAGACTTGGAAATTCAAGGAGAGTTTAGCTATTTGACCTGATGCGATTATAACTTTTGAAGTTTTGATCTTGGAGTTTGATCAATTTTTATTTTTTTTGTCAAAGGCAGACTGAAGTTTGCAAGAAGCAAATTCCATTTTGATGGAACCAGTTCAGAAATTTTAAAAAGATAGCAAATATTGTATTTCCCTGAAACATAATACTTATTCTAATTTTAGGGATTTAAAACTTTTTTTTTTCCCTTTGCATTCCATAGACCCCCTTCCATTACACCATGAAGCAAAAACTGAGAAAAAGATGAGTAATTTCTGAAATAAATAATTCCATCTTCTCTGGCTTATAAAAGTATAATCAGTTACACTCAATACTACTTTAGACATTCTGAAACTTCCTTCTTTGTGTCTATTCTTTGTCTGTAAATGACAAGTCTAGACCAAGATGGCTAAGTTAAGTTAGGCAAACGTTGTCCAAGAAATCTTTGAAATAAAAGTCTTTAAGTGTGTGCTTCTATACCCAACCTTCTTCCATGATCCCAGAGAGAAATGTCAGTTTCCCAAAATTTAGGCTTGTGAATCAGAAGTCCCATTCTCATACTGTTTACTCATGTACAAAGTGACATTTCACCACTCAGTTCTGTACTGGTGACTGAGAAAAGAAATCAACTAGCAGCAGATGCAACAAAACAGGGGGTTATGTTTTAATTAAATGTATATACAATTAATATATGGCAGTATAATACTATAAGTACTCTTTAATAAGCATTACTAAATTAAAGTCAGAGTATTCCCCACAATTGCTGAGGGAAAATTAATTGGTTTATGCTTTATGCAGGTAGAAAGATAAGTATTACAAAGGATTAAAATATGCACACACAGTAAATCTCCTAAAATTACTTATCTTAAAAAGTGTATATTTTTAAAACAAGTATATGTTTTCCCATTGCAATTCAGTACACTACATAAGAACCTTCCATTTTCAGCCTGCAAATATGTAGTATATGCACAGCTGAAAACTAATAACTGGAGTGCTCTTTATAACTTTTTCTCCCCACTAAGAACCCACTTTATGTACATAATTGTGCTGTATAGCAGATAGCAATGGACTGAACACCTGCAAAGAAATGAACTCCACTTCTACAGACTTGGAGAATATTACTTCAAAGCAGCTTCTAGCAGAGAGCATCATGCTGCCAGTCATTAAAAATTAACTTCAAGGGACTCCTAGGTGCTGTGTATAAATGAATTTTATTCTATAAAATTAAATTGATCCATATTCCACAGAGAACAAATATAGAATGTGAATAAGTCATTGCCAATCCTAACATTTCACTACACTTCATTCATAGCTGCAATCCACCAGCTTTTCTCTACTTATGCATCATTTATGTGTTATTTATTTCAATCAGTTGGGGAGTTATAGCTTTATTACTGCATTCCTATTCTACATCTGAGAAATACGACGTGCCTTAATTTGAGAAAAAGCCCATTAGTATATAGTTTTTTTTTTTTTTTTGTGCTCCATACCTTTGTTATTCACAGTAAGGAATTATGCACTGAAGCAGGCAAGTAAAGCAATCTGGATTTGTTTTATAATAAATTGCATCATATTATGCCCAGAGGCTAGAGTAGAAAGAGTTTGTTCAATAATAAGGTCGGTTCATTAAACATTAGAGTATTGTGTTTTCTTGCAGAGTTACATGCTGATTTCATACAGAGTAATAGTGTTTGCTCCTGTAAGTACATGCTTCTACAAGCATGGATCTAGCATCTTATATACCACCATCAATAACCAAAATGGGGGGAAAACACTTCTCTAAAAAAAAAAAAATAATCCATGTAAATGTAAGTACCTGTGGATTACTAAATGACTTATTCTGAACTTCAGAGGAGGGAGGGAGAGGGGAAAAGATTGGTGTTGTTTATATATTTCCTGTGATAGGGCATCAGCACAATGTGGAGAACTTAGACTGTCATTTTTACTTTCAAATTGCTTAGCTTAAAAGTGAAATGACAAAACAGTTCACTGATTTTGAAACCCCGCTTCAACTGGAATTTTCTATACCTTTCTGTTATATACAATTTTTTATTTTTTTGAAAAAAATTATGGTCATCCACATACATGGATAACTAGCAGCATTTCAGCTCCCTAGAATTAATCTGAGCCAGCAAAGTTATTTTCCCCTGTATTAGAGAAGTGCCAAGCTTGATATATGGGACGGACATAGAAGCTGTTGAAATTCAGTGTTCTATTCCCAGCTCACTGCTGAATACCTCTAAAAATCAAATGTTCTCAACTCTTATTGAACAGCATATCACACAAGTTTCAGCTTCTTCTGCTGGTCTGACACATACTAGTCTGACAACATTTTTCTGTGAAGAACTGTTTTCATTATGCTCTTTGCAATGTGCTTTGGAAAAAAAGAATACAGTGTATTTTAATTGTTAAATTTGCTGAATAGCAGTTGCCAAATACGTCGCAGCATCCTTTTAGAATGACTGTACTAAATGAATGAGGCTCATAAAAGCCAACTATGCTAATTACACTGTTTTGGAAAGGGAAAATACTAGCACATATTTACTTGGTGATGACTAAAGACATACATAATTGCAAAGCAAGGGAACTGTTATCTCCCAATTTCGTTAGAATTCAAGAACTTTTTAAAAAGTCTGTGAAATTATGTTTCAGAAATGCTAGTCCATATGTTGTTTTAAAACCAAAATATATAACTCATGTCATGCAGCCTGGAGCATTTTCTGTCTCCTTCCTTTGCAGAAACAAGCCAAAAGTCCTCATCTCATGGATTGAGTTCAGATTCTGAAGTATTTTAGGCTAAGGGCAGCAGACAAAAAACAAACTTTCATGTACAGTTAGTCTTACTAATCTGAATGTCATATAATCATTACTTATTCCAAGTTTTACAGACTATGACTAAATATGGACAGAGACAGCCAGAGCCTGCATGAGCCTGCTTTGCTAGAAGAACATCTAGAATATAACAAAACTCAAGTATAACTCACTTACACCAACACAGAGAGAAATGAGATGTGTCGCATTCATGTCTGATAGGAAGGGTTTATAAGACCAGTTTACAAGTTTGCATTGCCCTTTGACCTACCTCAACTTAGAAAGAACATTCTAGTGATATTCTATGGTTCTAGCATGAATTATCTGGGGATGCAATCTTCTTTCTTATCTACAAATGCCTTTTCACCCAGATCACAAGAGAGAAGAAATGACACCACGATAGAGAAAATTACGCAGTTCAATGAATTAATTGCAAAAAAGAATGATCAGAAAAGGTTGGAAATTGCCCTGTCTTGGAGAAGTAAACTGACCTTGACTGTGGAAATGTGAAAATATTTCCTCTACAAGCAGCTAGAGGTGTCATAAAGCAATGGTAGATGACATAAATTATTCCATGTTTCGCTTAGTGATAAAAGCAACAGTGCTGGATTTTTCCTTTTTTATTACCAAGAAGGAAATATGCAAAGAGAAGATGAAGGTGGTGGGGGGAGGAAGGTGGAACTGAGATGTCTCAAAGATAAAGCCATATATGTCACTGCATTTGTGGGAGGATTGTGCCTTTTTGGAGTGGCACTGGGAAGAAGTGGAGATACTCTACAACTACTGAAATAGCACTAGAAATGCATGTGGGGAAATGACTCAAATTTTCTGACTATAATAATTTTAAAAAGTGCAGCAGCTATAGAGTGAGAGTATTAAGCAGAATCTATGTTTGAACTAACTTTTTCAGTGGCTAACCAATGAAATATATTGCAACTAGACCTCCAAGCAAGAAATTTTCAGGTAGTCCTAAATGAAAAATTACACTAACAAAAAATTACTGGTAAATACTTGTTCCTCTCAGCACTAACCTGCAAACAAGGTAATACCAGAATGTTTGGATAATGTGTTTTTTATTCCCATTGTAAATGAATTTACAAAATATGATTAAACTTTGCAACTTTTAGTCAGAGGGCCAATTAAACCCAAGTTATGCACAAAGATCTCAGATGACGTTGAACAGAATCTCCCAGTAGGACCAGTGAGAGTGACAGCATAATTTAAAAAAACATGTATTCAGATGAGAAAAAAAGATCAAGGTCCATAACACTAGAGGATAGGAAAGAATAGGCAAGGAAAATTTGTAAATACTAGGAAAAGAAAGTTGAAAACCTTAAGAGTAACATAATTCAGGTAGAAAACAAAGCCTTTTTGAAAGTATGTATTAACTAAAAATAGTTTTCCAGAATGCAGCCTAAGGTATCATGATTAGTAGGAGTAGAATCATTGAATCTAGGTATCAATTATTGCAGAAAAGACCCTTAAGATCACCAAGCCCAGACATAAACCTAACACTTCCAAGTCTACCACTAAACCATGTCTTTAAGAGCCTCATCCACGTATTTTTTCAATACCTCCAGGTCCAGTGACTCCACCACTTCTGTGGGCAACCTCCTCATGACTTCAGCACCATCAGCTTTGGTGACCTTCTTAGGATACACTCCAGCACCACAGTGTCTTTCTACTAGTGAGGGGTTCAAACCTGAACATAGGACTCAAGGTCTGGCCTCAGCAGTGTCAAGTACAAAGAAGAATTAGAAAGAACAATATTGTACTGCAATTTAACATCATATTAATATATTCATTTAGAGAATATTATACTTATTGAGTCCTCAAATACCACTTTACATTTAAAATTTAGCATTATTAATTTGTGTTGGGAACCCTAACAGTATTCATTAAATGGATAATTTGTGCATCCTGAGTTTCTATATCGTGCTGCTTATTTACACTTGTGACTGGTCTTATTCCTGTGCAAATAATGAACAGAATCCAATCAGAATGTTAGATGTCTATATCATAAAGTCATTGAAGAGGAAATTTTGGTGAAAGGTGAACTTTCCTAACTGAGAAGTTCTAACAAGATATTGAAACCAAGGAGAGAGTTTTGCATCTCATAGAGGTTGAGTTCTTTGCAAATGAATCAAGCACAAAATATTACTCCTACACATTTATAGTTTTTTTGGGGGAAAATACTTTTATTCTAATGAGAAACAAGTAGAACTGCAATAATTATGTTATTGTGCATCTAACTAGATTATAGCCTGGAGTATCTCAAATAAAAGTTTTATGCTGTAGCTTTTAAACAAATTCTTGAACTCTGCCCACAGGTACACCTGAAAATAAATACATGTACACAGTATCTAAGAAAGCCCAAAAGATGTTTTGTAAGTAAAGGATTCAATATGTTAAAGTAGGACAACAGTGTTAAGAAATGAATATAAGTGTAAAAAGCAGTATTACTGGATTGTGGTGTTAGTATTTGCTGCCTTTAACCCTGTTTTGACAGTTGCTAAATTCAAACTTACGCAAAAAATTTGGAAAATTTATTACAAAAATATACAAAATACAGACAGTGATATGTTACAGCGGAAAGAATATGCATATTATTTTACAAATAAAGAATTTACATTTCCACTAAATATCTGGCCAAACCTTTTTGTCTGTTTCATGGAATGAGTCTTCTTGATCTGTTAAGCCATTAATTTATATTCCAGACATTCAAGATTCTATATCAGAATAATAACCCTGTTCTCTCTCCCTTCAAATCCTAGATTGAAGCATAAATTTATTGTGATTGAATATGATTTTTTCCTCAATAACATGTGCTGGGTCTACAAAACCTAGACTGCTGCATTAAAATAAAATTAAAGAAAGCCACAGTGGTTGCATTACTATGATGACTAACTGCTAGAAAAACAGAAAGAGACAGCTTTGGTTTTTTTTAATACCATCTATAGTATTTTCCTCTTAGCATTTCCAGAATGGAGGAAGCCACAACATTTGTAAAACATTTCTGGTTTAATTTTGTTTAAAACTAAACAACAACTAGAATAACAAAAATCTGCTGCTGTTATTGTCAAAAAATATTTTTTCTGTATTTCTTCATAAGCCTAACATTTTTTGAGGAGAGGTTTTTTTTTGTCTGTTATGGCATACTGTTGTGTATTTTTGTGATATCTTTCTTAATAAGAATTTATTCTCATTCAGTGAGTACACCTTTGCAGTGATCAAAACCTACTTAACGATGATGGCATCAAAAATGAACATTCCAGCAAATGCACTTATCACTTATGTCAAGTCAATTCAAGTGTTTTTTCATCCCTTATCTCAGCCTGTCATGACTTAAACTGCCCTTGCCCATAGCAGAAATAAGGCTGTCAAACTAAATTTTCAAATTTATCAGTTTAATGTCTGTTTTTAGGGCATTCAAAGTTATCTGTGTTGAATTAATTACACAAATGCAGAGATCTCTGCTTTATCTATGTGCTTGGCTGTAAAACCATCAGCCGTGTTTCAACTCACTGTTAAGTCTGACAAGGAAAAGAAAGGATTAACAAATATTTCAAAAAAGTTTAAAATGCAGTGTGGTGAGTTGACCTTGGCTAGATCCTAGGTGCTCACCAAGCTGCTCTGTCACTCTCCTCCCCAGCAGGATGGAGGAGGGGAGAGAAAATAAAATGGAAAGAAATCCATGGGTCAAGATAAAGGTAGTTTAATAAAGCAAAACCAAAGGCCACTTGCAGAAGCAAATGAAAATGAGATTTATTCTCTAATTCCCATCAGCAGGTGATGTCCAGTCACTTCCCAGAAAGCAGGACTTCAGTATGCATAGCAGGTACCTGTCAGACAGACTTCATCATCATGAATGTCCCTTTTCCTCCTCCTTTCTCTGAGCTTCTATTGCTGAGCAGCCATCACATGATACAGAAACCCCTTTGGTCAGTTTGGGTCAGATGTCCTGGTTGTGTCCCTTCCCAAGATTTTTCCACCCCCAGACTACTGGTGAGGGGCAATGTCAGAGAGCTGTGCCAGCACTGCTCAGATGCAGACAAAATGTGTTAACAAAACCATTCTAGCTACCTGCATAAAGCACAGTGGTATGAGAACTGCTGTGGAAAATTAATGCCATCTCAGCTAGACCCAATACATGCAGTTTTACCATGAGAAGGCATTCTTTAATAGGAAAAGGAGAAGAAATATCACTTCAGATTCACTGGACTTGAGCAACAAAAAAACCCAAATACTGAAATATTTTCCATTAATTTTTATGTAATTAAGGTTCATTTGAGAATAAGTTTTTTTTATATTCCAGCTCTACTATAAGAGATCCCTGGGGGTTAGAGATGGTTAACTCCCACCTTGTATTTCAGTCCATCAAAAATTCAATCATTTACCCTCCATGGGAATAAGTTCCCTTGAAAACAATCTCTCTTCAGCCAGCTGTTGAAGGGTAGCCTCTAAAATGAACATTATGGAATTTCACACTTCAGCAGTTAAATGTAGTGAGACTGATGACAACATGACAAAGGATTTGCTATTTTCCTTGTAAATATATTAACTTTTTATTAATTAGACTTCTTGTTCATTATTATTGATCACCACCCTCACCCCCAGTAACATCCATACATATCAAATAATATGTTTAAAAATATTCACAATACTTCATTTTAGTGGATTGAAAATAACCACCGTAACTAACAAAGCTGTTTGTGCTCTGCTTTGGGTTTTGATGAATGGCATCAGAAATTAGCAATAAGATAGCATTATAAGAAAAAGGAGAAAGGATTAAATTCATATCCATTTTCTATTTTCAGTCCTGCTCTTGTCTTGGGATTGCATACATTTTGTCCCCAGTTGTGCTCTTATTATAGCATAGCCTTTCAATTGTCATGAGACTACAAAAACTCTTCACCATTTTTCTTTTCATTTTAAAGAGGGATCATTTATTAAGGAAATGAAGCAAAACACTGTGGAAATAAATTATGTATTACAATTGCAGGCAAAAAAGATTTTAACACTTATAGAAAGCCAGGAAAGATCGATTGGTTTTAAGACCGTAAAACTCTTAGTTGTCGTGATCCATTAGGCATGAAGGAAATTTAGCAGGGGTGAAACAGTGGTGTGGTGGCACCTTTGCCAACAAGCAGATGCTTACCCAGCCTTTTAAACTCCCCATCCTCAGCAGGACAGAGGAACAAGATAGGATGAAAAAGCGTGTCGTCTGGAACACCTGCCACCAAAACTTTGCCATCTACACCCAGTGCAGATGTGAATAATGCTCATTTGTTTGATCTTTACTATTAAGTGTCTGGATACTGTTCTCAGAACAGTACTCAGACATCAGAACATACTGACATCCTGGGCTTTGCACCTTTTCCAGTGGGTACCCATGGATTCATGCTTGTGCACCATGAGTTAGAATGAGCAAAAGGAGCCAGATGCTTTGCCCTAGTTAGAGCAATGTTGAGCATAATTCATAGCATGTACTACTACTGCTTTTTTCTGTTGGTTAGTTTTGTTTTTGTTTTTGTTTTTGTTTTTAACAGTCTAGTCTTATTATATTCGTAACATTGAATAGGACTTTGAAAAACATAAACTCATTAGGCTAAAAGTGACCACAGTATCTCATCATAAGTGAGGGAGGTAGACAGTGCTTACACATTAGCAGCCTCAGAAGAACATGGAGAGCATTTTGAATGACTGACTGCATGTTTTCATTAATGAAACTACTTCTCTGTGTGCTATTGAATGTACACTTACACCTACAGCTAAGGGCTTACCCCTAGCTGCAAGGATGACTCAGGTTTCCAAACCTCAAAACTACCTCTGGATTAATTAGGTGTAGAAATGCAGCTAGACTGAGTGGAAAGTTTAGTCAGCTTGTTTTCTGGGAGTGAGAAACATTTACTGTTCTTTTTTGCCAAAATGGATGAATATTACAGGGACTACAGGATCATCCCAAAATAGGGCAGATGCCATAACCGGGTGTCATTAGTCACCTGTTAATGCTATGACTTTGGGCTGTCCCAAATATTGAAGATTAATGGAAAATGGAGTAGCACACTTAATTTGGGGCTATTTTCTGAAGTAGGCAAAAATAACAATTACCTGTTTACTTTTATAACATTTAGCCCATTATGAGGATAATTTGTAAAATAGGCATAAAAATTATTGAATAATGGAAAGTTTTAGCATTCTAATCTAAGAAAAACTAGCTTTTTTTTTAATATCTTTTCAATGCAATGGTAGTTTTGAAGTTTTATATATGCTTTACATGCAGAAAAGATTCTTGTATTAAAAGCTCTTTATATTGAATGACAGTGACCGACTTAAAGTGGCAAGTGTTCTGCTCTGGAATTCACCAACAAAAGTAGAATTGTCTTATTTATACTTTACATACATGTGACTACACTTTTTCTTTTAAACTTAATATTGTTAGCAAAAAAATGTATTTTTTTCCCAAAATAGAAACAAAAAGTCTCTTTTTTTCTCTAGATATTGGGAAGAATTAACAGACTTCCTTTTCAAAGTCTCTTGCAAATGTTAAATCTGTGGCCATGTCTGATCCAGAAGAGATAAGGCATCTTTAACTCCTTTAGTATTTCTGTCTGAATAATGTTTTCTTGTCTGTACTTCTGCATGGATAATGTTTTCTAATCATCTACTGATTTAAGTCCTCTTTTCCAAACTCTGCCAGTGGATTGAATTGCGAGAATATGGTGCCCAAATCTCAGTAAAGACTATCTTTGCAGGATAAAAAAATGCCTTACAGAACAGGAGCATTTTACACATTATAAACCCACTTTTACTTCCTAGCTTGGTATTTACCTTTCTTATAACTTTATGACAATGTTGATCTATGTTCTTCTTTTTGTTGATTTTAATCACATATGTTTCTGCAGGATTGCACCTGACCAGCCATTTCTCATATTGGTTTTATGTAGCTGATTTTTTGCATCTAAATACAGAATTTTTCATTTTACCTTCTTGGACTGTGGCCTACTTTTCAACCATGTCTCCAAATTTTCTAGATAATTTTACATTTTAATTTCAATATCCAACATGGAGGGAGATCATCACAGGGGGATCATCTGCAAATCAACAAGACTGCTTCCTATGCCTTTATCTTATTTACTAATTAAAATGTCAAAGAGTACCAAATCTAAAAAAAAAAACCTCTGGATCCTACTAAGTACATCTTTTTCTTTGACAATTGAAAACAACAGCCTAACAACAAATTTTCCAGTTTTCTTCTCCCATTTGAAATAATTTGATTTTTTTATGTCGGTTTCTGAGACATCTCCTACTTCACATGTAACAAAGTTTTATAAGGATGGATACTTTTTAGTTTAGATTGAAAATTATAACAAAAATATTTTTATCACATATATTTCTGAAAATAAACCAAACTGGTTATTATTTCTTTCTTGATGTCTAACTGCTTGATAATTATTTCATTGAATGATATTAAATGCCTGCATTCCTTATGTAGTTCCCTCTAGTATAGGCACAAATCTTATTTTGTTCTAGTCTATCTTCCATAGATTTTAAAAGAAAATCTATGTATTTTTTAGGAACTCCATTGTGAATTTCACCAGTCAGAACTGATTTATCTAACTTATGTAAGCACTGTCTAAACTGCTTTTTTCCTGTTTTACCACTAGGTCCTTGATACTGCTAATCAAAACTGACTTATTTTGTAAAAAATGAATTTAAAAGACAATAAACATGTTGTGTCCTCAACGCTAGATTTTCATTCCTCCTTTTCAGCAAATCAATGTTTGCCTTTTCCAGAAATATTTGGAAAGAAACCATTTCTATATATTACCAAGCCATGGGATTTTTAAAATAAATTTTCATCATCATTTATTACATTTCTCAACAAAGTTTATTTTATAATAGCCATCGCTACAGCTCAAATTTTCAATACTTTTACATTATGCAGGATTTTTCAATACAGCCCAGCTGATCTCTCATGACCATCCTAGTTTTATGCTAGTTGAAATAGTTCACAATTATGCCCTTGATTTTCTTTAAAGAACTCCTAACTGCCCTAAATTTCTTTTCCCCTTGTGTATTCCACAGAAATGTCTTCACTGGTTCTCTTATTTCACTGTTTTTTCTTTTGTGAAGCCTTTTTTTTTCTTTTCCCCCTTTCTGACTCTATACGATCCTTGCCATCTCAGTTGAGTTCTGCTTTTACATTCTCAGCAATAGCATAACGCCAGAAAGGAAACATTTCTGGGACTGGGTGCGCACATGACCTGAAATGAACTGTCTTCAGTGAGCAGCTCCTTTAGGGCCAGGATCCGAGGTCTCTTTTTACAGCTGGAATACCACCCCAAAGTGATCCTTCTGGCATCTGTATCTAGGTGTTAGTCATAGAAGCATCCTCCATGCAGCTCATTTTAAGAAGATGAATTTAAGTTGGTTTCTCAAGATTACCTACATCTCTAGGTTTTTCTCCATATTCTATACAGATGAAATTTTGTTTTCCAATTTTACAAGGAACTTTTTCTAGCAAAAGAAAAATACTTTATTCAAAGCGTGATCTTATCTTTTTCCCTGAAATTTGGACTACTATGAATGTAAACATTTTTGTAATCTTGAAAAGGTAGGGGTTTTGTATTTGAAAATGTCTCACAAGCAGAAATTATATTATCAACACCCTTTCAGTTTTTAAAATGGAAACAGAATAACAGAAAAAGGGTTGCATATTGTTGAAAGTTGAGTTCCTGCTAAAATTACATGAGAGTTTTCTCCACAGTTTTACAATTCCCAATTGTATTGTAAAAGTATTCACTAGAGACAAAATGTAAATGGTAAAGAACTTCTCTTTATCTGAGGAGAAAAATAAGTTCTTATACGGATCCTTTCACTCTAATGGAAGAGACTTTTCTGCCACTTTTCCACTTCCTTTTCTAAAGATAATGAAAAAGCTTAAATAGTAATAGTTTCTTTTTTTTTTTTTTTATTTCACAGCTCAATCACACAAAGCACCTTTTCAGAAACAAGATGAATTTGTATCTAAGTGGGTGAAAATCTCATCCCAGTCCAGATACTGGAAATGTCTATCAACTATGTCTAAATTTTGGGGATGTGTACAAGGTAGACAAAGACAGCAAAAATCACCCTTGAGGATATTTAGAAGAAAATCTGTCATCTGTAAAACTGAAGTGATAACAACCATTAACTACTAGGGATGCGTTTCTTGTCAATTTTCTGAAAAAGGAAGTGCATTTACTAAAAAGATAAAATGTGACTGTCAAGCTGAAAAAAACAAAGAACCCAGAAAACCCAAGAACAGCATGATAAAAACAACCAACAAACCAACCAACCAACCAACCAACAAAAGCCCCACAGAGAAAAGAGAAAAAGAAACCTACCACACACACACACACTAAAAGATGTTTTTATCTATATTGTGAAGTCCCATTTAATGCTAATATGGGCTTTGTTCTTTCTTCTATTCTAGTATGGTATTCAGAGACAGCATAAAACATTGAAAGAAATAATGGCCACCTCTATTCAAAGCAATTACCTTAAAACATATAATTAAGCAAGTACAAGATATATTTGTGTATGTCTATATATTTCTATAATTTATATTATAGAAATAATGCTCAGTGCAGCATTCCTTATTCATGCCTGAACTTTTATTTAAATTACATAAGGCAGAAATTCTAACCCTCTCCATGAGACATTGAACACACAAAAAAGGAACATTATCCCTCTTCCAAATTGTTTAGAGTCCACAAGTATTAACAAGCAGGTCTCCAAACCTCCTAAAGTAAAAGACAAGTAGGAGGTATTTGCACATATTTTGATAAGTAGAAGTCACAGAGCATCAGCAGGATTGTTTAAAACATGGATTGATTGACAAAGAAAGCTCCAGGGACTGTGAGAATTCTAAACAACATAGTGACAGTTCTTTTGAACAAAAACACTAGAAATGGCAATGGAAATTAGTTTTGCTCATAAGAGAGACTCCTTTGGGAGGCAGGGGAGGGAAGTCCTGTGTTAGTGCCTGCATTAAATCTCCTTTCACATTTAATTTCCTTTCTCTGGAAAGTAACTGAAGGAAAACATACTTCAAAGACTCTTTTTTGGCTAGAAAGGGGTAAAGTGAACATCTCAAGAAACTTTCAATGAGGCTGATATGAAAGCCACAGACACAGGAGTATGGCAAGGCTTTATTTCTTCAAAAGGTTTTCACAAGTTGTGGAGGAGACTAGAATGCCCCAGGTGTATGAACTGTCAAGCAAGTTTTAAAAAATTGTATCAGAATATACTACCAAACTAAAAGCAAGCTATCATGATCAGTGGCTGCTCCTTTATCTTTTTTAGCTGATGGGAATCACAACAGAAGATAGTTCAGCAAATAAGCACCTACCTATGTAGGTGGGTGTGTGTTCACTTTAATAACACAAGAGACTTTAAAGTAAAAATATAGTGTAAGAGAAAAGAAATGTCGCTCATTATAAAAACAAAAATGGTAAGATAAGGATATTTGGTAGCCATATATTGAAAAAATTAAATTTTCAAAAAATACATAAACTTTCAAGAAGCCTTATAAGCATTTCATATGTGCTCATGCCTAGGTTGCTACATAAACATTTTTACAAACTTAGAAAAATCCATCAAAATCCCCAATAATAACTAACACACAGGTGCACAAATACAAACAAATTCTGTATTTGAACATCAGTTCAAGAAAAGAATCTTGGTTCATGTTATTAAATGTTCTGTGTTCTTCTACATCTGTACTGAACAACAAATAAAGACTTGCTTTAATGAGATTTATAAATTTTTTATATAGCTGGATTCTACTATGCGCAAGGTATGAGCCATTTCTGAATATGAGAACTGAACAAGAACAGTTCAGTTTTTCATGCCTGTAAAAAGAACCATCCACAGAGCCAAATTTCTTCAGCCCCCAGGAGAAAAATCAGCAGGGGTAAGGAATGTGTTGGCTGAAAATGCTTTTAACAGTTAGTCTGGCAATTGGCTGTGTTGTTAATGTTTGGCTGGACCAAGCTGGCCTAACCTATTGCCAGCACAGCTCAGCATGAGAACTACATCAGCAGTGTAGAATGCAAATAAGTTTCACAGGAGAAAAACAAATGCACATTACAGAGGAAACTTCAACATCTGGGTATATGTCCTTGAAAAATATGATGCATTTAACTCTGGAGCAAAAAGTTTGTGTCAGAAAACACAGTGCAATAGATATGTTTATATGAACATTCAGAGATGCTTAAACAATCAGAAAATCTTTAGGATTGATTAATATTTTGATGACACTGACCCAAATAGACTACTGTAGATATATGTTTTCTAAAAACACTTCTTGGCTCTTAATAACCTGAATAACTTGGAGTGTCTTTTGCATGCATTGACAGCCAGCTTGTAAAGAATCCAAAATGGAATTTATGTTTATAAACTTTGCTGATGTTAAGGAATTTCTAAGTCCCAGTGTTCTGCTGGAGCTTATCTTCTCAGCTAAACCACCTAAGAGTTTTGGAACTTATAGCAAACTTTAGATTTGTACTCAATTCCAATATTTATGCTGTACTGTGCTTCACTAAATTGTATATTTTCTAAATGTACATTTCATTCAGTTCTGGGTGAAGATTTCAGGAAGAAACTCAGTGTTTGGGAAGTTCTAAGTTTTCTTTTTGGGTTACTTGTTTGGTTTTTGTTTTAATTTCTCAGTCATTTCCTACAAACATCTTGATGTATGCTGCAAATTAGAGTTCTTCAAAGCAACACTATTATCAGTGAGACAATACTTGAATGGTTATCATCATCCTTTCCAGCTGGATTTGGCAACTAGTAAACCTCAAAAAAGACAAGCTTAACTGCAAGCATGAGTGTGACTGTTGCATGTAGTATTAGTTCTGCTGGTCTAAAGACCACCATATAAAATTAATTCATTCACTTGATTATTGAATAAATTCTAATTGGTTTCATATTTTAAGTTTTTACTGTGCCACAGGTTTTTTCATGCTATTAGAGCTATTTGTATAATGGGGAAAATTATATGCTATCTGTTGCCAAAACATCCTTTATTAATCCATGTTGCTTGATTATTTATGTGGAAGGAAATTTAGCAAGTCAAAATACTAATTTTTCATTTTGAATTCTATCTTTAATCAGGCTAAATAAAACAGAGCTCAAATCTGAAGCTAAGCAACTTGTTTAAGTCAATGTCATTTCAGAATTTTTTCTAATTGCCGACAAAAATAAAAAAATATTTTTTACATTTCCATTTTATTGGAAATATTATGTGTAAACTAGAATTCTAAAATGTTTTCATTATGTTGACAGAATAAAACTAGAATATTAACCAGAAAGGGAACAAAATTTTGTCTATGTATGGAAAAGGAAAATAAACTTCCCAAAATTATCAGAAAAACAATGTATTTTACAATATATTTTAAATCATCATTAATATATTCAAAATTTATCAACTTCACGAGTTACAATCAATTTAATTCCTTGTCATGTTAAATCAGATGAAGGAAGACTATCAAAAAAAAACCCCACAATCCAACTTTTCCCATCTCTTTAGGTCTCTAGAAGATAAAGTCCACATTATTCACCCCTCACATTAGTACACAAGCTGGTCATGTTGTGTGGGGTTTTAGTTTGTCTGTTTGTTTAATTGTTTTCTTGCAGGTTAAATATATAATAACAATTAGAGGGGATTATTGCAAAAAGGGGAGATAACTCAGCAAATTTCATTACTACAAAGATGCACAATTTTGTCCTGAAAGCACCTGTAGCATTTTGAACTTCACTTGATAGCCTCCGAAGAGCAGTGGCCTGAAAAAATTTAGTAAAGCAAAATTTCGTGCAATTTACTTCCCATGGGCAAAAGTTCAAGTGCATTTCTCACTTGATGTTAACCAACCAAAGGAGAACAAAAAACCAAAACCTTACTTAGAACAAATAAGAAATTAATTTTAACAAAAGTTCAATCTAGATTTTATCTAAATTCTTATCTCAAGTTAGAATTTGATAAAACCTTATCAATATGCCATGGTTAAAGCTCTAGCTTATGTGGCAACTTGCAGTATATAAAGTAAGGATTATAATTTTTATCTTATTTTAAAAATCTGTAGACTTATGGGTTTTGAGAAGAGCATAATTTCATATTGTAATTTCATTCACATGTCACTCAAAGCAACATCTTGTGTCAGGATACAATAACTTCTGGGATTTGAGGACTGTAGTCTTACAGTGTTTTATTCAGAGATCATATCTAAAGGTTCAAATACCCTAAAAATGTGTGATGGTTTCACATGCTGAATGTTATCATCTCAGTCATGAATATTACATACAAAGAAAAAAATCCCCCTTTATTTGTTGACTATCAGGTACGTATGGAAGCATGAAGTAATTATCCTATTATACTGTATTTAATATTTAACTGTGCTATCCTCATTTTATTGCAGTAACATTTCACATTTTAAAAAAATAATGTCACAAGGTTTACAGTTATTATAAAAATTTCCTTATATTTCAGAATTTGCTGTCATAAGTAAGAGGCAGGATTTTCAGTTTTGCAGGGGAGAGGGCATTATTCTTTTTTGTAAATCCTTTAAGATAAGGGCTCACATGGTCATTTATATAGTTAATTGTATAAAAAAAATTCTTCTCTTAAACACATGCATGAATGAAAGACAGCACCAAAAATAGGTAATTTATGTTAATGACCAGTCAAAAACAGCATACAGAAAAAGGAGAAAAAATCAGAAAAGGGAAAAATAAAATAAAGCAAAGCAGTAATAAAGTTTTAGAAATCAAATAAGAAATCAGTATATATCAATTGATGATTTAACTGAAGTTTAACTAAAAACTCATTTTCTTTCATCAACTCTTCCAGGTGGAATATCATAAAACTTCCAAAAGTAGGAATGCACCGTGCCTCAGTCCCCGAAGTTGTTATTCATGCTCACAAAGCAAGCTGTCCTAAGCTGTGATCCCTTTCACATGGCATTTTATACAATGCAGCTTTATTTATTTGAGCAAATACCTGCAGCTATACCTAGAGGGTGCCTTAAGCAGTGGTGGGGCTGGGCATAGCTGCCCAGCTAAACAAATGGCTGAACATTTGTTCAGGTGTAAGGATAGAAATCCGGCATGCTTTTGGGCAGTGCCAGCTGTCACCCTCCCAGACAAATCACAGGCAATTTTAGGGGGTTAGTGCAGGTCAGGGATCATTCACATATATAATATATCATATATTACCCTGTATGCAGCACTAGAGTTTCTGACAAGCACAGCTGAGATCCCTTGGTCTGTTCAGCCTGGAGAAGGGGAGACTGAGGGGAGACCTAATTGCAGGTACAACTTCTTCATGAGGGGAAGAGGAGGGGCAGGAACTGATCTCTGCTCTCTGGTGGCCAGGGACAGGACCCGAGGGAATGGCCTGAAGCTGTGTCAGGGAAGATTTAGGTTGGACATTAGATAAAGATTCTTCACCCAGAGGGTGGCTGGGCACTGGAACAGGCTCCCCAGGGAAGTGATCACAGCACCAGCCTGACAGAGCTCAAGAAGTGTTTGGACAATGCTCTCGAGCACATGGTGTGACTTCTGGGGATGTTCCTGTGCAGGGCTGGGAGTTGGACTCGATGATCCTTGTGGTCCCTTCCAACTCAACTTATTCTGGGATTCATCGTTTACAATGATGAAATCTTATCAAGTTCACCCTGAGTTTTCTCTGTGCTTAGGGGAAAACTGTCTCACAGAGTACCATGAATGTGGTGTATAATTCATGCAGATTACATGTTTCCATAAGAAAAAAGCTAACTGGGGCTGTATTCCTGATTTCAACATCTCTTCTCCAAAAATAAAATCTTTATTTAGCTACAAGGAGAGCATTGAGAAGCAACAAAAAATTAAAGTGACATAGAGCTACCATCTCTTTTTTCACTGAAAATCAAAAAAGGCTGAACCCCCAAGTACACAAAGTGGAGATTGTCAGCATTTCCACATTAGCAATGCATTATTCCAAATAATGCGCAAATTGACAACTACTCACTGAAGGTATCTATGAGTAATTTAAAACTGTAAATAACTTCAAGCTTTTGGCAATTTGATGAACCACAGGTAATGGTTAAAAGACGTAGTTAGCTAGGTGTCCAGGTATAGTATATAAAAGCAGAGTTCTCACCTACCCATGTTTTTATGAATTTTATAAGTGGGATGCTACATCTTCTTTAGAGCTGCTTAAGACTCTGAAATATATTCTTAATTTCTCCTGGTTTACACAAGAAGACATTGCAAACTGCTTCCAACTTCTACAGAGCAAGTCTTACTCTTAAGAGTCCTTCTTCTAGGAATTAAGAGCATCTTTCACACTCAGTGTTAATCCAGGATGAAGTCATCTTAAAGCTGTAGAAAAGACCATGATATCATGGACAACCAGTGAAAATTAGTTTTAACTTACACTTGCACCACGTCTTACTTAGTTTTTAAATATATTAGTCAGCTTCCATGCAATTTTTCCTCATTGTATTTCCTTCTTCAATTTTGTCTTTACATATTTTTGAGTGTTTATATATATATATATACTCTTTAATACAAATGAAGCAAAAAGACTGTTGCAGAAAAATATCAACATATTTTTTCACTGCAATGCTATATTTTAAATGTTGACATAAAACTTCATGTTACTCGTAAATGCCATTACTATTTTATAGCAAGATGTATAAAGAATGTGTGTCATGAAGAGATTTGACTCAAAGAATGTTAACTGCCTCTTGACTTTGCTGAAGTTTAGAGAAAAAAGACAATAAAGCTCTGCTGAGATAACACATATTATTCAAAGACATGTAATAGGCTCTAAAGACAAAAAAATTCTTTTTATTTTGGAAGATAACAAGAAAGGTAGTTTTATTTGTACTCCAGCTAATTTTGTTACAACATAAAAAATCTGATCTACTGAGAATTTTTATCCAAATAAGGGACTTCAATTATCACTGTGGAAAAGAGGTGACATTCAAAGTTGATATATGGAAAACCCACATCTGTCAGTCTATATTTGAATGTCAATAATACATGTTATTCCAGTGAGAGGAGACCTTGCCTGAGGAAGAAAAATTCTAAGCCTGTCAGAAGACAATTTGTTTTATAGCAAATGGAGAATCACTTACCCATGTTTAAGATTTTCTACTTGTGGTATTTCAGTTATAACAGCTGGGTTTAGCAGAATGTGTTTTTAATATGCCTTTGCTAATGGAGTATAGAAGTGGTAAGGACAAATCATGCAAAAGGAAAGAGAAACAAAGAAATAAGGAATCATTACTGTGGTAGTTCATATCACTTCATTTGAAACTGAAGCTGAATTACAAGCCTACACATAAGGAATGGGAAGAACCCTCAAGAAATCTTTTTAGTGTACAGAACTTAACTACTGGATTTAAAGTAAATGCTGAGTTAACACAGTTCTAAATGTTAAGCAATCTGCATATAGGGTTTGTGATTTTGTATTTGTATCAAATAGACTAAACAATATCCCCTTCCTAGATCTTGATATTTCTGAAACAGTTTATAATCATGACTAAGCTGAGTTCCCAAGTTAGTAATAATGTTTCCCTGCCATCTTTTGCAAAGAAAAACTAATTCTGACACTCAGTGATTTAGGTAGACCCAAGAAAGACCAAGGTCAGAGCTGAGTTATTCAGAGTGCCACTGCTCAGGCAGGATGATGAGAAACAAAAAACCCCTCATTCCTTTATTCTTTGCTTTTCTTCTGTTTAACAATATAAGTATTTGTTCTGGCAAGTGTAGTCAGCACACACATTTTAAAAATACTACATCTCTCATCAGAATCAGAATCATAGAATCACAGAATCATTAATTTTGGAAAAGACCTCTGAGATCATCAAGTCCATCCTTTGGTTGAGCAATACCATGTCAACTAAATCATAACACTAAGTGCTACATCCAGTCGTTTCTTGAACTTTTCAGGAATGCTGAATCCACCACCTCCCTGGGCAGCCCAATCCAACAGTTAACCAGCCTTCAGTGAGAAAATTCTTCCTGAGGTCCCTCCTGAAGCTTCCCTGGTGCAGCTTAACACTGCAGGCAGGCTGCCTGGCAGAAGAGACTGAACCCTAACTGGGCTACAACCTCCTTTCAGGTGGTTGAAGAGAGGGACAAAGTCAGCGCTGAGCCTTCTCTTCTCCAGGTTAAACCAACTCAGTTCCTTCAGCTGCTCTTCATAGGGACTTTTGCTCCAGACCCTTTTCCATCTTCATTGCCTTTCTCTGGATTTCTCCAGCATCTCCAGTATGTCTTTCTTGTAGTGAGGGGCCCAGAACTGTAAACAGGACTTGAGATGTGGCCTCACCAATGTGAGTACAGGATTCCTTGTTTGTTGTATCAGGAAAAGCGTTGTGTGGGTGAAATGGCAGAAACTGAGCAAGACTTTCACCTTACTCAAAGAAATAGACTCAGTTTGAATAAATTTCATACTTTTAGACTAATATATGCAGAGAAAACAACCATACATTCCATGCTTTCAAAACTGGAGAGATTCTGAAGATGATTTTTATGTTGCTGCAGTTATTATTACTACTATTTATAATCATTATTATTTACATCTTTCACTGCACTTTATAAGAATCAGGCATTATTTTGCCATTTTCAGTTTCTATATTTTCTACTTGATCATAAGATTGAATATAGGGTTGCATTAAATACATATTTTGGAATGCATATTTTCCCATTCAAAAATTCTGGATGACAAAGCTTAGTTTGAAATCTCTGTTACCAGCTTTTGTACTCCTCCTAGATATGGTAAATTTGTTCTGTTAAGTTGCTCATGACTAAATACAGTCAAAAAGCTGTGAAACAAAACTCATGAAATGCATTGCCAGTTTTAGAGCAACCTCATCCAAAGTCACTCTTCTTTCTTTGTTTTTGTTGGGTTAGTTGGTTTTTGGTGCTTTTTTTGTTTAGTTGGTTTTTGGGGAGGGGTTTTGTTGGTTTTGATTTTGGTTCTTTTTTTGTTTTGTTTTTTTGGGGTTTTGTTTTTGTTTTTGTTTGTTTATTTGTTTACTTTTTAGGGTTTCTTTCCCCCCATTTTGCTCTCTTTTTTTTTGGAAGGAAAGAAAACAATCTTCCATTAAGAAAAAATTTGTCCTACTCACTTATTCCTAATTCCCCATGGAGCTTTTATATATATATCAAAGACACCGCAAAATATCTGGACTGAGCAGCAGTGATTGTATCTTCACAATCAGAAAAGCAATTTATAAAATATAATATGACAGGCTAAATTTGGAAGCAAAGTACCTTCAACAGAGACTGGAGAAACACCATGTGAACATAGTTTTCCAAATATAACAAAAGTCAACAGAATATTGGTATTTATTAAATGATTCTTGTAGAAAGCCCAATAGATAGATAGCTACAAGTGATGGGAGGTACTGCACTGTTGGATGAAGTGTATTGAAAGGAACTGGGGAATGTGGAAAACTGTTGCCTTATATATGGTTTGAATAAATTAAGTTTTAAGAATTTTGTATCTCAAGTGCTGAACTCTTCAATACTTTGATATCTCATGAGAAAGCTCTCTCAGAATTTTTTTTTTTTTTTTTTTTTTTTTACTGAAGCCATTCAATTAATGAAAGGCAATAAACAATTTTGGTAACAATTTAGCTGTCTTCCAGGTTTCAGACTCGTTTTTCAGAGATGGTGGATTAACATTAAGTAGAATATAGGAATCTCCTTTCCAAAGTCTTTTAAACAAAAACTTTGCTAGATACATTACATTACTACAGCTCTGGCTATCAGTAGAATAGAGCCTGAGTTGATTCTCAGGCATCCTTCCCCAAGGATTCTCTGGGTAAAGTTATGGCTGGTTTTAGTGACACTATTTTTCTTCACACTGGACAATATTTACCAGGATCTAGTTAGGAGGTGTTTGAGGACTCTATAGGATATATATCTGTGATGGTTTTACTAACTATAGAAAAGCATTTCAATGTGGAAATTGCTAAAGACTCCATTAATTTCAACAGGGCAAATTGATTCTGTGTATGCAAAATATATACTGTGTTTTAAAAATGTTAGAACCTTGAATGAAAAGCATATTGATTGTTATAGGTATGAAAAAGTTTGCACTGACAGGTTTATGATGCAATATGCAATATACACACATATAACAAATGTATTTGTGCCTAAGCTGTGTTGAAAAAATAGGAGTTGCAGTAATTAATTATCTGTTTCGGTTCAATTTGCTTTCTATTGAGTACATCTCATGCTGTTTTATAGTACTTAATAAAATCTAATCCATTAGACAATGTGATAGAATCTTGTAATATATACTGACTGCAGGCCCCCTTTGGTTCTAAAAGCAATTTATATGTAGATGATACCCATTTTAAATCTCCTCCAAAATAATTCAGTTTACAGTTTCAAATAGTGCAAACTAAATACTTCTTGAAGGCCAACATTAAGTTTACAAAATCTTTTCATTGTGCTGTTCATGTAAGAAAAATAAAATGAAGCTAAAAAGAAAAAGGATTCATTTTTCCAGGGTACAAGCCAAAACAGCACAATGTACATTCATTTAAAAATCAAACAAGAAATGAGACAACTAGGATGTAAGTTTGGGAGTTGTTCTGAAAGTACATTGCTAGCATATGGGGAAATATAAATTCATAAATAAAACAATTGAGAAATTTTCTGCAAAATAAAACAAAGAAAAAACCCCAAACACCTTTGTTTACCTCACCAAGTATGCATCTATTTAAACCAGAATTCATTCTAAAAAGAATATTTGCTCAGAAAGACATTTAATATCATTAAAACAATTCTTCATTGTCTTTTTTACCTGTTTTAATGGTATATGTGTTTAAAATACTTTTTTTATTTGCAAGTGCAAAATTAGAAAATAAAATAAAGATATTTAGATAGATATTAAAATAAAGATATTAAAGATAGAAAAGAAAATAACCATACATATAAATAGTATTTATTATGTAGCTGAAAAGGAAAAAAAAATCATCAACAAGCCCAAAACTGAATCTTAATCATTCCAGGATTGAAAATCTGTTTCACACACAACCATGTGAGAAAATCACACCCCATTAATTTGATTAATATGAATTTTACTTATGACAAGCAGAAAAAATTAAAAAGAATTAATCCTATATCTCTAAGTTAAATTTTATTTTTCTCTTTACAATTAACTTGATGTCTTTTAACTTATAAAAATTCACAATGTTCTAGGGATCCTATATGAGCAACCAATTTATATCCAAACATTGACCATTGATAGTTTTTGCAGTTGAATTCATTAGCAGAGAAAAGATCATATATTACAATCCCTTAACACAAAGGAGTCCTTTACAATAGTCTATATTCTTCTACGTTTGCAAAAGATGTCTCTGCATGCTGTACTATGCACATGGCCCTCAGAATTCATTTTTTATGACCAGCCTAAAACAGAGAAAAGCAGGGATTTGGTCCTGCAACCTGAGAGATGAAATTTGGGAACTATTCCTCTACTCTTGTAAATACTGAGAAGACAGTAGAGGAGAGGAAAACATTTTGACTCCAGTTTCCAGTTTTGCACACAAAATGCTTGCAGAAATTGTATTTTGAGATAAATTACTTACAGAAGTGAAACAGGAAATTTATTTTGTGCAATTATTGTTTGTTTATGTCTAAACTATATTTATCATGCATTCAGAACTTTTCTGAATCCAAGAACACAATTCTCAGAGTGAAAGGTTTTGTTTAAGACATGTTTAGCATTATGCTTCACCCTTGGGGATGTTGTCTTATAAATATGTATATAGGAATCAAGTTGGCAACATTTTAGGAAATACATTTAAAACTAAAAATTCCCATACTGGTGCCCAAGTGTCAGAAGGCAGTCACAGTATTAGCTCAGTTCTTTCTGAGGGATTCATCTCATGTTTCAACATTTCAAAATTTGACAACTGGGCTTATCTTAGTTATCCTAAGCTCCTTTGTAGCCAAAAGGGAGAGAACAGCCCACATTTAGAGTAAGAACTCTTCTATAAAGATGGAGTTTCTAGGATAAAAAATATAGCAAGTCTGCCAGCTTCCAAGTAAAGCTTCCCTTGACTGGAAAGCAAAGCACAAATTTATCTAATGTTTGATAATGGCAATATAAGTAATAGTAGGCAAACTTACAGCACCTGTGAGAGAAGAGCTAGATTTGTTTCTAGATACTGATGGTACAATCTATTTCTTCATCTCCCCTGAATCATTTAGAAATTCTTAAATGTTTTTCTTATTATCTTTTTTATTTGTAGTTCTTCATTGGACCTTCTACAATTATCCCAAAGACATTCTAAAGCATGTGCCTGTGAAGCGAAAGAGAAATGGGTCAAAAAACTTTTCTCAGAGCTTATTTATGAACAGGCATAGCCAGATTAATTGCATTACTGCTTAATGGAACACATATTCAATTAGTTTTGCAATGGCCTTTCAATTAAATAAACTTTCTGCAGCCAATTTAAATGTCAGAAGAATGGGATTGAAACCAGACATTTTTAACTACAAATTAAAGTCCATAGATCTTTTTTTCTCCAATCCTATTTAAAAAGTAGAACACTGAATTTTCATTTTTGTGAAAGGGTTATAAAGTAGGTCATCTACAAGCTTATTTTATGAATTGTGGTGTAATTCAAGGGATTCTCTCCACAGAGAAATAGTTACAGTAATACCTACAGACCTACACGTCACCTTTTTCATGTTAGTAAGTCCTTTAGAACACACAGAAATTCCTACATATATTCTGTCTCTTTTTAATAGCAAAATTGAATGGAATAATGAAAGTGGAAATATGTTATGAATTTCTAGATATATTGTGAAAAGAAAAATAATTCCCTGTAAAAAAATACTTATTGTAATAAACAAAATCATTGTGGGCTCTTTCTCTGTTTTTCATCTATTGCTTAAGATTTCTATGACTTTTAACTATATACAATTTCTCACAAGATTATGAAATTAATGCCAAAAAAAAAAAAAAACAATTTATGTTCATGAAGCCAATTCAGCTTCAAGCCAGTATGAAGTGGCAATAGTTTGTAAAGGCCAGATTGTTCACTTCCATTAGAATAGCTCAGATGATGACAGACAATATGTGGTTCAAGTTCCACAGCTAAGATTTTAGGTCTCATTAACTCTTACAAAAATATCTCCAACACTGAGCTAACTTTCTCTTCTTTGTTAAAACAAACCTCCCTCTTTGGTGTACCAGAGCATACCTTTTGACTTCTGTTGTGAGCTTGAGTGATTTCATTTCTATTGAGTATAACAGAGCTAATTGCATGAATACAAAGATTTTGTAATATTTCCAAGAAATAAGAATGCAAATTAATTACTAAAAAGATAGAACAGCATCTCAGTCTTTTTATATAGCTGTAAAAATTATTTTAAAAAGAGGTTCAGATCACATATGTCTGTATGCACACATATAAGTTTAACATATTAGATTTTTGCTGTAACAAGTAATTCAGAGTTGCTGCATCTTCATCATTGTAACTACATTGGTGTTTTTTGCACATTACAGAACTATCAGGTTTAATAGTTCAGGCCAAAGGACCAGATCTTTGTCTAAGCCAAACAGTCTCAAATATCAGCCCAAGGTTTATTTTGAAAGAAGAGCAAGAACATGGCAATGAATAATGAGCCCAGTGATTACGCTCCCATTTCCTGGCTCTTTCTTGCTCTTAGGATCTTCTAAGCTGTCACAGTTTGCCGAATTGCTAATCCTCAGCAGGATTCTCTTTCTTTCTCTTCCAAGCTTCCCTTGCACTGTTTACACTCAAAAGGTAAAAAAAAAAAAAAAATTCCTTTAGCTCTACAGCTCTACCACTCTCATGCATGAATCCATCTTCTTTTGTTTCTTTTTAACCTGACAGCTGGCAAATATTTTTAATGTTGCCTAGTGCTTACATTGGAAGACAGTGAACAGTTACTGCTACTAATCCTACATCACACATAATTTTGTAGTGTCATGTTCACCCTCTCCACCAAAAATTGTCTCTTCACCATGAAGTTTGTATTTTGATATATAAATGGGTTTTCCACCTTCAGTCATCCCTTTTTTGTGCATCAGTTAAATTCAAAGAGAAGTTCTCTCCTCAGTGATACCCATTTCACACACTACACAAGAAATATTACTGTTGCATTAATAAAATTGATCTTAATTTTTCCTTTCAAATTTTATTCCAGTTTCTTTCAACTGCAGCGAAGTTACTATTTACACCGCTGAATTTCATGTTCTACATATAAAACATGAATTTCAGTTCTACATATAGATTGAGCACTCAATTAGCTAAGAGGAGTAAAACTGAAAGGAAGCAATACATTTTTCTCCTTTTAAGAGGATAAAAGCATGAAATTGTTTCATGTACCACAAAATGTAGGACAAATCATGAAAGATTAAATTCAAAAATGAGGGGAAAAACCCCACAGACACTGAATACTATTAGAACTTTTGCTGATAGGTCCACAAAAATGGTCCTTCAACAATGTTATATACTTTTTTCAATATGCAGCAAAAACATGAGAAACTCGTACATTTTAGAGGCAGCAGAAATATTTGTATACCCAAGGCATTATTTGAATAGTCTAAGGAAAGCTTTTGCTTGCACATTTCCCATGGAATTATTAGTGACTCAAATTTAAGGTCTGGTTCACCTCAACTTGTTTCTGACACTCTTTCCCCTGTCCTGAAGAAAGGTTCTCACATTTGGTAAATAACTATTCTTTCTTCTCTTATATTACCTTTATTTTTAGTGCCCTGGTTCCAGTTCTGGCTAATATTTATCTTTATTACCTATCATTTATATAGGTGCTTTTAATATGGCAGATACTTCTTTGTGTGGATCTAAAATTTTTTACATCATACCCCAGACAATACCTCTTTTTAACTTAATAAAATTAGGCATCCCATGTGTGTCATTCTACAGTCTTTTTTATGGTCAGAGGACAGACATGAAGACAATATATTTTGGCTTCTCTGGGCAAACATTTTTAGATTTTTTGTCTCTGTTCAGTGGAGATAAGATCCTGTCTTAGAGTAGATTAAATGCCTGAAGCTAAGGGTAGTTGGATCCTACTTCATATGCTTTGTTCAATCAAAACAATGAACATTCTGTTTCCAGCAGAGGATGTCATCGTTACATGCTGGCTGTATAAATATAACTACAGATGTAGAATTCAAGATACAAAAAAAGTTAAATTTTCCAACACAGGATACTGCACTCTGCTCCTTTTATGGGTGATTCCACAGATCAGTAATAGAATGGAAAGAGATGAACCCTGAAATATTACCAGTGAGTTGTTTCTTTACAGATGTAACACACAATTCTTTACAGTGCCATAGCTGGGGTGCAACCGAATCATAAGATTCAGTAGACTACAGTTTCACCTCTACATTTTTACAGAAATGTAAGTTCAATAGTCCCTTGTATGAAGAAAAGGAGAGAAAATTGCCAAACTGCCCCTCCCCCCACTCCCCCTCCAAAAAAAATAGAATCAAAAATAAGGACTGACATTGTCTGCCCTCATTTTACACAAATAGCTACAGTCAACATGGGTGAAAAAGGTGAGGTCTTATTATCTCAGTGTCTCACTTTTTGCTTGCTTTCATGTTCAATGTTTGAGATGTCCAGACTTAAAACCTTTGCAATAATTCTGTAAGGCATTGCAGCTCAATTAAATTTATAGTCTATTTTGGCAGAAGAAATTTCTCTGTTATGTGTCTGTGCTGAGTATATTTTCACCCCAACTGAAGTCTGAAATGGGAAGGCAACACTCATTAATAGTTCTCACTAATGGGTTTCTTCTCCAGTTAGTGACTCTGATCTTGGCTTTTTCTCATGTGTGGCTAGCATCCTAGACAACTCAGCTCCAGGCTGGCTAGCAAAACTTACACATAAGCAAATAAACATACAGATGCAGGAAAAGAATTTAGGAAAACAGCTCTTATAAAGGTCTCACTATATAATTATGTTGACAAGCAAACCGCTTAAACCTGATCACATCCTTTGTTCTCCATTTCCACTCACTCATTGCCCTCATGTTTTTCCATGATCCCTCAGTTTTCTTAATTGTTCTGTAATAAGTTTCACTGATATGCTCAACTCCCTTAAAACATAACACAGAAAGCTTTTAAAATTCACATGAAGCCCCCCAGGTATCCCATAAATTTGCTATTTCTCATAGGCCCCGTAATTATCATGACCAGCCCGCAGTTTATCTTCTCAGTTACACAAAGTTTACAAGGTGACCCTTTCTATGTCACATCAATCAGGGACCTCAGCACTCTACCCTCTGTTAGGGTCACTGATATCTGTGGGTTCATAGGATTTGTAGGTGCTGACTTTCATGTTTAATTACTGTTAACCAGGTGTCAAAACCACTCCCTTCATAGAAGTAATCAAATTTGTGGAGCAGAATCTGCATAACCACACAGTACATTTTTACTCCAGTGATACATACATGCCTTAGGATGAGAAAGTCTAACTCACCACCCAAAACTTGTTGAGAAGCCTAAGTAGAAAGAGCAGCTGTTTGGGACCTGCCCTGTTCACCCAAAGCTGTTGTAAAGCACTCAGTTGCTGGGGGATGTTGGAGCTCCCACAACTTCACCATAGCAACAGACTCTCACTGCCAGAGAACTTTTTCAGTGCCAAATGCAACATATGAAATTAAATCTAAATCTAAGTTCTTGCCACTTTCTAAATCTAAGCCCTATCCATGAGAAATCTGCTGTGGTGATGTTCCTTAATAAAGTCCTCCAAATCTCTGGTATTTCTCCATTTTTCAGGATAGGATTTCTTGTTGCAGGGCATGAGCTTTTGTCATTTATTGAAACTGTATTTTCTGAAGGTTGATTTGTTTGGGTTTGATTCAATAAGATTTATTTGGTAAAGGCTGACATTTTGTGAATGTCATGGCCACCTCAGAGAATACCACTCGTACAGATCTATTGAGTTAGCATTATACCAGTTAGCATTGGTCTTGCAGACATGGTTTCTATAGAAGAATGGAATTTCCGGTGTCCACTAAAATTGCACTGATGGCTGATCTGTCCAGAGCTTCTGTGAGCAGCTCCTGAAAACATCCTGATCAACTTAGGGTTTGCTGAATGCAGCAGAGAACATGACTGAGTACCTGAGAGGTTTTCCATTTATGCACTTGCAAAAATATAATAAGACGTAGCATTATAGCATGTTGCAATGAAAATACAGCTCTCAGAAACACGAATTGTAAGAGAAACTATGTTTAATAAAGATGAATATTAAAAAGAAAAACATTCCTAAAACTTTTGTAGATGTGCATTATGAAGTCTACATTTTTGTTTACAGTCTACACCACTTCTTTTATTTACTTACAAAATACAGGTCTGTACAAAAAGGTACAGAACTTTAAATACTCATTAAAAAAAATAGTACCAGAATACTTCAAAAGAGGTTATTGGAAATGGGTAGGTTTTGTACCAATGGGTCCTATTTTACACGCAGAGTTTTATCACAGAAGCAGTTGGAGGCAATTTCTGCTTTCAAATAGTGTCGTGAGTGGCTTTGATTTCTGAAACAGGTAGGTATATAAACAATTAAATGTGATATAAACTCTTTATTTAAAAAAGCAATTTTTATGTGTGGGGGGAAAAAAGTTTCATCTTCCAATCCCTCTGATTACAGCTAAAATTTTCATTTAGAGTCTAGATAATGAAGTCTCTAAGCTATGAAACCACAAATGCAAACTTTGAGGTGATTAAAGCCTTAGGCCTATTACTGTAGAAAATTACCTTATTTAGGAAACAAGAACAATTTGATGCTAACAGACTTGGAAAAGGAATAGACAAAAGAGCCTTTTGAAACAAGATTTTGTTTACAAGTATTGTTCTCATTACATAGTCTAAATAGTAATGGGTGCATTTGATTTAATTGCATTTAATTAAATTGCATTTAATTGCAGTTAATTAGCATAGTAGTTTGCTATGTATTCCTACATAGTTCTTGTCTGATGCTTAGGTACAGACCCACAAACGGACCAAAATTCACAAATTCTTATCTAGACCAGTTTTAGAGTAGCCTTCTGGAATATTTTTATTGAATGTTGGGTAGAAGCCTCGGTGTTTGTTGTGAAGGTCCACAACCCACAAAAATACCTGCTTTTCTTAAGTCTTGGAGCTATTGCTATTTTTGCAAGTCAGGTATCTTTAGCCTTTTTTGCAACTCAGCCAGGCTAGAAAGTAAATGATATTCCGGTTAAGGTCCAATGATCCTTAGAAGCCCTGTCATAGCATGTCCAGCACATGCTAATAAAAACAAGTGCTGCACAGAACAAAGAAGCTATAGATGTTTCTATTCAAAAAAAGGAGAGAAGTGTATTTGTGCCTTTCTGAATGAAAACTGAAGGTAAAATTCACAGGCATGGTTTTGAAGAGTTTAGTTCTATACACTCCGCAAGTGTGTAGAATTAAACACCTAAAAAATTACTTACTTTTTCAAAGTCATACAGGAATAATAGGCAAAATCCAGAATTAGGCTTTTGTGAGCAAATTGTAATGTCTCACTTTTTTACTTTGAGCAAAATAAAAATAATTATAATCAGTAGTGCTTAGCTATCTCTATTTTCCATGCAAGAATGTACCACTTTGCCTCAAACTTTTCCCTTTCTCCTTTTCATCTCACAATCCAAAAACATCATTGGTCTAGTACTTAGGTGTCTCTGACAGATTACTGCTTGAAGTATTTACACAAAAAATACAGCTGCCAATATTAAGATGTTTCTATTACTATATAAAAGCAATGGGATTTGTTTTCTAAAGATTCCTTACCACATAGTCTATACACACTTTAACATTTGAATGATATTCAAGTATAGGGGATAAATATGAGCATCATAACATCCATACATCAAGACATAAAAATTGTGGAATCAAGAGTAACAAAGATATAATGCATAAGAATCAAATGACAGCAAAACAGCTTCATAGATTAACTATGAAATTTTTAAAAAATTGGGACTGTTTAGATTTACATTTTCCTTTAAAAACAGAAAATTAAACAATTTAAAATTAAACTTTTCTTTTTCTTTTTATTTGTGGATGTAGCAGTGACAGCACAATACTAAACAAAATGAGCTTGAAAAGGATCTTTTCTTGGGGAAGTGTAATAAAACCTATGTCCTGCATTATTTTAGTTTGGTAGATAACCAACCTGCAGTCAGCTATATTAAATTAAATTAACATGACTCAAACAAGTGACAGGAGATTTTTACTTAGAAGCAAAGACAGCATTGGAATAAGGATTTTTGAATTTACACTATTTTTGAACTAAATGCCTTTATATGCTCCAACAGCCTTTTTCAGAGCACCTTTATTTTAAAGGGATTGAAAACCTCAGTAGCATTTGGATGGACTTCTTTTTTAGAATCTCTTCAAAATGCAACTTAATGTTATGTTGCAGCAAATATTCCACATTTTTTATATTCCAGAGAAGCACAGCAGCTAACAAAGCTATGTTGGAGTGTAGAACCCGATACATAAGCTACTTTCTTATTGTAGTATTTTATTCAGTACAATAACCCACAAAGATTTTTCACCTCAAAAGGATATCCATTATTAATTAGCTTACAGCAATTTTCTTTGATGGAAGAATGTGTCATGGAGCAAGTTGTTTTTAAATTAAATGATATTTCCTCTAACAACTTTTAGTATAGCCTAAAAAAATCCCTATTTTATAGGAAGTGAATGTACAAGAAAATGGGAATTAAAATGAATCAGAATTAATTTTGCCTCTTTTTACATGATGCTTCTGAAATGTTCGTGAACAATCTGAACTCTACTGCTAGAGAGTGCACAATGACAACTATGAAACTGTCTTATCTAAAAATATCACAGCTTGTTCCTATCAGATGAGTATGAATCTATAACTTTCCAGTTAACATTTCTGCATTTCTAAATTTTCTCTTTACTGGTCTGATTTTTTTCCTAATTAAAAAAAAAAAATTTATTTTGGACAGCTTATGGATAGAACCAAAATTTTTGAGCAGTTTTTATATTTCAAGACAATTTACTCAAGATGTGTGTATTAGTTTTAGTTCACTCATTTTTTGTTCAACCTTTTGTTGAAGGTTTACCAAAAGATCTACAAATGTGGATATGTTTATACTGCAATTGTTGCCTTGTATCATTTAAAACCAGAAACACAGAAATTTTTTAGCCAAATAATTAGAATTTCAAGAAAATCCTGGGTTTAGTATTGCAGCCATCTGAACACAACTGGTGTAACACAGCTGTGCCATGTTAATTCAGTTTTCTTGAGAAAAGAAATCATTATGAAGGTGTGAAAAATTATATGAGCTGAAAGAGTTAGAAATCATAAATTTACAAGCAGAGGAGTAGGTAAATCATAAAATAGCAGTTATTAGGCATTCAAAGACACAGGAAAATTAATACTATCTGAAAGCAGTAAAACAGATGAGAAACAAACAACTAATTAGAGCTTGGAAACATTAAGCATCAACCTTCTTCAAGACATACTTGACCATTCCCCATTGATGAAGGTTGCCCAACCAGCAGAAGCCTACAGTGCGTCTCCTTGGGGCTGGGAAGATTAGATCATGTCAACCTGTAGCCTAGTTGCTTGTTAGTGACTTGATATCAATTATGTACAGTAAAAAACAATTAATTGCACTGTACACTGCAGAACTGCATAAATATTGCCTGAAGTCTCTTTGTGTGCCTTAAAACTTACCAAGTGCAAGTGATCCAGAGATTTGTAAAATTGTTGCTGAAACTGTGCTGAAACAATATGACTTCTCAAACAGGAGAGCACCATCACCTTTGCTTCCCAGCAGTCATATTTTTGACAAAAGACTAAAGAACATGGGCATCAGTAAATCAAGGTCTGACATTTAGGGCTTACACACTCAGAGCAAGTGTCATTCTTTCTTTCAAGCAAGCCAAGTGATAGAAAGGATATATAAAATATTCAGGCAAGTACTAAACTCACAGAGTTTATGGTAAAAAAATAACACTCCAAAAACCTTTAGTAAAGGCAGACAAAGTAAACAAAACATTGACTCATCCACTATACAAAAAAAAAAAAAAAATCAAGCTATGTATATTTCTAATATACATGTTTACTGTTTTTAACTTTTCAAGAGTGTTAATTTTTGCTTTTGACCCCTACAAATTCTGCTTAAAATAATCTCATAAGCAGAGAGTGAATAGGAGTCTCCTCTTCAGATAAAAGTCCCAGTATAAGAAAGCCCACTGCCAGAGGAAACTAAGACAGATTCTGATCCACACTACATTTCACCTTTGTTACATCAGCTTTAGTAACAGAATGCAGATTCTACTAACTCAGAATTCTTCTGATTTGAGAGAAATTCCTTTAAAGGAATTTAAGTTGCCAGCTAGCTTTGCACAAGTATTTAAGTTACATTCGTCAACACAACAGGGTGTCAGTGCTCCAACTGTTCTGAAACATGCAAATGTCACTTGGGAGTTGCTAAAAGGTCTGAAGAAGCCTTTTTTTTCAACACAAGTTGCAAAACCAAGTTTCACCAGCTCCATAAGAACTGGATGAGCACAATATGTAGCATAAAGACTCTTTTCCCTGCTTTACTTTGATTTCTGAAATTAATGTAGCCAAGTGAGGGCTGGTAATCAGAGTGCATATGTGCTCTTGAGACAGAAGAGAGAACAGAGCAGCAGGCAACCTCCTGGTATGAATTTAGCAAGTAAAATAAGTCTGGGTGAATCTTTCCTACCAAACTCTCTGAAAGCAAAACTAGATTTTCAGTAAAATGATCCCTCTCACCAACATCCTCCATATAAAATTAAACAGCTTTTCAGAAAAACAGGACAAATTTATGGGGTGCCAGGGGGAAGGGATGAGGGGGAAGAGGTGTGAAAGTGGAAAAGTTTTTTTGTTTTTTTTTTTTAATTTAGCAATATTAATTTGATGAAAATGTTTTGACATCCATGCCTGCTAAAAATTTGGAATTTATCTTTTATTTTTTAATAAATAATTCTGAAAATGTTGCACAATATTTAAATCTTAGCTAACTATTTCCTATCTCCTGTTGCCTGTTGCTTTAGAGCTCCTAGTTGTCAAGTTGTTCTTCACAAAATCAAAGGACTGAGGAAAAATAATCACATGCTTTTTTCTGATTCTTAGCACACAACTGGTATCAGCTGCAAATAGCAATATCTGCTTTGTTAAACTGACAATAAATTAACACTGAAAAAATAAACAGAATCACAGAAATACCAGTGTTCAGAAGACGTACATTCCCAAGAAGTCCAACTGAATGTAACAGAAGTTTGCAAAAAGAAAGAATGAAAAATTAGTAAATAAGGTACTTATGGATAAGAAGCCACTTAAGAAATTAAGCTTTTTAAATCCTAGGCAAATATGTGGAAGGATGGCATTCAAGTCACATCTTTTTTGCTCCCAACGTTCACATTTTAAAGACTGAAATATCAACACTGACTTAGCTGCTGAAGACACCAAACTCTACCCACAGAAAGAGCTGTTAGATATATCAGCCATGATATATGCCAAAAAAGTGCAATTAGCCGATCTTACCAGTAATATTCATCAGAATTTGTAAACATGTGAGCAGAACAAACAGATCAAAAGAGCGGACAGTGCCATAGAGCTGTCTTAACTGTGAGACCCAGCTGTCATTGGAAAAAAGAGAACAAATCACAGAGTGATAGTGAATTATCTTTACATTCAAAACAAGCCATTCAGCAAACTTGTCAGAAGTCACATTTTCACTGAGTCAACTGGAAGTATTGCCCGGAAAGGGTTATTGCAACAAGTCTCCAATACATATTGTTGTGCATATGGAGAAAGAAAATAACACATTTCAAGTAATGTTTCCTTTAAATTGTGCTATTTAAGAATTGTCCAATTTGCAGCTGCAGATTTTAGGCACGTGACCTGATTTTCTCAGGGATTGTTCAGAGCTTTAATTCAGTCCCTTTATGAAAAGTTTTTTCTTTAATTATATTCACTGTCAAAAATACTTAATTTTTTTTCTTGATCAGCTAATTACTTCTTTCCATTGCCTAGTTACTATTTTGGAATGTGCTGTTATCTATTTGTTTTCAAATGCTTAATTTTTACTTTTCAATAATCTTTCTGACATTTAGTTCTTTATCTTCCCCCTTTCTTGCATGGAATTGTTTGGAGCATTTTTCAGTCAGCTTATCAAAGTGTTTGCTTATAGAGATTTACTCTTTGTGTCTGCTTTTCTGTGTTGCCTTAATAATTCATGCTAAAAATGTTATTTAAGGAGCCTTGCAATCCTTCATTCTGAGTTTCTGAAGTGCTTCATAATAACTTTGTGTATCAAAGCTGCAAAGCGCAGTCTGTTTAACTACAGTCTACTCATTGTTCTTGAGGTTCTGAAGAGCTGGGTGTTATACTCTCATCTGAAAAAAAAATGTTTTCATGCACTGAATATTCAGTTCTTTGCTGTTTGATATAAATTTTTCACTGTTAAACTTCTGCAATACAGCTTTGTCTTGTGTAATAGCTTCCATATGCTCCCTACATAAAGTGTAGAACAGAATCATAGGAACACAAAATTATACAAAGCAGAGAACCAGAAGACCTACAAATAAAGTCCTTCAGTTTTAATGTGAGATGAGAGTGAGAAATAGCAGACAAAGGTAAACATAAAAAAATTTACTACTGAAAGGGGGGAGTAAAGTATACAGGAATGTGTGAAGAGTACTACAGAGAATAAAGTATTAATTCCAGGAGTATCATGATAGCAAAATAAAAGTACAAAGATAGTAATAGAATTTAGTGCTAAATTTAGAAATATTCAGCATATAAATTAAGGAGCTTCATGAAATGTGTATTGCATTTGATCTTGAAAAAGTTGTGAAGTGTGTGGGATTGACTTAGTCATGATTTTTGATGATTCGAGAAGACAACAGAGAGGAGTTGAGTCATAAAAGCTGGAATTTTGGGACTTACCTGAAAGAATGTTGCCATGATGGAAAACAGAGTGTAAATAAGCATTTGAAGCAAAATGCACAAATTTGTGACCAAGATCAGCAGTCTACTCCTCATCAGCATGCCACATGAACATTTTCCAATATATTTCAAAATCCTAGTAAGAAATTATTTCATTCATGTACTTTTCAGTGTAGATGATGAGGAATAACAAAAAGGTTTTTTACAATTGGCCCACTATGGAGCAACAGAAGATGACACCTATTAAAATAAGCTTAAGAATGAGAATTCTAACAATCATCTTCAATAAGATATAATTCAGGTGCTAAATATCCTTTCTGAAGATTAAAAATGAAGTTTTTTCTTTCTGTCTTTCTTGGGGATGGGAAATATCAGCTTTTATATTTATTTGAAGTGAAATGCCTTAAATTTATGCTTGAATTTTTGATAGTTTGGATAGTTTATTTTATCCTTCCATGAGCATTAGTTTAAAGATGCCATGGTCAAGAGAGCTTATGGATAGAATGAGGAAAATAAAATACTTTTGCCCGTATGGCATGACAATTATGGTCAAGTGGATAAAATGAGTGAAACGATTAAGGGACATAAGCATGAAAAGGAACCTGAAAGACATTTTTCACATTCTTAAAATTATTTTTAAAGAAACTACAATTAGACCTAATGTTCTCATAGTAGTGAATTTGCATGCTTTTTCATTCTGGAAGTGGCATTTTCTGAATATACAAATCTCAGAGTATTGTAAGAGACCACTTTTGGCTACTGTGTGTTTGAAAAACAGTTATGATAGTTGTTAAATAACATCTACCAATCAGGAATAATATTCATTTACGTTGCTGTTTGTATTAGTGAGTGTAACCGCCAAATTGTATCTTTACCAAATTGACTGAGTTCCCATTACCTTTGAGAATAACCATGAAATTCAGGAGTGTCCAAGTGGATTAAGCAACGTTTGTAGATAGAAGTTCTGTCACTTGGATGAAGTCTTTGAATGCTAATATATTCTCTTTTCTGTGAGCAGTTGGAATATGCTGTTATTTTGACCCATTCTGATGTGTGCATTAAAAACTGGCAGCTATTTAAATTTTCCCCATGTACTGATTCTCTATCCTATGAGAAACAGACAAAACATCATGTACTAAAAAATGAGTCTTCATTGTGTTCTGTCTTTACATGAAACATTCTGTTCTCTCCCATTTTGTTACATTTAACATTCAGATATAAATTATTTATTTCCTGCTATAATTTTATTTTCATTGTTCATTCTTTTTCATCCCCCACAGTAATATATTACAATAAGAGAATATTAAAATATAAGAATTTCCCAGTGACATTAATAAGTCATGAAAGGGCAAGTCCACAGGCAATATAATAGTGGCTAATATCTTTCAAGGCATAATAGAATTCTTCAAGTTAATTGTTCAAATATTACTGTCAAGCTTTTGATTATATTAGCATAGATGCTGCAAGATACCGAGGATACCTAATTGCTACTAAGAAATTAAGACTATGGAAGGATTTTTTTGTTATTGTTATGAGTGCAAAACATGCCATGTACATTTCAGTGCATCAAGTGACATCTGCATCCATATTCTCTTTTACATTAAAACATCTGGATGAGAGATTAACCCTACAGCCAATGAGGAAACCATGGAAGCTGATATAAAGCCAAGAGTAGGGACATACAAATAAGATAGAAGTCAGGGATATCTAAACAAAAGAGAAGGCAAAATGATCAGAAAGATTTAAAGGAAACCAACCTCAAACATCTGTATGCAGCTTGGGAAACATGGAGGAAGAAGGAGAACTTCTCAGGTCACAGAACTGCTGAGTGGGACAGCTCATAAGACTGGGGTGCAATGAGAGACTAGAACAAAGAATGATGAGCAAGGAAAATGAGGAATAAATGTTCCCTTCATGTGAAGGAGCAGCTTGGGTGTACGAAGATTTCTTGTGGGATGGATGACAGATTGGTTGAGAGTGTGTGAGTGTGGATCAGAGCGGCTAATAAAGGTTGGCATTGTGGTGAAATCTTGGTTTTGATACTGCAACCCATTTGAGGGTACCAAGTAGAAGAAAGACATTGCTATCCCCAAGACATATGTCAATTGATAGTCAGAAGGTGGAGCATTTAACTTGTGGAGACACACTGAGGGAGCTTGTCAAGTTCAGCCTGGAGATGGCTCTGAGGGGACCTAAAGACCCAACCTAAAGACCTGCAGAGAGTCTACCAAGATCAAATATGGCTCTTCAATGGCACACAGTTCTCATGGAATGAGAGACAACTGACATAAACTGAAACAACAAACGCTCAAAATGGGTAAAAAAAAGAACTTTTTCACTATGAGGCAGCAAGCAGTGGAGTAGACTACCCAGCAAGGCTGTGCAGCCTCTGTCCTTGGAGGTAGTCGGGGCTTATTGCATAAAGCCTGAACAGCCTGAGAGCTGACCTCAGAGCCAACCTTACTTTGGTCAGGAAGTCAGAATAAAGATTTCCTGAGGTCCCTTCTGCCCTGAATTATTCAGTGATTCTATGATTTTACCAAGAGGTTGTTGTCTGAATAGTTATGGCATTCAAGAAGTCAAGATCTGAAGCCATCTTTATTTTTATTTTAATCAAAGTGTGAATTTACTTAGTGAAGTCCTAAAGCTGTACACACGGCCATTGAGAAGAATAAATGACTCTCTGTCACAAAATCAAGGTAGGTGTTTCAAATGGCCAGAATACAAGTCCTTCTGTCAACCACAAACAGTTATCACTTATTTGCACACCTATGAGATCATATTGAATAACTACTTATGGAGAAAGGGAAAATGTGTAGCTTTATCATCACAACCTTCCCCAGCTTGAGTAGCATGATCCCCTTAAAAGAGCACAGCAAAACTCTTCATAAATATATGAATTACCTTTTGTTCTCCTAGAAATTGCTTATGGACTGGTGTGTTGACAAGAACAGATTTATAGAATCTAAGAACTGTAGCAAATCTTACAGTTCATCTTAATGCATGACATTTTCTGCTATATGAAAACACTCTCAGGGCATAGGAAGATACTGCAAGTGCAATGCTTCTTTGACCCATTTTGTGACAAAATGTGAGTTTTAGATGAGACACCCTGACGCATACTATGCTTGCAAAATCATTTTTCCTGAAGAGCCCGCATCTCCACAAAGAAAAAACAGTGGATTAGAATCAACCTTAACTTATTTAAACACACTAGAGCTTTTATTGGGAAAACATAACATCAGCTAAATATGGAATAAAATTAGGATATCTGGACAACAGAGATTTAAAGTTATTCTAAAACTGTATATCAATTTTCCATACTGCTTTGCTAACTCTTATCTTGATTTTTTGAAGATTTATGCCAAACAAAGGTTTAGAACAGCCATTTTCAGATACAAGTTAAAGTGCTATTTATCAAGAACATTCTCCCCTTATCTTTTTCTTTAAAAGTGCAGGTTAAGCTGAATCTTTCTCATCATGTCAAATCAAAAATCTAAAGTGTGTGTTGGGAAATTCAAGCACACTTCAGCTCAGGCCTGATTAAACAGCTACATAAGACACTGAAATCGGTACAACTAGTCATATAACACAATGAATTTATTATTTTTTTATTATAGCAAAGTTTTCTCTAATTCAGCCTGGCTAGTTAAAATGCTTGACAGGTCAAAGAAATGTGGAAATGTGTGAAGCAACCCTTTTCCAGTGTATTTTCCTTTTTATAAATAATGGATAGAGTTCAAGAAAGGGGGCACAATGGGTGCAACATAAAAAATCAAAATAATTTCCCAAGAGAATCATTAAAGATATTTCTTTATTTGCCCTAGGCTAAAATTTATGGAATATCAGCAGTACTTTTGGTTGTTCTGTAGAGGGTTTCTTTAATAAATTTCTGAAACAACATTATGGTGGAATATTTTAGGACAGTAAATATAAATGTAAACATAAATCAAATATCTACTGCTTGTTTCCATTTAAATCAGATCTTGAGGGACTTCACAGCAGAACTGAAGACCAGATCCAATCTACCTTTTTGAAATTCTCATGGATACACAGTGAAATCTGTACTCCCCCCACTTTAGATAAGAGGAATATTTTTAAGGACTTTTAAACTTTCAAGATTTTTTAATCACATAGTAACCTTGAAATGTTTTTCCCTCCAGGGTCCCTGACTGAAATACAGATTTCTCTGAAAGTCATGCGTGAGTTAATTAATACATTAACCTGGAATAGTTTTAAAAGTAGGTACTCAGATTTCTAAGACAACCTAGCTTCATTTTTATTTCTCTTAAAGCTAGACTAGACAACAGCTTGATTACTGGTCTGTCCTTATTTCAAATGTAACAAAGAAGGCCATAAAGTATTTTAAAATTCTCTTCCCATTTAAGAAAGTCCTTTTATGCAACCAATACTTTTACATCAGAGGAGAGGAGAGGAGAGGAGAGGAGAGGAGAGGAGACTGGAATTTGGGCTTTGCCACAACATTTGACTCTCCTAACAAAACAGAAAAGACAGACAACAGGAAAGAAACTAATCCATTTTTCTACTAATCCAGTCTGGTTTCATGCTTTGTGATCAGTAGTAGACTAAAAAGTGCTCCCTGAATAATCATTTGCACATTTTTCATGCTACTCACTCTGCAGGACCAAGCCCTCTTTCAGCAGCCTGTATAAATAGTGTGCAATTAAGTGGCAGCTGTTCAGATTTCACATTGTCCTTTTATTAAGTGTACAGGTTCACATTCAATACAGCAAAAATATTCTCTTCTACAGTCACAGACTCTCTTATATTATTCAGTCTGTGATATTGTTTTCTGCTACTACATTTGAGAATTTCACAATAATAACAAGTGTGTGAGGTGTTTTTTATTATTTTCATATTCTGTTTAGAGAATTAATGTGTTCTATATCATCATCTATATTCAGATCACAGTCTTCATTTATTTCAGTTTTATATTTGAATACTGAATATTTTTTTAGGATACAGGCAGACACTAGGCACACTTCAAGGCACTGCCCCTTTTTTTAATCTGGGTTCAGTCCCTGAGCAACTCTGCTTGCCTCTGCCTGCCTGTCTCATATAACTGAAAGAACAGGATGTGAAGGTGTCAGTGTTTATGTGTGGGTGTGGGTGTGTGTGTGTGTGGGTGTGTACTGAGAGGAATGAGGGAAAGGAGAAGCCTGGCCTGAGAGTCCTGCGCAGCATTTCATAGGAAATTCATGTCCTGTTCTCAAGGATAATACAACGGAATCACAGATTCAACAAATCATAGAATCATCCAGCTTGGAAAAGGTCTTTAAGATCACAAACCATTGTCCCAGCACTGGCAAGCCCACCACTAAACCATGTCCCTAAGTGCCATATCTACATATCTTTCAAATACCTTCAGAAATGGCAACTCAACCACTTCCCTGACAAACCTTTTGTCTTGGTTTAAGACAATTATTCAAGGTGGAGACTCCACAATTCATTATCTCCCCTTTTAGTTTTTAACCACTTCTCTTCACCAATGAGGAGATGAATGCAAGAAGATAAAGAGTGGGAAAAAAAAAAAATACGGTTTACTAAAAAAAGCCAAAGCATCCACAACCAAGATAGCAGTAATAACCACTAGACAGAAAGGTGCTGAATCCCAGGGACTCCCTGGCAACCAAGAAAACAAGCTGGCAGAGAAGCCTTTCCCCATACACGGTGGCCTCCATAGGCAACTCTGTGACCAGAAGGCAAAAACAATATGGCAGAGAAGCCCAGACCATGGTGGAGAGAGATAACAAAGGAATAACAACACAAGCCTCCATGATTACGAAACTCCCTTCTTAGACAATACCCAAAAGGGGCCAGGGACAAAACAAAACCTGGAGACCAATTTTTTATTTTTTCCAAAGCCAAGAGTCAATGCTGCCTGCTGTCTCACCTGACAGGGGCTCTCCTGGCGACAGCAGGTCTGGCAGCAGCTGGGTTTATGAAATACTGTTTCGCAGGGGAGTGGTAGTCAGCAGGAGTGGCTGGAACTGCGGTGACAGCTGAGAACTCACAGAGAGTTTGGTGTCCTGGTGTAGTTGTCCCAAGTGGCAGCAAAGAAAAGGTCTGAAGGAAACCTCCTCCCTGGTTCCAGAAATGGGATTGTCATGGCAAGAGTGACCTGAAAGGGTCACTTCCACATTTCTACAAAGAAATATTCCCTAATATTGAATCTAAATTGTCCCTGATGAAAGGTCATTTGCTCTTGTCCTGTCATTTGTTACTTGGTAGGAGACTGACCCCCACAGTCAGGATTTTGTCCACCAAATCCTTTCTGGTATCTGTAGACACAAATATTGTCCTCCTTTCCACCAGGCACTACCCAGTACTCTCAGCTGCTCCTCATAAGATTTGTGTTCCAGACCCTTCACCAGCTTCGTGGCCCTTCTCTGGATTTGCTCCAGCACCTCAATGACTTTCTCGTAGTGAGGGACCCAGAACTGGTCACAGGATTTTAGGTGCAGCCTCATCAGTGCCAATTACAAAGAGACAATAATTTCCCAAGTCCTACTGGCCACAATTTCTGATACAAGCCAGGATGTCTTTGACTCTTTTGGCTACCTGGGCACACAGCTGGCTCATGTTCAGCTGCTGTTGATCAACACTTCCAGGTTCTTTTCTGCTGAGAAGCTTTCCAGCCACTTTTCCTCACGCTTGTGGCATTGTTTGGGGTCATTGTGACCCAAATGCAGCACCTGGCACTTGGCCATGTTTAATCTCCTGCAGCTGGACTCTCCATTGATTCAGCCGGTCCAGATCCCTCTGCAGAATCTTCCTATCCTCCAGTAGACTGATATTCATGCACAATTTGGTGCTGTCTGCAAAACTGATGAAAGACTCAATTCCTTTGTCCAGATAATCCAGCTTGTACAGTAGAGGTAATAGAGATAATAACTTCTTTTTGTTTGCTTCATTGCTGTTGAAGGAGCATGCTGTGTATAAAATAACAGTGAGAACTGTTGCATAAAAGAAGAAAAATGCCATCAGAGTAGATGTATTCTGAATTATGGCACATGAACAAGGGAACTAAATAAGGATCCAACAATGCTGACATGTCATGAATATTATGGGCATTTAATATGTGAACAATAATAACACAGATTATTTGTGTGTGATTTTCTAACCTTTTAAAAAACAAACTGTAAAAGGCAAGAGTTCAGATGCATGTCACACAGTGCAGCTAACTTTTGCACAAATCATGTAAAAGACTGAAGTCTGTAGCCCCATAATACATACCTGTGGCATTTATCTGCTAATTGATATCACTAATGGATTTTCATTCTCTGCATAGACAAGGTAGAATGGATGCACGTATCAATAAACCAACTATAGAGAAACAGTGAACCTCTCTAGATCAGAGCTGTATTTTATGTCCTGGAGAACAGACTATACTAACGATTTTTCATCTCTTTCACCTGACCCTGAAATAATCCTTTTTCTAATGCCTATCTCTCTTTCAGGCCTATCTTTCTTATTGAAGTTTCATATTAGATCTAAAATCCTTTTTGTCACTTCAAGTTCTGGCTCACACCTTATCTCCAGCTCCCAGTGAATCATGTCCTACCTCTCTCTGAGGCCTCTGGTTCTGTTTATTTATTTTCTCCGCTTTCCAAAGACTTTGTTTTGTTTCCTCTGCATCACAATTTTAGTGTGGATGGGCCACAGGGGAATGTTAAAACTGCAGATTCAAAGTTTAATTTTCATTTCTGTTACCCTATAGATCAGAGTAACAAAAATAACAGTTTTGAGAAAACTCATATCCAGCTACTGCATCTGTCATATGGAGTATGTAACATGCAAAAAAATATTCTTGTATTTTCCTCTGAAAATAAGTTTCTACTGAAGAAAAGCAACCTGTAGTTTTCTTGAACAGAATGTAATTATATAAACCAGGTAGATTATTCAGATTAAGAGAAAAGAGGATTGCTAAGAAGTTTTCAATTATTTTTTTCAATGTATGTGGAGTTTTCTCCCTTTTCAAACTGGTTATGTTTTTTCTTTAATCTGGTTCACAAGTATAAACCTTATTTTTCTGAAATTTGAAGGGATGAAGCATCTGTGAATAATATGAAAAGATTTCACTCTTCCAGGACTGAGCATTTGAACAGAGGCACAGTGAAAGAAATAAAAAAGTTAGACACCGTCAAAGAGTGGGGGCCTACAGTACAGTTAATAATAAGCAAAGTATCTTTACACATAAATTGAGATTCATTATAAATGTCATTATTTTAACTGAAAACCTAAAGAGGTTGTGATGGGAATTACAGACATCACAAAAAGCACACCATCCAATGTATCTCATGGCAATGGAAATAATAGAAGAAGTTAGCTCTCATCACAATTTTTTCCTGGTTGCTTCTTCAGGCCACCCACCCACTCCTTCCTTTATCCAGTTCTGCTGAATTCTGAAGCTACTCTGATTCAGGGGGACATTTCCATCCCAGTGGTGCTTCTGCAAGATTTTAACCAAAGAGATTCCTTGGGAAGTATCTCCACACAACACCTTTGCCTTTCCATATCTGCTGTATTGAGGATGGTTTGCAGCAGGCCAAAATTGGGAATGATTCTGGCACAAAAGCAACCAGGATCATCAGGATCAGTGAGCCTCAGCCGTGCCTTTTAGGTCAGCATTAAACTATTCTAATGTTAAATACGGCTCATTCAGAGCCAATTCATATCCAGCAGAAGGCAGCAGGAGTCTTGCATGGATTTCAGTGATCTTCATGTAAAGCCCAGAGAAAGCAAGACCTTTTTTCCCTGTGTGAGCAAGATAACAAAAATGGAAACAATAATGATTGATTATGTAGGTCATTGTAAGTTTTGTGAGCTATGTGCTATGTATAATGTATTAGGCTAACCCTAAGGAAAAGCAGTTTGTGATGGGGAGTAGAGATGACTAAATTCCGGGTCCTAGAGTACTTCTTTTGTTCATCTTGATGTGAATAGATCTTGTGTTTTGCTGGGTCTTGGTAGGACAGAGATAAATTTAGAAGAAAATTTTGCCTTAGACCTTCACTCACAGGGTCTATTGACTTAAATGAAAGCTGATTTGACTTAGCTATGGCAGAATTTTGCATGCACACTTTTGAATTTTAGTAGAATATATATCTATGTCCTATGGTACTATGTTCACTTTTCCAATGTTGTTTTTAGTTGCCATTTTTTAGCTTTAATGTGTTTTTTTTTAAATAAATATGCACTCCCAGAAGCAAAATAAATATTAAAATGCCTGTTTTCACTGTTTTTCATTTTATATTAAGTATGCCCTGCATACTCTATAGTGCATGATTAGATAAACAAGGTTTGATTACTAGATCTTGCTGCTCTTGGCATCATTAAAAATAAGGTCCACAAGAACAACTTGTGCACCTGAAATGACTATCAGAGCATTAGGCATAAATCACATAAATACATCTCTGTTGCATTCTGGAAAGATACAATACTCAAAACAAACAACTGGGCAGAAACTGAAAAAAAAGCCTGGAGTTACTGTAGAGTTTAATTATTCACTTGTGGGGTTTTTGTTTGTTTGTTTTGGTTGTTGGGTTGTTGGATTTTTTTTTTTAATCTGTTTCTGGCAGTTGGAAGGAGAAAATCACAGAATGAGGAAAAAAGTCTTCCAATCATTTAGGAGAACTTGTATCCTCTCCAGATATGTTTGACCTATTTGTGGTAGTACAATGAGCTGTTCCTTTGGCAAAAGGAGGTACACTAGGTAGTTCACACCACACAATTTATTTACAAGCTACAACAGCTGCAACTCCATTTTTTTTTTTTTTTCCCTGAAAGGTAGAGGGAATGCAGCCAAGTGTAACATAAATATGCAAGTCTGACATGTCTGTGTCAGATACCATCCTCAAAGACATTTCACTTGGAAAGAGTGAATTGAAATCTCCAGATATTTCTTCACACTGAGAAAAATATAATAATGAAAACAATACATTTAAAGAATATAGGGTCTGATTATTTGTTTATTCATTTCTTTGTTTATTTATTGTGGAATGTAGCAATGTCATATGCTAAACAATCTTTTGATGGACATAAATAAAAATCTTTGAACTTTTATTCCTTTATCAAAAAAATGCAACCTTTCTGTTTTGCATTGCACCAGTTATCCAGTCAATAGCATATTTTTAATGAAAGGCAAATTGTATATGACTGGGATTACTGAATATTTACTTCATTTTAATGGCACTTAATTATCAAATATGTGTTCCCTTAGGGACAGGCTGATTCCAAATGCATCACTAGGAGTTGTTACATGTTAAGCTGTTTTGGCCCATCATGTTGGGATGAAAAATGGCAATTTTATATCTCTCACAAGAGAGATGTAAAAGGAGCACAGTTTCATTATAACACTTTAGGAAATCCCATCTTAGAGCTAGAAATGAGAAATTGCTTTGGTTCCATTCGGTGTCCCATTCCTCAAATTAAGATTTTTCAAGATAAAAAGATTTGGCAAGAATATCACCCATTAAGCAACTGCCAGCATAACCAGAGCCATGAAATGCTCTTTCTAAAAGAAGTAATAGGATGGGCTCAGCTGTGCAGCCCCAGATTTCCCCATTGACTTTTCCCTTGGCTAGCAGAACTCTGGAGTAGGGGTGTTTCCAGCATTCCTTTTTCTGCATAAAGAGTAGCCAATTAAGATATCATCCTAAAGGAAAATTTAAACAGTGTTAATCAATGGGTGGATCAGAGCTACAGAAGCAAATGTGGCAATTAATTAAATTTAACTTTTTGCTCTTTTGAATTGCTCAGTTATCAGAAAGAAGTTGACAGTGAGATTGTGAGGAATGTTGAGAAGCATTTCAAAGTTCCATCTCTTGTTGTATAAATAAGACAAAAGCAGATGTGTCATGTAAACTTTCATATTAATAAACGTAAAGCTGTTTTATAGAAATATTTAATAAAATTCTTTCCAATTTTTACTATCTGGAAGAATATTCCTCTTGCAACTTTATCAAGTATTCATGTACTCCCAGTTTACAGTAAAAACCATAATTAAAATTTGAAACAAATGTTTAAAGAAAACCTCTGGCAGCATTTTTGCAGCTCAAGTTATGTGTGATGATAATTGAATAGAACAAAAGTGAGCTGATAAGTGGAATATCCAAAGGAGAGTGGGAAAGATGCAGCAGAAGAAAAACATAAGAAAACATGTCTTTCTTGTATACTCTACTTGCTTCAAAGTTCTGCTTGAAAATTGCACGTTATCAAATTAAAAAAATAATTAATAATCAAGAAGTTCTGTTGATATTTATCAATGTTTCATGTAAATTGAGTGTGGATGTAGACATTTAAATTCAGTAACTTTTTCCATTTTTTCCACTTCATTGTTTGAAGCCTATGCCATTCTGAATTAGTTTATGTGAACCAATCATTCTATATGCATATCTATGTAACTAAAGAATTTGTAGTATTCATGAACAAGCACCAGAAAAAAAGCAAATAAAAAAACCCTTTTTATTTCTGTTCTCTCATATGCAATTCCATTCAGTGAAGTCACTGCCTTATGCCCTCCCCTGAAAAATAAAAAGAAACAAAACAGAAAACCCCAAACAAACAAAAAACCCACCAAACAGAAAACAAAGGAGATGGGTATTATTGTAAATTGCAAAGAAATAATATTGTAGCACTATTTATGTACTGTATTTAATTTTTTTTCTCACAGGCCTAGAGGTGTCGAGAGATTTAGTTCATTTCACTACTGAAATATGAGTTAAAAAAAGAAAAAAATTACTTTCATAGATTTTGAAATTCAGAAAACCATAAATACAGCTACAAATCATGGGGGGAATCTACGCTGGCACAGACAGGCTCTTCGGGTCATCTCCCCATGGACCTGATCCTTCATGAGGCACTGCTGGAGGAGGATTTTTGGGGAGGCTCACTACCCATCACTGTTCTGCCTGCCATGCAATACAAAGCCCCAGTGGGGCAGAGGCTGAAAGTGAAACAGGACCTTGTGGGACAGAGAGGGTCTGTCTGTGAAAGCCAAGACCCAAGGCATCTGGGGAGTTACTCTGACCACCAATACCCAGCAATGGCCTTCCCCAGCCACTCTTCCCACCCACCACACAAGTCCATGCCAGGTACAACACATGTCCCTAGAATGTCCCTTTTCTCTCCAAAGCCACAAAGGTCCCTTCCAGTATCATCATCCCTGCCTGTCACCCAGCCTGCCACCCAGAGTGGGTCCTCTTGGGGAATCTCTCAGGGATGCATGCCCAGGCCCCAGAGAGGTGCTTGGCAGGTGGCACACATCCTCTCCTCTCCAACATATATTCTGTGTCAATGGGTAGGCATCGACCCAGATATTTATAGAAGAAGAAGCCAAAAGGATGGTCTTCTCACCCACAAGGGGAGTGGTCACTCAGACTGGGCAAGGGGGCCATGGCTCAGATGGCCAGATGTGTGCTGGTTCCATCCCAAGCTTAGCTATCCTCAGAGGGTCAGCCACATGGGGAGGTGTTCCACTGAAGGGCCACCACTTTGAATCTTGAATTCTTACTTCCCAACTTAGCTTGCTGGCATAAGCCACAGATGGCCACATTTATCACACAGCCTCAGGCTGATCTCTCTCATTTTCTCCCTACCAAAAGTCACTTACCTAGTGTTATCTGGTCATTACTAAGCTAGATGGATGCTGATTTTATGTCCATATATTAAATTAGATTTTCTCTTTGAAAAGCAGGTGATCTTTGCTTATTTATTTATTTATTTATTTATTTTTATTTTTTACTCTGTCATGTATACACTTATGAGGTATACAAATTTAAATTAGGCAAAATATACTTAGTTGAATACAGCTTAACAATTTTCTCTTTTCAAAACCATCTGTCAAAGTCACAGTACCAGCTATTTTCAGTTAATTAAGGCAGTGTTTTTAAAAGGACATTAGCCTTAATTCATATGCCACATCTGGCTTTCAAAATCACCAAGACATTGTTTTACATTAAATTATTTTGTAAGTCTGGAAAAAAATGCCACCGTGAACATGCCCTTGTGCTGATACTTTATATGCAGGTTAACTGAAAGAAACTTCTCTCCTTTGGTGCATTTTATACCTACTTTGGAAAGAAGGCCCCCACCCAATTATAGAAATTAACAATGAAGTCCTTCCTTGATGTAAAACAAGTTAGCTAACTGAAAATTGAAAAAATATTAAATAACTGTAACCATTTTTGTTTCAATCTGTTTCTATTTCTTGGTCAAGAATTTCTATTTCAAGAATTGGATTCTGTACTGAAAAAAAAACCCACAACAGAACACTGTTTAATGCATACTCTGGTCTTCAAACAGCATGCAGAAAACTTATGGCCTCAGATAACGATGTTCTAAGGCAGTAGTGCTCAAATTATAGCTCTTGAGGGACCTGAATATGGCTCTCATGAAACCAATGTGTCTCATTTGTGTTCCTTTTGCTGTACTTTAGTCCTGGAGACAGAAGAACAATGATAATAGAAAAAAAACCAACCCTGTACAAAAACACACCTGCAAGGGAATACTGGAACAGTAGAGAACCACCTTACAGCCCTTTTAATTAAGTGAAAGGTGCAGGGGGGAAAAAAGAGGCATGAGGCAGTGACTTCACTGAATGGAATTGCATATGAGAGAACAGAAATAAAAAGTATTCCTTTTCAGGTGTTAAAGCTCTCCTGCCTCCTGACTAGGATATTCCAAATTCTTGAAATAGAAAGTCCAACTGAGTCAAGCCAGCAGACAGTTTAAAAAAAAACAAATGTTTCTGGTTCATAAACTGAGGTTCTACTTGTACATAACTGTTTGTACAGTTGAAATCCAACCTGAGCTTCAATTTCTATACTAGCATTTTTTTTCATTTATTTACATTTCTTCCAAATTTTACCTCAAAGGCTGACAAAAGAAGAGAATGACAGAAATGTCCTCCCCCAAAAGAATAGTATGACAGAAATGTCCTCCTTCATTTTCAGTCCTGTCTTACAGACTTGAATTTCTATGACTCTATGAAACTTCAGTACAGATTACATAGAAATAATACTTTATCAAATAATATTTTTTTCCAGAGGCTGAAAGATACTTTAGTGAAGTTCACATAAGTTTGTTCTGAAGCCACTGCTAAACCCCTTCTCCAGTGTCATTGTTGCCATTTCCAGGTCCTTATGCACGTAAACTTTATAATGATTTAATTTTAAAACACATTTCCATTTAAAACTGGAAAAAATTTATAATACTTCCTATGTATTCTCAAGATGGATTAATATGAATTTAGAAAACACTAGAATTTTTTTTTGAACTTTCCACACATTTTTATCCTTTGTATTTGCTTTTCCCAAATATCTTGGCACAGTTTTTTGACTGTCTGTCAAACAGAAGTTTTGTCACTCAGTGTTATATCAGAGAAAATATTGTTTATAAAATACTGTATAACCACATATCAAATGCAGGATCATACCTATGGACAATGAAAAGTACTTTCAACGAATTGTGCTGGCTTATTTGCTGTGACAGTTTGAGGGGGGCCCAGTCCCACAGAATACAGTGTGCCCCAGTGCTGTGTTGCATAGAAAGGATGTCAGCAGTTGCTTAGAGCTAAGCACTTTGGCCCTGATGCAGTCAGACAGATAGGCATGTGCTTAGCTTAATGTACAAGAGCAGCCAGCCAGAGACACGTGGTGAGGTCTGAGTGTTTGGCTCATTTCCTGGAGCAGAGCACAAGAGAAGAAAGATATTTAATGATCTTAAGGTCAGCAGGCCTTGTTCTGCGAATACACTGGCTTCAGAAAAGGAAAAATCATAGAGATACTTTTTTTATCTTTTATTGCTAAACAAAGGAAATATGAGTCTTCTAAGCAAACATATGAGACAACAAAAAGAGACATGAAAAACAGAATGACCCTTGGAAAAGTGTAGTCTTTTAACTTTGTATACTGGCAATATTGAGTATGACTAATCATGTCAGGCTGATTACACTCTATGACCTGTTTGTAGGCAATTTCAAAACCAAAAGTTATTTGAAAACCTTCACATAACAAATACATACCCTTTAAGAGGCCAGCTTTTTCTACCACTGTTCTACTACTACATAGCACTGGAAATAGAGTATTGAAATAAGTTTGATTTAGGATAACTCATCTTGTGTTTGAAGATTGTTTTTATTCATAAAACATATGAACGTAAATTGTTCAGAAGTGTAAGTCAGATAATTTGTGAAAAGATCTGTTAAAATATGCAAAATGCAGAGCATGAGAAAATGAAACTGTAAAGATGATGCATTTTTTGAGAAATCTTAATGCCTTTGGTGCATATAGAGTATCTAGATTCCTCAAAGTCTTGTGGCTACATGTGAGTCATATTAAAGGTTGAAACAATGTGATACAAGTTATTGTGCACAATTTATGGTTTTCATATGTAAGGGCTACAAGAATCCTTGCCTTTCACGTGAGATCAGTGCCCAAAAATTGTGTTCAACTTTAGACTTACCAAAATCCCTCAGTCCAGAGCTCCTGATGTCCATGTAGGTCCCATAATCATATCTGGTAGTACAAAGGATAGTGAAGTCATCTATCCTTTCATTCCTGTCAAAAGAAGTGAGTTAAAAGGAATGGTGAGATTGGACTTGGAAATTTAATGGTTAGCCCAGTGCTACCCCACAGTGGAGCAAAAAACCCTTTAACAGACCCAAAGTGTTTCATGTGACCAGTTTGTAAGTTCCTTCTTGCCCACGGCTTTCTGAGATGGGTAGAGGGAGCCTTGCTGCTATCAGCCTGATGTGAGTTTTAGTATGTGATTATTAGAAGTTGAGAAAGTCTGGTGAGTGGAAGACTATTTACTGTGTATTTTTCTCATTAGAATACAAGAGTGCTTGCTGTGGAGATGAAAGATTAAGGTGTGCACAGTTGTGTGCACAGCAGAAAATGTTGGTCCTTTCAGTCTTTAAAGTCTCTGAACTGTAAAACCTGTATTTTTCTTAGATCAGATTTTTACAGGATTTACATATCAGAAAAAAGAAAGAAAATGTTTAAGTTCAAAAGAAAAACAGCCAACAGTAGCAACAGTACCCAGTCTTAAACTTTCTGAAATAGAGTATCATTCAGCAATTTCAAAGATCTACTGGGGGAAAAATATACAAAATAAATCATTTTAGGAATTAGGAAAATCCCATTTGTACTACATACATATTTATTTTGTTTTTAAATTCTGAACAGAAACATACTCCACATTAAAAAAACACACTTTTTTCCCCTTATAAACATGTCTAGATACCTAATGTAGTAATTTAAATAAAATTATGATTTTTCTGTACTGGATGCTTGGCAACACTTAAAAATTCTAATTTTCTTTAAGAAACAGATTTGTCCTTGTAAAATGTACTTTTATAAATTGATAGTTTAGAGAATGCAGTATTTGGGGAATGAAAACAAGAACCTGTATCTCTTCTCAATACGTTATCATAGGCTGAAGGGACTCAGTAGTCCACTCTGTCTACACCAAACACACACTGAAGGTACACCTGAGCTTACACATGCTATATATCCCTGATCTTGTGTGAGATATGGAGGGAAAAAAATGTTATGTTTACATTGGTGGAATTTTTCATTCTATTCCTTCCTTTCCAACTTCATTTCTGGATGCATAATTACCTCTTCTGTGAAGGAAACTAAAATCTGCTGTGATGGTTATTCTAACAAACTCTAGAAATGCTCTGAAATTTGTTGTCACTCCCTTGTGCTATAAAATGTCTGCAGTGCAAGGCAGCTTAATGTCTGCTTTCAAACATCAGCAGTGTGAGAAAAGTGAAATCTTTGGGGGTCCAACAAAATAATTTTATGTTACAGTAAGTGGTAGAAGGCAGTTTAGCAGTCAGGTATTTAAACTGAGATATAAGCATTTATAGCTGCCTCCTGCTGCACGCTCAGCATTGTTTGCTGTTTTAGAGGTAGATCACTGCTTAGTGTGTTTGATTTAGTTTACAGTTAAGTGTGATGCTTGTGCTGTGTTGCACTGCTAAAATCTCCCTTATAGCACAACAATTCATAGTCTCTAAAGCCTGTCAGTAAACCATCATGTAGCTGTACTGGCATTTTGCTGTGTAAATGTTCATTGTTGTTGCTACCATTTGTTGTTTTAAAATTGTGTTATTTTCCATCATATTATCAACTTCTTATTGGGATTTTCAGAAGACTTTCATCAAGTTCAGTAATGTAGAAATAAACCCATAAAGCCCAAATTAAAGTCTAACACTTTATTTTGCAGAAAAACCCACTGTAAGTGGTGTATGAAGACTAAACCAGAAGGATTTGAACTCCAGGATCTTCTTACAACTAATTGTCTTCAGTTACACAGTCTAAATATTTTTTCAAAGACCCAATGATTTAGGAATGAAAGATATGTTATTCTATACTTTTCAAGTCACATGATTCAATAGAATTGAAGATAGCTCATTAAAAGAAAAATGGCAGCATTTGCTCAGAGTCATATCATTTAAACTATGACAGAGTGGATTCTTCCCACTGAATAAGAAAGCATATAATTTATATTCATTCCTTTCTTAGTTTCTTTCTACCAAAACAGTGCTCTGTTGGGTGGAAGAGAGTACGACAGGTTCTTGTATTGTACCTTTAATTCCACTACTTTCCTGACAGAAAAAGTAGACTCGATCTCTGTTATTGGTTAATTAAAAATTAAATTTCTTTGACTCATACTCTAGCTTGCCACTTAAAAATTAATTATGGCCAATAACAAATAGCAAAGTGTTTCTTTTCCAGAATAACTGCCCCATTGGGATGCAATGAAAATGTTAATAATTAATCAAATAGTCTAACTTGGTATTATTTTTTGCTACCTCACTCATATACAAAACCCCACTGATGTTAGCTGACTTTTTTGTTTCATAAATATTTATATATAATTGCATTTTCCTTGTAAATTGCATTTTTTTTACCCCAAAGGGAGGAAAAAACTATTTGTGTGTTAATTTTATCTCACTGGTTTTGTTCAGCTTCAGTAGTTCTGTATATAAAATAAGAGATTAGATAAAAAGGAATGTATGCAACCTGTGTTTTATAATTTAAAGAAAAATAATTAGACAATGCTGCTAATTTTGCAGCAATTCAGGTACATTCCTCCCTCTCAGCAAAAAGTGAAAAGCAGGCAACTCAGTGTTTCTGTTCCTCCTACTGCCCAACTTTAATACTAATTTTGTTTAGATTCTGCTGCCCCCTACAGAATAATTAAATATTTAGCATTTTACAAACCCAAGGGTTGGTGTCCATTATTTTTTAATATTACCTGGACAAGTTAATGCACATTTTCCATGGAAGGAGGCAGAGCTTTATTTGCTGTCATTGCAATTTTTTAATATGTTCTGCATGACCTGTACTTAAAAAAAAAAAGAAAAAGAAAAAAGAAAAAGCCAAACTCACCACTTTGTGTTATATTGATAACATTTAAAAAAAAAAAGTGATGTGCACCATTATTGAACCACTGAAATAAGGTGAAAAATTTTTTGCATCCTCCAAGAAAGCAGAAAGCAAGAGTACTAACCTTTGAATCTCAGGAAGTTAGCTAATTATGTACTTTATCAGCTGCTACCTGTACTACCATTCTTTCCTGACTCCACTATCTGTAACAAACAGCAGCAGTTAAATGCAATGATGCACTTCAGATTCTAATAGAAAAGAGACTGTGAATAGGATAAGGAGAAATAGATAATACTCTAAATGTAAACTTTCTATTTCTAATTACATTTCAAAAATATAACACGGTCTTTGAAAAGTAGTATTTGTGCTAGTTGATATTCCTACAAAGTAGGATTGAATTGGTAAGTTTGAATTGAATAGGTAAGTTTGTTCTCCATAGCTATGCCCTGGCTGTCTCATGTTGCACTGTATATGTCCATCATTTGGGAGATTATGCATGAAGGACAGGAAGCCACAGAATCTTCCATCAAATTCAGTCCTTGCAACTGTGCAGAAAAAGAAAATAAGCAGGAGATTTCATATGGCTTGGATTAGTTCCCTTTGGTGATCTCTAGAAACCAGGCATTAGAGAAAAGAGAAATGTTGTGAATGTGCTTGAGTTTCTCTTAATAAATACTTCCCAGAACTCATAGCACAGAAATTTATGTGTCCTTGACTTACTGAGATTAGCAAGAATTTAGGACACTGCAGTAATTGCATCCCTAAAACATCTCCATATTTCTGAGTGTTTCCCCAAATGCTCAAAGACACTAATCTTGAGTAGACAGGTACAGGTTATGCCTTCCAAGCACATGGTGAATGAATCATGGAGCACAAAGTTGTTTGAGCATGGCTGGCTTTGCTTACAAAATTTTGTAGAGATGTTAGCAAACCCAAGAAAACTTACAGGCATTTTGATGCCTTATCTCCTTCATATGTTAGAAACAAATCCCAAATTCAATGAAGATTTTACAAGAGTTGGTTGTAAAGGGGAAATGAATCCATGAAGACAGACTCAAACAAAAAAATGCTTCATACTCCTTAAATAAACACAGTAAAAATGTCCTCAAAAAAACCCAAAGATTTTTCTCAGGTGAAAGGTGGCAACCTTTGCACGAGTAAATGCAATAAAGATCTGTGTACAACATAACTTCCAGAGAAATTTTCTGGACAGTATTACTTTCAATTAATAAACTATTTGCTTCTGAAACATCTTTCAGTAATTTCTCACCTTCATGTTTAAAGAATGAATGCATTTACTGGAGGTAGAAAAAAGAAGCAGAAAGATGAAAAAGGCTTCAGAAAATAGGTGTTTTTTTTTTTCCCAGAAAGAACAGAGACATTAAAGGCGGAGGAGAGGCCCCTGCAAAAGTACCTATTAAATGTATTTTCTGACTTTCATCCATTCTCTTACTCTCTATAAGAATCTGCCATTCACTCAAATGATACATTTATTTTTGATGTATGACAGGAGCATATATGTTCACTGCTTCACAAAAAACTATAATTTAAAATACAAAACTGAGCTATTAAAGCTGAAAGCTTTTAGAACAAATCACAAATCTGACACTTTTCTATGGTTTTAACTTGACTAGGTTAGGAGAGGAACTGAATAAAAAAACAGCTTTGCAAGCTTCATCTAATACTTCAAATAAACTAAGTGTGGATTTTGTAGATTTAAATATTCACATTAATATTGATTTGAAGGAGTATCAGGGAAGAAAAACAACACCATTAAAATGATAGAGACATAATTCCAATTATAGTTGTTTGTAATGGAACTGCTGCATTACTAAAATCTACAGTCTTAGATTAGAGAGGCACTGCAGTGATTCAAGCCCAGGAAGAAGATAAAAGAACAAGAAACATGTCATTGCTACAAAACCAGAACCAATAAAGAATGTAAAGCATTTAAAAAGCAAGACATTTTTTATCACAATAAAACTGTGCCACTATATGGAAGAAGAGCTCTCAAGTATTAATCAAGCAAAGGTCTGAAAACCTGTAGACTCTGAACAAGTCCTGGATTCCAGTTCAGATTTTCAAGATTCTTTCTGTATTTTTCATGTTTGATATTTAATTAAAATAATGAAGAGGACGTTCTTATGGGAGAAAAAAACCCAAAGATCTTTCTCCAATGAAAGCCCCATTGTGAGTCTTTTATATGATATTCTGTAATATAACACCAAAAGGAGGAAAGTGCTACCTCACCTGACTGTCACTGCAGCCTTCTCAGAGGAAAAAAAGCCAAAACTGAATATTGGTCAGGAGACTCCTTAGCATATGGATTCCAGTAGGTTTTATGTATGAATAATGTGGTCTTGTGAATCAGGTGATCTCATGGCCAGTGTGATCTGCTAAGAGGAAGGGAGATGAAGTGCGGGTGAAAGTCATCTTTGGGTATAGATGTAAGTTCTTTGCAAAAGCAACATTGCAGCATACATTCCCATTTGTGTTTCTGTTAATGAGACAGCTCCATTGTGTTGATAGCACACAGCATTAATCCTCTGTGAAACATAGTGTTAAAACAATTTCCTTTTCTTTGATGCAACTCAGCATTTTAGTGTTTCACTGGCAGACACAAGCTAAGGAAATGATTTTGCTGTCCAGCTGATGAAGAGCTGCAGAATTTTAGAATTCAATGTTCTTTTTCCAATAAGCTCAGCAAGGAATGTTTTTTAGACAGCTTCTAAACTGTCCTTGAGATTGCCAGGAACAAAATAATATAGAATTTACACAGTTTTCTCTAAAACTCAGGATTGTTTAAACTGACTGTCTTAATCACATCAGAGAATGATTCCTTGAACTTGAATGACCCTAACTCTGGCTTTGAAAGGTCTTTAAAACATTGGTCACTTTGTGTCATTCAGACCGGGGCAGACACTGGGTATGTGTTAAGATCAGATTTGCTGATGTCTCAAGTGTCTGTTCAGGGTTAGAAATAAAACTGAGCAGAAGAAAATTCATCACATTTTCACGTCTTAACTTCCTTCCTTCTACAACCATTATCTATGCAAAATAAGAATAAGGTTTTCACAAACTAGGGGCAAGCAAAGAAACAAGCACAAAACTGGCATCCCAAGTGCAAATTTATATCTCTATATTTTTTTTTCCTTGCATTCTTTTAATTTAATTTCGTCAGTTCTGTTTACTTCACTGCCTTTTTTTTCCCATTAGTGCTTTGCTTCAATAATGTGGCTCATTTGTAGATCCTAGCATGCAAATTGTAATCTAAACTAAATATTTCAGCAATGCTCATATTTGCTTCTCATCTTCCTTTGTGCAGAATTACCTTTTCTTAGACCAGTTATTTTAATGGTAGGATTGCATTTTTTTCTAGTGAGCTATTTATAGAAATCATTCCATACAATGAAATTATTTCTCATTTTTATTTGTTTTTTCATATGCTAAAATGCATCATAGGAAATTTAAAACACACAGCTAAGTACCAGAACATATTTTTAATTTAAGCTACAACTCTCTATGTCAGCATAACATATTTAATTACCTGATATATGGACACAGCATTTCCTATATTTTATGGAGTTCTATGCAATTGAAGTAAGAGTACCAACACCATAAGTGTGGTAAACAACATACACACAAGATGTTGACTTCTTAACATGAATGATCTGAAAACCTGTTCCTCTCCTTCCATAATTCTGCTACACAAAGTGAAATCCTAGAGTTTTGTGTGAGTGCAATAATAGTAGAGATAAGATTTCCTTAACAGAAAGGACTCTCTATGGCATGGTGCTGCAGTGAGGAATAGAGTTCCTTCTATTCCCTTAATGCATCCAGTTGTGGTTCCTAATTCTAGCCAATCACTGCTTTACTGTATCATCTCTTACATTTAGTTCTGCAGTTTGACACACAAAGTCACCTTGATAGTAAAACAAAATTATTCTCTATTGAATTTGTATACAACATAAACTAGATGTAGAGATTGCATGATTGCCTTTAGCATAGGGCAGACCCCGGAATTTCCTGTCTTGTGAAGATACTGACCCACTAGTCTTTCAACCAAAAAAAAAAAAAAAAGAAATAAAGAACACATACATCCATTCCTGCTGAAAGTAAAGACTCTTGTTCTGTGGGCACACAAGAGAAAGAACACTCCTTGCTAATTCCATTTTGATCTGAGAAACAGGACAAGGACTATTGCCACTTGTCCTGTAAGCTTGCAGCAATCTGTAGGATTGGCCTTCTCTGAACTTCCCTACACAGTTGGGTCTGTTTGGCTGTGTTTTAATAGTTATCTATTATTTCAGTGACTTAATATAGTCTTGATTTTTTTTTTTAATTTTTGTCATAAAAGCCATCCTACCAAGGTGAGATACAGAATGCAAGTATGCATCATGTGATAAATAGGAATTCCTTTTTGTCTTATTTATTTTAATTTTTAAAGAAGTTAAGTGCATTCTACATCTTGTCACATGAGAAATGTTAAGCAACTTTTCTCTATAGATTTTTTCTATATTTACTTTATCTAATCACTTCTATCCCTTCTTTTTGTTTCTCATAGAGAAAAGTCCTAGTCTAAAATAAACGTTCTTGTACATGCTGTATAAGCTGTCTTTTTATAATTATATCATATATTATATAGGATTGCATGCTTATTTTTTGTGGTGGTCTGATTAGTAAAAATTTTATTTTGATAATCTTCACTGTCTTGCCCTTCATTCTTTCTTTTGCCATCTTTTTACTTGTACATTGTAACTATAGCTACCCATCATTAGCAAGGATACAAGTGTTTTTTGATATCTATTCCTCTTTTATTAAATTTGAAAACACAATTTACATCATGGAGCATTACTGAATGATGTTTCTACAGGATTTGATGCCATGGTCATGGGTTACTTGTAAGGTAGTTGCTAATTTTGATTCCACCCCTCTATATCATCATTTAGGGTTGCACTTCTCCTGGTACACTTGCTTTTATTTATAAGCATTACATTTATTGTATTTTTAAATTCATTTCATTTCCAATCAGACTCATTTTTGGATTCATTATTGGAATATCTGAGATGTTCACAGTCTATGTCGCTCTTGAATAACCTTAATAATTACTCAACATCAACCAGCACTACCAGTCACTTCTCACACCTGATCCAGAAAAACCATGAATACAATGAGCAACACAGGTACAATACAAACCCCTCTGGGATTCTTATCATTACCATCCATCCACTACAGGAGCTGATAATTTTTCCCTGCATTTTTTTTCCCAGGCTTTCAGTCAACTATTTAACTGTGACAGGATTTTTCCACTTTCAAAAAAAAAAAAAAAAAGGTTGTTAAAGGCTTTTTGGAAGCTGATATATACTGTTATGAGACTTATTGACAAGTTCACTGACATCACTAAATATCTCTTCAAGACTTGCAGGTTGTGTCTTCATTCTAAAAAAGCTGTATTGACATTCACTACAGTATCATACATTCATTTAATTCTATTCTTTGTTATAGTTTTGATTGCTTTGCTTGGTACAAAAGCCAAAAACACTCAGACCAGTGTCTATTTGTATAAAGGACTTCTAAAAAACCTTTGTGAAAATGACACTGCATTTACTGTCTTCCTTTTCTGTGATAACATGACTAAATAAAATGTGAGACTATACCATAGTCACCACGTTGTCTGCTTCATAGTAAGCTTCAGAGTCTATGCACAAAGAGAACCTAGTCCTTGCTGGTGAGGAATTCTGGTGAGGAACATATTGTGCATCACTCTTTTCTATTAGGTTTTATTCTATACTTTTTCTCCTCTTGGTTGCTATTATCATTTTATTACTGGGTTTTCATTGGTTGGGGTTTTTTTCCTTCATTTGAATTTTTTAAATGATCACATCTCAACCCAGAATTTTTATTATTTTGGTCTGATCCTCCTCCCCACCCTACCAGAGCTGGAGGGAAGAGTGATCTTCAAGTTTTGTCATGAAGAGTAAACTTTTCTAGGAGAAATGCAGATACAGCATAGACTCTATGATCCGAACATTCTTGTCAAGCAGGGCCCACATCCATGTCCAGATGAATTCTAAATACCCACAAGGCAGGAGACACAATTTCTGTACTTTCTCCCTCTGTTCTGTTGAGGAAAGGGAGTGACAGATTGGCTTGGTAGGCACCTGACAGCTTGCCAAGGTAGTCCTACCACATTTAAGTACTAAAAACAAAACCAGCCAAAATAACATAGAAATTTCATTTAATGGCCTTTTTCTAGTCTTATCTATGGTTATTTTCCCTTGCAATTCCACTTATTTGAAGGAGTTGCTCTTGGGTACACTGTTTGCAACTGTGAACTTCGTGTAGTTATGCTTATTATGCTTGTGAAAAAGCAATTTGTCATGTTTCCATGCTGATGGCCATGTCATGTTCTGCAGAAAAGCTGCAGATGTGTTTTCACTGGGAATCTTCATATGTGTCCTCCTCTACATCCAGAAATAAAATGCCTCTTTGCTTTTGAAAACTAATGCATTTTACATGGGTGATAGAAAATCACAAGTGTGTTTTATAAACCAAAATGGGCTTTCTTCAGACTCTACAGTCTGATTCTTTGTAAATGGAGGCTGTAAAACACCACTTCTACCTCTGTAATGCAACCACTACTTTAATGTGTGGAACTGTACTAGAATGTATTTCTAGAAAAGCATCGCACACACATTTGATAAGAAATAAATGCAATGTACTATAATTCTGTAACGATTTGAAAGGAATGGTGGTGGTGGGGTGTGTGCTCATTTTTAGTGTTCTCCTTATCATCTCCTCTACAGAAGAAATAACCCTGTTCTATTTTCTCTTCAATAAAACCACATGGAATTAAATTGAGAGGGAGAGCAGCATCTGCATAGCTAATACTGCCCTCAAAATAGAATGTGAAATAACACTGAACACTGAAAGCGCATTGAACATTGAAATAAAATATGTCAAATAGCTAACTTTGTGTCTCCTTCCTAATGACTCTGTTGCTGGAAAACGAAGTTATGCCTGATCGCTGTGGCTGGACAGTGATTTCCTGTATTTGATCATGATTTGTAAGCCATGTGTTCAGCCACTTCTCTGAAATGGTAACTATCAGCAGTAGCAATTTGTGACTGAGAAATAATTTAGCATGGAATTTAGCATGAAAGGTAGGCAGGTCCAACTGCAGCATGGATTACAGTGGCTGGAAGCAGGAATGCCAGAGACAGAAGGATTTCCTGTGAAGGAGTGAATTTTCCCTCAGTGATAAGAAACAGCTGCAACATTGTCGTGTAGCCAGCCTGAAATCTTTGTGCTCAGGGGTCACCTTTAGACTACAGAGCTGGGCTGGGAAGAGACTCAGGGCTGGGCAGAGTTGCCTCATGCAGCTGCTCAAAGGACTGGTACAGATGAAAGTGCACACAAGGTATCGGCTTGTGACACATCTTTGTAGGGGTTTACATCTTTATGACACCACCTCTAGCAGTAAGACTCTGCCCACTACATTCTTCCTTATTTTATATTCATATTTAAGCACAAGTGTGTGTTCTATATCATCTGGGCTACTCATTGTCCACGGGATCTGACTCCACAGAATCCCAGTGAAGATTGCACTTCTTTACAGAGCACCACCACAGGAGTCTTGTCCTCAGACAAGTCCACCCATTCTGTGTAAGTGTCCTGTTCAGTGCAAGCAAAACCACTGCTGTGCACCAGAGCAGCTGCCACACAGTCTGAGAGGGAAAGCCCTCACCTTATGTACCTTCAGGGTAGCTTTTCAGATTATGATCACCAAGGGGAAGGAAACACCTTAGAATGTTGCTGAAAAAAAATGTGTTTCTAAGTAAAAAAGGCCTACTTTTAAGTTGTACATGTGAATGCTTTTGTCACTTTAGCTTTCTCAGTTGGGTAGCTATATTATTTTTTTTTTTAATATTTGTTCAGGTCTATGTCTAAATGACTTCATCTCTGTTCAAACAATGAAGACAAATGACATATTTTATGCCTGGAATCTTCTTAAACTCTCTCTAGTGTCTGTAAAACTGGATTGAGGAAACACTTCATTAAAAACTGTGCATTCAAACTTCTTAAACAGCAGCATCTGACTGATACATGTAAAATGAGATAAAATCATTTGTGGCAGGCAGATTTGCACAGAAAATGATGTGAATGACAACAGGCACAGCTACTGGCATAGTCTTCCTTGATTAATAACCTGTAGTAGATACTGTTGTTTAAAAAGACAGGTCTGAAATGCAGCTAATATGGCTTATAATTAAGCATTTAGCTACATGACTGGGATCTCTGCTTCTTCAAGCAGCTCTGCTGGACAGTCACAATGCTCATGCGAGAATTCTCATGCACCAATGTGAGAGACAGAGACTTCTTCCTTTTACCCCACAGGCCATTTTTATTTCATTGTTCCCCTTACAGAACTAAAGTAAGCCAGGATGATGTCCTGCCTGAGGTTTTGGAGTAGGCACATAAAACACATTTATAGCTTTTTTCATATGTAAAGTTGGTACACAAATAAAACTATTCTGCTGTCCTGTCAGTGAGAGCAACAATAATTATTTGCCCACAAAGGACTTTCTTTGCTATTGAAGTAACTAGAGATCTGGTTGCAGTAGCAATTCTCCTGGGAACAGAGCTAACTGGATGCTCTTCACAGTTATCATACTCATCAGAAAAAAAATCCAGACCAGATCATTAGCCTTATATAAATATATCCTAAAATCTGACATTTAAGAGTTTAAATTCTCATTAAAAGCTATAGGAAGGTAATAAAAATTGAAATTAGACCATACTGTCAGCATACTACATCTTTGCAAGAAAGTAATCTCAAGGTTGAGTAACGATGGGATGAGTTTATGTAAAAAAATACACTCATGTAGCCTTGGGAAAAAAGTATTTTCCATTGCCTCATATTGACACTGAATGCCAAATGTACCATTAAAATCTCACATCGTCCAGTGTACTGGATCTGGCTGAAATAGAGTTAATTTTCCCCCCAGCAGCCCTCACAGTGCTGTGTACTGGGAGCCAGAATGGTGCTGGTAGCACACCAGTGTTTTGGCTACTGCTGAGCAGCGCTGGCACAGCATCACAGCTGTCTCTCCAACATCCCTCCTCCCCATCAGCAGGCCCAGGAGTGGGCAAAATCTTGGATGGGACACAGCTCAAACAGCTGACCTAATTTGGCCAAAGATATCTGCTCAGATATAAAAGCTAAGAAAAAGGAGGAGGAAGGCTGAGGGAGGACATTCATTTTTTACAATATTTGTCTTCCAGAGCAACGATTACACTTGCTGAAACCCTGTTTCTTGGGAAGTGAATGAACATTGCTTGCTCACAAGAAGTAGAGAATAAGATGTTTAGGGGTTTTTCTTTTGCTTACATGTGCAATACCTTTTGCTTTTGCTTTAGTAAACTGCCTTATATCTATAAATTTTTACATCTTATTTTCTCTGCCCTGCCCAGCTGTGGAGGAAAGTGATAGAGTGTCTTGGAGTGCACCTGGCATCCAGCCAAGGTCAACCCACAACATCCACCTATGAAAAGCCAAGCAAGCCTTTTATTAAAAGCAAATCAGACACTTAAAACTTCTCGCCTTTATGACCAGAGAAAAAAAATCTCATTCCATTGAGAATTTCACTGTGGAGGTCTTAGATTTCCACAACAGCTGCTTGAAAAAATAATCTTAACATCACTCAGGAATTTATGTCTTCCATCAAATAAGAATGCTGATGACTATTTAAATATTTTATACTCCAGGCTTAGTCACTAGTGGTCACAGTGGATTTCATTTCAGGTAATTACCTACTGTGTAGTTATCCACATCAAGATATTGTAAGCTTCTTTTGTAGTCAACAAGGAAAAATACACAATCCTAGGCCATGAGTCTTTTGAATTAGCTTAGATATCTGTTTTAGAGCAAAGTAAGTCAAGCCAACAAAGTGCCTACTGACTTTGCTGCCTGGTAAGAGGGGCCAAATGAAGCCCCACGTTTGGTGGATTAATCATGCCTTCTGAGACACGTGGTGTGACAGCACAGGGTTTGGTGTTCACTGTTTCATGCATGGCATCATAGTAAAATAACAGACGTAGAAGAAGAGTTCAAAGGCAGCATGTATGTGAGAAGTGAGCACTGCAATTGCAGCTAATATAGAAAATTTGTATCTTGGGATGAGGGAAAGCCAGAAAAAGAATATAAGGAAAAATGAAATAGTTATCTCAGTGCAGTGAGCTGATGCAAATGGCAGAGAGTGGCAATCAATATAAACAGCTGTGATCCCACTCGGATTTTTGTGAATACACACAGACTGCTTTGGTCTTATTAATGTTGTACAATCACCAACCAGAAGTGTCAGCTTGTGAAAGTAGAATGGCTGAAATATAGGAAAGAAATCTATCAAAATGGAAGGCAGAGGCATAAGTTTATAGCAGCTTATAGTGACAAGAGCAAACACTGCCTTCTTGACCTATCTCTAAGAGGAATTGTATTTGTCTCAATTTGGCTGTTTGGCAGGCACACAATTTCTGGATTTGACATCATCATTTATGCCTTTTTTTTATCTTGGCAGCATTTTCAGCTGTTTTGCAAGAAGCATTTGAATTGCCTATTAAGAACTTTTAATCTATTTATTTATTTATTCTGAAAAGCATACTCATGCATGCATCATCAATCATCTTCTATGAGCTTGAGTCAGCTGTGGATCCTGAGCTGAGCAGGTGACTCACACTGACACAAAACACACGGATTGTATTATTGTTAGGTGCCCTTGCTGACATTATTAGTGTCATAGGGACAGAGTGGGCAGACTAAACTTGGGATGTTTGTACCTTCAAATGAAAGCTGAATCGTATAGACATTCCATGTCTGTAGCTTTTAAAAGAACCCCTTGGTCAGGGGAGATACAAAAGCAGAAGTTTTGTGATCGTTATGGTGACAATTCATCGATTTTAAAGCCATGACAAAGGACGTATAACAATGAGTCAGAAGGAACAAAAGCATGAGTTAGCCTTACAGTATCAGCTGAACTCTCTGAAAACTCTTGGTCTTGCAACATATGTAGGATTGCTGGCATAGTTTAGAAACACTAGGTGCCTTCACCATGTCATTTTACTCTGTACTTCTTGGTCTGGTCTAAACTTCCCCAGCTATGTTATGTACCTCTGACTTTTGATAGCCATTGGTGATGCTGGCAAGAAGAATACAACATAAAATGGAATTTGGTGATGTTGTAGAAATCCTGGATGAATATTTAAAAAAAAGGAGTTGAGAGTCCTTGCAGACAACGAGATGAACATGTGCTAAAGATCTGGCAAATCTTGCAAAAAACCTGATATGTGACTATACTGGGTTAATGTCAAGAGTAGCAAAAACAGTTGAAGAAAGTGATTTTTCCCTGAATTTTTATGTCCCTCAATATAAGGTAAGCTGGAACTAATCTTTGTGATGATTAGAGAGTGGAGCAAGCAAAACATAGTTTGAGACAAAATGAATATATTTCTTTACCCTGGAGAAATGACGGCTGAGGAAGGGCTTACTGCAGACTTCCATTAATGGGAAACTACAGAGATGGAGCCAGATTTGCCCCAGCAGTGCACAATGAATGGCAAGATACAGCAGTCACAGCTGTAAGGGAAATTCTGATTGGGCAAAAGAAAAAAACCTCTTTGCTCAGAGAGTATTTAACCACTTAAGCAGGTTATGCAGAGTGGTTGCAGAAAAAGCACCCTCAGAAATATTCATAACTGGACTGAACAAGACTCAGGGAAACCTGTTTTTTCCAAACCTGGTTTAACTTAGAAAGCAGCGCTGCTTTGAACAGCAAGTTGTCTTGAGTAATCTCCAGGGTTCCATTCCAAAAGTCCTTTCCTTTTATCATGCTTTGCTGCCTTTTAGCCCTGGAATTAAAGAATTCTCCCTCTGACAGCTGTTGCCATTAATATTTACATGAAATCCAGCAGGAGTTCTTGGCCAGCTACCTTCATCATTGGGCTGCTGAAATCAGTCACACAGACCGCCACGCGACTAAAAGATGTTAGAACAGACAGATATAATATAATGCAAATTAGAGGAAATGATGAAAATTACTTGTATCCTGTATTAGTTTTGGGAAAATATATCATGCACGTCATGCTAGCTATTCACTGAAAACATCTGTTCAGTAAACTAAAAGCAACTAAGATTTTTTACATAATTAAAAGAAATAGAGATCATTGAGAGTCTGAAACTAAGTCATCCTCATATGGATCTGGCCTGTACCTATTTAATTTATTCTGGTTTTCACAGCAAGGTTAAAGTAATGTTACTATTGACTTAGTTAAGAATTATTTCAAAGAGAAGTTTTCTATCTGCAAAGATTTATGATGTTATAATGAACTCAGTAAATAACCTCACTCAGTATATAATGGTCCGAGTATCAGAATTATGGGTTGTTGACTGCCTTGATAATGAGATGGGATTTTGTTCCAAATGTCAAATGTATATATTCTGCCTTTTCACCACATTTATCGGTAAGTGCTATAAGCCCTGAATTTCACAAATTGTCAGGCATATTTATTGTGGGAGTGTAGCTTTCTGCTTCCAGTTCTCTTTTCATTTAGAATTGCTAATTAGTTACCTCACAGTTTAAGATGATATGGCTTAGACTGCAAATTATTCCAGGGTAGTTATAAGCTAGATGAAGAGCAGCTGAAAAACAGGTGTCTGCCTTGTGATTGGATGCTGGGTTAGAAATGAAGAGAAAGTAATGATTGCTGAAGAAGGAAATTGGATAGAAATCTTTACCTCAACATGTAAGTGTGCACAGTATGTTCGACATTTTATGAAGCAAGTACAAACACCACCTCATTTCAGAGGTTTAATGGCAAAATTAGAATAATATGTCAGTGAAAGAGTAGGACACCAGCAGACAGATAACAATTTGCATTGAAAAGTGTACAGAAGACATCCTTTATACTGTTTAAAATTTGCACTGTGGGAGAAGTAGAGGTCTGAATTACATGGTCAATTTTCATCCCAGTCCTGTAGATGAATTGTGTCCAAATGGATAGTAATTCATTCCACTATGCTTTTCTATTGTTTTCATGTGCAGTTTTAATCAGTTTAAAATGTGTTATGCTTAGCAATATGGATTAAAGCTCTTCCTTCTAGGACAAACTATACTTTTCTCCAAGTCAAGAAAAGCCTCAAACTTCTGAAGAGCAAAATCCTTTGGCATCCAATAATTTCACTAAGATTTAGTGCTTTTTTTCAGGCATTACATATTAGGGACAAAGAGAATTTGCTGATTTTTGAATATCGTTCCTTTAACTGCAATGGATCCCCAAAGCCTTGTTGGGAACCATTCCTGAAAAATACATCCTATCAAGTTTTACATGCACATGTTCAAAAACAATTTTCTGTGAAAATGAAGAGGATAAGCAGGAACTTTTAACCATTGTTGAACTATTTCAGTCTCTTCTAAAAGTAACCAGCATAAATAGCATAAAACAACATTTTCTCTGGTCAATTATGACTCCTTGAAATTTCCCAGATATAAAAGACAGAACTATCTCAAAACCAAAACCAACAAGCAAACCAAAAATTATGTAATAGTTTTAACATGCTGCAACTTCTCAGCTTTTGTGAGTACACAGCATAAAAACTACAGATTTTGCAGGCTGCAGCTGCCCTTTCTGTTCTTACAGAACATTTCTAAGGAAGGAGGGAGTCTAGAAAGCACATAAGGCTGGAAGTTTAGCTGAAATGGGACTTCTCTGAAAGCCACAGGAGATCTGGCTTGAAAAGCACATTTCCATGACATTTTCAGTATTGAACTCTTGAGTTTGCTTTTTCATTCTGAGTAAAATATTATTTTTCTAGAAAACAAACAAGCATTAAAATTCAATTTCCTGATCACTTCTTGCAAAACATATCTAGAACTCTGTGCCAGAGAAAATGGGTTTAGTGACATGTTTAAACATCATAGTGTTGATGGAAATGGATAGAATCAAAATTATCTGCTAACAAGGAAATCTTGGCACACAAATTCAGAAATCAAGCATGAATTTTAGCCATTATAAAGGACTGAAGAGAGAGTTACTATTATGTGGTATGTGCAAAGATTATTCAAAATACCAATGGAAACAATAATTTTTCTAGGTATGAGCTATAACTTAATAGAAACATTTTTTCTTTATTAAGAAATAAAACTTGTAGGAGAGCTCTTGACAGGGTATGAGACAGTCATTAATACAAGGCAATACAATATGATGAGCCTTTTCCTCTCTGCTGGCAAGACTTTCTAGAACAAAGAATTGTCAGTTTGTATCTTACAGTCTGCCACATAATGTGATATGTACCTAATTCAGCTTCAAGCTTCAGTACTTTGAATAAGATAACACTTGAGATTATGACATCTAAATAGAGATGTGTCCATCATGATATCTTTAGGTCCTGTGGATGTCCACACAATAGGGATGTGGGACTTGATTCTGTTAACCAAAGGGAGCACTGGAGGTGCCCTGCAATATTTCACCCAAATTCTAGCTGCCACTCTAGAATATTGTGGGTCCCCCGCAGGTCTTGTCTCAGACCTACTAGTCACATGGGAAGGTCTCAGAAAACTTCACATGCTTGTAAGACAGCTGAATTTGAAGCTGCAGGTGGGTCTAAGGTGGACAGCTAGAGCACAGGGACAAGTAATAATGCCCCAAAGTATCACAGAGTAAATGATATGAAGAAAACTCATGTCTTTAATTTAAAGTGACAGCTGGAGAATGTCTTAGGACACCATTAATCATACTAAGTCATATGTGTGGTTACCTGAACAGATTCCTCAGTGCCACTGCAAGGTACAGATTTATGCAAGTGTCATATTTTAACTCCAGGTGGTAAACATATAGCTACTCCCTTATTCCTCACCCCACCTTCTTCCTGTGGGATGAGAAGCAGAATAGGAAAAAGGTAAAACCCATGGCTTGAGACAAAAGAACAAAAAAATCAAAATGAAGTAGCATATAAGGTTGTTGATGATGATAATGATGATGATAGTGGTAGTAACAAAAGGGAAGATAACAGAGAGATAGAAAAATGAATAACCACAAGAAAACCAGGAGATCAATAACAGAGTTCCTCAGTATCTTCTGACTGATGCCCACCTTGTTCCCAAGCAGTGACTGTCCCCTCTGGACAACTCTCCACAATTTATATGCTGAGCATGATTCTCTGTGGGGTGGAATATCCCTTTGGCCAGTTTGAGTCATCTTTCCCTGGTCCCTCCTGGCTCCTTGTGCACCTGCTTGCTGGCAGAGCAGAAGAAACTGAAAGTTCTGAGTTAGAGTAAGCACTGCTTAGCAACTACTAAAACATCAGTGTGTTATCAACACTACAATTCACTAACACTAGAATTCAAAACAGAAATAAAATAAAAGGAATGTTGTCTAAAGATATATTCTCAATACAAAAAATCCCCTCTTCAGTTTCCTGATAAATATATGCTAAATTTGATTATATTTTGCCAAATCTTAGAGAAATCAATGCTACAATATATATATAAATTACTATTTAACATGAGAAGTAAAATAAAGAATATTTGATGTTTACTGATTTCATATATATGTCACAGATTATCAGTTTATTTTAAACTGTGGTCACAGTTGCATAGAATTAGATGGGATTTCCTCAATTAAAACAGATATCAATGTGTAAACAACAAGGCATTTGCTGAATTTGTTTGTTTCTTTTTGATACCATATTAAATAACTTTGGCCCAACAAGATAAAATTACAATGCAACTTGTGTCTTCATCATAACATTTTATTTGAGCAACAACCTCAATCATGCTCACTCTTAATTACAATTTAAGATGGATTAATAAATTGTAACAGTAGGAAGTTCTCATGGTTTATTAATAGACAATACTTTGTCTTTTCTAATCCATTCTCTAAATGACAGAAGATATTTGAAAGTGGCAGTCTCCAAGGGTTCTAGATAAATTAATATTAATAAACTTGATAGAGCAGTCTCACTAGGAACTGATCTGTCAGAATTCACCCTTCTCTATGCACAATTGTCTCTATCAAATCCATTATTTGCTTACTTAACAATTTGTTTGAAAATATAATGGTTAAATAGGAAGACTCCCCAATAGATTCTGAAAACTGATTGAGGAATAGAGGAAAAGAAACGTATGGAACATGTAATTGTTCAAAATTGTTGTATGTTTTTGTTCAAAATTAGAAACAACCCACCATGGTAAAGACAGTTATTCAAGTAAATAACAAGCATACTACACTTACCCCCCAGCATATCATTATATCTACAGTTCTGGTTTGGTTGGTTTGTTTTGTTGTTTGGATTTTTTTTTCCCCTTTTTTTTCCCTTCTAGTCTTTCCATCTGCTGATTACATTAGAAATAGCATATAATTACATATGTAAATAATTACTGATGTACAATTGGTCTAAATTTGTTCTTTCCATAGTAGGGCTATAGTGAACATCTACATTTTGTGGGTTTATTATCAAGGATTATTGAAATTTGGCACAGTGAAAGGGTTGGGTTTTGGGGTTTTTTTACTTTTTTTGATAATGTCTTTAAAGCAATTTATATAACATGCTTATTTAACTCTTAAATACAGTAGCTAATTAAATAGTTAAATGTGTCTGAAGGAAAATCCTTTTGGCAGCTTTTCTTTCACTTAATATAGCTGTGAGCCCTACCTGAGGCATGTAAAGAAAGTAATCATCAGGTTAATGTTATAGGTTATTTCTTCAGCAAATAAAAAAATGAAAAGACCAAATTTCATACCCTTTTTTCACTTCTCTGTGAATACTATACCTTGTCTGGGTGGAAGACAAGAAATTAAGAAAATTTAAATATGTTGTTAAGTACAATTTATCCACATTAAAAGGATTTATATAACTTCTTTCAGAGGAATAGGATAAATGGATAGGGTTTTTTTCCTATAATTTATGTATTGAGAATAGTTTTTAAAAAATTACAAGCTCTATTCTAAGGTTTGAAGCAATGTATATATTCCCTGAAATGAAGATAAGAACATAGGTGTTGCATTAAATGAGAAAATGGGATGCAAAATGCAATGGAATATAATTTAAAGAATAAGAACATAATCAGCTGCCTCTCAAAAGTAGGGATAGAGGGGAAGCATCAGCAATAAAATGATTGGATAAGACATAGCATTTCTGCCATACATGGGAGCTGACTGGACCTGCAGGGAAGATTTAACAAGAAAGAATGTCTGTAAATCTGAATGCTAAAGAGAGAGCACTGGAGCATAGTGGTAAAGTCTAAAAGGATACATAATGAAATGACCACTAATGCAGCTCGTGTAAACACTGAGCAGTATGCCTTTACCCAGTGACAATTTATTCCCAGTAAATCTCTCAAAAAAAAAAAAAAATTTGAATTGAGCATGCTCATAATTAGACCATTACCTATGGCTTTAACATCTCAGATATTACCACATTCCAACAAAATATTTTCTGTCCATTTTTAATACCAATACATGTACAATTTCATAGCTGGTTTCTTGCAAACCTAAACAGACATCTGTGAGGAGCTATAACCAGCTTCCTAAAGATCACATTTCACCAAAACAGTTGTCTTACAAAGATTACAAAAAACCAGTATTTATCCGGTTCTTTATGTTTTAATTTTATGATCATATCAGTTCCATACAATGAAGTTTAGAGGTAAAATAGTTTAAAAATGTATTAGAGTTGTGGTATGCACTGAAATACTGAGTGAATCTGGATTGTTGAATTAAACACAGCACAAAATCATTGTCACACAATGAGGGGGAAAAAAATCAGCACCTGAAAAAAAGTCAGAGACTAACTGGCACCTTAGATTTTCATGGATTACTCAAACCAATTAAACACATGAGCAGACCTTCACAAATGGAGCTGCAATGAATGGAAATGGAAAAGAAAGAGATTCATTATAAAACAGACTGCCAGAAAGACGAAAAGAACTACAAGATTTACTATATATTGCTTGCTTCTTGCAGTAAAGTATTTCTTTGCTACAATGTTCCCAATTTTGACATTAGATTTCTTTTAAAACCATATCTGAATTTTTTCTGTAAGGTATATAATATTTATAGAAACAAACTGTCTATGTTTTACCATAATACTAGCTATGCTTGCTTTCTATTCTTGTCTTTTTTATCTCTTTCTTTTTTCCCCTTCAGCATAAACATCTGTTTCTGGAAAGGTTGGAGAGATAGGTGACAGCAGATCTGAAGAAATGCAGCCTGGAATCTAACTGAATTGACTAGTGCAATGTTGTATCATTGCCAGTTTGTATTTGTCAGAAGTAGTTAAAAGAATGAGGGCTAAAATATCTTTGTGAGTGTTGTAGTGTGTTTTTATACTTTTTAATACTTAGAAGTAGTTTTGTTTGTGTATCCCCGTAGTTTTCCCAAATGGTTTATCCCAGATTGTACCACCCTTACCTTTACCTGTGTAATCTCATTTTGCTTGCTGAGATCATCCCCAGATCCCCACCCTGGCTGTCTGTCAATCACTCAGCATCCCATCCCCTCTATCTAGAAGTTTCGGTCCAAGATGTCGAGTGATTAGCCAGAGGCCAGGGGTCAGCCCCCCGAGACTTGCCCTATACTGTCCTAAGTGTCTATCCCTTAGTGCCCATCCCTTTGGGTCATTTATTGGTAAGTAAAATGTTATGTACTTTCCGTTTCCACCTCCCTTTAAATGTAACCTTGGCACATCTCCGGGGGCTCTCAGCAGGAGGCCCCCTGAGGTGCAGGAGCTCCCCAGAGCTCCTGAATAAAACCTTGGATGAACCCCTGCTAAGAGTCGGCCCTTTATCTTCCACCGATGTCTCTGGTGTCCCCTCTGCTGCAAAGGCGACTGGCCTGGCTGCCCTGAGCACCCTTGGGGGACGAGAGAGTGTCCCCCCGCAGTCGGCCGTGTCGGGGTCGCTCCCCCGGCTCCTGCCGACTCGGGGCTGGCTGGGGGCTCCTGGGAGGCTCCCAGAGGGACAGAGACACCGATGAAGACAAGAAGTTGGGCAACAAAAAATGGAAGGCTACGAGCAAAATGACGTGTAAACTTTCTGGAAAAAGAAAGGAGAAATCTTCCTTGGAAAGGAGGATTCTTGGGAAAGGGATTTCCATTAAAAGATTGTGAGAAGTTTTTGCAGTTGATGAGTTCTTTTTTTTCCACAAGTTTCCTTTAAAACATTTTGATTTTCAAGGAGTGTCTTCAATTGCAAAAATATGTTACTATGAAAATGGTTAAGGCAAATATTGGAAACCTCAAGCATTCAAAAAATAAAAATAAAGAGAAATATATGAAAAATCTTGAGTTTTATTATTGTCATTGTATTTTACTTAGACACTTCTGTGATTTTTCAGTAACATTCCATCACATTTACCTTTATTTTCCCCCCTCAATATATCATATTCTGTGGGCATCTAGTAATTTTGCATTTTAATCAATGTAAATATTTTTTTATGCACTTGAATATGCCCTGAACTTGAATATTTGAAGATATATTAATTACAATAACCTTGAAAGTACAGAACCAATGAGGTTTGTCCTAGCTTCATTTACATTTACATTTTCAAAATATTCTGAGATTATCAAACAGTAACAAACCTTAGATCCTCACAAGCTTTTAAATATGCTGTTCCCATGCTCTAATGAAAAAATAATGCATCATTTTTCCCAAAATTCAAGATCTCTGGCATTTCATTTATCACTTGCAGAAGTCCATACTGCACCTTCCAATGGAGTTAGAGGTGCTCATAGGCATAAGGCTGTCAAATTACTTATGAGGTGGTAACATGAGAGGTGTTCATAGACACCATAAACTGAAACAAGACCAAACTCAGAAAACTTGCTCCTACTTCCTATGAGCCAAACAGATTAAAATTAAGACAGGATCCGAGATTTCAAAAGCAAGCATCATTAAATAAACATTACTATTTCAACTGATTTCAGATCATACTTTCAATCAGAAAACACTAATTCTAAGGTGTTACGATCCGTCCCTACGGACGGGTTTCGTAGAGGTTCTTTTAGATTGATTTCAGGGTGCAAAAAACCGACACGGTACAAGGGGGTTTGCAGGTTAATCAACACAATGGACTTTATTAAAACAACCACAGTAAAAATGCGTTGGGAAGAAATTAGGGGAAAAAGGGAAAAATAAGGAAAAATAAAGAAGGGAAAGAAAAGGGGGGGTTATAGCTACCAAAACGTGAGAATGATGGAGGTCCTTCGGTGTCCAGCCAAAGAGGTTCACCAGTTCATGTCCCAGGGAGATCTCAAAAAGGCAGTCCATTCGGAACCCTAATTATACTGTTCTTGTCCAGGGGGAAGGGGATTATTTCGAAACCGGATCTATTGTATAGAAAGAATGGTATTTGGAAAGGGGGTACACACAGTCCACTTTGCAACAAACGAAGGCCATTGTTTTTGTGGTCCAGTGCCCACGCCTGCAGTCATCCATCTTGCTTTGGTCAGCTCGCCTCTCCCCGTGCACCTCCCCCGGGCTGGGAGCTCCAGTCCTTGGGGAGTGTGAGGGAGGCCTTTTCTCCCATGGAGATTTCTCGGGGTCTTCTCTGGTGGAGACACTTCTGTCATCTCAGCTTGTCTGTCACGGTGGTTGTAGATGAACAAGAGGGGTCTTCTGTGGGAGACCACCCAAAAGCTCAGGAAAAGTCCAGCCAGGCCAAGAGGTGGACAGCGTCCAACATTATTGTTGTAAAAAGAACACAGTGCCTCATCAAGCTCGGTGTAGCGTGTAGGGGACTGCACCTGTGGAGACAGCGACTTAGCAACACTTTCAGGTTATGAAACCCCCTGGCTTGGCGGGTCCACTGTGGCTAGGAAAGGGGCAAAGGGGTCTTCTGAGCGGTCTCTCAATGACAGTTGTGAGGCTGATGAGGGATATTTCAGACAGACTCTCACAAAAGGTCGGTAAAACAGCCAGGAGTACAGGATACAATATAGATGAACACCATCTAAAAAACCCAACCACCACCAATCCACAGAGATCTTGACTGAAAGCTTTTCAGGATGTAGTAGTGGAGGCAGAATAATCTCACTGGCCCCAGAAAGATTCAGCCTGTACCTTGGGAAAGACTGACCAGTCCAACAGAAGGAACTTGTACACATTTTGTTCTGGAAGGTTTCCACTTGGTTTATTCTATACTTTCCCCAAGCTTTAACTTCTTTCTGAAAAATTTAGAAGTTGAATGATCTTCCTACTGTGAAAGAGACATACTTTTTTCCCCTTCTTTTCTTTCTTGTAATTTTATAGTAAAAATCATATATAATTACTGATATACTGATAGTGCATATCTGCTTAGCCCAGAAGGGTTTTTTTCCCTTTCAAACTCAATAGTGATGGAAAGATAACAAACATTTAAACCAATTTCAGCAACTTGTGGCTATTTTCCTGAGGGATCTTATTGTCAAGTTTACAAATTTAAAATCAACAGAATACTCAATCACCCTATACTTATTCTATTTTTTGGTCTATAGTTATCACATGAATTTAACATTATTCAATACTTGTCTAAAATGACTAAGTGGGTAGAAGAGTGTTATCCAAAATTCCTCATTGTTCTTTATAGGAAAAATTATCCTTTAAGGCATCAGCAGGTTGCACCAACCTTCAGCTAAGAGCCAATGAGATATTTTTGCTACTTTCCCTGTACTTCACAACTGACTTTACATTAGGATGATAAATAACCTTCCTACACTTTCAATACCATACTTTTCTTCCCATATTCTCAACATCTCCAGAATTAATCACTACACATCACACTACAGAAGTTTATCTTTTTTTGTGTATGAATCCAATAATATTTAAAATAAACCAACAATAAAGAACAAGTTTCTTCCTCCCAGAAAGAAAGGACCTCTAATTTCTGTAGGCACAGTATCAGCTGTGAAAGGCAGAAACACTATCACCATGACATATTGCCTCTTCAAAATTATTTTCTAGTTTTCAAGACCTCAAAAAAACTTTTGATAACTTAGTTTCATTAACTTCTGCTATTTACCAATTTCAGTGAATAGTTGTGTAGGAAAATATAATTAAAAATAAGATTGAAATAAGTAATGTAAATCTGCTATTAATTACCATTTTTGGATGCAGATTTTGTTCTGCTTATATGATGTTCTCTTTCTGTTCTGAAATGTGATGTATTTTGTTCTGGTTTCTGGCTGTTTTCTCTCATTAGTCTAAACAAGCAATTTCATTTTGTTATTTTGGACCCACAAACATTATTCAAGATTTGGAAAATATTGCAATTTAAATAATCAGAAAATCAGTAAATGAATATAAGTTTGAAAAAAGGTCATACTCCCTTTTTTTTTACATACTTTCCCAAATAATTTTTTCATTTCAGTGAATTATTGAACATCCTTTACAACTTCTCAGTGAATTAACTCATTTTATTCTAATGCAATTGAATAGATGTTCAGCTGGGGTTTTTTTTGCCATAAGTCCTGGCATTTGTCCAACATGTTTTGACTTAAATGGGAAATATTTTCAGTAGATTTTATAATTAATATGATTATTTATAAAAAAAATCAAGAGTTCAGTTGACAAATCTGTTAGATTTAGTGTAATTGCCACTTTTGATTACACCTGTCCATTAAGGTTTGAAACACTGCTTTGGGACATGTCATTTCTGTACTGAATTTAAAGAGATTATTTATGCAGTTACAGTTTCACATTTTTATTTGAAAAGAATGAGCTTACAATTTAGCAATATGTATGATTTTATTAATATTGGTTTACCGCTCTTTGTTTTGTTGGGGATATTACTGAAGAGTTTCTTCCCTGTATTTTAAAGAAAAATGACAAGATGCATACAAATACAAAAAAAAAAAACAAAAAAACACTAAAATCCATCTAGGCTATTTTTCCCTGGCAGACACCTAATAAAATACTGATGAAGATGGAAGGATGGATCCTTATGTGCTGAGGGAAAAAATGAAACGGAATGGTAAAAGTAAATTTCAAGGTATTGCAAAGAGAAGCAGTGGGAATTTTTGAAAATATGAGATGAAAGATGCTGAAATTCCACACACACTTCTGACTTTATCTGAACCTTTCCACATCTTCAGTGGTTATGGAATTCTCTAAATGCTGTACCAAACAGAGGACCAGAGAAGAAAGAAGCACAGAACAGCCACCTTCCTGTCAGCTATTCGCTTTAGGATAATTAGTCTCTCCAAGGTAGAAATGGCAGTGACGGCAAAGACTAGAAATACCTGCCACTTACAGATCAATTTTAGGTGCAAACTAAAATATCATCAGCAGAAAGTTTATTAGACAACAGACCTACTTCAGCATAGGCCTCTCAAGCTTCCTCTCTTATACTGCCAGTCAGCAGTTTCCATGATCCCGCAAGACGGAGAAAAAGTAACTTTAACAAAATTATTGTTTCATTACCTGGGCAACTGTGAGATAAGCTTTCTGCATTCGAGATTATTTTTAGTTTCTTGTCATTATATGTTAGAGCTGGAGGGTCTTGTTGATTGATTATCCTGTTGCTGTAAAGTATTGCAAGTCTATTTCTCTCAGTTCAGGGCAATCCATTACATGTCCTGAAAAAAAGTGTAAGCTTTGTGCATCCATCCTATTGGGAAGGATGATATTAAAAATAAAAAAAATACAACTTTCCATGAGCCACTGTGTATAGAAGTCCTCTCACATAAAAAAGCTTTATCTTGCATTAATACTTTGCTAAAGAACATATATTTATATAGGGAACAGTGTTATGGGCTTTTCTAATAAAAATCCTCCTTTTGCTATGTATAAATATATTTATAAATATATACACTTCTTAGGATGTAAGAGAATCAATTTTTAATTTCAAAATTTTTAATCATTTTAATTAAATATGTGGGTCTTTTGGCACTAAACCAGGTTTTGAAATTAACTGTCGGTTTTTCCTCCTTCCTTAATTATATTATTGAAAATCTCTAGAGAACAAGACCAGATATGATAAATATCAGTATCATTTCTTCCTACATTTTATTAGAACTTAATGCTGTTAATTTATGAGCTTTTCTGCTGACATCTGATTTCATTTTTATAGTCTCATGAAACTAAACATGACAGAATTTTCTTCTACTATTGTCTCAAATGTCCAAGGGCATTTAAATGGAGAAAATAGATCAGATACAATGTAGTTTTCCTTATTGGTATATGTTGCTAAATAAAATGTTATTGACATGACAGATTACCCATCTTCATAAATTGTGTACAGATTTGTTTGATGTTTGGGAGTCATACATTGCAGGAATGTACTGATGTTGACTTGTCTGTAGAATTACTATATAAATAATATAGACATTTTATTGATATGGAAAAAGCAACTTTTAAGACTCCTTTATAATCATAAATACTATTTAGAAAGGTTCCATAAACACTATCAGATTAAACATTGATCTAACTTTTAATATTTCCAGCTTTTCTCATTCCTGTTTTATTTATTTTGTCCATTTATCTTTCATTTTTATGATATTGACCATTTTTTTCTTGGACAAAATGAAGCAGAAGAAAATCAATCATTCCTCAATGTGTATGATGCTATGGGCGTATCATCCCACTGAGAATGCTCTACAGATTTAAGCTACGTTTGCTTGTACTTTATTTGCAGGACAAAAGAACTTCTGCATCATATGTACTTATTTACTGATTTTAGAGTCCATAAAAATATTTATTGCATAAAAAGTTCATAGGTTTCAGTCACATGTTGCAAACTGAATACAAATATAATACCTTCCATTTAACACAGAAAGAAAAGAAAATACAAAATGTCCAGTTCTCTATTCACACACCATTGTCCTCAGGATAAGCATGGGTAGCACATTGGCCTGAACAGGTAATACAGATCACTTGAAAAACCATTGCCAAAGGTATGAACCAGTGGAACAGGGGAAGATGTGAGGACTCCTCCCCCTGAGGAGGAAGGAGCAGAAGAGACAACATGCAATAAACTGACCACAGCCCCTGCTCCTCATCACCCTGAGCCGCTGGTGAGAAGAGGAAGAAAATTCAAAACTAAAGCTGAGCCCAGGAAGAAGGGTGGTGGCAAGGTGTGCTTTAAGATTTGGTCTGTATTTCCTCATTGTCCTACTCTGGTTTTTATTGGCAATCACTTAATCTAATCTCCTGAAATAGAGTCTTTTTTGCCTGTGGCAGTAATTTCTGAGGGATCTCTCCCTGTCCTTTCCTTGACTCTTCCTTCACCTCTGTGCATCAGAGGAGGGGTGTGATAGAGTGGCTTGGGTGGGCACCTGGCATCCAGCCAGAGAAACCCAGCACACTAATAGATACCAATTGATTCAATTTGCAGACCATGTAGTAATATGGGAGTAGGAAGGTAGGAGTAATATTTTGATCTACGAGGCCTATTCAGGAGATACTAAGTCACGTGTTAAACCAGCTAAATTTTGACATGTCATCAGTGCTTTTCAGGAACTTGTATTTCTCAACATATGTCTTTTTTCCAAGCCCTTACCCACATCTGCTGTGGCACCTTTAAATTAGAGAACATTAGAAATAGCAAAACTATATTTTTAGAAGCTTTATATTTTATGAAACAGCAATTCTCTCTCCAGGGAAGTGGGTAGACATGGTATTCCCTTCAAACCAAAGCATTAGTACAAAGCAAAAATAAACAATCCAGGTAAACTTGATAATGGATCCAAGTTTGGATGAAAGATTTAATGACTTTGGATAAATACCACAGCCATGCTACTCCTACTATTCTCTGCTTTTCTTAACGGGAGGCACACCTGGAGCCATCTCTGCTAGGAAAACTCTGATGTACTCACCAATCAGGTTTCTGTAATCTATTCAGGATAATGAGGCCTGATGATATAAAATTTGACACTACATTGTGTAGCAAAAGCCAAAGACTCCAGGTGAAGATTTTTCTTCCTTGAGAACAGAAGTGAAAATATATAAGTATTTTAAGACAAAGAATAGATAGACTGTGCAAATAAAAAAACCAAATAAATAATAGCTCTGGTTTTACACAATTTGTGGTAGTCTGTCATTGAGTCATTTAGTTTAGCAATCTTAAATCAAAACTAACAATGCTTTTCGCATGAAGGGTTTGTAAAAAATATATACCAACTGGCAGTAAAATGTAATGTAATGAAAGCAGGATATTGAATTGATTTACTGTATCTAAGATGAATTCAGTAACAATACTAAATTTAAGGCTGTTTGGCTCAATGCTGTAACATAATTGTTTCTTCAGAAAGGCATTAATTTTTTACTGTGTCATGACAATTTTTTGATCATGAATAAAATTCCTTTGTTCCTATACTTTTGCTTCATCTGATGTCAGCCACCAGCATTCAAGTAGCAGGAACAGTTAGAGTAATCAATATGCTCATTGATTTATAAATATGATATACACATTTATATTATATATATGCATTGTCATTGTCCATGAGCGCAATATAGGTATTTATCATGTTTATTGGCTAAAAGCAATATCAATTACAATTTAAAGACCAAGAAAAGTAATTCCTTTCTAAATAAAATTAACTTTATGTTTTCCAATTATGTGTTCCGGTCTCACTGATTAAACAAAATTTAACTAAATTACCTACAACAGCTTAAAGACTACAAAATTGTTATTTTTTGTCATTGACTTCAGCTCCCCTGAATACAATTCTTCAGCATCTGGCTTCTCAGATCGTTCCAGGTTTTAAATAGGTTTTAATTTTTTTTTTATTGTATGTATACAGGCTGATGATTTAAATAATAAGAAGGACATTGAATGTAAATGAAAAGCTGAGTTAAAATTAAATTGCAATGAAAGAAAAGCCCATAATAGGGCCCATGAGGATATACCCACATTATTACCACATGAACAGTTTTGCTGGAAGAAATAGCAGATGAATTTAAACTGCTGAGGCCATTAATTAATGTTTTAATGAGAGGAGTACGAATCTGACATACTTTCAGCTTAATAATATTAAGGTAAGAAGGCAGATGACCAAGCCCTAGGATAAGGTTTAGCTAACTGAACGGATCATGAGAAATCGCTGAGTACCACAGGAAAAACTGCTGGACACAACAAATAAGCAGCAGGTGTTGGAAGAACTCTCCCTGTGGGACCAGATGCTTCAACCCAGATGGTGGATGCAGCCCTCTAAGCCCCAGACTTCAGGATGTCCCCGGGGCCTCTCTTTAATGCCAGGAGAGATGGCTTTTCATCCTGCAGAATCTGTGCTGTCTGTGAAGAGCTGAGTGGCTGGGTTGGAGGAGCTACAGGAGGTAATGAGCAGCCTACACAGCACCATAAGAGAATGTGAAAAGGAAACAGGCAGGATCTTCTCAGAGGCTCACAACTGTGGGACTGATTCACCTCGCCTAAAACTAAAGAGGAGTCAGATGTGCTTTTAAGCTGAACATCTGAGCCACCTCACCCTAAAACTTGCCAAGAACACCAGGAGGAAGCAGGATACAGAACTGAGAGGTGGCTGGATTTCACTAACACTGAAAGTTATGTGAGAGACACACAAGGTCCCCAGATAGTGAAGGGGAGTATTTTGATGCCTTTTCAGGACCAGTTTTGCAAGGCCAGCAGAATCTTGTTGACCATATCCATGATATTATTTAAGACTGAGTAGTAAAAAGACCTAGTTAGCAATATCAGAAGTACCAAAGTGTTGGCTTTCACGTTCAGATATATATGAACCTAAATTTATCACTTTTTAGAATCCAAAAAATTGTAATAGTCTATGAGTTCTTTTATTTACCTATTTTTAGTTTTCTAGAAATATTTTATTACTCATTTGGTTGGACATGAAAATGTTGCTGTAGTTTCCTTCTAAAGTAAGTCATGTCGGATGTGGATGATTCAGTGTTTGATGCTCTGTAGGTCTAAATTAAAAAATCTCAAATTCATTTGTAAATGTTTCTTTCCATGGAAAATAGTGATTTATAATCAACACACAATTTGGGTCTCTATCATATTCAAAGCTTGTATTTTATGACTCAAGGAAAGTTCCAGATTTTTTATTGCTTTAAGGAATTCTTGCATGTTTGCTCAGAAGGGTCTATTTAGTCTGGTCTCTATCTATTTGCAAACTTTTTGGTATTTTCTTTAAAGCAAAAGAAAAAGAATGATAAAAAAGGAATAAAAAAGGAAGAAAAGCTTCTCTAAAAAAGAAATAAAAGCATATAACTATTTACATCTCACAGATATCCTATACAGTTTTCTGAGAGTTTTGAAAAACATAAATATTAATTTTGAAATTCCTTGGCTTTAAAAGAAATATGTGCACCTTGGAGCTTAAAGTCAAACCTCACAGAGCTTGTTGTATTCTGACAGTGACTAATTTGGACAGTCATCTACCTGTTTTTAAAGCAGACATTTCAGAAAAATGAGGTCAACTCAAAATGCCAATTTTTCTGTTCATCTATCAATGCCATATCTTCTGAGAAGTGATGAAGAAATCACAACCTAGCTCACTGGAATGTATGTACAGTGAGAGGCAGGAGACCAGGTCTGTACTTACCATTTTATAGAAAAATAGGTGAGCATATACCTATCTATCAAGAAAGATAGCAATTAATCTAAACAGCAATTAACTTTTTACATGAAATATTTATTTAATTCCCTATTTTCTACACAATTTAAAAGGAATAGGAGATTTTCTTTCATGTTTAAATATATTCCTACATAAGGAAGAATATCTATAAGAATGTAGCTGTGTGTGGAAGTTTCTAAGTTTCTCTATGTGGAATTTCTGCAGTGGCTCAGATGCTTCAGTGTTAAGTGAACAGTTTTCCACAAATGTGGCCAAAATGAAATGCCTAGACTTTCTCATGCCATGAGCTGCCCTCTGTCAGAATCTGGACTGCTATCCCTTTGCCATTTGCTTTCATATGAAATGTTGTTTTAATGATGGAAGGTGAGAATTTTTTTTTTCTTTTTTCTCAGCTGTATTTTCATCCTATGCTAGGCAATAGCAAATTACTTGATGAAAATTAATGATTATCAATCCCTTTTTTAGAAGTTACTTAATTATAAGTTTTATAAATAATGGATTACTAATTCATTACATAACAAGCTGTTGAAATTAGCTCATTACTGTACCTTCTGTCATGGTTATAGGAGCCTGCCATACATAGCAATCCAATTTACTGAAATATATCTCATGTTGCAGCAGCACTGACAGAACCGTGATGATCGAACTAATGCCTTTAGCATTTCAAATATAAACTGTGTTTTTAGCTTCTAATTTGTCAGATGTTTGGGTCAAACTTGGTACAAAAATTTAGCAATCTTCTTGCCTTTTCTTGCCAGAGCCAAACCAGATGAAATGTGAAATCTAAAAAAAAATTCTCAAAATGTATTTTCTTTGTTCTTGAGGAAGGTTTGGATGGATATGAAATGAATATGCATATACTGATATACTTGCGAATAACACACGGATTAATTTAATTTGAAATGAACTAAGAAACTTCTGAATTATTATCCTGTGTAGTTTAAAACTTTGCTGCTAGTGATATACAGTTGTATTTTTGCATCTCATATCAAAACTCCATCATTATATTTCTATTAGAAATCAAAATTTCACTTATACCGTATGGTTCTGTTCCACAGAATTTTACATTCGCTAATGAGAGATGATTCTGCAGCTGCAATATTTTCTCACATAAAAGTTTCAATACAAGAAATCTAACCCTTTTGGAGATAAGTTCTTACAACTTACTAAAAAAAAAAAAAAAAAAGGAAAAAAAAAAGAAGAGAAACAAGACCTGAGGAAATGGAAACTAAAAGGAAAAAGGCAAAAAAAAGCTCAGGTTGTTAATTAATTTTAACCTTCTAATTTATAGTCAATTTGGATTACCATTAATTGCATGGCTAAATAGAAACTCTTTCAAATTACAAACAATTGTTCACATCAAATCACGGAGACTTAATCCATCCTCAATTGGTAATTCTGAAACTCTTTTTTTTTACACTTCAAATAGATTTTGAGTTACTTTGAAAGTCTCTTGCAAGTATCTGAGCCACAGTTGAAGCAGAAATGGAGAGAATTGGAAAGTCAAAAATTGCTCAGTTTTGGTGAAGAGAAGAATGTTATACTATTTTCATCACAGGAAAACTCCTGTATCTCTTTAAATTCTGCTGTCAGTCAAGAATTAGAAAGTCCATCCAAGTATTTCTCATCCAACTGGAACAGGAATTTTTTTGAGGATGCTCAGGTAGTGGGCCTAAGTGGCATGTTAATTTTTGAGTATGCAGATATTTGATTCAAACCTTATATATAAATGGACAAACATAAAAATTAAAACTACAGACACATAATTCCTTTTCACTTTTGCATCGGCATATAAATTTGGTCAGAAATCAACATTGTGCAAATTTCATCATAAAATTGCTAAGATAATTGATAACTTCTTACAAAAATCCAGTCATTTTGAGGACTATATGATAAAAGAGTATAGTACACAGTTCAGAGACAATCTGCTCTGAAGGAAAATGTGTAGGATTTAAAATTCATAGTTATGCTTTTTGCTTGTTTTGGTTTTCAGAAGCTGTTTTATCTTGGGGTTTATGGGGGTGGTTGCTTTGGTTTATTCTTTTGGGGGTCTTAATGGAGAAAAAATGTAGGACTTTCAGGTGAATAAACCGGGTTATTTGTGAAATGTAATGAGAACACAAGCAACAGAAAAAAGTTTCTTTTAGGGAGTATTGTGGTATAGGATGTTGCTGGATTTTGGGTTGTTTGGGTTTTTTGTTGTTTTTTAATAAGTATTGTCTGTTCTCTCAAATACATAATTAACCATTATACAATCAAATCAATATATATTATTACCCACAGAGAGAAACAAACTATTTATGGAACAATTCTGTGAATTGGTTTCAAATACCTGAAAATTCTAGCTGCTATTTTATGTTTATTGACAATCAAATTCCTCCAACAGTGTTCTGTGATGGACTTTTTATGAGCTCAGTGTATTATGACTAATGGTTTCAAAACAAAATATTTAATACTAACTGCTACATACAAATGGTCACAAACTTATTGTTTGTACTATAATTTTTCATACATGATCTGATCCATATTTTGACTGTATTGAATTAATTTTCAAAGAATTGCAGTTATTATAAAAAATTGAGTTGCACTGTGAAAATATGAAACCCTTGGCCTATATTTTCCTATTTTGATTTATAAGCAAGTTTGACAAATTCCACAGGATTAGTTATCAGGCCTTCTTAATATTATTTTGGTGATTAAATACAGGCAAAATCTCCAATACTTGCTGTTCCAGTTACAGCCACTCATCCAAGAGCAGGGAATTTGATTTTGATAATTCCTAGCCACCTCAATTGTCCAAGATAAGTCCATAAATAATTCAGTAAAGCTGACCAAAATTCTGATACCTCCTCAGATACTTGAGGTGGAAAGTGCCAAATATCATAATCCCAAAGAGAAAGACTACAAATATGTTCTGAAGAGAAGCACTTCCTCCTCAATGCATCTTTGCATGGGCATCTTGAATAGGAATTAAATGCTTGCATTATCAGTGTTCAGCTTTGGGTTTCTTTATATGTGATAAAGAGAAATATTAGAAGTGATTCTGTAGGCATCCCCTTTGCTGCAGTAATAGAAACAACCTAATAATGCTCAGCAAGCTAGGAAGTGCATTGTTGTCCCTTATGTAAATAAATATTGGTTTGGAGGTTTACTTGAAAAATGAAATTGCCTTCCAGATGCTTGGATTACTTAAATGCCATAGATTCACCTAACTAAAGGATATTTGGGATTTTCTTATAAAATTGAGAGGAAATTTAACCAGGGCATATGTAAATAGTGTTTTTCTGTTTTCTCAACTAAATTTTCCTTTGCGTTTGGGTATCTGGATGTTGAAGGAATCCAGATCTGAAATCATTGGAAGTTCTGTCATCTGCAACTTATTTGGTATATCCTGACATTAATTTGGTGGAACAATGAACAAGTCAGAATAAGATAATTCCACCTAGGGTGACCTAGTAAGAGCAGCACTCTCAGAAGACTTTCACTCAGTGCAGTACCACACTCAATTCAAAGCAAGACAAGCAACAAAAAGGCGATCCTAAATATGCTTGTAACTGAGTTTTTGCATAATGAAAGACTGAAAGTGACTTTATGACTCCAGCTTGAAAAATTAACTCATAGTATAAAAAAATTTACAATATTCCCTAAGTTATCTTTTTAGTCATTGAATTCCTTAAAAATTAGATACAAGTGTCTTGTAAACTCTTATATTTTGACTCACTTTTCATGCATTAATCTGTTTCAGCTATTTTTCAAAATTTGTTTCTCATTTCTTTTGTGTCTCATCCAAAAGAAAAAAAAATGCTAGGTGCAAAAAATATTGTGACTTATACTGCACAATTTTGCAAGCTGACAATGTATGACTATTATACCCCTACTCGCAAGAGCCTGTAAAATGAAAGATTCACTCTTGTCAAGAACCCTCTCTATTGAGACAGTGCTTACACAGGACCATTGTGAAATTCTGCTACAAAAGAAAAGAGGAAAATCAATTCATACTTTACACTTCAGCTTACAAACTCAGAGCTTTACCTTTCTTGAAGCATCAAGGAATAAAAATTCACTTTCATATAGAAAAATACATGGAGGGAAAATATTAACATCTCCTGGCAGTAAGTTTTCTTAAAGTCATTCCTATTATGATGTAATGAGCCACTCAGGCACATATTAAACTGTACAAGTTGGTAGGTTAAATGATGCATCTTTTGGAGAGCTAGTGGTATAAACAACTGTGTCTTTGTAGTGTTTTTGCAGTTGTCCCAAGTTATATCCACAATCTCATTCTGTTCAACAATACTAGATGAAAGTACCTGAGTCAAGATAAATGGGTCATCACTGACCTTTGCATAGGGGTGAAACATATAAACATTTTTTCTGAATTTTTTTTTGTTTGTTTGTGGAGAGGTGATGGTGGGTTTTGTTTGTTTCTTACTTTCTTTTTGTGCATGTGGGATTGGTCTTGATTTTGGGCATGGGAGTCTATCTCTAATTTTGTTTATGGGGGCCTTATATGACATCATGTTCTTAAGTGGAATGTTTTTATGGTTTTATCTTAAATACCTTAACCTAGCAAGGTACTCAGATCTGATGAGATGCATTTTTTTCATCTCAATTGCATCCAATTAACATGGGTGATCAGTTTTGCCTTCATAAATCAAGCATTTATAATTCCTATCCAGTCAGTGAAGAGAAGTAAAATCTGTACCAACAGAGACTATCTCGTCCATCTATGTTACCTCTGTCTCCTTTACATGCCCTGAGCCCTTGTTTTATTGTAAATTTACATACACTTGGTTGCCAAAACAGTTTTAATAGTTATTTTAATTATTTGTAGTATAACAATGATGCTTGTATTTTGTAACAAATTTATGATAATTTCAATTTTATTACAGTTTTACATTATTATCTTTGTAATATATATAGCTCACTTGAGCATTTTCATGGTGTTTTATTTTCTTGGGAAGAAATTCTATTATAAATGTCTTCTTATCAAAATTAATAGCCCATTCTTGTTTGATGTGGAGGGTAATTATATGGTGTTAAATTAATTTTAGTAGTATCAAATGTAATTTTTTCCCCACATCCATCTGTATATCTCCTTAATTAAAATGTCATGTAGTGTTTCTGTAGGATAAGGAAGAAATTGCCTGTTTCAGTCTACTGGCATTTTAAGTAAATATTTACATAAGACAGTGCATTCAATAACAAAAAGATTATAATCTTCCATACAGTGTTGCAGAAAGTTTTTCAGTAACAGCTGCAGAAATGGAAATCTTTATGAAAGGGTTATGGAAAACTGTAAACTGTTCCAGGGTTGTTTACCTTAATTCATTCATAAGGCATATTTCATAAGCATGTTTGTGTTTACTAGGAGATTTAAATCTTTTCCCTGTCTCCTTCTGTCTACTTTTTTATGCTGTAGTGCCCTTAAATGGGAAAAATGGAAACTCCGTCCTTTTTAACAAATATTGCAAATGAAACTTATTCAGTGCCTTTCTTCTTCTGCCATTTCTAAGAGTTACATACTATGAAATTAACAAACCTTGAGCATCTTTCTACTTAGAAGCACTTGAACATTTTGTGAAAGGAAAGAGATGGGGAAAGACAGCAAATGTCAATAGATAAATATTACAGGTAAAATCTAGGCTTTGCCCAAGTTGTGCTTTATATTTCATTTCACTACAGCTCACTTAACATGCTGAGAAATAAGACTCAAAAACAAACAGAGAGTTCTGAATTGAGATATTAAATTGTTTCATTTGAAAAAAAGGCTTCATATCTATGTAATGATTAAAAGAAGTCCCTTCCTTTCCCTACAACCTCATGGAAACAGGAAGTCAAATTTAGTTATGGTATTACTGCATTGATTACCATTACTTCTGTTCTGTTGAAAGAGAAAAAAATTTCCTCTAAAGAACTTTCCAGCTGGTAATAAAAGAAGAAGCCCTGGAAAAGTTTAGGGCTTTTTAAAATGTATTAATTAACTAATTAATTATGCACTATCAAAATTAGCTTACCAGTTTTAAGACTGAAGAAGTTGTTGCTCTGTAGCTGCTTCTACTGCAGAAGAGACATACCTTACTGTCAAATCTAACCTTTCAAAACAATAACAACAAAAAAACTTTACTGGAAACTTTAGAAAATTAAAGAACCTTGGCAAAAGCTTTAGAGCAGCATTTAATATACATAAAACACTTCCCAAAGCATTAATGTAGCCCATTCAATTAGGCAATCTCTAAGCCTGTCAAATTTTCAGTTACTCAAAAATTCCAAGATGGAATTTGAAGAAGAAAGAGAAAGACAGAAGAGATAAAGAAAAGAATAGATATAGCTGTGACTCCTGGTTCCAATAGTGCTCAGCTGAGAAAAATTCCAAGAGGACATTGTGTCAAGATGTTTTTTTCTTGCGTCCAGATTTAAATACACATTGGCCTTTCTAAGCCCTTCCTTCAGGGGTAATTTCTGGTCATTTGGGCTCTCAAGAGCAGGGTTAGGGGCTCTGGGAACAGGTGTGGAGCATTGTGCCCATTGTGCCAGGAACTGGTGGCCACTGCAGAGCTGGGACACCGACCCGAGGTGGGTGGGGTATGTGGGGCAGGGCATCGCCTCAGCAGAGCAAGGCTCTGCCTCATCCCAGGCACACATATAAAGTGTTTTCAGCCACCAATTCTTCCAATCTCTCTCAGCATATAAAGTGACTGAACTTTAGTCTTAGTTTTGTAACCAGAGAGGAGGCAAAATAAGGTGAATAATTAATGAGATTATATAACTTAGCATAATGCTTATGTGTATTAAATACAAATCAAAATTTGTATAGGTAAGATTGAAAGATTTAATAGAGAAGTTGCCTGTGTTTGACATCTTCCCTATCGTGCCAGAATTGTGTGCAAAAGTAGGGTTCATAAAGTTTTGGTGAACTAGTATTTTGGTATTCTTGTATTTAACTCTAAGTTTAATTCTAAATGATCATCACAGCTTTTACTTTTCTCACATGTATGGGCAGCCATGATGGGAATGTGGCCCTAACTGGCAACATGAAAATGATTCCAAAGAATTCCTAACAGATTTAAATTGTGTGGCATTCCCTTAGGACAACTCCCCTTCCTCCTTTAGTCATCATTAATTTGAAAGGAGTTTGAGAGCAGAAGGGTACCACCTATCTAGGATAGTTTTCAAAATTCATGAAGAAAAATTTGTCCTCAAATCTATACATGAAAGAAACAGATCTCTTTAAACTTCTTTTGCAGATGAGAATTTTTAAGCATAAGATTCATTTCTTTGAGCTCATCAAGCAACTAAGTTTCAGATTCTGAACTAAAAACTTAAGCCTTTCACTTCACATTTTACAAAAGCATTAACAATATATGTCAGGAAGAATTGCCCCTACATTCAAATGTAACACAAGAACTTTAGAAGTCTCATTATTCCCTGATGCTCACTATCATGCAGGAAACTATTTGAGCCAATAGCTAATCTTCAGAGTTTTCAAGAGTTATAGTACAGCACAAGATAGAATGGTGTGCTTTTTATTGTTAATTGCTCTGGCTCTCTAGAATTTGTACTGCACATTCTTTTCATATTTTGGCATGATTTAATTATGAAGTCAGGTGATTTTCAAAATATAAGATACTTCTTTTTAAAGATTATGTATAATTATGGATATATATAAGCAGTGCAACCTACGCTTCAGTGATTTTCAAAAGCCTGTTTCAGACAGATACAGAAAAGATAGTCTATCTTTTTTCTTACTAGATATCTCTTAGGAAATCCTTAATGAAGTTTAAACAAATGCATTATTTCTTTACTCCCTTGGGTGTACATGTGGGTTTTGCTTACAGTTTAGAAAGAATACATTACATGCATCTTGCCAATAAATGGGTATGCAGTTGTCTGAAAGAACCTGGTATTCTTGCAGTAGTATGAGTTCTTGCTCCTTATATTCAGTGAAAATGTTTTCCTAAGAAGTGTCATGGCTTAAAAATTTATTTTACAATGAGTTGGAACCTGATATCCAAGATCTCCATGAAAAAAAGTTGAAAACACATTTTATTAGCAATAGTCATTTTAGGGCCAAGATATCAAAAATTAAAGCTATAATGGGACATTATCCATACTGATTTGTTAAATGACATTTCAAAAAGTCAGACTGATTATATTTCTCCATTTCTATTGAACTTGTAGACAACATCGTTTGTTTTTACACACTGTATTTTATGTTCTACCATTCCATTTTCTTCTGACATGATGTGGATTAGACATTACGGTTCGACTTGATACTGTATTCCAGATTCTTAGATTAGGGTATCTCTC
>JANIJU010000002.1:41545225-41670742 GCA_025504685.1 Leucosticte australis
GGAAGGAAGGAAGGAAGGAAGGAAGGAAGGAAGGAAGGAAGGAAGGAAGGAAGGAAGGAAGGAAGGAAGGAAGGAAGGAAGGAAGGAAGGAAAAGATCGTTAAAAGACAGTGAATGAATAAAAGTTATTCTCCAAGCTCATATGTTTTCTCATGATGAAAATTTATTTTAGATGTTAATATAGAGACAACCATGTCTATAATTTAAATTATTTACATAATTAATTTTCTGCAATGCATTTGTATAGCAGAAACTAACCTACTAAATTATTTCATTATCAACATACTTAAGGTATATGCGGGTGCAATCACTATACACCTTCTATGAAATATTTTCCAGAATTTAATGATATCAGCTACAATTATATTAATAATAATAATTGTTGCTAAAAAGAATAGAATCAAAGAATGAAGGAGAATCATGTCCCTTGGCCTGCTCCTGGTCATGATACTTTTAATGCAGCCCAAGATGCAATTGCCTTTCTGGGCTGCAAACTCACATTGCTGAGCCACTTCCAGATTTTCACTGAGCAGTGTCCCCAAGACCTTCTCCACAGGGCTGCTGTCAATGAGCAAATACTTTTGTCATTCTATAGTACTGCAATACTGCCTTGATTTTAATTCCCATTGGACGTAAATGCTACAACTACATATTAGTATTTGTGTGCTTGTCCAATAGCAACTTAATTACTTGTAATCAATCACATTAAAACATTAAAGGACATATGAAGTTATAACTAACAGAAATACCTTAATACTAACTTCCATATTTCATTTGAATAATGCAGGTCTATGATTTTTACTTTTCTGCAGCCTAATACTGGGGTTTTTTAAGGAAAAATGTATAATATGCTTACAGAAGTAATTACAATTTCATTGGATAAAATAAGCTATGTAGGTGAATATAATTTTTTCTTCTTATGTATATCTATCTCTTTATTTGTTTCCCCCAGGCATCTTGAAACAATTAAGCAGAATTAATGCTTGCATCCTGTTCTACAAAACTTGGCCAGGTAGAAAGAAGAGATAAGACATTTTATTTGCAACATCAAATGATGTCTTTTAATGTGGATAGTTTCCGGTATCAATTGTATGGTAAATTATACTAGGAAAATAAAATAACCCCAGAAATTTAGTTTAAATGGTTTAGAACTTTGAAGACTGAAAGCCCCTTGGATGCCAGCAGTTCCATTTTTACAAAGATGGTTGTTCATAACAATCTGACTCTCTGGGAGAAGGCCATAAACTACTCTTTCTGGGGCTTTATCAATATCAGATAAGGGCAGCATAACCCCTTCAAGGGCTAGATTAGACAGATTAAGCATTGATCAAATACTCCAAGACCAAGAGTGAAGAAAGCTAGTTTAGTTCCCATTAGAATGCATGAACTAGAGAAGAGATCTATTCATTTTCAGTTAAATCTAAAAAGCATTAAAATTTTTGTCTAAGGAGTGTGAATCTTTCTATTCTGCTTTCTGAGGCTTTCAGAAAACAGAAGAAGCTTGTACAAATTCTGAGTAAATTAAAAAGAACACTGTCTTTAACTGTGCTGGCAGAGGAATAGGTTGGACATTAGAAAGAAGTTCTTCACAGAAAAGGTGATCAGGCGTTGGAGTGGGTTTCCCAGGGATGTGGTGGAGTCACCACCCCTGGAGCTGTTTAAGAAAAGACTGGATGTGGCCCTTAGTGCCATGGTCTAGCTGACATGGTGGTGTTAGGTCATAGGTTGGACTCGATGATCTCAAAGGTCTTTTCCAACCTAGTTGATCCTGTAATTTTGTGAAGAATGAAACATAATAACGTACTTATCTGGTGCAAGTTTTACAGTGTTGTGAACAATGCAGGGCTTTTTCTAGGTAGCGTTTTATGGACAATAGCTTATTTCCACTGAGGGCTTTCAACTGAAAACAGTTGAAAGTGAAATAAAAAAAAGGAAACAAAATCTGAAAGAAAAAAATTCAAAAACCACTCCACAATAACTGAAAGCAAGGCATCTATAGTGTTTCTGTAACAAGCCAAATAACTTTAATACCCATGACTAGAGAGCTGCAGATTACATAAGATGCTAACCCCTAGCCAGCTGTACTTCCAGAGCGCTTTTCTGACCTTAACCTTAAACCTTCTCCAGTTAACCATAACCTTCTAAAAACAGATGTCTGTATGAAATGGGGAAAGTACATCGCAAATTTCAAAACTTCTTCTTCAACCCTGCCAACAGCTACACCATGACATTTACCCTTCCAATAGCCAAAACTCAGATCTTGTGAAAGGTAGTCAAGACCGAAGTAACATCATTTCATACCTGATCTGCAGAAGATCATAAGGGAATGTCTGAGCAGGGCTATCTGACTAAGGAAAATAACTGCTACCAATTTTTAACAGGCCTTCTATTGATAGATCAACTCAGCACACATGAAAATACCATTTCCTATACTTATTTCTTTGTCCATGTGAGGAAATATTGTAGCATAGAGCCTATCACAACAGTTGCTGAGAGAATGCATTAAAATTCCAACAGTGTCTTCAAAACATTAAGTGTTTTAAGTACTAGAATATTTATTCAAATTCAAATAAGTTTCTAAAATAAATTAATTGAGAGAAGAAAAATTTATTGAGTAGCTCCTGCTACAACACTAAAATGAGCTCTCTTCCTACTGATTGTACCTCTTGACATTTCTCCTTCAGCTTACAGTGATGAATTTTTCAATACCCGGAAGGAATGCTGAAATGTTGGTGAAGTTCAAATTGGATGAAATTCAACATGAGCCCAGGCAGCTAAGCCCATATGCAGTGTGATGCAGATTCATGGCTATGAACAGAGTGGAAGACAGTACTCTAGAAAGACAGTACTCTGTCAGTATTGTGGCAAACCCTCAGATGTTACACACAGTCCTCCTAAGCTTTTCTTCATGGTGATTAAGCACAATTTTTTAGTCTCAGCCTAGGAAAAAAATCTCTATACTTCTGGATGTCTATGAATGGTTTTTTGTAACATAGATATTTAAAGCAAGTGATACTTCAAAAGGACCTAAATTTAATGCCACAGGTTGCTCTGCTGTGGAGATTTCAACACTCTTAGATATAGATTCTTATTCATAAGGACAGTGATGGTATCAGAAGAGAGCACTGGGTTCAGAAGAAGCTGAATCAGTTCTTTTATAAGTAGCATTGCACATGGTTATTTACATTTTTAGTACTGTAGTGCAGCTATTACATTAATTTCAACTCTTAGCTAAATCTTTAATTTCATAATTATTTGGTGCTTGGCAGCTAATTAATGTTTTGAGAACAAATAATGCTAAAGAACTTATAGTTTACTTTTGAGTGATAATACTAGAGATTTAGAAGTTTCCAAATTCATTACCATATTAGAACCATGAACTGTTTCAAAAGACAAGGTCAAATGGAAAAAAATAATGCTTTTCAACATAATATTATCAATTCCATGGATGCCAGTAGAAAATTTTCCTTCATTTCATAAAAAATCACTATATTTCACTTAAAAATATGTATTTTTAACTCTAAAAATTTGGTTGTGAAATGAGTAGAGATAGATGGAGTGAATGAACACTGAAGTAAAAATGTCTGTACTGGAAAATAATATTAAGTTTCTATGTCATTTACTCCTGATTACCATAAAACCTTAGAATCCTAGAATAGTTTGGATTGGAAAGGAACTTCCAAGATCATCTAATTCCAAACCCATCACAGAGACATCTTCCACCAGACCGGGATGCTTATTTGGTGTCAAATGTGAATTCTCCCAAAGTACCTAGGTAAAGAGAGGAACTATATAATTTTATTTTTTTTCTCAGCCACTGGGAAGAATGTCTGGTGTTCAACAGCCCTGAGAATTTCTCTTTTTTTTCCTGTTTTGGGGTGGTTTAAGGGCTGAAAATTGAGACACTGCAAAGAAAAGCCAAAATCTTGGAAATGGCATTTATTTCCAAGATGCATATTTTCTTTTTTTTTTTTTTTTCAAACTTCAAATTTTAAAATTGTAATTTAAGTTGTATTTTAGTTAAAGCTATGATCTAGAAACTGGTTGGGATTTGGAAAATTTTAACACAAAAAATGTTCTTGTAGTAAATATTTTGTCTAATTACAAGCTATTGCACCTTTACTAATATTTGGCAGAAACTTGAGGACATCATGAAACACAAAAACTCCAGACTAGCTTCTATTATGTTCTCCCAAGCAGCCTGGAAACTCAGATGTGAGCAGCATCTGTTCTTAGAAAGGCCTGTGGTGTCACCGACATGTTTTATGAAAAATCCTTTCTTCAGGATTTTTCTCTCTTGAGAAGCTGAGAGGCTTCAAGAACAAACTGTAAACAATTCTTATTTGCTGCTGTGTGATGCACCAGGTGGATCTGTGATTGGTCTCATCTAGTTGTTTCCAATTAAGGGCCAATCACAGTTCACCTGCCCAGACAGTCTCGGTCAGAGACGAGCCTTTGTTACTCATTCTTATCCTATTCTTAGCTTAGCCTTCTGATGAAATCCTTTCTTCTATTCTTTTAGTATAGTTTTAATATATTATCTATCATAAAATAATAAATCAAGCCTTTGATACATGGAGTCAACTTTCTCGTCTCTTCCCTCGTCCTGGGACCCTTGTGGACAAGACCACACTGTGGCTACCATCAAGGTTCAGTCCTGCAAGGCTGAATACCACAATACCACTCTCTTTTTGCATCCTTACTCTATGCAACAAAAGGATGGATCATTCATATTGGGAGTGGTCCCTAGCCTGAGCTACACAAAAGAATTTGTGGGAGGGTAATAAGATTCCCTATTTAATAGTATTTAATGTTATGTTGTTACAATACTCAGGACCATTTTCACTCACTATTTCATTTACTGATACAGAAACAGAAACACCTATCTCTCAATTTATTAAGTCAACTGCATCATTATTTCAACAATACTGTGCCTGACAAAAGGAACATTCCTTGTACAAGAGAGAATGATTGCCCTGTCATATTTTTCATGGAAAGATATTAGGTAAGTTGCCAGCACTGGAAACAGAAAATGCCATGCTTCCAAGGGGACCAGAAAATAAATGAGACCATGGGATGGGAGCCACTGCACTGCTTCCTGCTCCAAGCATTCATCTTTTCCAGAAAGCCCATCATTCCTTGCGTACATAGTAGCTTTTTCATTGCCAGGCATGATATTGACCAGCTTAACCTATGTCTACACAAGATAAAAATTATTGGGGTTGAGTGGGTTATTCTTAGGAGGAGTGCTTACTTTAAGGGTAGAGCAATTTGGTATTGATCTCCTTGTCCTTTCCTTCTGTGGTGACCTGGTCACACAGCAGGTTCTATCTCTGCTGGGAGTTGACCCACACACACATTGTCTCTTTCCACAGCCTCTTTCCACATTCTTTCTCCCTTGCATTGCATACTTTGTCAGAAGGAATCTATTGCTCAGCTGACATTTTCTTATGAGGATGCTTAATGGGGAAACAAGGCACAAGTGAAATATAGAAATCTGCACCAGTCAAGGCAAAGAAGAGAAAGGCTTGGTATAGATCACATGATTAAAAAGCTTCCAACCACTCCTCTCATAATTTAACCCTAATTGGCAACAAAGGACCACACAACCACTCACTCACTCCCACCCCAGTGGGATGTGGGAGAGGATCATAGGAGTAAAACTACATAAATGCATGGATTGAGACAAAGATAGTTTAATAAGTAAAACAAAAGCCACACACAAGCAGATCAAAACAAGGAATTGATTCAGAACTTCCCACAGGCAGGCAAATGTTCAGCCATCTCCAGGAAGGTAGGACTTCATCACCCTTAACAGGGACTTGGGAAGACAAACATCATCACTCTAATGAGAATATGCGCTACAGACACTGAGGTGAGCAAAGGAGGGGGAGGAGGTGCTCTGCCAGAGCAGAGGTTCCTCTGCAGACTGTGGTGCAGAACATGGTGAGGCAGAAAGTCCTCCTCCAGCCAATGGAGGACCCCATGCCAGAGCAGGTGAATGCCTCAAGGAGGATGCAACCTGGTGGGAAGCTCATGCTGGCGCAGAGTCCTGTCAGGACCCCTGGGAGGAGGACCTCACACTGAAGCAGATTTGCTGTCAGGATTTGTGACCACATGGGGGACCCATGCTGGAGAAGTCTCTTTTCTTCCCCCCTCCCTTTTTTTTCTTTTTAAATATACAGCAGGGAGAAATAACTTTACAGTAGTGTTATTAAAGAAATATAAAGATTATCTTCAAAATAATAATGCCTTATAAAGTGTATGCAATCTCTAGGCTGAGAATTGAGATATAATAAAAAGTCAATAGAAACTTTACATAAAATTGCAGCTGAAAACTGCAAACAAAATAAAATGTCTAAGAAGGGAATAACTGTTCTAGGGAGCTATTTTTTCTTCAGAGTCACAGCAATTCTAAAAACAGAATTCATACTGCACCAATTTTAATAAACTTAAAATATATACTAAAATTTAATTTTTCTTAATGGTACCATAAAGATATTTAATCAAACTGTTGGACAGCCTTGTGAGAGGGCTTATGCTTTGATAATTCAAAATCATCCTCCACTAGTAGAAATATGTAAGCCCCCAACAGAAACAGTGGAAGTAGCCTGAGGAAGCCCCTTTCCAGAGCACCCAGCTTGGGATCCTCAGCCATTCCTACCATAGACCCTGGAGGTGCCCAGAGGCTCTGTGGAGACAGCTCTTATCCATTCTATTCAGGGCTCATGGTGCTCCAGTGACTATATGGTATCCATGGTGAAAGAATTCTTTGCAATTTGACATCTCCCTTTTTCTCTAAATTGGTCTCTGAAGATTTTACCTGATACTGAACTTATGAAAGCCCAAGGAAGACTCCTAAATGATATCAGCAGGTTTATGAGTTTTACTGAGCTAATTAATTAGATTCTCTAGACCTTTCTTACAGTTGATTATCACAATCTGTAATACATAATGGAAAAGCATGTTTTATTCTCAGACACCATTGAATAATTTTCTACTCCAATTTCTTGGTCAGTTAAATTCTGATGTCCAGAACTGAATATATTTCAGATTGTTTCTGAAAATCTTTGGTAAAACATCTGAATCATGGTATTAGATAAAAATAGTTTTCAGGAATTACTTTGCTAGAGAATAATGCTATAAATACTCATCCAATAAAATCTGAAATCAGAAATATAGAGATTTACATGGTTTAGGAAAAAAAAAATCAAATCTGGCAGATATTACTGATCTGGCTCTTTAATGTATATTGGTGAAAAAGACAGGATTAATTAAAAGCACATTCTTTAATGACAAGTTGGGCAAGGTAGGTGGGAAAAAACCCAAAGGGCTGTTTAACTCATTTGAAACCAATGGTTTTCCAAAGGCACATTCATACAAGGACAGAATTTTTGCTTTAGCTAGAAAAAGAGTTAAGAGTGTGCCTGTTTGTTCAGTGCAATGAAGTAAAAGGTTGATAACGTTAACCTGTGAAAGACTGCTATGCTGCTGAGTTATGTATTCCTCTGATAGCTAAGATAATTTATTTTGAATATGCTTGGCCATGGGTTTATGCCATTTAAGCAGCCTGTAAAAGAGAAATGGATAGCAAAGGAAGTAGAACAGTTACATTAGGCACAAAATTACATTTTGTTATACAGAGCAACAGAGCAATATTCTGGATAAGGAGAATCTTGATATAGAAAGTGGATATCTACTCTGAAAAAGCAAAGCATCAAAAAGCAAAAGAGGTATTAAGAATAATCCATACAAGGCAAATGAAAGAAGAACAGGAAGGATAGCTTCACAGTGTAGGGACATGCTTTTGCCCTGTTTCCAATGGACTTCTGGATTTATAAAAGGCAATACTTCTCAACTTAATATTTTCCTTTAAAACCCACAGAGAAAGATGAAAAATTGTGCTTGTTTTAGTGGGGTGATTTTTGTTTGTTGTTTTGTGGGGATGTTTATGCAGGGCAGAATAAGGCAAATGAAAGCAATGAGACGTATAAAATTATCTTATTGGATCCTAAGTAGACACCCTAAACACTGACACTGGAACATAAGCAAAAAGCATATATGAGAAGAACTATAGGGGCAAATTTAGGCCATCATATAAAAATTGTTTTTATGGGCAAGCTATAAGTTTGGTCTGCATTGTAGCATATTCCAGGCAAGAAAATTCCAGGACTGAAAATTTTTAAGTCAGCATACTCAACAAAAATCCTCAACAAGATTTTCATGCATGTAAAGCTCTGTGCAAAAGATCCTGTCATTCATTTTACCTATGTTTCTGAACATCACATGTACAAATCTCAGTTGACCCCACTAAAATCTTCTTAGAGTCAGTGAAACGATATGGAGAATTTGCCTCAACCTAAAATGGGTGTCTAATACTGGAAAAGTAAAATTTCATCTTTAATGGTTATTCTAACTACCCTCATCCTAGTCAATCAAATTCTGAATTGCAGTACTCAGTAATATGAATCCTATTAGAGAAAACTTGCAAGATTCTGATATGAAAAAAGGTTTCTACAGAAGCATTATTACCAGTAAGCAAAAAAATGAAGACAGAATTGCATTATGGGGCATAAACAGCTGAAATTGAAAAGATGGAAGAACCTTCAAACTAAATTAGTTTCATCATTACAGAAGAAGATAATTAATTTGGATATGCAGATGACTAAATAGAAAGCACAAAATACAGTCATGATGGAAAAACACTTCAGTCTTTTCAAGGAAGATGCATCACCTATGTATCTCCTCAGCACTTCATTCAATTTATTAGATTCTCTCTATGACTACAAACAGATTAGATTTATCAAAACAATCAACAAGTTAATCACTTTAAGTGCAGTATGGGGGAATAATGCATCATGATTCTTTCTAGAGGACAAATCACTCTAGTAAATCCTTTCCCCAATACTTGTTTTAGAAGAAAGATGTACTATATACCAAAAGACCTGATTGGTGCTGAAGGCTTTTCAGTGTCAGCATGCTTTTTTGTTTTTTTTAACATGTAGCTTCACAAGAGAGGGACACAACAGAAATTCATGGAAGAGGGATAGAGAAATTCAGAATACAACCTGAAATCAAATCTCGACAAAGTGCCAGTCAGGTTTGAAAGAATGAATTCCTTTAGTCACTTCTTTGAAAAAGGAAACATCAAATTGATCTAAACAAATCTAAAGTGCTAAAGGGTTTTCTAGCACAAATCTCCAAGGGAGAGCTGGGCACTACATAGTGTTAAACCTTTGGTAGGGATTGTGACATTCATGTAGTTCAAAGTTATCCTCTAAAAAAAAAAGGCTTTCTGGAGGAAATTCAAGTGCCATATCTTGGCAGATAATGCTTTGCTTGATGCGATCATGGATGATGTGGGCATTTGGTAACAACTATGGGCCATATGTTCCCTTCAGCTGGGCCTTGCCACCCTCCTGCAGGATCTCACAGGAGATATTCAGCCAGCTGGCTGCTCAGCAGTGAACATGAACAGTCAGGCTTGACACTGGAGCTCAGTGCCACTGTGCCATGCTTCCCTATGTGCCTCATACAGCTTGAACAAAGAGCAGTCATCTGCTCCAGCAGGAGCAGTCAGGCTCAAATCAGGTCCTCCAATGCCTTGGTGCCCAGCCTTGCCTTCTTGACCCCATAGGAGCTCCTGACAGAGAAGTGAGACCATCTGTGCCTGTCTGCCTGGAGGCCAGTTCCATCTGAGCAACAACCACTGGGGCTTTTTTTGTACTGTAACAGCAGCTAAAAATAGATCTGGTTTTCCTCTCCTTCACTGTACTTATCCCTACCCTGCTTATCAACTGTACTTAACTGTACTCAACCCTCTTCTCTCCATCTCTTTGTTTGCTCTGTCTTGCTGCACAGTAAAGCGACAGCCACAGCTCCTCCTTCTTCCTGGGAGATGCAGTTTCATGTCTTGTTTTCAGATGTCCTTTGTGTCTTTGCTATTTCTTTGCTCTTTTTCAGTTATATCTTTGTTCTTTTCTTCTCCGTGCTCTATAGAGGAAGATATTTTCACAAGAATTCATTCCCTTGTTGCAGTCAGATCACACTTAATGTTTCATAAACTCTAGCCATATTGGTTTTCTTTCCCAATATTGCATTCTCCTCTGTACTCATGCTGTCTACATGGGCACTTAAATATCCTTTAGTCACCAGGCAACAACATTAGCAGAAAACATAAACCTATTATGAAATTTACTGTATGAAACTTTAAGGTTCAGACATGTATTTAAGAGGAAAGAAAAACAGATACAAAAGCAGAGGGAAACTATCAGGGCAGAATTATTAACTGAATAAATAAAAAGCTGCTGTGTTGCTTCACAATACTTGTTACCACAGGCACCACAGGCACAATCCTTGCCACCACAGGCACTGTGGAGGCAACGGAACATGCAGAGCTGCAGGAAACAGTAACACTGTAAGAGAAGGTTTACTTCCAGTATATTGAACAGTCGAAATCTGCAGGTCTTCCTTGTTCCTCTATTGACCCACTCCTGCATGTGGGCAAAGTGGACAGCCCTCTGCAAGAAGGCCAGATGAGGGTTGCATTGGATCACCTATGGTTCTAAATGAAAGGACTTTAAACCTCTACTGATGGCTGCCCTCATGCAAGACAGCCTCCATGCTTTCCTGGGTGCTCTCCAGACCTTACCACAAGACCTATCTGTGAAGTCCTTTCTAGGATCTGGAAACATACAGCGTAGTGCACATTTTCCTGTGGTATCATTCCTATTAACTGCATTCCTCATAAGAACAGGTGCACAAGCATGTTTGAAAAGGTCTCCGTTGGACCCATTGTAGAAGGTGGGGAAAAAACAAGGAAGAATTTGCAATAAAATTGCCCTAATAATCTAATGGCTGTGTTTGAAGCTGTGGGATGGTAGTGTCCTGGACTCAAGTGTAACAACCAGAACATCTGAATAGAAATAGGAGTAAATGAGGGAAAGGAGAAGTGAAATTAATTTGGGTCATGCTTAATGTGCAATGGATTTATACACATGAAGCTTCCTTTCTATGTCTTGGTTGTCTAGCCTGGTTTGTATGGGAAGGTACTGACCAGTCTGCTGTGTCTTCTTTGTGCCATGCTACTGCCCTGCCAGTACAAAAGTAGTCAGACAGGGTTTCTGTGAGCTCAGCCAGCCGCACAGCTGGTGCAATTGTAGCTTATATGATTGCACAGTAAAGATAACTAGTGCCCCAAAGGAGCTGTGATGAAATTTTGTAGAAGTACTCCTGTCAACTGCACCACCTGATCCATAGGTGTGTCCTAGGAGAGGAATTAAACAATGCTTGTTCTTACCCTAAATGTCAAATGAAAGCATACGTTTTGTGTCAACCAAGTAATAGATTAAATATGGTTTCTATCAAATTCGGATAGAGCTGGATTAGAAATGATTTCCAGATTTCTTCAGGGCCTCAGAGAGTCTCAGCAGATAAAACAGACCTGTGTCAGGAAGGGTAAGGAAAAGGGCATAAGAAAGTTCATAGTTTATAATTTCTTTTGAGTGTGCCCAGGTTGAACTGCGTTCATGGGAAATGAAAGGAAAGAGCGAGGGTGGCAAGATCCTCCAGGTAATGCTTCATAAATGAAATAACATTTGGTAATAAAAGCTGCACTAATTGCTTTTAGGATGTGGGAGGCATGTTTTGAGGGGAGAAAACAGTGTGTGCAGTGTCATTTTTGTGGGTAGCATGGCTTCTTTTTTCCCCGTACCAAGGACAAATAATCAGAGACAATACCATGTGTGGCCAAGAGTAGAGTCCTGACAGGATCTGTCTTGTTCAGGAAATGTGAATGTGTGACTGTGCTGTTCCCACACCACATGCCCTTTGGGGTAGCACCCTGCTCTGTGCTGGAGCTGGTTGCTAAGCAGACATAATCCATCAGCTGATGATTTTTTTTCTTTCTTTCTTTTCCTCTGAGTTGCCCCGGGAGACTGTCAAGCTACAATGATGGCATCGTCATCCTCCCTCAGGCATCTTCCTTCTCTCTCTCGGTGCCATTCTCAGTGTCACTAAGCTTGAGATTCCCCTTTTTCCCTTGCCTGCCAAGAACATAAATACAATTTACACTCACTAAATCTCTCCTCAATTCCTCCCTCTTTCCCATATTTGACAGTGATGGCAGCAGTGGCAGGACCGCCCAGGCAGGTGTCAGTCCTTGGCACAGACTTAGGAAAGAAGTCCTGCTGTGGGGTGCTGGACTGTTCCTTTGACAGGAGGGCACTGCAGCATCAGACCTCAAATGCCTGTCTTGCATGGAACTGCAGTGATCCAGCAACTAAACGCCAATGGCAGTGTAGAGTATGACAAAGTAGGCTGCAAGCTCCCATGCAGGAGGGAATTTTTGTTTACCATTGCATTGTCAAACACCATGCTCTATCACAGGCAATCTTGCCACCTCAGCCAAGATCAAACAGAAGACTTTTACAGGCAAAGCAATCTTCACAACAAAACTTTTTTTTTTTTTTTTTAGCATAACCTTTGGAATATAGAAAAGGTATTCAGAAAAAAACAAAGAAAAGGAAGCATCTAAGGAAATACATCTTATGTCTCTTCTCCACGGTCAGCATAGACAAAACACGTTTCCTCCCCACTTCTCAGTCTTGATTTCTTTGGTTTTGCTGCAGATTATGCTCAGCCAACACAGTTCCTTTGGTGAGGTGCAGGAGACTGAAGTTGGTGCATAATGGCTTCTCTCTGGTGAAAGGCCTTTACAGCATAAATACACGGCAGTGGATTTAGAAAAAAGGGTAGGGTGAATGAGATGAGAGAGAGTGGGAGACAGAAAGGAAGAAGTAAAAATCACCTGTCCTAACTCCAGCATTACTCCAACTGATGTGGTTTTCAGGGTCTTGACTTTTTGTGGAGGTGCCTTTTTGTAGATAAGTTTCCATGCAGCTAAATAGCTCAATTTCAATGCAAATTCATTACCATGCACAGTTAGATCTTGTAGATCTTCCTGAAAACAGGTAGAAGGACTATGGGGGTCTTTGGTGGTCTTGATCCCCCCCGAGTGGGTCAGCCTTTGGTTGACGGTCCATGCACTCTTCTTGACCTCATTCCCACATTTGCACTGTACTGTGTTTGGCTTGTCTCCAGGAGACATAACAAGGATGTCCCACAAATGTGCTACCCTATCTCCACGTGGACTCCTTCTCCAGCTACCTACTTTTCTTACGAGCAATCCTTGGTTATCTCAAGGGTTAGCTGGCTATTGGTGTTTGAGACACACTCATTGCCTCTTATCTTTTGGGCTTCTATACCAGCTCTGTTCAGCTTCTTTGCCTCTGAGTGCAGTTTCCCAGGGCATCTCTTAAATGAATGAAAGTTTGCTTTCCTAAAATTCTGTGTCCTGACTCTAGTCTTCACCTTGCCCATAGCTCGTGAGATAGTGAATTCTATCAGGGCATGAGCACTGCAGTCCAGGCTGCCACCAGTCTTGAAATTTCTAATTAGTGTATCCATATTGGTATGCAACAATTCAGTGACACTTCAATCATCAGATTATCATTTGGATTAAGAAATTATCCTTGTCACTCACCAAATCTGGACCCTTTACAGCTTGCTGTGTCCCTTTTACAATAGATGTCAGGTTGATTGAATTCCCTTAGCAAGGCTAGAGTCTGCCAGCATGATGTGTCCTATGATTGAAATAAAAATGCTTCATCAACAGGCTGTCCTTGATCAGGCAGCCTGTGGTAACCACCAACCTTAAGGTTTCCTTGGCTGTTGTGGTGCCTAATTTTTTACCAATATCCTACCTACTATTTTTCAAAGTCAGGTCTGTGCAGTCTTTCTGTTCTTTTACAAAATTGGAAAGGGGATCTGATGGTTGTGCTGCTGCTCAAAGGGACCTCAGCAAGCTGGAGCAAAGGGTAAACAAGAACTTTATGTAATTTAACAGAGGTGAATGCCAAATCCTGCACCTAGGGAGAAAGAACTCCCTGGACAAGTAAATGCAGGGGAACAATCAGCTGAAGCACCAAAGCAGTTTTTCAGAAAAGGACCTGAGGAAACCTGTGAACAAACTGAAGATGAGCCAATGCTGTGCCTTTGCAGCCCAAGAAAGGCAATAGCACCTGGAGGACATTAGGCAGACAGCACTTTCAGCAGGACAAGGAAGGCAATCCTTGCCCTCCTCTCAGTCCTGCTGACACCCTTGTAGAATGCTGATTCAGGTTCTGGGCTCTCCAGTAGAATAGACACAGACATATTGGAGTCAGTCCAGTGAACAGACATGAAGATGATTAAAGGACTGGAACATGTGACATACAACAATACACATCTGAGGTCATTTTCCCCAGGGAAGAGAAGGCTCAAAGGGAAACACATAAAAACATATAAACACATGTTAAGGCTAATAAAGAAAATGGAGACGGACTTTTCTCAATGTCATCCAATGAAAACACACAAGGAAAAGGGCAAACTTAAATACAGTAATTCCCATTTCAACATAAGACATGTTGTAAGATCAAGACACATATTTTCAATGCTAAGCATGGGAGTACCTTTAGGCAAGTATTTAAAAGACTTGTTAAGAAAAATCTTATTTAATTTCACTATACTTTTGCACTGATGAGAATGTCCTATATCAGTCAGTACTCCAGAAGATAATAAGGACAGGAATGACAGATAGATCTGGACATCACTAAGCTTTGAAGGATCTTCAAAGATGATAACAAATTTTTATGCAGCCTTTTAGGAAAAGAACTTAGTGTGAATTGAGCAATAAAGAATTATGAGTTAAACCTTGTCCATACAGGATTCTACAGAAAAGTCCCAGACAGTATGATATTCTTTATTCTGACTGGTAATAGACCTTTAAAGGCAAGGACAAAAGGAATTGTGTCTATATTATATAACGTATTTCCCCCTTTGAAATTACACATTTATTGAAGGAAAACTAATAGAATTATAAAATAGTGAGATCCCTGTGTGACTTCAGTTTGCACCTGACCCTTTCAATTATTGGGAAATATGTTGCCCTACACCCATGAATGCTATAAAGAAGTTTAGTGACAGAATAATATAGAAATAAATATGGTATTGTGATGGTCTAGTTTTTCACATTTTATAGTACTGTTAATTTGCTGTACCTTATGTTTTCCTCATTTTTAACCATCACTTGCTAAGCTACTCAGAGAACTCCCACTGATGTTCTATTCTTTTCATTAGAAATACCATATATAAATTGGCAAAAAATCTGTGCAAAAATTAATAAGCCTAAACCAAATATAATTTTTTCCATCCACTCTGCATATTGAGGGGCTTTGCCAGTTCTTACAACGACATCACTACAGTGTCTCAAGATGGAAAAGTCAAAGACCTGAGGAGGTGTGAAAGTACAGTTAAACCCATAATTTCAAGGGTAGATTTGCATGAGAAGGCTTGGGGGAGAAAGGAAAATTATCCCAAAGGTCTAAAACAGGGATGTCTTGTTAATTAGTTTTTTCTGTTCTAATTGGAAGGAAATGGCTAGCAGTTAAAAGCTTCTGACCTGAAAGAGGTAAGTACAGAAAATGCAATCAAAATACAAATTAACAGTTTGTTATTTGAGAAATAACTAGAAATGACAGTGAAAGCCTTTGTTAAGATGGTTAACTTCCTAGCCTAATTTTTTTACATAAAACATATAATTTTAAAAACTGTAGAAATAAGCTCTACAATCCTCTACGCATCACAAAGTCAAATCTAAACCTTTTTCCTTTACTATTTAAATAATAAATAAACCTTTTTTCTTAACTCTTAAAATTAAAAAAAATTTAAATTTATACATTTTCAATGTATTTTTTTAATCAAAAGTGTGTTCAATCATAAGGAGACATCATCAAAAGAAGGTATGTTAAACCTGATGCTATTGAAGGCTTTTCTTTTTTGTTTGATGTCAGATAAACATACAGGCACAAATCAAAAGTCCTTCATTCAAGAGTCTACAAAAAGGGTCTTTGTGCTTTGCCATTATTTGTTTTAAAGTCAATATGTATTTAATTCTGTATTGGGAGGAAATTAAGTGTTAAGTAGTGTAAGATAGTGTGATGTCTTCCTCCTGGCAATTCAGTCTGGGACCTCTCCAGCCTAGAAGCAGGAACCAGTCCCACATCCCGGGGAGCTGTGCCCTGTGCCCAAGCTGAGGGCATGGCTAAAACTTTTGTAGCTGCAGGCTTAGTGAGTAGTGAAGCTGAGAACATGTCCCAGAGAGACAAACACAGAGACACATACAAGGCAATGATTTTGCCAGTCCCAAGATCCCAGATGAGTAGATGATATCAGTCATCACTCTTCCCTAACTCACCAACTCTTTAAATCACTGTAGGAGGCTACCAAGTTTTTCAGGCACAATTTGCCCATAATGAAGCCATATTGGCTGTCCTCACTTACCCCCACATTCTCTGCATGTCTTAGCATAGTTTTCAGGAGGATCTACTCTGTTGTCTTGCACAGCACTGAGTCTGGCAGGCTGTCCTAGGCTGACTATATGATGCTTTTATCCCCAATCGTCTTGTTCTGTTTATGCTGAATAATAAGTTTTGCACCTTTAAGACTTGTTCCAGAGAAGGAAGGGGGAAGAAAAGAAGTGTGCAATTTGTTTTCAGACACTGCACTCACTCCTACACATTCCTGCTCCTGGACTGTGTTGTCTGCAGATGGACAGACAGCGGGACAGAGCTGTCTTTTGCTTTTAGTTAGTTTAGCTAGCTGAGGCAAAGTTCCCTGGACTGTGGTTTTTTTTTCCATTTTTCCCTTTTCTTTGGACCTGTTTAAACCTGCTCTGGACTGAACAACCAGAGGAGCACCAGCAGCTCGCATCTGTGGCCACCGGGCCGGGCCTGGGCCGTGGCATTTCCAGCGCCGGAGGGACTGATAAGAGACTGAGTGAGCTGAACTGCAACGTGGGGAGGAGACTTTCTGGGTTTGTCATCTCTTTTGGAGCAGCAAGGGTTTTATTGTTTAATATTTTTTAGGTTTTATTGTTTAATAAACAATTTTTTTCCACTTTTCTCCAAGGAGGTATTTTCTCCCGGACTGGTTGGGGAGAGGGGCCGATTGAATCTGCTTTCCTAGAGGAGCCCTTTGGGGGGTTCTCTCCCAAATTTGCCCTGAACCAGGACACAGACCTGTAGTTTCTTGGTTCTTTCTTTTTTGGAAGGTATCTGGACGTTCCCACCTGAACGCCCAGGTACCTTCCAAAAAAGAACTTCTCTATCTTAGATAAAACTTGTATATGGTATGATAAAACCTTTCAGTCTGAAAGATGCTTTTATCTGAAATAGTTTTGGAAAATAAGTACAGTTTTTATACCATGTGAGTAAATATCCATTGCTTATTTTCAAGCTGGAAAGGGATCATTGGAATGCTGCATAACCCAGATTATTGGTAATGAAATTAATTTTTTGGTCTGAATTACATAATCAGCATAAATAGAACATTATTAATTGTAGGCAGTACATTCACATCTCTAGTTTTATCCAGTGAGATTGTGGACATGTTTTAGGAAGATGGGAGATAAGCTTGAAATAGTTCATACCATAAAGACAATGTTCACCTAGCACCACCTTCTAAGTCCTTAAGAGACTGTACCAAGATGTGAGAACCTATTAACCCATATAAAATGTAATCCTTTTCTGTTTCTTTACACAATTAGTAATCATAGCACTGCATGAAAAACAGGATAGGTGAGGAGAACATGCCCATCTGCTCACACAAGAGAGACTTGGAAGACCTACAAAACAATCTAGGTTCTTCCAGAGTAACAAGAATCCTTGGCTGAGATACATATTCTACTGCTGACTCAAAAGTATGGCAAAATTCCAAAAAAATAACCATCAGTTTAACCCTACAAACTTGTACAGATGAGTTTGGATCCAGGTGGCCACAGCACCTGCTCAAACTGCTACTCAGGAAGAATTTTCTCAAACCTTGATATATCTACAGTATTTTGACCGTGGCCCGCAGCAACAGATGCATCTGAGAAATTTTAATCACGTGAACATTTCTTTCCAGCCTCTTCCCCACAAATCAGCACAAAGTTAGTAATTACTAAAAATCATAGCCCTTCACCTTATAATTACTGAGTTCAGTTTACTTCTAGGAAGTCCTGTATGTAGTATAGAGTAAAATAAATTGTAAGCAAACCAAGATACAAATGACAAATGTTAGATTTATGCCGTTCATAACTTAAAGCTTTAATATTTTGGTATGATTTACTAAGCCAGTTTTATGAGTCATATCTCTAATGTCATTGACTATGCAATATTTAATCAAAGAAATATTTACAAGTTAAAGGCAATTGTAAATTTCATCTTACAAACAAATATTTCTGCTAAAATTTATCATTCATGTAGCACAGAACTTAAGGTGTTTTTAAGAAAAGAAATTACTGAAACTAGCATTTAGATGTTTTAGAAAAATAAATTATTTTTGTTAATTAAGTGTTCTGACTTTTTCCCCCATTTGGGACAGAATTATTTTAATTTTTGTTAGAAGGTAATCAGTTTTGGAAAATATAATTTTTTGTGATGGCGAATAACAAAAAGCTGTTATACATCTTCCAAATATCAACCAGAAAGTGATTTGTGTGTGTGTATTTAAAGCAGTAAAAATATGATCATGACAGAGGGTTATCTGTCATTGTGGAAGACACTGATCCTGATTTATCAGGTAGTACATGTGCTGCTGTAAGTACCTGCTTCTGAAGGACGTGGCATTTCTTAAAGAAGCTAGGTTAGGATGAGATCCATAGCGGGATTGCACAAGACTTGAATGTGCCTCTACAAGTAAGAAGAGACAATTATCTTCTATAATGAGTTAAAAGGCAATGACTTTTTGATACATGCTTAGGTTTAGAAAACCCCATGTCTTGGAATTTGGTTGGAGCTCTAATGCTAGCAGTTAATGGCAGTTAAGGTAACACCAAACTCAAAATGGGAATCTCTGATATCGAGATTTATCACTTAAGTGTCAATAACAATTGACTTTACCACACTGGATAAAACACTTTTATTATTCCAGATTTTCCATGTTAAATTGTTGAACAGAGTTGAAATTTTCTTCTTAACTTCTGTTTTTTCACAAGTCCTTTCTGGTTCATGAAAAAGTAAAAAGCAATGATTGTATCTATTTAATGTATCCAGTAGACAGACATGGAAAACTTCTGGACAGTTAGTGTAGTTCAGTTCAGATGGTTGACCTGATTGCAACTATCTCATCCAAACAATTCCCTTTTACTTGTGGCTCATAATTAAGAGAGTTTGAATCTTACCTTAGAGTTAGGTTTATTAAGAAATCTATCTGTTTATGGTGACTTTGAAGAATATTTTTGTTTCAGGGAAAAAAATCAAAATATTTCATTAGAATTTAGTACAGGATACACCTACAAAACTATAGCTTCATTCAATTTTTTTCTCAACTGTAATATGTTAGGGGGAAAATGAAGCTGATCTAAGAATACAGCTCATACTAGAATACTAAAACTTCCAAACCCCCAAATACTGTGTTTTAACTGCTCTTCTAAATCCTAGAGCTGTTTTTTCCTTTTTTTTTTTAATTCATTTCTTAAGTTATATTTATCCAATACTGATAGACTTGGCAGAAAAAAAAACTTTTTTCTATCCAAACACCCTTTGCAGTACAAGCCACATAATTATTTTCTCAGTGTCCTACTACTGGTCTCAAAAGCTCAAGAGGCTGTTTCTAGAGGCAACATAAAGATTTATCATTTTCTATTTCTTTTCTTTTATCTATCCCTCCCTGCTGAAACTGCCAATTAGTACCCACTCCGGTGTCATTTGAGTTCAACAAGAACTTGAGGAAACCAATATATTTTGTTACAAATTCTTGTCACACTATCAAATAATTAACTGGGAATGGAATAAAAATAAGAAACTATTATTAGTTTAGCTAAACTTTGACATCATCTGATCTTCTGGACTCTCACTTTAATTGTACAAAACTACATTAGAGAAAAATAAAGTTCCTATGTTTTATTGTTTCAAATAAAGTAATTTTTGAATTTTGCTTTCATTGTATTTTCATCATGGTACTTTTTCTTTGAAGTTTAGTTAGAAATAATACAGCCAGACTTAGTTCAAACTTAAAATCACAGCCTGGGATTTGTGTGCACATCCACACCAGCAGGTACCAAAGATCAGAAAGGACACATATGGGGAGAAATGACTATATATTGTTCATACACATTAGTGAAGGATTGACCCTGTGCAGCCACTAATCATACAACTGTGTATAGTTTGGGTTGGAAGGGCCCTTAAACATCATCTTTTTCCAACCCCATGCCATGGGCAGGGACGCCTTCTACTGGATTATAGAAAACTAGATTAAGTTGCTGAGGGCCTCATGGATGGGGCAACTGCAGGTTCTCCTGGCAACTTGTTCCAGTACCTTACTACCCTCAAAGGGTAGTAGGTAAATTAAGAAAGGATTTTTTTCCTAATATCTTTTCTAAATTTACCCTATAAGTACTACTAAGCACCCACAAGCCACTCATTCACTTCAACCTTCCAAGAAAATCTCCTGGGAAAAATAAAAGTAGTCAAGCAATGGAAGGTAAAGAACAAAAGGGGAAAAGCAAAGATGACATGCTTACAGTTACTCATATTTCATGAGCAGACTGCTATCCAGATAATATCCAAGCACCAGCTACTTTGAGAAGAGGCCGCCTTCACTTTTATTGGCCAGCATGGTGTTGCATAGTTTGGAACACATCCTTGGTGAGCTAGGGTGAGCTGTCCTGCCTGTGATCCCTCCCAGCCTCTTACCTACTGCCAGCCTACTTGCTGGAGGAGACAGAGTGAAACACAGGAAAAGCCTGGATGCTGTGCAAACAATGTTCCACAAGAGCTAAAATATCCATTACCAACACTGTTTTGGTTTCAAAGAAAAATATAGTCCCGCAAGTACTGCTTTGAAGGAAATTGGCTCCATTCCAGCAAAAGAAAGTGAAATATTTTTATATTTTTTCCCCAAAATTCATTTATTTATTTTAGTCCATAAATTTTTATTCTAGCTCTTTAATTCCTTTCAGCCAGTCTGTGAATTAGGGCAGTGAGGTCCACCCACGCACAATCACACACAGAAATTGTTTGTTGCTAATGCTACTCTCTCTCTCGTGAGCCAGTCACTTCTACAAAAATTATATAGAAGGATAGTAGCAGAAAATGCTCTAACAAATACAAGACTCCTCTGGGTGAATTTTCCCGTATATATCCGCAACATCACGTGTAAGTTAAGGATGACCAAACTACATGCAAACTCATGTGTATATATTTAGACATCTAAATGATATATTTTATATGTATATATATATATATATATACACACACACACATATAGATATACATATATATACACACATATATGATATATGATATATGATATGATGTATTAGAGTGCCTAGGTAAATGTATATACGCACATATGCATTAAAATCGCAGAACTGCAGCATTTGAGGCTGCGGTCAGAAAGACCATCTAGCCCGTCCAGTGTTGTTGCTCAAAGCAAGATCAAATTAAGCAGATTGCTTAGAGATGTATTTAGTCAGGTTTAACATATCTCCAAGGACTGAGACTCTACCACATCTGGGCAACCTGTGTCAGTGTCCCAACAGTCTCACAAAGAAAACCCCAAAATACTCTTTCTTTATGCTTAGGAGAAATTCCAGATAATTCAATTTGTGCCCATTCTAGCTTGTCTTTCCATTAGATGCCTTTGAGGAAAGTCTGATTCTGACTTCTTTACTTCCTCCGATCAGATATTTATACCCATTGATTAGATCCCCACAGCACCTTCTCAAGGCTTCTCAAGTCCCATCTCTGTTAGCCCCTCTTCCTGTTGCAAAGTCTGCAATGCCCAATTAAGCAATACATTGAGCTGTCTCCATTAAACCATGTCTTTTCCATATGTTTGCATCATGATCTGTATACACTGAATTTCTAAGGCCTCAGTCCCATAGAGAGGTGAACCAGCCAGACCTCATCCTTGCTGTCTTCTGGCCTGTGTTTGGGGTTTTACCCAGAAGGATGGGGAAAGTGTCCCATGGATATGGAGGTGTGGCACAACCAGAGCACAGAACCAAGAAGCACTCTCAGGTCCTGCAGTTAAATACGACCCTGCCAAATCAATCCGACTTAACACATGCTGTATAGAATGGCATCATTGCCTAGCAGTGTTTCACTGTCGTTTTCTGCAAATCCTCCCAGATTCTTTCCTAGCCCTTTATTTCAAAAAATGTGCCATTTCCTCTCTTGTCAAGCTCTTAAAAAACTTTGCCCTGTCCAACAGTTTTCATTTCTCCTAAACAAGATGGTATCCTGCTCTCAGTTTTCACTGATGCTTTGTTGCTTTATTACAAGGAATAGCTGATTATGGCAAATGTTTTACAAGTAAGATTTTAAACAGTAGTTAGGTTTTGTTTTGTTTTTTAATTTCTGTTATTAAAAAGAGATAAATTACATTGTTTAACAGAAGTGTCAAATATGAACACTTTCCAGATACTCCACTCTTGGGTATACTTGTGCTTTTAAACATCAAAGCAAAGTTTTAATTACAGGAAAGCAAATGAAAACGCATGGCATTTTGATTTATAGCAACTGCATGGTATTTCTGAAGTCTAAGAAAGTTATTACCCTAGGGGTTTCAAACATTTCACTGCCAGTTCTTATTTTCTAAGAAAAATAATAATAAATATTGGCACTAACTAGATTTTAAAAAACACTTTATTTTCTCTCCTTTCTCTCAGCTGGGATAAGTAGAGCTTTGGTCTAAATAAGAAACTGGGTCTCAGCTCAGTTCAAGATCTTATTATAGTTATGAAGTAAGATTTACATCCTCTGGTGCCTGGGGGAAAGAAAGTGAGGGAGTGAAGATGATCTGCCTGTGACAGACCAACTCCACTCGCTGCTGCATGAGCCTGCTGCCACCATTGCACACAGGGGCAAAAACAAACTACAGCTGCAGTTTTGTCAGGGGAGGTGGGGTGAGAAGCACCAAAATGCTCCTGACTGCTCTTAGATCTCTTTTCAGCCTTTCAGCTGACAGTAATAGTGTGTTTTTAGAAAGAAAGGTGTTATTTGGCTGGCCCTCCTTTCCCCCAGGGCTATTACCCAAGGAATAGCTGCCCTTCTGGGTAAATGCCAGAACAATTTAAGCTACTACTGCCACTTTAATATGGGTTTATAAAACAATTTGGTTAGAACCATCTCATATAATAAAACATATCTATGAAGAATCAATACCTGTTCCTTTGGGTTCACTCTCTTTCTGTGAGTTTTAATTTCCCCTGTGTGGGTAAGTACATATATTTCTGCAGTGCTGGAGCTGTTCTGGTCTACAGGACTCAAGAAGCCTTTCTGAGTGTTGACTGTGTCTGGATTAAGTGTGTACTTAAATACTGACCAAAAGGTGTACAATTTTGCCTGGAGTTCAGATTTGTCTTCTTCTGGTTCACTGATGTTTTTCTTGCAGCTTCTGGCAATTTTTACTTCTTCTTGATGGGAAAAAACCCAATATCCTACAACAACAAAAATGCATTTGCGAAAATGCAGATTCATATATTTTAAATATTTTGATTGATGTAAAGGTTAATAGAAGGTTGTAGGGAAACCAAAATGATGTCTTTATTTCTCTGCCCTCACACAAATGTTTTCTGTTCCATTAATCAAATAATTTAGCTTTTGTGTCACTCATTTCACTCTTCATGATGCAGAGAAAACTGCATAGCCGTATCGTCCTAAAGACAAACTCTTTTTTGGGAGAACCTACATATCACATTAATTTAGTAATTATGATGATAAAACTCTTTTAGAAAGTAATCAGGCTATAACCTAAGGCAGAGAAAATACAGGGCTAAGTAAGGTTTGTGTTTTATAACTTATTTCAGTCAAAAGACTGCATTCTTGAAAACTGAAGTTATACTTAAGCACATTACCAAAACATTTTACAAAAAGTGGGGAAAAATATTTTTAAGAGTTTTGCCTCTCAGAAGAAAGAAACCAAACAATAAATTTACCATTTTATCAGTAGAGAGGACTCTACTGAAGTATGGAAAGGACTAACATGAGATAATTCAAAATCATTACCTGCTTACACTTTCTTTATCTTCTCATCTATGTGGATTCTGGAGTACAGCCACTCTAGGAAATATCTGAAAAAATAAATGTGGACAACATATTTTTTGCATCTCTTTCATGCCTTTGCATTTTTATTGGGTTTTTTAAATGCGCTATTTTCAGGATCAAATTTACTTTTGTTTTATGCTTGAGATAAGGGCATTTTACTGGGGTTTGAATCACCTCAAGACATAACTCTTAATCCAAGTTGTCTGCAGAATAGTCACTTGAGACACCAGTCTGAAACCGAGGTGTGTGGAGCACTAGTGCTAGAGTAATTCCAAAAAAGGGATCTACCATGGAGGTGGGAGTAGACACTAAATATCAGAACATAAGAATAGTCACACTGATTTTAGTTCAAAAATCAATCAAGACCCATATGTTGTCTCCTATAGTAATTAAAGAGAACAATTAGTAAAAATATGAGAACAGGACATAAGCACATAATACCTCCAGGATGCAAGAACAAGGATTCTTGACACATCTGCTTAGCCAGAATATACAAATTAATATATTTGTGTAGATAAATATAAAATACAATTAATAGACAAATAAATAGGTTTACAATTGGGTATTTTTAAAAAACTTTCATATATTACCCTAAAAAAATTTAAAAGTCTGGCTTTTCTATAAAAGAATCCCTGCACAGCTACACTGCTGAAAGCGTGTGTTTTATCTCAGAATTTTGGCTTCTCTCCTTAATTTCTGTAAGCCAGAGGGAATTTGGCTGGAGGTGATTAGTGAGGCACATCTGGAAAAGTTTCAGCTAAATAGAGTGATGCCCAGGAATTTTATTATTTTTCAAGACTGCACAGACAGTAAATTTAAGTGACTCTTAATCACAGTCCCAGAATGGTTCCTTTTTTTTTTTTTAATTTTGTACTAATCTTCTCCAGAGGAAACTTACATCTGTTTAAGTGGTCTGTTAAATACAGATAAGTTGTGGAAAAGAATCTGAAGTCCTGCTTGGCCCACCTGGCACAGCGTTCCAGCCTCTCTCTGAAGTGTGTCTTTCAAATTAAATTAATTGAATCTGCTTGTTTAATAATATATCAGAATAATCTAACTCCCTTGGTACTACACATCTCACACATTTTCTGCCTTCCAGAGCACAAAGAAACTCTTTCTGAAGTTGTCACCTCAAAGTGAAGAAGGTTTGGGTAGGGGTGGAGGGAGGGGAATTCCCTTACCTGAGGGAATGGCTGATATGCTTTGTGGCTTCAATTATTTGGTTTATGGATTAAGGGAGTATGTTGCTGGTGGTGGCTTGTTTTTGCTTTTTTTTTTTTTTTTCATTCAGCACAGAAATAAAAAAATCTCCCAGATAAAATATACTTAATTTCTTTTTCTGCTAGCACACATTTGGTATTTTGGAACAGAATAAGCAAGGAAATTGTCATTTATAATTATAATTGTTAATGAGAGCTTGAATTTATTAGATTTTTTCTTGTGCAATACACTGCATTTTGTAATTTACAGAAACACTGGTTTTCATACTTTGACAGAATGTTTAGGAAAATGATGATAAATATCTTGTTTCTCAAGCTTCATTTAAACTATCCAAGCTACATATTTGGTTCATTTGAATCTTCAAATAAAAAATGTCATGACTTGTTTTCTGATATTACTTCACCAAACTTAGCTCACTAATCTTGAACCATATCATAAAATATTATTTATAATAATTGAATTTGCATACCCACATATTCTTATCATTCCATCATTCTCTTTGTGTCTCAAAGCACTTTCTGATTATTTTCATACATTCATTCATTTGAAATATTTTACACTTCTAGCATGCTATCATCTTTTAGACCAAGTAAATACAGCATTTTACTTGTTCAATATACTATAAAGATTTGAATAAATGATCACACACACACTCATCCAAAAGAGCTGGCTGAATAATTCATCATGAATCTTTCCTATTATTCAATTTACATGAATAATTATTAGCCAGTATACTGTTCACAAATAGTTTATTCTGAGTATTCACTACTTGAAATCCCAAACCTGTGCTGGTTTATTGAAATGTAGGTTATATGCAGAATGTAGAATATCACATTTTCCTTCCTTGAAGACTGAGATTCTCAACTTCAACACAAAATACGGAAAGACATAGTACAATATTCATTTAGAGATTGGGACAAGGTTTTATGAAGAATGTTAAGCAGACATGTAATTCGGGGACTGAAAGAACAGATTTGGCAGATAAAAAGAGCTATATAAGTGTAATATGTTTGATAAAACAGGTGGACTATGACATGTACATCATGTCACAGTGAAATGACAAACATCTCTGAAAGATCATGGCAGTTAGGAGACGTATAAAACAGTTAGGAGGCAATAAAACATCTTATCCTGAAGTCATCACTAGTGGAAGACAAGGACATCAGGAAGTCAGCATTGATTCACCAAAGGGAAATCATGCTTTACCAACCTGGTTACCTTCTATGATGAGACAAATGCCTAGAGACAGATGAGAGGAGTACATATTTTCCATCTAGACTCCAGCAAAATTTCTGACACTCTCTTCCACATTATCTTCCTAGGCAAGCTCAGGAAACACAGGCTGGATGAGTGGATGATGACATGAATTGAGAACTTGATAAAGTGGCAGGTCTTGGAAAAGTTGTGCTCAGTGTCTTTGGGTCTAGCTGGAGGATTGTAACTATTGGTGACCCCCAAGGGTTGCTCCTGCCCCAGTATTGTTTTTCTTACTCTTCAGTGACTTGGATGAAGGGGCAGATTCCTCCTCGACAAGTTCAATTATGACAAAAATGGTGGAGTGCTGATCCCCAGAGAGATGTGCACACCTTCAGAATAGGCTAGAGTACTGGACAGAGAGGAACTTTTTGAAATTCAAGAAAGGCAGGGTCCTGCACCTGGGAGGACTAACCCCAGGACCCCTTAGATGCTAGATGCTGGACATCTGCATGGCCATCAGGAAGGCTGCTTTTCAGAAGACGACCTGGGTGTCCTGGTACACAGAAAGTGGAGCATGAGCCCCAAATCTGCCCCTGGGGCAAAATAAGTGTCCTAGTTGGCTTCAGAAGTGTTGTCAGCAGGACCAGTAAGGTAATCTTTCTCCTCCATTCAGCAGAGGCCATACCTTAAATACTTTGTCCAGTTTGGAGCTCATCAGTATGAGAAGGGCATGGACATACTAGGAAGAGTCCAGAAAAGAGCTACTAAGATGACAATAGATCTTGAGCAAGAGATTGCATAATCCAACAGCAGACCTTTGCTTCTGATGGAAATATGTCTCAAAAATGAAAACCAGAGCACCTCTTTTATGAGGAAAGGCTGAGGTTACTGAGACTGCTCAACCTGGAGAAGTGAAGTCTTCAGGGCATATGAACAGTGTATATAAGTATCTGAAGGGAAGGTGCAGAGGAAATGAGAAAAAATATTCAATAAGGCAGTTATTTATAGAAATATAGACTACTTAATAAACATGTTTGTGCAAACTATGTTTTAATACAGCCAGCTGCATATCTGAGGAAGAAAACAATGGCACATAATGATTCTGAAAATATCTAGGAACTGTTAAGGCAGCATTCAATGATAGCATCCATTATGGCTGTGATAGAAAATAGCTGGGTTTTGATAAAAAAATCTTACCATGAGTGAGTATAGAAAATAATTTTATTTGTGCTTTTAGCTTTTAGCATAATTTCTTTAACTTAGAGAGGTAGTTGTGTGTATACACTTAAATATGGCTATTGGCAAATTGAAACACAAGTGTACAAACAAAGAAAATTGGGATTAAAAAATATAAAAGACTAAATGCAGCTGAGAAGCTTCAAGACATCTATTTCTATGGCTTAATAAAGAAAGTACTAAGACCTAGTGTACATAGATTACAGTAGATAAAAATATCAAAGAAACTAAAATTTAAAAGAAAGGAAAACATTATCCTTGATAGTGAGTAGTATAGAGTATTCTTACATTCTTTTTTCCTTTTCAAACACATTTCTTTGTGGAAACCCTGAACTCTGAATTTTCTATGTGATATGAAGTTCCTGAATGCCATTTCCACTGTAGGCAACATGGGTTGCTGCACATAAAAATCATCCTTGGGCAAGAAACGAATTTAAGTTTCTGCACTGACTGTGAGAAAAAAACCTGAATCCTGAGAGCCTATACAGCAGGACTATTGTCCAAGCAGGAACTGCAGTCCTTCATGCTTTCATTATGCTACTATTTTTGGAGATTTTGAAATATAATAATTTAATCTTATATTGGCATTAAAATGAATGTTAAATTTTCTAGATTTTTTTTAAATTGCATTCATATTGTTCTTTCTAACTCACCTTAAGAGGTACTTATTGAAATAATTGTCAGAAGAAATAGAATTGTTTTAATTATTTATTTGTTTGGTTTTGTTTTTTTTTTGGAATGTAAAAAATGTTAACTGACATTAAGTGACTCTGACTCTTTGGTCTGGGAAGAATTTTTCCAGGCCGAAATTTTTGCTTTTCACGTCAAGACAAACTAATGAAATACTTAAATCTGGAAATTAGATACATGAGTCTTGTAAAATGATGTGATATTGTTTTCTGTATGTTTAATCTATCATTATTTGGGGAAAATAATGCCCTTCTAATGGAAAGTCCTCCTAAAGTTGTGATATGTATGAAGATGAATCAATTGTTTTCCTATTTTGGAATGTTCTGTTTAGGAAAATTTGTAAGAACAGCCACTCCAGCTCTGAGGCAAAACCCACGAGAGGGGAGATGCAATCCATAGCACAGTCTCTGACTGTTTCCTTACCCTATAACCTAATGACTCATCCAAAGTCCATGACAACATTCCTTTGCTTTTCTTCAGGGATCACAGCCAAGATACACAGTGAGAATACTCTACAAGCCTATTAAGTTCTTTGAGAAAAGGTGTTGTCAGTCTCTCCGAGGGACTCTGCTCCACATTTACTAAATATTTCATAGACCTTGTAGTAAGGTTTGGAAGATAGGTATGGATCTAGACAACTGAACTACAGACCTAAGTTTTTCCTTGATGCTTTAAAGAAAACCTAAATATTTAATGTAAAGAAGAACAGTATAAACAGCAAAGACTTAGGTTTGCCTTAAAATGCATGCTGTTGGAAATGTACTTTGGCTATGACAGAAAAATTGAAATCTTCTCCCTCTTCTCTATTGCAAGATGTAATAAAAAACCAGATTAAGTCCATAAAGATGGATTCTAAATCTTGCTTGGGGTTTCTGACTGCTGCCATACTGTATGTATGAAATAATCCCATGACACATTGTGGCTTCTAAATTCACACTTTCAGAACCTTTACTTTTATTAAATAGCCATTGGAAAATTTCAGAAATTCATAAACATATTTAAATAATTAAATTTTAATATCCACAAGTGCTTTCCACTCCTCACTCACACAAAGACAATTGCTAGAAAAAAATTTTGACTGAGTCTGAGTTCATCCTTGGTCCAATCCATAATCCAAACAAATACTGGCATGATTTGAACATGAAAACCTGTCACAAATTTAGAACAACCTGAAAAGGACTGGTATTTCTCTTTCATCTTAATAAATACTTGAAATAAAATTATTTTAATGCTTCCTAACTTTCTCCCATACATCTTCTTGCATTTTCATTTTAATCACAAATGCTTACCAATTTACTTTATATATCAGTGCTGTAAGTTGATCAGAAAAACTTAGCATGCTACTGGACTTGCTAAATGTAATTCATCTTTATTATAGGGCTGTCAACACATATTTATGTTCATGTGAGTATCCTCTGTTTGTGTACACTATATTTATCACAGGGAGACAAATAGCCTCACTCTGTGTGTGATGCTAATTACTAGGTTCCCAGCATAGCAGCACTAAATTATGTTTTACCAAGGCAGATCCAAAGAATTTGGAAGCTTTCCATTCACAGTCCATGAAAAAAGACTCATCTGCACTAAAACCTCTACAAACAGCTCTTTCCCATAACAATGTCATACAAATTTTACCATCATCCTAGAATTTTTTTATCCTGCAGTAGCTGAACACCTTCTGGTTTTGTAGTTAACTGGAAAATGGCCCATGCCCTGTGAAACCTTAGGCAGTGGGTGCTGGAGAATCAACACCATACGAGTAGTGTACCTGCAGTGATGGACTATAAACAGCCTGGTGCTTGTAGCATCTCTCATGCTGTTTCATCTGTCACATGTTAAATCTGTTAAGTCTATATTTAAGCTTAAAATCATCTAATATCTGTAATCAGTGAGGCTCCCAGAGGGAGATCTAGCAATTCATTTTAGCAGCCTTTGGTGTAACAGCAGTGTTGCTGGATGTCTTTTGATAGTTTACTGCACTTAAATATCATGCAACTTAGCAATTTATTTTTTTTAACAAGGAGACAGCAGTTTGCTTTTGCATTTCAAACTCTCCAAATTTTTGAGCCCCCTGCTGGTAAATGAGTTAAACTGATTATAGTGAGTACTTGAATAATAGCAAGAATTTCTTAATTAGAAAGTCATGCTATTGATCTTTTTATGAACTGTTTTCATTTGAAATGTCTAGATGTTACCATTCCCTTGAACATGCTTCACAAAAATAGAGACACGCTTAATTAATTCTAATGCAAGGACAGACTCAGTCATTTGTTTTAAAATGTGAAACAAACTCCTAATTGAATTTTCAGCTTTGTTTTTTATTTATTTAAATGATGCAGAACAAGAGCTGAGCATTAAAATACACCGAAAATGTACAAACCCCAACTTCATGAAAATGGAGCTTCTGCATATTATCATTCAAGTAAATTAATCCACAGAGGGAAGTTATTTCTCTCCAAATATAAGAATTAAATCCAGAGTCTTCTGTGGCTTTTATCTTGTATGGCAGCTACAGGAAACAAAAATAATAAAAATATGTTTTAAAGTAAATATATTGGTCCTTCCCTTTTCTTTCTTTCCTCTTTAAGTATAAAGCCGGACATACGAACGTCATAGTGTGACTCCTTTCTCCTCTTTTTTATTTTTCTCTTGTGGAATAATGCCTGATATGAGAGAAATTAAAAGTATAAATTCACATTTTAAGTATCTAGTTGCATAGGGCATGGATTTCTAATATCCAGAATCTTTGCACAAACGTGAATCTTTCAGCTTTAATTTTGAGACAGCTAAAGGAGAAAAGGTAGAAAAAGGCAGTAGGAAAAATCAATTGTATGGACTTTCTAAATATAGATTTCAGAAGGACAGTGTCTCAGAATAACAAGCAATGAATGACTGTCAGGTCATTTCTTGATATATTGTGTTTATAATGCATCACTCACCAAATGTTGTGGACTGCAGATGACTCCTGAAGAGGCTCTTGAGGGATATCCTCATCCCGTGTAGACACCTGGAACATAGACATCCATGTCTGAGCTGTTTTTACAAGCTTTTTTTTAATACACTTTTGCAATAATACCAATCTCATTTTAATGTGCAATTAGGAAAGGCAGAAAAATTACCCACTTTTCTCTGTAAACTATAAAGGAAGCAAAATGGGTTTTATAGACATTAGCAGATAGTGACTCCTAGTGTTGCTGTTCAGCCTGAGGTAAATTAAATTTTGGTAGCCTACAGGGTATATAAGTAAAAACTGGATAAGACTGGAATGAGTCAGCAAAGAGCAGCAGAAATATGTTTTGAATGTACCAGGCAAGAAAAATGCAGGCTCCCCCAGCCCACCAAGTCCCTCTGGGCCACGATGGGGTCCCAGGGTGGCAGTTTCCAAGGAGGACATGGCTTGGCAACCCCAGAGGCTTTCAGCAGGAGTATGGTTTGAGCCCCAGAAGATGTGGTAGGGCAAAACCAAAGGTTTCTTGAAGTCTAAGTCCTGCTGCACAAACTGTATTGCAATTGTGCAGTAGTGCCCAGATGGCACAACCCTGACAAGACCTTCTGGCATGGCCTGTAGATCACCCAGTCCTGTATTTGTCTCGTTTTGTGTCTCTCTGAGTGAGTCTTTCCCCCTGAGCTGGGCACATCTTTTCCATATGCTTTAGTTGGGTACTGTAAATAAAATGGATTATATTGTGTTGGGCTTACTTTTTTCTTTTTTTTGTGTTAGACCAACATCACTCTAGAGCCTACAGACTGACCAGAAAGCATTTCAGATGGCCCCAATGTGCCATTGAAGACATTGTCAGTTTCAAGAGGAGAAAAAAGAGAAAGCAAGAACAGTTAGAAATAAAGGAATGGAGAATTTGGAACTCTGTCCAAATAATATTACCATGCTGAATGTCCTCAGACTTGATAAATTCAATGCAAATGAGTGATTTAAAGCAACACGGACATTGAGGAACTGTCTTCTTGTAATCCACCATCTGCTGCTGTGGGGAAAAAAGTTACACCAGCTGAAAAAATGCTTGGAGTTCAAAAATGTTAGTAAGCTCAACAGGGGTGGAGCAAAACCTTGGGCGCTGAGAAACAGCTCTCTCTACTGTTAAATTGCAAGAATGGTCCATGGATGGGTTTCAGTCCAGGCCAAGTAGTTTTCCCATCCCAGTCCAAGTTGTGGCTGGAGTGACCATTGCCAGCAGGTCTTTTTTCTAGGCTGTGCTATCAAATCTAAGGAATTTCTTATTAATGATGGTCCAGTCTCATTTTCTGGGCATGTTTATTTCATTACTGTGGATAGAGAAGATGTGTCTGTGTCCTAAACATAAACTGTCACCCTTAGTAGCAGTGATTGAAAAACTACTGTCTATTGTTACCACTATTACTGTGCATGTTTACAATTACTTTGCTCCTTTTCCTTAATTAAGCTTAACTTCAGATTTGGTCATAATGCCTGTGTAATATTGGCCACAAAAATCTACTTTAAACTATTTTCATAAAATATACTTTTCCCCAACATTCATCAGTTCCAAGAACAGTAAAAGCTATAATAGTCTTGAAACCTCAAGCATCTTTGATAGTAGCAAACTAGATCTAGTGGCAATTGGTTAGGTATTGCCTTAAGGTGCTGTTCTGCATTTGAGTCAGTTAAACTTTCAAGAAGCTGCTGGAAAAATACATTGATTCAGTCCCACTCTTGAACTCACCACCTGCTCTGGGCCTGAAGACATTGTTTGTCACAGTTTTTCCCCTTTTCCTTTAGATATTTATATGTATGTAATGGAAAGTAGGCTACCATATTATTGGGGGTTTCTCTGCCCACTCCTGGTTCTTCCTCTGTGTCTTGTAGGTGGCAATAATCACTGGAGAATATTTTGATTCTATGATTTGCAGTAGGTCAGGGCTATTCATACATATGACCAAAATTTTGCCTGTCATTTTTTTTTTCTGTATTTAGTACTTTATTGAGAAATACAATTATTACAAGAAGGGATTACTGAGTAAGAAACACCTTTTTTTTTTCTTAGTAAAATAGATTTATAACCACAGCAATTTTTCCCCTAGAGTGGTATCCCCAAAGTAGTGGTATCCCCAAAGTAATGGCATCCCCACAGCAAACCAATAACTGTTTCTGTCCAGAGTAGAGCTGTTAGTCTATAAGGTTTGAGACCTTTAGAGTGTGGCATCTGAAGATGTTTTCTTTTTCAGGAGATGGGATATTTTAATGAAGGGGAAGAATGCTTATAACTATGAATATTCAAATCAAATACTGTAAAAGCTTAATTACAGAAAATGCCACTATGGCTTCTGGTAAAGAAGCAAGAAAGCAAGGAAAAACTCTGTGCCTTTCATACAAAATCAGTAGTGATAGCAAGGCCTCTAGGCTTCCCAAATTCTTATAGATTTTCACCACAGTACTAGAAATGTTTGTGGTGTTGTTTTCAAGTTCTGTCTGAGATATCAGCATAGCACAATGCTGAAAAGATATCCAAAGCCTCTCTTTCACAGCAAGAAATCCATGACAACCAATTGTTCCAGCTACTAGGATTATGATGCTCCTTGTAAGTATGTCTGTCATTGCACAGAACTATGCACATACTTTCTCTTCTCTCATACATACAAATACACTCCAGGCATTCGCAACTCATTTGCAAATTGTAATTTTAAGTAGCCCAAAAGTGAACCTGAATCTACTCTGAATCAAGTCAGAGACTAATGCTTGAAACAAACCAAAACAGATGATTAACCATGTTACACAGTGGGTGAGCAACTGGCTCACAGGCTGGGCACAACATGTTGAAGGGAATGGGGTAACATCAAGCTGGCACCTGCTCACTAGTGGGGTTATGCAGGGTTCCATCCTTGGCCCAGTTCTCTTCAACAATTTCATTAATTGCTTGGACGCAGGATTCAAAGAAATACTAATTTGTTCCAACAATTTTGGAGGGCAGACACACCCTGCAGAGAGACCTTGATGAATTAGAGAGACGGGCAGTTGCCAACCACATGAGATTTACCAAGGGCAAATGCTGGTTTCTGCATCTGGGACATGAGTCAGCAGCCAGGAAAGGCAGTTGTGTCTGGGGGTTTATAAGGCACTGCATAACCAGCCAGGCAGGGCAGGGGATGGAGGGGATTGTCCTGCTCTGCTCCGCACTGGGGCACCCTCACCTCTGGTTGGATAGCAGGAAATGTTTTTCATTGATAGGGTGATTGGACACTGGAAGAGCTCCACAGGGAAGTGGTCAGAGCTCCAAGCCTGATAGAGTTCAACAAGTGTTTGGACAACTCTCAGGAATGTGATGTGATTTTTGCAGTGTCCTGAATAGGGCCAGAAGTTAGACCTAATGATCCTTATCCTGATACCAACCCAGCATGTTCTATGATTCTATTATTCTAAAAAAACCCCAGAAATAAAAAAGAAAATCAACTACTTCCAAAAAAATAAAGGAGTGGACCAATAATGATCCCTTTAAGTTCCCAACGTCCTTTAATACTGCCATTTCTTTCCTCTAGTAATTTATGCAGATGGTGCTTTGCTATGTTTTATTCCCATTGTGCTATTTCTTTATTCTGCTATGCAAGTTGGCAAGTAAGGAGTCTTAGAGCTCCTCAGCTCTTTATTAAGATTATCAGGATATTTTAAAAGAAAAGTTCCAAAAAATAGAATATTTTTCAAAGTTTGCAACACAAAAGACAGGCTTAATTTATAGTATTATTGTTTCTCTTAGGATTCTGCAGACCTTACTATCTCCAAATTTAAAATGCAAATACCTTTGGTAATATTAATTTTTCTATGCACTGTGCCTGTGACTCACAGGATGGTCTTAACTGGTTAAGACCCAATAAGAAAACAGGTAAGTTATCTGATCTAGAAAACACACCAAAAAAAAAAAAAAATTTAAGAAAGCTGACTAATGTAAGGGGGAAAAAAAAAGAAATTAACCCATTCATGGTTGAAGAAGGAAGATTATAAACCAAGTTATACTGAGTGTGCTGAAGCATTAGATCTGGCTGTGGATTCCAGAGCAGTTGTGGAACCTTCATCCTTGAAGAATTTCAAAACTTACTTAGCAACCTGATCTAGATCTATCTCTGCTTTGAAGAACTTGTTGGCATATATAATTTCTAAAAAATACATTCCAGCCTAAATTATCCAGTAGTAAAAATGTTTGGAAGATATCAGCAGAGATGTCCTTTTGAATATTTTGAAATCTGGCTATAAAAAGTAATAATTTCTGTAAAAACAAACAAATAGCAATAACAACAAAAGTAATCCAAACCCAACAGTATTATTAAAAAATAAAATATATTTTTATTATCAATTTGTCACATAGAGTAAACTATCAACAACTTGTCAAAACTAAATTATCATTTTTGACAGCCATGACAATTCCCCTAAGACACAGAATATATCTTTAAAGTTTATGACATTAGTTTCCTATGCTTTCTTCCTGTCACTAGGGCACCAAATATAACATCAGTCACAGAAACAGCATACTCAGCCCTGGGAAAGAACAGAAGTGTCCAAGAATTTGACAGATTCATTAACATTAGCACCCGTTGTCAACACATGATTTTGGGTTTGGTGTGTATAAAATGTCTCAGTTGAAATTTTTGCACAAAATGTTAATAGCAGATTATTGTAACTGAGTATTGAATTCATAAAATAATCTATTTAAAATTTAAAATTTTAATATTTTTTCTTAAATTTCTCACAATATAAAATAAACTAACTCATGATGCTTATTTCTGTTCATTCTATGAAAGCAACTTTTACTTAATTTTCTTTCAAATTCTTTGATAATGGCACCTGAGAAGTAAAAAAAAAAAAATAAAACGGCTTCAAATAAAAGCTTAAAGGCACAGGACTTACATCTGGCGTAAAGTAGAGACTAGGGGATACCGGATGAAAAATCCACCCCAAGACACACCAATAAAAAAAATTATTTTGGCATTTTAATTTACAATCAAGAGATTGTTAGTATGGCCTTACATTTTTCATCCTATATTGTTCAGTTTAAGTTTTCATTTGCTACATTAGCATGTAGTGAATCTGACTTACAATAGCACATCACAGAGACCTTTCAACCTGAAGCTAAACTAGCAATTGTAGGTACCTGATTATTAGAAGTTGTTGATGTTACAATCAGGGAAAGGCACTGTCCTGTTGCACAGAGTGGATGAATTTTAGCACCATATGAGCATGGCTAAGTCACTATTCCATATGGCTCACCTCATTGTCAAGGTGTTACCTAAGTTGAGATGGCACACACCTTTTTCTGGGTAAAACACCTTCCCTTTTTGTATACTTTTGTTATTAATATGGTTGCTGTTACTGTGCATTTCTTATACGATTGCTTTTTGCTTTCAGTAAATCGTTATCTGAACCCATAGTCTCTGACTGTCACTCTTTCACCAGAAGGGGTGGGGGGAAGTGGAGTTGCTTATTTGGAACAGCTGATGTTAAACCACCACAAGCACACAGCAAAATTTGTTGGAGAAAACCAGAGGAAAATTTTCTTTATTTTCTGTGAAGGATTAATTAAAAACTTTACTAAAATAATACTGAGAAGAAAAAAAGTGAAATCAGGAATAAACTTATGTAGGCCAGTCAGTCAGAATTTATGGCTTAATCCTAAATATCTCTGTGGAGCTCGAATGTCTCGTGTTTCTCCAGAGAGCACTCTCCTAAGGGATGGTGATAAAATTAAATTGCAAAGTGAAATTGTCTGGCAAAAAAAAATTAAATTAGGGAAACAGTCTTTCCCTGGGGTTTTCTCTTCCTGAGTATTCCTGAAAGTATTTCAGGCTGTGGCTTGATAACTGGTGGGTAAAGTTCAGATCAGAGAGGCATTATCACAAAGACCAACAGTATTTTCTACTTTTTCTAGTTCCTGCTCATCTATGAAGAAAAGATTTTGCATCTCCCCACCACTTTCAGCACCTCCCCCTTAAAGAGGCTAAGAAAGACCTTGCAGACATGAAATACACCTCCTAGAATACCTAACTCTTTAGAAAAGAAAACACATTATTCTTTCTTAGTGTTTCATATTTTTCTGGAATCTCCACTAACAGAGAATGTCTTGTTCTATGTTCACATTTGGATAATAATTCAGGTCTCGGACTTAAATTATAACTCAGAGTACCATTTGCCTCTACAGCCTACATCTTGACTCACATTTTCTGTGAGTCAAAGGTGGTTTTTTTGATTAAAAACTCAAAGTCAGAATTTTAACCATGGTATCAAAGGCTATTAGAAATCAAACATCCAACATTTTGGCTTTTTCCTTTATATTATACAAAAGGGGAAAAGGGAACCTGGAGCCCTGCAAATAAGCATCTCATCCTCATGTCATGGGCATAAGAAACTAAAATACAAAAGCCATAGCTGTATTTTAAAAACTTCAAATAATTTTCCCTGGTGATAGGTGTCCATATTGCCTAATCCTGATCCAAAATTACAATTTTCCCTTTGGAGATTTGTCAACTTCAGTTAGATTATGCTTCTCTAGATGGTGATCTACCAACAGATGTTTTCTCCTTCTCTTCATAAACAAAACAAAGGTGGTCTGATTCCAGAATTCTTTTTTCATGGACAGAGAGGTGGTCCCTGGTGACAATGAACAGCTTTTATTTATTAATTATTCTGGCATATAAATTCAGGGCAAACAGGCAGAATAAAGAAAAATAGGCATTTTTTACTCTGCCAGCTCACCACAAAATCTACCTTCCTGGAAACCTGCCCAAGATGAGTGGTGTAATAAACATTAGGAAATATGGCTATTTAATATTTATGTAAATATTATCAAAAATCTGTGTGAAATAGCTAAGAGTAATAGTTCAGGTGAGTTTTTCTCTGATTTTCAGCTCGTACATACATCATGATTAGCTAAAATTAGCTAGAGTACCCTGCATATCACCTGTATACAAAGTTGCTGCTAAGAGTAGAAATAATTTCTTCACAAGATAAGCAGAATGTATAATGATATGCGGACATTTGAAACTGGAAATTAGTTCAATAATTATATGGAGTGTGTAATAAGAAACAGATATAGAAAGGTCTAAAGAGATTTGTGGACTGTTGTTACCTAAAATAACCAACCAACAAACCAACCAAGCAAACAAACAAATAAAAAAACCCAAAGAAACACACCATAGTGAACAAAAATCTTAAACATTTTATTGATACTTACTTGGTATTTTCCAGTATAAAATTCTTTCCATTTCTTTCTTTCTCCTCTGTAGAATAACTCCTCCAAAATGGAGGCCACAATATTTTCCACTAATCTCTTTCACTGAATCCATGGGAGATTCACTGATTGGTTAGAGTAGTCCAGGATGATGATGCAGGGAGAAAATTAGTGTAATTTTGAAGGCTGTTTATTCAGTTTTTCTGTTCATGTTATTGTCTCTGATTTCTATTATTTGATGTTGCCACATATGTTCTCCTTATACAGCATGAAGATCTTCAGCATCACTGCAAAAATTATCTTGCTCACAAACAATGGTTCTTAGTTGATAAAGTGTAATTAAAGTCTAGTCTGAGACAATTATTAAGGGAGCTGAACCAGCTTAAGATCTAGCCACAGAAAATCCAGGTTATTTGAAAGAAATGGCGGGGGAGGAAATCTTTAACTACTTCACATAAGAAAATATAGATAGGACATTGCTTGGAATTCAAAGAAAAATACTTTTCTGAATTGATGACAAAGGTCAAAAAAGAAGAAGCATCACTTTTTATTCTGCTGGTATTCAGCCAACAAAGTATTATAATCATAAGTAATGCAAACTTTTAAAAGTTGGTTCTGATTAACATTTTCATGCGAAACATGGATTACAGCTACAGAAAGCAGTGGTTCTGAGGTGCAAAGATAAAATTTGATAATATTCAAGTTTAAAGTAGTCTATAAATTTTGGCAAAAAAAGATCTGCTGGAAAATTTTGTGTAACAAAAACTATGATAATAATATAATTATTTTCCAAAGTAGTAAGACAAAGATAGTAAACTTAGACTTTAATGCTGAAAGTAAGCAATGGCTAGTTTAGATGTTGATTTAGAATGTGAGGGACAGACCAAGAGAAGATCTCTTGGCAGTTTAATGGCTTGGAAACATCAGAATGTTGAAAGTGGTAACCATTTGCTGGTGAGTTGCTGTCCTGAGGTGAACAGAGTTCATTTGAAGCTTTCACATATTTTTCTTAATAGAATTTGCATTTTCTTATTTATGTAATAATGTGTCTCTTCTGTTTCTTTTAAATTTCTTTTCTAAAGTTCTGTTCTGTAAATCCACATGCACCCCAATTCAGCTGCTATTGCATCATTATTACTTCTGACATCTGCTGTTCTCCAATGAAGTCAGCTGTGTGCTTAATATTTTCTGTTAATGCAATATTTAATGAAAATTGGGATAAATCAAGTTAAGGTATCAACTAATATTTTTCACCATTAAAAAACAAATTGAGAAGAGCCTTTTTAAAGTAGTATAGAAATTATTAAGCTTCTGGAAAGAGTAATATGTAGGTAGTTTTAGTCAGTTCCTGGAAGTATCACATGCAGTTGCATATGCTAAAGAGTTTGGAAGACCCAAAAGGCAAAACTGGTAGGGTAGGCAGATGGGACTGCACTCGTAATGGGATAAAGAAATTTCATGTCATTACTACAGATCTGGAAATTATTAAAGGTAATAGCTAAAGAAAAGGTTATTTGATGCTCACCATCAAAGGGAAATGGAAATTTATTGGGTAAATTGGAATTTGTACTGATCATTAGAGAAGAACATCACTCTTCTTACTCAAAGAAAGTCACAAGGAATAAGGAAGTGTAGAAATTTACTCCTAAATTGGTTTGTATCTTTAATTCATCAGCACAGGTAAGGACTTCCAAGGGGCTTAAGTGAAAGTTTTACAATAATAATACCATCTAGCAAAGTGTTTGTTTATGCAGCACATGTTGGATGAGGCCACACAGCTGCATAACCCCTTGCTCAGATCACAGTTGCATCCCATGAAATGTCTTGCCCTTAAGCATGCCTTAACAAGAAAACAGCAGGAAATTAGTGGAGCTCAAAAAAAGGAAGTACTCAGATGTGAAACAAAAAGTCATATCGTCTTTACATTTTTGGCCATTTCTTCATCCTCAAATTAATTTATTCTTTCTTATTTTACATATCTGAGAAATCTCTCTGTAAGCATAAATGTGTTCAAAGGCAAAATTAAAATAAAACCCACTAAGAACAAAACAAAACAGGCAATTAGAGCCGAAGCTTTAAAATGTCCACTTCTCTGTTGATGTGTTTGCCCATAATTATTCAAATTCAGCAATAACTTTCTCATGTGAAAAAACATTATTAATATAGACAGACTGCAATGTGGCATTCCTTTTCTTTTCAACAGAGCTTTTTCTGAGTATTTTACTGACTGTATCATGTTTAGAAGTCAGGGAAGAAAGTAAAAGAGTTGTGGTAGAAAGTCTCCCCCTGCAGAGGACAAGGGCTGCCTATATAGTCCCCATATATACAGAACATGTATCAGAGGATGCTCAGAATGGTAAAACAAAAAATTAAAAAGGAAGAGTTTAAATGCTAGACCTTTCTTCAGCAAGGAGTACTTTATCCTTCATCATTTACCTGTTTTCTGTGTATCTAACTATGTATATTTTCTTTAAGAGTGTTATGTTCTGTTCCACATTATTCAAGAGTTGGCCAATGACCATAAGCCATAGTGGAGCACCAATATCTGAAGGGAGGATGTCAAAAGGATAGAACCAGGATTTTCTTGGTGGTGCCAAGCAATAGGAGGCAACAGGCAGAAAATGATGCACAGGAATTTCTCCCTGAGTGTTAGGAAGAATATTTTTAGTGTATGGGTGACAGAGCACTGGAATAGATTGCCCAAAGAGGTTGTGGATTGTCCCTCACTGGAGGTATAAAGCACACAACCTGGTCTTGTGAGCTCCAGGATGACCCCACCTGAGCCAAGAGGTTAGACCAGATGACCCACTGTGTTCCATTACAACCTCATCCATTCTGTTATTCTGTGGAGAACAAAGCAGGAGGTGCATAAGAGCTGAGGTATTTTACAGAGATATTTTCATAAACCACAGTGAACTGTGGGAAAGGACTTTCTGAGAATTGTTGTCTTTCATTAGGGCACCAAATTGTGTTAAATGAACATCAGCTGTTTCAAATTCCTGACAGGAATGAAAATTGCTGGTGTTGTCAAAGTCTTGTCCTATAGGCAGACTCCAAGAACGAATTGTCCCTAAAACTTAGTGCCTTGCAACACCCAGAATGTGAAACCATAATAGAGCTGAACTGGGTTTTCTGATCCCCTCCAAAATCTAAAATACAATGAGGAAATGTGCCTAGACACCTTTGTTTCTGTGAGTGTCATGAAAAACTGGTGAGATAAAGCCTCCCCGTTGGTGTTCCTTCTCTGCTCTTCTCTGAATTAATTGTGGCACAATGCTGATGGAATTTCCTTCCGAACACTGAATCCCAAAACCAAAAGCTGAACTCTTCTCTGTCTTTCAAACCAGTCTCTAACTTAGGACTGAGAATTTTCTGCACAAGCAACTCAGCCAGTTGAATAGGAGAGTTAAAAACACTGGGGTATCCATCCTGTATACAAGAAAATTCAAAGAATAAGTAATACATCCAAGATCTCTTAAAAACTTGTTTATTTTAAAGGATTATTTCTCCTCATTTTCTATATCCACTTAAAACAATAACATTCAAAAGAAAGAGATATTTTTATTGGCAAAGCTGTACAAGAAACTAAAGAAAGTGGTATCCTGGTGTACATTCTATGGGATTATTAACATAATTCACTCCCAGATGTTAGATCAGGTTTAAGGCTTTCTCAAAATTTCAGTTTTCTCTTTTGATTTTCTCCTTCTTCTGAGAACTAGTGAGTTAGCAGATTTAGAAATTCCTAGAACTTCACAAAATTGCAAATATACCATAGAGAACAGGGTGACACTAAGAACAAACTAATGGACTCTGTCTTCTGGGAATGAGTGAACAGCAAGATCCTCATTATCATTAACAAATCTGAGTTTGTGCCCACAGAAATCAATGAATACATTGCTGAGCCAGTGAACTGTAAAAGCAATGAAGCATCTGTTTCAGTGGAAAGACTAAAGAAAATAACACCAGAAGAAATTTGTTCTGGATCTACCCAAAATGTTTCTTTGAAAATTAAATTCTTTTGATTTCCATTGAACTTTGATAAAATTAAAAACATATTTCAGAGTGAAATAAATCAAATAAGTAATTTTTACATGCTTTGTTTTTCTATTAATTTAAACTTCTAAGTGGAAATATTTTTTTCATCTCACTTCTCTTTCAGAAACTATGCATCTTTCCTAGTTCATTACTTCATACATTTCTATCTAGTGAGACTGCGTCTACAGGTTGCTTGAACCACGTATCTCCACAAAAACTATGGTTACAAGTGGGCATCAGCTGCTGACTGAGACACCCAGGTATATGTGCCTACATTTAAGAAGGTCTAACCTAGTTATTCAGTTCATTGAAAGAGAAACTCACTTACTGTACTCCACCAGGTGCCCATCTACCAACATGAATAAGAACAAATATACCAAAAGTATCTTCCAGAAATTCTTGTGAATTCCTTAGATACCATAAGACATATGAAAGAGCACTAGATAACTCTGTGGAGCATTTGAATTAGCCTTTAAATGTCTACTTCACAGTGAGTAGACATGACTCCACTGACTGATTTCCCGAGGTCTCCACTGATAGTATCAGGAGCCTTAAAAACTAGTACCTACACTTAGGCACATAAATGTAGATGCCTGTCTGGAGAAAAGTCCACTTTTACTGCCTGTTTGAAACTCCAATCCAAGAAAAGATAGTGTCTACATAAAATAGTATTTTCAACCTGAGTTTGGGAGTCAGAACACCTTATTCAAATAAAATTATTCTTGTTCAACATATAAACATTTTAAATTTTTTCTACTCTATCCTTGGGTGGATAGATAGAATTTCTGCCAAAAAAACATTTTTAAATGGAAGTAGAAAAAATACTGATATAAGAACAACATATCATAAATGGTCAATGAATCCATTGAGGATATAAATTAAGGTAGAGGAAGTTCTATATGATAAGATGAAATCCAGCAAATCTCAAGATAATTTACTGTAGAAGTTTCTTCCCTGTTTTTAAAAACAGACTATGATTAGGTGATGTCTATAGTTGTGTGTAACGTTGGAAAAAAGCCTAAAAGGTTTTTAGTAGAAGGGAGACAGAGCAAAGAGCAGAGCAGTATGCACAGGGATTCCTAGGAGAAGGCTGGAGAGGAGTCCCCCACCATGAAAAAGCTTGTGAATCACTTTCAGGAATCCACAACAGGGATAGGGGAGTCCCCTGAGGGCTTATTAATCACTTGTGGGGTTTGCATGGAGGAGTGTAGGGCTGGAGTACCCTCATCATCCCTGTGCAAGGAGAAGTGAGCAGGGAACATGCATGCTGGTTTCCAGGGGGAAAGTGGGGGTTTTTGAATCCATGTGCACCTGTGTGTAAGCCACATGATCTGTGGAGGTGTTAGTGGATTTGAAATAGCCCCCTCTTTTTTTTAATAGAAGGGGGAGTTCAGAAACTTGTAGTTATAAATTAGCATTCTGTAAATTTCTACTGCTGCGTTAAATCTATTGTATGGCTGATATTAATCCTGCATGCACAGGTCACTGATTGCCAGTTAATTATGTGCCATTGATAAATCCATAAACCACTTCAATCCCAATTTGGTTTAAACTATGTGAAGTGAGCATTTTTTCCCTATGGCATAAGTCTGTAATAGTGAGAACTTGACTTGTTGAACTGCAAGGTTCTTTCCAGAAAAAAAATAAGACAAGATTTTTTTTTTTTTAATTTGCTTTTTCCCACAAAGAACAGTATAAAAATCATTTGGCATTAATAGTAAATTATTTTCCTAGCCCAGTCTATCAGTCAAGGTCTAGAGTAACCTTTCCACACTTTGAGGACATTGAATTTTTTTGACGCAACTCTTTCTTTGGACAATCCAGAAAAGACGTAAATTTTCCTCAGAACCAGAGTCCTAAGTATATTCAGAGAAAGAAATGCAAGACCATCTGCTATTTTAGCTTCCAAATTGCAAACTAGAGAAAGAAGATTATTCATGAAAAAGGACAGAAACTGTCACTTCATTTCCAAATGTAAGCATATTATATAGGTAGAATATAGATAGATCCTAGACTACAGGTTTTTCAGTATCGAGCTATAGAACTTTTTTCTACTATTATAGCTTTCTACATTTAAGGTTTTAAAAATCTGTGCAATGGGTTATTCACTTACTGCAGTTATTGTAAATTTTCTGCAGTATTATATCTAGCAACACTGTACATTTTACAATGCGTAAAATTCTTTAATTGAAGAGTTTTTTACTGTCAGGTCTTTCCTACTGTTAAGTCAAAAGGAACAAATTCAACTGTGATTATTTTCTTCAATACGTGTGCGTGATCTTGCTGCTGTAGAATCACTGTTGTGATATGCTAAAAGGCATTTTTATAAAGTACTGGTATTTGTGACCTTAAACCTCAGCAATGAAGACATTTGTTGATTCCAGAATATCTCCATCATAGATAGGAAGCTTGGAAAGTCACTACAATCAAGCTCGTGTTCGTATGTTCATGTTAGAAATAAATGACATTTTAGAGATTTTTCAAGCCTTTGACGCTCACTTTTCAAGACAGGGTTATATAAAATCTGGTAAAACAAGTTTTTATTTTATCCTCTATAATTGAGGTTAAAAAAAAGATTATTTGTTTCTTCCTATATGCTGCAGTCTCCCTGAATATTTTCTTGGGGAAAACAAGCATGAAGTCATTGACACGTGGAAACAGCACCCCTATAGTACTTACTCTAAAAGTTACATGGGTTTGATTTCCTTTATTGGAAGGTTATTTCATCTCAGATCCTGAATAGCAGATGTTCAATAAGTATCTGTTCTGTACAAGATCTTCCTTTAGCTTCCACCTGCTGCCTGTAACATGTTTGGAAGCGTGTTACATTTAGTTTGATGTAGAACATAGAACTCTGCCTGGGTCAAGAATCTGAAGAGAAAAAAATCTGTTTGTGCCAGAACAAAAATTACATTGCAAACTCTTCCTTTAAAACATTTTAATCTTCGAGCATAGTTGAAAAACATATGGGTACAACTCCTGTATTAGTTTCTTCCTTCTTTTAAGTGTGAATGATTTCTGATGCTTTACCCATGTTTGTCAGTCTAATTTGAAATGCTTTTTACTGACTTTTCTAGTGACATCTGGTTAATTTGCAACACTGCCTTACTTGTGTCTATGGTTCTGAAACAATCAGAATAATGGTAGAAAAATCTCTCTTCTTAAAATGATCATTCTTTAACATAATGTGTTGTACAAAAGAACAAAAAATAAAAGAGTCAAATCTACATCATTATGGTATATGGTTACTAAATAAACCAAGTCAACTTCATGGTAAATACAATCTTTTTTCCCCTTTATTGTTTTGGGGTGGGGTTGGGGTAGAGACTCTTTGGAGTTTTTGGCAGTCTGTTTTCTCCCCACTGAAGTTTCAAGTTAACTATAGCAATGTGAGCTTCCCACTATTCTGAATCTGGCCAACTTAGATCATAAGTTAGAGATAATAACAGAGGGGTTTTTTACTACTGATCCTGTCTTTTGTTTTTGCATTGTATAAACAGGAGAATTCCTAAATTCTTAAATATACATTCTTAAATATACATGACTGAATATCTTCAATGAAGAGCCTCAAATTGATCGACAGTTTTATCTATATCTTTAAATTCACCCTCAATTAAGTTTTAAATAAATTTAAATGTAGTTAAGTTTTAAAATTTTTTAAGTTTTAAAATTTAATTTTTAATTAATTTTTTTAATTTTTTAAAATAAATTTGCAGTTATAGAAACACCTGAGAATCATCATACCATCAGCTGTTCCAATATCTTTATACCTCAGACATCAGAACCCATCAGAATTTTAGTTATGGTCCAGTAGTTTGTGAAGATGTAGCTTCAAATTTTCAAGTGATAGGAAGATTTCAATGAGGATAATATTTTTATCAAGACTAGCTTAAAATTCTGTAATGAAGTGGCAAAAATAATGTCTGCACTACTTATTAGAAAATTCCTTCCAATGGGCAATGTCTCACATTTCCTTTCTCTTCAAATCTCAATTTTTTGTTCTATTTACATGTGTACCTAGTCTCTGCCATATTTCCTTTAGAAGCTTCAGGTTTAGATATTATGGACAGAGAGTAATGGGGTTTTTGGAAAAAAAAAAGCAAAATTTCCCTCTTAAAACATCACTGTACCATACAAAGCCCTTACTTCCTCTTATAACAGAAATCAGATGTCATACTTTAACTTTGTAATATATATTCTAGGGTCTGCAACTGCCTCATGGTCTAGAAATGTCAGGATATTTTCATACATATAGACACCCAGCATAGTTGACTGTCAGGTTTTTTCTTGCAGACTTTCTCTCCCCTGCTATGTTCTGAGAGATTTCCACTCCTCCTTCCTTCCAAACATGCATTCTGCTCCTCTTGTTCACAGACTTACTCCTAGAGTACCAAGGACATTCCAGACCACATCTGCACTCTTCTGTCTAACAGCCAGAGCGAGCGAGCCATCGGCAATACTCGATACTTCCTTCTCTTCTCATGCTGACCCACAACTCTGAGAGATTTCCTGCTCAAGAGCTACGAGGATCTGTAGTGAAATGTGGTGCCTAATCATGCCTGGGTGCTTTCTCTATTTATATCCTTTTGTATACTTTGAGAGTATACTTTGCATTCACCACATACTCCAAAAACACTGAATGAGGCAATCTTTCACTGTTGCTATTTATTAGCCTAGTTTCCAAAGAAGCTATAGCTTATTCAGCTCAGTCTCTGAGTCTGTGAATGTATATGAGAGAGAAAAAGTGTTTCTCTAATAACTTCTGAACACCTTGTCTGATTTCAGCCAGACATGACAGAGCAAGTGAAATATAAAGACAATTTAAAGTATATAAGGTCTTAGTGAAAAATAAGTAGCTGATGTTGGAAAGACCTTATGACTCTCAGTAGTGGTCACAAAATGATTTCTACAGAGAAAGACTTAAATTAGATGCCAGAGGTTCTGTGACAAAAACCTTATTGGTGTTCTGATCACAGGCATAACTTCCGCTGAAGCACACAATTAACCAAGAGATATAAATCCATAATAAATCAGACTCCATCAGATCAATGCTTACAGAACTAGTAGCTGGCACTGCAAAAGCAGTCAAAATGACAGCCATGGGTCAGATCCCCATTTTCCTAATCAGTGTATAAATATAAAGCAGAAAGTCCTTTGTCAAGTTGGTTTCCCTACATACATAACTCCTCATTAAGACTGACCCTTTAAACCACTTAGCCTTTTTCACCCACAGCAAGGGCAGCTGCTTCAGTGAATCTGCACAAAGTTGTCAAGTTAAACTAGTTTCTTACTGAACTATAAACAGCTCTAATCTTATAAAACTTTGATATAGTTGAGGTCACAGGTCAAACTTTGTCTTCCTTTCTGGCAGTGCAAAAAGTTTTAGTAGGTTTCATGGTTTCAAAACTTAAAGCCAAGGGGATAATTTTGTCATCAAGTCTGACCTCCTTCATAATAGGGATTTTGTTTCCCTGTATTATGGTTTTAGTGAATTGCTAACCTGTGCTGGGTCAAAGAAAGCTTACACAGTCTTGTGTTGTGCTATGCTTTGCTAGGAGGCAAATGCCACAAGCTGCTAACTCACTTCCCCTCTTCAGAGGCACAAATAAGAATAGAAAACTCATTGGCTGAGTTAAAAAGGGGACATTTCTCACTGTCAGAGGCAACTCAGGCTCTCTGTGGGGAAAATTAATTTAAAATATTGCTACCAAATTTTCTATAGCAATTCTGTTCTAACTCATCCTTTCCCCACATCATTAAGTAAAAAAAAACCCACCAAATAATTCCTTCATTCCTTCTTGGGAGCCTATGCCCAGCTGCATGTCTGGAGCGGAAATCTTTGTCAAAATGGTTACTTTTAGAATACATTCCTCCATTGTGCAAGACCCTTTCTTCATAAATAAGGGACAAAGAAACTGTAAATATTTTTCGTCCTTTTTTTTACACTCTTTTGAAATGAAGGCACAATGATATAATGACAAGAGGGCTTTTTTATTGTCCTATTTACTTATTTCTGGCTCCTCTCAAAATAAAATAAGCTACTGAGGTTTTCCCAGGACAAGCTGAAAAATCTGTTTTAAAGCAGAACTCTTTATTTTGTAAAAATGTTCAGTCCTAGCTGAATAAGATTTAGTCTCAGTTGTGAAATCACAGCAAAATCACAAAACCTGGAGATTTTTCCCACAAAAATCCCTCTGTTTAGGAAGTACTAACAAGGTTGTTCCTTCCCATTCCCCATCTACAGCACCTGACTACACCTTTGAGATTGTCATTAAGTTGGCTAGAGTAGGAGAGAGTTTCAGGATGTTAAGCACCAGCAACTCTTACTGTCAGAGGTGCAATTGATTCACATTTTCAATAATTCAGTGCCTCTTACTCAACCCCCCCCCCCCCCCCGCCAAATACTGGGAAGAAAGGAAAAGAAGGACAAGAAAATATTTTTTTGCTAAGATTCTCTCAGGCCATCTGCATTTACTGATACCTACCCTACTGCAGTACTCATCGTTGCCTTTTTGTGGCTTATACATAGCACCACATCTACCCTGGCAATATTTCTATGAGAAAGGAATGCTTCTCCTTACATTCAAATGGAGAGCTGATAGTGAGGGAAAGTAAGTGACTTGAACCCTTATCTCCAGAGTTCTTGTTATGTTCTTGGATGCAATCATCTGTTACATTTTTCACCTGCTAGCAAGTAGAAAATAACAACTCCCTCAACTCTGATTCTCAACCAGAATTATTCACCCTTCACAGAAATGCACAGCAGGCTCAACCAAACAAACCCCTACTGACACAGAGAGAAAGTTGCTGCTTTTCCTTTCTTATCACTCTCTGCACTCAAAAACAGAAACAGCATAAAGCCCATACTTCTAAAGCAGGTGAGAACAGAGTAAGAGTAACAGAAATGTAAATTATTGTCTACATACTTAGGGTAACTAACAGGTATTATGCATAATGTTGTTTCCTTATATCAAAGGCCAAATTGGTACCATATTTTAAGATAAGTGTAAATAGAAATCAGATTTATATTTGTATGTGTGGTGATACATAAGGAAAATATTCCTCATGTTTTATGCCAAGGAAAGGTTGATAGATGAACAGATGGATAAAATAGTCTTCTGTGTCTCTTGTCAGCTGTATCCTATTATCAGAATGGTACTGCATAATTGAATAAATAGATTAATCTGTTTTTTGTTGTTGTTGTCTTATAAATGGTAAATCTCTTATAAATGTCCAACTGTGCAACAAAACTGACATGTTTTTCTTTGTACCAAATATTTTAGAGACCTTCTTCTTAATTCCTAAATCCCCATGGACAGGTAGACTTTGCATTGCTGGAGACTGTAACCACGTACCACACGCACTGGGTGGTGAATGATATGTGGACATCACATATACATCAAAATCATTTTATCACCCTGAGCTGGTTTATGTATGCCTGACAGGCAATTATTCAGTTATGCTCAGGCTTTCTGATAAGAGGCTGGCACTGAATGACTTAATTAACATAATTATTTATACAAATTTTAAAAATATCACTGCAATCAAGAAGGTACACAGTCTGTACATTTGGTATTCATGCAGTCTTGGAAAGTGTTGATTAAACAACATGGATTTATTTCTGAATTTATAAAGAAGGAGGCTAAACTTCAAGTTACCCCACAAAGATGTCATTTGGATCCAAGTGTCGAGCAGCTCTTTGACAATAATGAACATTTTTAATAAGTATAATTTCAGCACAAATGTGTAGAGGAAGAACAATCAAGTGGTTAGAGTACAAGATTAGGTCATGCATGCTTCAACTCCCATCCACAGCGTTCTCAAATAACCTCAGGCAAATCACTTATGGCTAGATGCACAAATCATTTCAGTTTCCCATGTGTCCTGGGTAGCCACCCAGCTGCCAGAAAATCAGTGCACTGAAACTCCAGTTCTTCCAGTAAGCACCACTCAAAGGTAAGACAGAACACATTCCAAGGGAAAGGACAATAACAAAGAAAATGCCTCTGATTGTTGTCCCTTCCTTCCTTAATTCCAGGTGCTTTCACCTGCTTGCTTTCATCTCTAAATGTTTGGTCTGGCAACCATATGAAGTATTCAGCAATTACTGAGTTGACAGGACGAGAGACAAACAGATATGAAAGCATATGACATGTGAGGAAACAGAGGATGACACAGAAAAATAACATTTACTCCAAATATAATGAGATCATCAAGGACATCCTACTTGGACTTAGATGCTTTTGCAGTATGAAAAGTCTCCTGTCTAACCTACAAGATCTTTTGTGTGCTCAAGCAGTTGCTCCACGTGCCAGTGTAGTGTCCAGAGCCCAGAGAGCAACCTGACCAATGTGTCACTAAGGAAGCACAGACAGCAGTCCAGGCTGTTCCAAGCAAGTCAAGAGAGGGATCCAAGGTGAAAGAGTGCCTTAGATTACTTCACAGAGTTTAAAATAGCAACTCTGTACACACACCATAGAGGAGAATGGTGACAAAGGGATGGAACAACTCATTGTACTGAAGTGAACTGATTTTTTTTTCAGAAAGGAAGCAAACTACCAAGCTGAAAGTAAGGAAAATAGTTATCCTTTTCAAAACGGACAAAAGATCCACAGTCCAAAGTAATGACAGAAAATGTCATATTAGAGAAACTTTAAGGCAGAAGAAAATGCACTGAACTCCACATCTTTCCTATCTACACTAAATGGTAACTGAATTGCATTAAAATTTTAGGGGAAAAATGCATTTTATAATATTACTTTGGAATATTGTCAAGCCATTAAAGCAAAAGACAACTGAATGTTGAAGTTGAGAATATTCAAAGAATTAGATGAAACAACATGATTAGCTGTAATAGACAGTTTATAATTTATTGACAATACCATCATATCACATTCACAAACTGAATACTAACATGGGAGATGTGCTGATTGCAGACATTCTCTTGAAGACACTACTTTGAAGTGTACCTCAAACAGAGTCTAGATTTAGAAATTGTATATAAAAATTTAGTCACAAGAAATGAAAACTCTGTCTTGTGTTAAAAAACTGTTGACAGAACTAAAATCTACTGAAGACAAGACTCCAGGCAGAACACACACAACTAAGAGTTCCAGTATAAGAGGTATTTCTTTCTTAGATGAGACTTAAAATGACAGGGACAATAAAAAGAAAAAATAGTAAACACATATTTTAAAGGGAAATATGTTTTAAAGTTTGACAGTCTGTGAAAAGATTGACCCTCTGCCCCCATTACCCTTTTCATCAGCCCTGAAGTTTGTGTCACTGTACTACAAATCAACTCCGTAGTTTTTCTGAAAATTAATCTGCAGGGTAGGAAGAAATTATTTTTTAATGTGGCCATATAAACTCCAGGGAGCTGGTTCAGGAGAGCTACAGGATCATGTGGGATCAGGGAGAGGGAAAGGAGGGGCAGAGAAAATCACTCTACAGTAGCAGTACTATCAGTCATGAAACGACTCCTTAAATTCCTTCCCAGTGCTGTGTGTCAGTCAATGGAAGAAGGACAGTAGAACCATGTGGTACTCCAGTGTTATGATTATAAGAAATTCATACTTGAATAAAAAGGTGAAAAAATTGTCATTGGGACAGCCACAAAATTAATTTAGCCTGCTGTTTTGTCTATGATGAAAACCATCAGCAGTGCCTAAGGGAGGAAGGCAAGAAGAAACAGGGAAAGGATAAAGTGACTCTCCCAGCAGCACAGTTTTACTTTCTCCAAGTAGTGATTGCAGTTGGATCAATATATTTAACAACCTCAAACAGACAAAGCTATTTCTCTTGAACTTCTCTTATTTATTCCAATTATTATTATTGGGAGCCAAAATATATTGTAGCAATAAGCTCCATTATTCAATTGTGTCTTGTATGAAAAAAAATTCTTTTTTTTCTTTCAAACCCACAGGAGGTCGATTTAAAAAGATGGTTTAGTTCTAGTACAAGAAAGAGTATAAGGGGGAAACATCTTTCCCTTTTCATGCTCTTCTTGGATTATATTAAATTCCCTGGATAAGGAACTAGTTAGATTCAATAACATTAATTTACTTCCAGTTAAAACAATTAATTATTACACCTTTAAATTAAAAGATTAACCTTTTTAATCTACCATCTAATCCCATAAAATTATTCCCACTAACCCACAAAATGTAACAAAATACTTGAAGTGTCTCCCGTGCTGCTCTGCTAAGACTAATATGGCTTTCATTAGTCTCAGTCTACACCATCAAAACCTCTTAAGCAAATGGATTCCATGCTATCTAAATACTTTTCATTAAAATATCCCTATTAATCAAGATTTATTTTAATGAAACAAGGTCAGACAACACAACCCAAGAACATGGGTGATTTGCTCTTACATAATCCACTAGACTCAAAAATCTGTTGAGAAGGAGCTGTGGCCAAAGGTACAACCCCAAGGAGCATACTACAAATGAACCCAGAGGAAGTTATCCTAACTCAATTAGTCTTCAAAATTGGCTGTAAAGACCTTCCTAAGAAATAGCCCCATTAACTGAAATCAATCATGTAGCATTACTGCGAGAAATTATAGGATTTAAAGTGGGAGACTTACTTGAGCAGGTAAAGTGTTTGTAAGGCCTTTTCACCCCTGGGTTGTTTTCTAGGGTCCTCCTAATGCACCAACAGCTTGCAAAAGCTATATATTGCCACTCAAGCAAGTCAATATGGTAGTTAAGAAATGTATGAGTATCACCTGGTCAGCTTCATGGTCTTTACTATGGACTTTCTCTCATGCAATCCATGCAAAAGCAATATGTGCGTATTCAGCAAACTTTATATGAAATGTTCATCATTTCCTTGTATTTTGGAGGTAGTAAACCTGCTCATATGATTATAAAAACCTCTGTAATGAGTTATTTTGAGACTTCAGGCAGGAGCTGGACTCAACAATTCTGATGGGTTCCTTCCACCTCAGTATATTCTACGGTTCTGTGAATCCATTATATTTTCCTGCCTTTGGCAGTGGCTGACAGTGAATGCAATGTCTCCCGTGTCCTATAGCATCAAATTCCATTGCATAAATAATCACCTTCTTCAACTATTTTTAACTGCCAATATATTGAAAAATGACATTAAAAAACTGATCCACATTCACGCTTCTCATGCCACTCACAGTTTACATAACTCTCTTAAAACACATCTTTTCTGGAAAGCACAGTCCTACCCAGCCCAGCCCCCCTCTGGTGGAAGCGTTTCTTCCTGCTGTCACCTTGTCTGTGTCTATTCCTGTCTCTCAGACAAGGTTTGGCATCCAGGTCTTTCACTGGATGATGAGGTTAAGCTGTTCGACTTCCAGAGAAAGCTCACAGATCCAGTTTCTAACAGAGGATGGAATTCTCTGGCAAAGGAGAAACTTATCACTCTCTAGCCAGCTGGCTACTTAGAAGTTTTGTGCTTCCCCTTTTCACTCCTGCCCAACATAAATCTTCAGTCATAGGTAACTGTGAAATCTTTCCTTACATGAAAATGAGGAGGCAATGGATGAGCCTTGGAGGAAGGCATTCCACTTGGTTACAGCCAAAAGACAGCTGAGAATGTGGAATGAGTTGATAAGTTAATATTAATTTTTGCATTGGATTGGCATTAAACATACTTTCCAGGTTCAGACTTTATATTACTTCACTTTGGGTTTTTTTCTTTTCCCTGAAATAATTTGTATTTCATTCAATGTTCTCTTTAGTTTCATCACAGTTTTTCGAATAGTTTGATGTGGATTAGTAAAGCAAACTAAAGTCTGTAGTGTAGCAAAGTCTTGTTTGTATACTGACTTAATAAGTGTTTACATGATATAAGGATCTTAAGAAATAAAGAAGTTAGCCCAACAGAATGAGACTGATTATTCTTCTCTTTTTTCGGAGCCCCCGGGCCCTGGAGGGGGGGGGTGTTTTTTTTCAAGAAAGAGAAAACAAAAAGCAGATATAGATCCTTTAGTACAATGGCTCCCCGAACTTTTTGCCACCCAAAATGATAAACAAATTGAAAACAAACAAACAAAAAATAAAACAGAATTGTGAATAAGGGATTATTTGTCAAGCATACAATATTATATCAATTGATCTCACTGGAAAGAAAACATATTACTGGATCACAATCCCCAGCATTATTATAAAAGAAGAAAAAATCATTTTTATTCATGTTTTTAACTATAAATGAAACTTCAAACTTTTTTCTTCTCAGAAGAAAATATATCCGTATTTCACTGTGAATTCATGATGTTATTAATTTGACAGGAAACAGCACATTCCTATTTTAGTCGACAACCAGGAAAAAAAAAGACTGTTCTGAGGACCTTGGCCTTGGAGAACCAAATAAAATATAGGAACTGTATCAGCTGTCCCCAGAACTTACTCATTAAACCTTGGAATCATGTCAGTGTTTGGATATCAAAGATAGCATTGCTACAGTAATAAAGGGAATTGAGTGATTGTACCTTAAGGTAAATAATTATGATTAATTTCTAGCTTCATCTTTAATATGCAGTATCTGAAATGATTTGTACTGTAAGAGGCAGGTGGAAAATGGTCAAGAAGGAAAAATCTTGAATATCAGTAGAATATGCATAAAGCCATATCCACACATCAGGAATATGAAAGGAGAATAAAACCTTGAACGTCATTAATTCCAAGCCTGGATTTCCATAAAATGATGACAGATTGCTGTTTAAAGCCACAATGTTCTCCAGCAGTGAAGGTGTCTTGGAGACCTGCTGTTTCAACCATTTCCAGATTTTTGACAACTGTAAGAGCATTTACTAAACTCATTAGTTTTACTAAGAGTTTTTAACACATCTAATGCCCAACTATTTTTAAAATGTAGCTTTTAGAGTGACCTTTATTCTCCCATGGGAAATTAGGAAATGGAGAAGTTATTGGAGGAGGAGATCCAACAAAATTACAATCACGACAAGCTTGAATTACACCATATAATTGAATCTATTCAGAAGCCAAAAATCAATGCAGTCAGCCAGAAGTATACCAAATGTGACATTCATTTTTTCTGCTTTATCAAGCTTAATTGATGTCTTAAAAACTAAATAAGAGTAATAGGCAGCCTTATGGTAGAAACCTCCAGAGATATTTCAAGTGGCTATTCATAAAGGCTGCAAATAATTCATAGATTTCACTGTCAGTTGATGGGGTGATAAAATAGCTATGTTGCTTTTAAATACCACATGCCATGGCATTAATTTCACCCCCATCCCTCCAGGCTTCGTACTGAGAGAGGTAACAGGCACAAAGCCATCTAGCTGGCATATCTGGAATTAGAGAAGCTCTTGACTTGTCAGTATCGTTTTGGACAGAAAGTTAACGTGTCATGGCTAACAAGCTAACACTAGTGACATTTCTTGGCATTGCCATACACAGTTTGTCATAATGCATATGCATACATAAAAATACACAAACATATTACAGAATTCAATAAAGGAGAATACATAGTAACTGAGTAACATGAGGGATGCTACAGACTAATGCTTCATGCTCCTGCCTCTGATCATATCTAAAAAGATGCAACAGGGCCTAAGCTACAGTGATACAAAGAACACCAAGGTGATCACAATACAGTGTCAATGAATCTGAAATTTACCCCAAAAAAATGAGAAATATAGAATGATGTCCTGAAAAGTGTACTGAAAATGATGACCTACTTCTTTATTCTTTAATTATAATTTATTATCTGTTTTGCAGAAAGTAGCTATGATGAACAAATCTTGTTCTAAGAGTACTACTGGGGTACCAAAAGCGCTAGGAGTATTCCAATAGTACTACAAATATCACTTGGATATTTGGTCTGAGAGTTTCAAAGGATATATGGAAATGAGGTGACTAAATTTCATCTTTTCTGTCTCTCAAAATTTTGTGTCTTTTCCTGAAACCAATGCTTCCCCCTTGCCAAGAGGGGAGATGCAAGGTAAAGATGCAAAACTTTCAGACATACTAGAATTTATATTAGAGGGGTAAAAATATTTGTCCTTCTTCTCAGGTCCATAAGGCTCCAACTATATGGCTAAGTCAGACAAGTTCAGTGGTGTTTATTGTGCTTTTTAAAGTAGACTCTAATTTCAGTATATTTGCTATCAATATCATTTTATTATACAGAAGAGTCAAGCTATCTGAAAATTACTTGAGTAGAAGTATATCCAAATTGGTGGGCAGCAGAAATTTTTAAGCTGATGAGGATTGCTTTATGTTTGAACTGTCTACAATTCACAGCAGTAAGCCTGTCAGAGTTAAGGAAATGTTTGGGCAATGGTCTCAGGTACCTGGTGTGATTCCGGGGATGGTCTTCTGCGGGGCCAGGAGATGGACTTTGATGATCCTTGTGGGTCCTTTCCAACTCAGAATATTCTATGATTCTATGATTCTACATCACACACACATACACACTTTTAGAAGAGACAATCTTATGTGAAAACAAACAGCAGAAACACCTTGACTTTTCCTTATCTTCTGCTTTTCTTTGGAGCAAGGTATACATAAAACACTTGCTAGCATAAACAGTTCAGAGGACCTGGAATTACATTTCTGGAGAAATTTTTATAACAAAAAATAATGCATGCAGTTCTGTTCCACTGCAAATTGTACTGAAATTATCAAGGATAACAAGAGGCATAGGTAATCTAAAAGCACTGGACCAGATAGGGCATGCTCAGTACAAGAGTCTAATTCCAAACAGCTTGCATACATGTAATAAAGACACATATGCTGCCAAGTTGTAGGGTTTCAAAAATAATGTATTTCTGAAATACATTAAGGTCTCATAGCTTGTCAGGCAAATAGATTTCAATGATGATGATGTTTTTCATTAGACAAAGATTCACAGAATCACAGAAGGATTAGGGCTGGAAGAGACTACTGGAGGTTATCTGCTTCAACCTCCTTTTCTAAGCAGGGTCTCCTATGGCATATTATTAAGGATTGTGTCCAAATGGCTTTTGGGAATGAGATTCCACCACCTCTCTGAGCAACCTCAGTGCTCAGTCACATGTGTAATGGTGTTCTTCCTCATGTTCAGGTGGAACTTCCTGTGTTCCAGTTTCTGCCCACTGCACATATTCCTATTGCTTGGCACCACTGAGAAAAGCCTGGATCCATCTCCTTGATGTTCTCCCTGCAGGCACTGGTACACATTGATAAAGACCCCTCTCAGACTTCTCCAGGCTAAGCAGGCCCAAACCTCTGTCTTTCCTCATAAGAGAGGTGCTCCGATACTCAAATAATTGTAACCCTTTGCTGGACCTGCTCCAGAGCCTCCATGTCTCTGTTTACTGGGGAGCCCAGAACTGGACCCAGCACTGCAGTTGAGGCTTCACCAAGGAACCAGAGGAGTGGGATCCCTTCCTTTGGCCTGTGGGCAATGTCCTTCCTAATGCACCCCAGGATACCTGTGCCACAATGGCACTGCTGGCTCGTGCACAGCTTGTTTTCCATCAGGACCCCCTTAAGAAATATCTTCCATTGCTCGCATGTATCAGGTCTCTAGACAGAATTAGCCAGAAAGTATTTGCAGATGCTGGAAGTTTAATACTTTAATCATGTTACTCAGTCACCAAATCCAATTTAAAAAGGTAACACCGGCCTATAGTTTTCTTACTTTACCAGCTTTGGTAAGAAAATGAGTTGTACTTGCAATAATTCATTTAAGCAATTACTTTTATTTGTGAAGAAAATTTTAGCTCAGTATTTGAGAGCTATGCAGGCTTAGATTTAAAATCTAGCAATTGCCAAGACCACCTGTTTATATCTCCTCTTCTGCAGCATAATCTTATCTTCTGTGAAATATGTTACTGCATTTCTCCCTAGGCATGATCTAGATAAGATTTGCCAACCTTGGAAGAAACCCCATTTTCAAATTCCTGTTAGCCCCAGATATTGCTATTTCTGTCATTTCCACTGCATGACAATCAGCTGAAATATCATCCAACATCTCTATCAACTTTGCAGCACGGCAGATGAATGTTAATTAGTCATTACTTTTGCTGAAAGTAAGAGGGGTTGATGAATCAAACCTTAAGCTAGCAATGCCTAAACACAAAAAATCTCTTAAATAGGTCAACACTGCAAAATGTTACAAAGAAACAAATTAACAGCAGGAGATAGATCTTTCCAAGAAACCCTTAATTTTGTGTCCCATAATTTTTCTCTATACAAAGCAGCATGGAAGGTCTTAATTACACTTTCATTAGTACACCAATATAGCTCAACAGAAATCAGTACAGAGACACTCCCCCACGTGCTCCAGTACCCTGATTCGGTGAAGATTTCACTTGTACCAAGTAAAAGAAACCAGTTTCATGGCCTGTACTGAGGCTAACTGGCCTGTTTGAGAAGTATGTCATTCTGCCTTTGGCTGTGCAACCGTGTCTCAGTCACCTTCAGCATCTGAACTGAGCTTCCCAAAGAACTGCATAACTCTGATGTACCAGCTGCAGCCTGTGCAAGCTACTCAGATTTTCTCTATTAGCACTGCATGTTATAAGAGAATTTTGGTTGGATCAAGACCTGGAAGTGCATAACATCTGAGTGATACACTCCCACTCCTGAAACTATCAGTCTGTCTCATAAATGAACTTTGGAGATGCCTGAGAACAGTGTGTATAGTTGAAGAAAGATTTCAAAGGACTTAGTACTAGTGAAAGACTGAATCACCACTCTTATACCTCCTCCTCCTTCTGATGTTCCTTGGTCTCCATGATGCCTCACTTTTAAAAGTCTGCCAAGGGCACAGCATGCAAAAAGGGGAATTTTTTTGCCAGGGTCCTTGCAAGTTACAGAGAGGCTTAGCCAACCTTCCCCACTTTTCCTTTCCAAAACATATCTGTAATTTGCAATCACTTTGTTGTACATATAATGGCACGTTTAAGCTCCTTTACTGGCTTCTGGAGAAGAAGAAAAAGAAAAAGCAACCCACACACCCACACAAAGAGACTCTCACTGCAAATCAGATCCAAGTCCAAGCTATTTTAAAATATAAAATTAATTTTCTATTCATCCTTTTTTTTTCCTCCCTCCAATTAGCAGCTAATCTCATCCATATAGCTGCAGGCTCCAAACTGGTAAATGTTGTGATTCACTAAGAAGTAGTTGGAAGCTTTTTTTCTTATAATTACAAGATATAATTACTTTGGAGCTTTTTTAGAAACTTCCATGATTAGTAAAGCTTTTAGTAATTGTAGACATAGCATTTATATTTTTAATAAGCAGAAAACTTTTATGTTCAAATAAAAGAATTAAATCCACAAAACCCAAGCAATTTATGGCTTAGAAACCCCTAGAATACATTTGAGAGATACAAAAGCAGGGGCCATCAGGTTTTTTTTTTACATAGAAAATAGGCAACGATAGTTTGGTTATTAGCATCAAACTGCTGTACATACATGCAGAAAACGACGATATATCCTGTAAGAAAATAAATAAAATAATAAAATAAAATAAAATAAAATAAAATAAAATAAAATGCTGAAAGACTCAAAAGGTTTGTTAAAACTTTGCATGATTCTTTGCCTTGAACTCAAAGAAGAGAAATAAAATAAAATCCCCTTTCTCCCCCAGCAAGGAGCTGAGGAGCAGCAGCAGGCTAAGGGTAAAAGGATGTCATGCTGGAGTGCAGTCTGTGGCCTAAGGGCAGACATATACTAGGGAGAGAAAAAAAAACTGGGGCATGGGAGCTCAACTTTCTCCATTAGTAGCTTATTAGAATTGCCCCTAGCACACATTTTGGCAGTGACAACAAGCCATGAGTACAGGCCAGCAGTTAGCACAGGTCACAACCAGCTCTTGACAGGCATCTTGCCTTCAGCAGCCCTGTGTTGTAAGGCAAGAACCCTTTTGTAATGATGCAAACAGTTCTGTTGTGGCTGTCCTCAGGGGCGGCCAGGCTTTCCCAGAACTCTCCTCCTACCGTGACAGAGACAGTCCCAGCGCTGAGCACATCAGCTGTGCAGGAACAACAACTCTGTGCAACAACTACACTCTATTTCAGCATACTCTGAAGAGATTGCCAAACCAAAGCTGACCTGATCCTAAAAGTCATTGCACTGCATCAAAGTAACATGCAGATATGAAAGATGAAAATAGAGTTCCTCCCTAAGATAGCTGATGATTTCTCTCAGACTTTCACCTCAGCTCAGAAATGAATCTGCACAGCCATATTACTTCAAGATTTGAGTTTGCTCAAGGTAAGAGACAGTAAAATGCAGAGCTACAGAAAATTTGAGCACTAGAAGCCCAGAGCTAGGTGGTTGATCTGAATGTACAAAAAGTGCTACAAAATATTACATGTTGAAATAAAAGACATTGAGTGCCAGTGTACAGCCTGCACTTCTAGGAGTAGGCAGTCCATTTTGTCACTTACCCAAAAATTATTATGTATCTTTTCTTTCTTAAGCAAATGGAAAATTATAGAGTGGAAAACTGCAAAAGAAAATAAAACCATTATATGAAATTCTGCTGGCTCATAGGGCAACTTGTCTTGGCAACAAAACCCAGACTTCTAATTTATGCAGGGTTTGTGGATTTTTCAGCCATCTATTTGCTGATTGGATAAAAGAGAAAGGACAGTTTGAAAAAATTCACAGCCTGCACCTAGACTTCATAGAATCATTTAGGTTGGAAAAGACCTCTGGGATCATTAACATAGCCCTGAAAAACCCAGTGCTAAACCATGTCCCCAAGTGCCACACCTACATGTCTTCTAAAATCTTCCAGGGATAATAAAATGACCACTTAACTGGACAGACTAGGTCAATAGTCTTTAGCTGCCTTTGACAGCTCTCCATGAAGACTTTTCTTCCTAATATGCAAACTAGCCTGATCCCAGCATGATTTAAGGCCTTTTAATCTTGTACTGTCACTTGTTGTCTGAGAGAAGAGGCCAGCACACACCTTGTCATAACCATCTTCCAGAAGTTGTAGAGAGCAAAAGTTTCCACCTGAGCAGCCTTTCTCCAGGCTAAACACCCCCAGCTCCCTCAGCTGCTCCTCATCAGATTTGTGCTCCAGACCCTTCACCAGCTTCATTGCCCTTCTCTGGACTTGCTCTAGAACCTCAAAGTCCTTCTTTTACTGAGGGGCCCAGAACTGGACACAGGACTCAAGCGGTGGCCTCACCAGTGCCAAGTACAAGAAGACAATCACTGCTCTGGTCCTGCTGGCCACATTATGGCTGATACAGGCCAGGAAGTCATTGACCTTCTTGTTGACCTGGGCACACTGCTGGCTCACATTCAGCTATCTGTCAAACAGTATTCTCTTTTTTTTCTTTTTTTTTTTTTTTTCCCACCTGGTAACTTTCAAGCCATCCCCAAATGTGTAGGATTGTGGGGACTGTGTCAGGGGTTGGAATGTACTACAGGAGGATCTAACTGCAGTAGCTGGCTTTCAATTTAATTAGCAACCTGAATACTTCTTGATTGCATAGATCTCATTTCAGTGCAACAAAAGGCAGTTTTACTATTGAATTGTATGTGGTTGATTTCCTCAATGTAATCAAACAGTATCAAACCAACGTATGTTTGTCCATATTACAGAGTTACATATCTCCTCTGAAAAAATAGGTGGCATTCCAGAACTGAGATATAAAAATTGTAAACTTTAACTTCAGTGTGCTTTCCATAACCCAGAAAATAAAATTACAAAATCTGAAGGGAATAGAAACAATGACAAAAACCTAAAAAGGCATTTTTGAAGTTAGTTACTCTGAAGAAATGAATAGAAAGATAAGGAAAAAACACCTAGATATACGATCCAGCCTGTCTATGAAGAGCATGTTAATGGTCTACATTTGCATCAGACATTTGCAGAGAAATAAACGTAGATGAATAAAACAAGAATTTATTACTGTGGGATTTTTTTATTCTCCATCATGACACAACAGGGAACTGAAATGTTATAAAATGCTTTACCTTCTTTCTCTTGATCTTTTTGGATAACTGTTCTTGGCAAAAGTTTCTGTGAGGTTTACGAATGATAGAGGCTGAGTGTGTCTGAAATTGATAAAGGTTCTACAGTAATGTATACTTGCAAGACAGGTTGTCTGTGAATATATTTTAAAGCAAATCTTATCAGCAAAATGTCAGTGGTGTCCTGGTGTTATTCTGTACAGCCACAGCATATTCACTGCAGCACCAGAAAGATACTCACCAGGGATTCAAACTTTAAGCAGAGACAGGGAAAATAAATATGAGCACTCTACAGATTCAGATAAACAAAGTTACTTCCCTGGACATTGTAGATTTAAATAAAATTTGGAACTGAAGTTTTCATTTAGACACTGTCAGACAAGACACAAATAAGAAAATAAATACAAAAATAATATTTTAAAAGTCTTCAGCATGCTGAGGTGTACATAAGTTGAAACTGCATAGGTTTTCTTACAAAATAAATGCAATACCTTTTCGCTTCTGCCCTATTTTATATGCGCCATCTTTTCTTGCAAAAAATTTTCTGTAGAACAGAAACATGTATTTCAGCAGAGGACAGCTGACATTCTGCAAGTAATAAGAACAGAATAGAAGATTGTTATCTAATTTTTAAATCATTCTGGAATATTTCTGTGAGAGAGGGCTACGTTGGAATGTAGCTAAGATTAACAACTATGCTGTAGGAGGAAAAATGTGAGGACCATCATTATTTTTAGTTAATATATAACACATCAATCAATCACTAGTCAGTTGCTAGGGGCGATCTTATCTCTAGACTTGTCACTTATCCACTACATTTTATTTTAAAACTGTTTTAAGTTTAAGAGAAGGAATTATTAAAAAATAAATGTATTTTGCATCTTCTACTATGAGTCCCTGAATGCTCTAAGCAAGTAAAAGACTGCTGTTGATGTTTTTCTACAGTGACTCCCTGAATGCTCTAAGAAGTAAAAGACTGCTGTTGATGTTTTCCATGGGAAGCTTTTAGAGCATGGCTTAATATAACAAAGCAATAGAAAATCTTTTATGTCAAGATCACTTCTTTAAGAGCAGTACATTTGAAGTTACCTGAAATAAACCCCAGCAGTTATTTCTGAGAAAAAAAATTGCATTTTTGCACATGTCTGCATCAATGGCAAATGACATTGCAAGTCTATTTTCTGGTTAACTGGAGTATCTGGACTTATGAGTCTCACTCAAACAAGAGGAGATGCTGAAGTTCAGAGAATGGATGGGGATAAAAATAAAAAAGGACAGACATCAGAATGAAATAAAATGAACATCCACAGATGTCTGAGATGCACTAGTGTATTGGATAGTAACTTCTCAAAATCTCTAAACAAAGACTATATTGTGCCTGAGCTCTTCACTGTGTATCTGTCTCCTCAAAATCTGTCCTCTTCCAATGTCCATAGAACCATCATTCCTCCACCAATTTCTATTGAAAATCTCTACTGAACCTGTTCTCACAGGATTCACAGAACACAAAAAGTTTAGTTAAATTGTTACTTCCCATCGCTTGCTTCTTAGAATATCTTCTCTGGGAGATCAATTTTGAGATGTCCCCAACAAAGGATGAGGAAGGTTAGGATTGGAGCTGGTCCATCATAGCAGACTGTGCTAATTACAAAGCTATGGGAGGTAACTGCATTTTATTGTTTTTGTGGGTAGCTATGGCACTCTGAGCAAGAAGTACAGAAGCCACACAGGCCAAAGGAGAGCAGATGTTAGCAGTTCATCTTGTCCAGTGGGAAAGATGCTGTCTTGAGTGGCTGCTCTCAGAATTATTCCTGGTTTGTTTTTGTTCCTTCATCCAACAAGTAGCAAATAAAAACTCCATCAGCATCCCAGGAAGCAGAATACCACTTACTGGGCAAGTGCTTCTGTCAGGCAAATGTGCAAAAAACAGAACTCTGGTTTCTAGCTTTGGGGAGTGCAGTCCCTGCAGGAGACAGCATTTCAGATATGCTCTGCTCTTCCACATGTCCTTATTGATTGGTTTGGGCATCCCAGCATTTAGTATACTGGCAGCTGTCAATCTCACCTTGCTGCAAACTGAAATTAGCTTTGCAAATTCTGGTTTTGGAGACCGGCTCTGAGGTTGGGGCTTTTGTCTTCCACATGTCACAACACTCAACTTCTTTCATTTGAACAAGATTTAAATTGTACTCTTCTTATTCCACTGTGTTTTCCCTCAAACTCCCATGCACAACTTTAGACAGAAAAACTCATTTTATAATCTGCTTTAAAGGCTTTTTTTAATCATTTGAGGTCATCCTAGAGAAACTGCAATTCAGTGAAAAATACACAGCTATACACGTGTATGTGGAAAGTCCCCATCTTGACTGAGTTATATAAAATATTAATACAATAAAAACACAGAACATTAAGAATGAAGCCAGCATCATTTGGGGCTATCTTTGCATATTTTATAGCTAGATACATACTTCTCTCAGGCAAAACTGCCTAAAATTCATTAAAATCCTCATTTACTCGCAGGAACTGTTTCACTCTTAGGACACCATATAAACAAAGAAAAACACCCACACCAGATTATTTAACACACCATAGAAGAGGAATGTCTCCCAGCATGAAATGTTTCTCATCTGAGTTACCATATGCCTCCTACTCCTTATTCCATTTCTCCATCTCCTCTAGCATAAACATTTCCATCCATTAACAACCTTTCAAATTCTTTACACTTTAAATATTGTATAGCAACACATGTAAACAGAAATCTATGTTACTTTTATTGCACTCTTCGTACAAATTCATAGCACCTGACACCAAAATCTCAGCTCAGTGTAGGAAATACATACCTGCTCAGCTGCAAAACTTTATATGCAATAAATCCTGTCAAATGCTATATAAACCTCTACATTAAGGTAGCAATATTGTGCTAGAGCATTTCCTCTGATTTCTCTTCCCAATTTCCTTTAAAGCCTCTCTGCTATTTAAAGGGAAAAAAAAAAAAAAAAAAACAGGTGTAGAAAGTTAACTGCATTAACCACCTTCTCTCTCAAATACAAAATAAGAGCAGCTACAGAACATTCCTGGGCTTGACAGGCTGGAGCATAGCCAATAAAATGAATGAAGTCCCATTAAAGTCAATGTGCCTGAATCCTTCTCACAACCTAAGTAATGGACAGAAAATAGGCAAACTGCTGTTTCAGAAGCCTTGTTAAGGAGGCACTAAAAACCGTATCTGAGCCAAGAGTAGAGAGTGTATGGTGGAAGTGGTTTTTTGAAAGGACAGTTTTCACAAGAAGATTTATTTTTCTAATAAATATTTTTTGTATTAATTTTCTCAAGGATTAAAACCAATCCACCACAAACCCTAAACTTTTACTTCTGATTTGTTTAAGTCCTGTCACAGTGCAACTGATCCAGAAATTGTCTTTTGTGTCAGTTCAGCACCAAGCATCATTTCCTCTGCCACTGACAATGAAGTCAGAGTAAGGCATGGAGTGGACCTTAGAGAATAAGCTCTCCATCACTGATCTCTGAAGATGAGGTGATCTGGTTCACATCAAATGAGCCATCATGCAGAAATCTGTCAACACAGGGACAGGGAGCCTTAAAGTTCACACCTCTCATCAGAAAGTGAAGCTTAATAGGGTGACAATCAGGCAGTTCAACAAGAAAGCAAAATTCAACATATTTTGAGAAGGCAAAATTTTTTTACCTTTTTCAAGTGAATGATTGTTTTGATATTTTTGATTCAGTGTTTTTGTGTGAAATCTTTCACTGTGTTTATTTAATCACAATAACTTCACATGCAAAAATAGAATGAAAAAAATACATTTCATTCAATGTATTCAATGCATACATTTCATTCAATTCAAAAATGCATTTCATTTCAAACAATTCAAATTCACTTCAGGTTGGTACCTTCAGATCATGCTCAGATTTGATCCTAAGATATTTTGAAATCTGTGTCATCTTGCAAGTGTAATGCTCTGAAAGTGCAAAGGTTGTGAAATTTGGGGGGTTTTTTGGTAATGCTAAAAATAAATTTTGGATTGCATGTCTGAATTAGTCACTAAAAGCTCTGCATAAGTCTTAGCATTGATATTGAAATGTGTGGTGTAAAACTCTGCATGTTTCCATTGCCCTTGTCAATACGACTGATGAATAACTAAAAAAAACCAAACAAATCAAAGTCACACAAACTTATTTTTAAAACAAACAAACAAACCAAAACAAACAAAAACAAAAGAAAAAAACAAAAACAAAGTAAAAAAAAACCCCTTGACTATTCCTACTACATTGGTAATTCATAGAAGATGAATATTTTTTATAAAACTTTTGGTCTCAGTTTATAAATGGGTAGAATTAAATTTGAAGTCCAGACTATAAACAATAAATGGATCTGTAAACTTGAAATCTCTATTAAATTATGATTCACATTTCTTTAAAACACTTTCACCATGAAAAGACTCATTATATTTTCAGTTTCCACAAATCCCCAGCAAATTTTTACCAACTAGCATAACAAAGTATTCACAAAAATATAAATTAAAAATATCTTTAGAGGAAAGTCTCACTTACTCAGAGATCAGAAAGTAAGCACCAGACACTTTTCACCATCTAAAATAAAATACTGAGATTTTGAATAGTTCAGCTGCTGTTTTCAGCAGGATTTCTCAGTTTTGAACAATTTTTATACTGAAGTAGTTGTAGAGCCATGCTGTGTTAAACACAGTAACACAAAGCAGTGGTGCATTTTCTCTTGAGCTTGCAGTATAAGCAGAAACACAAAAATGAAGCACAAAACCAATCACTATAAAGTGTCATAAAATAGTTTGTTGAAAATTAGGGGCAAGAAGAAGTGGCAAAGTCAGAAAAAGTGACATATAGGGAAAGATGCGCCATTGTAAATGGCAGAAAAGACCTGCACCCTCGTATCATGCCCAACATCACTGCTGAACAATTTGACCACCACAGACAACAAAGTTGGGTCAGAAGAGCCCCTGGATAAATCAAGGAGATTTGGGCCTTGTTGGCAACATCTGAGTTAATGTGAGTCAACTTTAATGTGATTTTAATTAATAAAATGTGAGGAGCTGCTGAGTTCTAACATCCTCTAAATCATTTAGAGTGGCTTGGAATAACTTTTCATAGGATTTCCCTCTGTGAAGTATCTGTGCAAATGGTGTATGTGTATCATACTCACAGGACACATGCTTCAGAGGGAATCTCCACCTGCACTGGGAACTTTGCAAAGCCCAGATGAAATGTCTCAGTGGATATCTGCTGTAAAATTGATTGACCTGGATCATACTTTGTCCATGGCTTTCAGGATGTGTGGAAGATATCAGGTTTCAGTAGTTTTTCTATTGTTCAGGAAAAATTTTTTCATCATCTTTTTTTAATATGCTCGAAATATGATATTATATTTATCAATGCTATCCTAGAAAAATGACTCCCATTATTATCTTCTAAGATGTACAATAAGAGAAGGGTTGCCATAACTGAAAATTTGAATCTTGCATTGTTTTAAATATTACATATAGAATACCAATTACCGTATCTATAAATATATATAATAATGAATGTATTATGTTGTTTAGTAAGCTGTTCATATTTATTTATTTATTTACTGTCTGTAATGATGTGCTTAAACCTGCTATTTTTTTACATTTGTCCCTTTTAGATTTTGAAAACTTTTGAAAAGTTTTGGATGAAGTATGTCCCACTCTGATTTAAACAATTGCCATGTTTCTGCATCTGTATTGCTCTCATTCACTCTGGTGCTACTGAAGGTTAAGAATTAATGAAATCACCCCTAATGGAAATCCAGTATGAAATCAGAATAAATGCCCCTGGTTGTAAACATAAAAATATAGAGTGCTCTAAACTCACTGTCATAACTTTTCTTCCATGGCAAAGAAAGAATAATCTCATTTTTAGATATTATTTTAAGCAGAATTTAAAAAATAAACAATTATTAAATAAATCTTTCTAATTGGATGCAATTTCTTAATTAAAATGCCAACTTTAAATTATCTTTTTCAAGTTATGGTGTTATTATAGAATTTAGCATCTTATTAAAGATAAACCTTCCCCTTAAAATAGCATGGCTTGCAAACCTCATCTTAAACTATTAATAAATATAGTTTGGGTTTGCCAAAAATGCTAGCCCTTCTTTAAGTTTTAACTTGTCATTCAATTGCATATTAATGAATGCCTTGTAGAATTATAGTTTATCATTTAATGTTTACAATTTATTTTCTTGCAATTTTAATGCTTTTATATTATTGTAATTACTGTTATAAAAGTAGGAAGAGAACATTAGTAGTAATACATGGCCATCTTGATGCAAAAAATTATGTAAATAAGTATATCCCTTTCTTAAATTTTAAAATCAAGCAGCATTTCCATTGAGTTTTAATCATGCAGTTCAGTTAATTATGTCCTTTATAGTGCTAATATTAGTCTGTACAATTTTACTCCAGTTATGCTGGCTCCAATTTTACTCTGTAGTTCAATTATATTTGGGTTTGCTTTGGTTTTTTGATTTTGGTTTTTTGGGTTTTTTTGGTTTTTTTTTTTTTTGTCTTTTTAAAAAATTCTTCCATTGATGAAAGAACTACTATTTACAGGAATGAAATAAAAGTATTTGCAGTAGCTGCAAAGAATGTGCAGTGTGGTTCTCTGTCACTGGGCAAACCCCAATATTTTTAGTCATTTTAGCAAGTCCACCTAAATTTCAGCCTCTCCATCTAAATTCATGATCAAAGTAAACTAAATTTTGCAGGTTACACCTCCTGATCTCCTCTTTTCCACAGAAAACCACAAAAGGGGCAGCCTCATAATTGTTTGATTCAATGAGGGCAAATTTTTGTTAAAGACTTGGATTAAGCTAGACTAGCAGTATTATACATGATTATTCTGATTTCGTGGTTTAATTTCAGATCCAGTTCAAGATTCCCTATACTTAGGAACACAATTAATTTGAATATTCTAAAGATACATGTCTAGTAATAATCCATGGGATTGGAGAATAATTCTGTACAATGGCATGGAAATCTGTATTTTCTTTCTCCTAAAATTTTAGGTAAAACTTCAGACTTAGACTTCTTCCTGAAAATATCAATTTGGTGCATTCCATTTTTCTTAGAAAGTGGGTAATTCCAAACAGAGCCAATATTCAGTATAGTGTATATTATACACTTATAAAAACTCTAAACTATTATTTAGCCTGTATGTCTTTAAACACATATCAGCAAATATATTGATTTTTCAAACACCATAAAAATAGGTACATATTGGTATTGAAAATGCTACAATAGATTATTTTAACAGTTCAGTGGAAATAATCTTTTGAATTGAAAGCATCTGACAAATTTATCAAATCATATAAAATTTCTCATTTTGATTATTTTTACGAACAACTGACGATAAGACTGAAGTTTTGAATGTTCTGAGCAAAAATACTCCTAGCACTAAAACTTCTCTAAGCAGGGGTTCCATTAGAACAGTAGAGAATCATTATGCTTTCCTAGTTAGCCTTATGCATGGTGAAATCTCATGTTCTCTGCCACGGCACCTTACAGTGTTCAGTGTTTCCTCTCCAGATAGTAAAGTTGCATCTATAAAGTCAAGATAAGAGACATGCAAATATGTGTGCTGTTATATATAAGGGTGCTATTTGCCTGTTCTTAGTTTACAGTCTATTGCCTCTGCAGTAAACAGCTGGTGATCAACCAGTGGAGTTATCATTTGAGTATCTTGAATTCTATGAACTATTCAGCATCTAGTTTAAACACCTGACAACTAGAACATAAATCTTAATTTATGAATATGCCTAAAAGTACATGCATCTGATGCCATCTGAGATATCCTTGGATATGTAACATCACTAACCTGACAGATATGGCACAGGGCTGATATGAGATCCACATCCTCCTGAAAAGGACCTGGAGGTTTTTCTGTGGGATGCATGAGGTCATGTCAAAGGTTGGAAGGGGTTGTGTTTAACTAACTGTAGCATACTTCTACAATATAGATAAAACCACCTGTCTCAGTTGTGATGTGAATCCAGTGAGAGTTTCTGACTGTAAGCACCTCAAATCTATGGCTAGATTTTAAGGAATTAGTTTGCTACATAGCTGGACTATAAGACAATGTGGCTGGTTTAAAAATAAAATATGTCCTTTCTGTGTTTACGTGTACATGTCTCACTGTAAGCTCATATTTGTTTCCATCATTTTGAATGACTGAGACTTCAACCATTCTATCTAAAAGCTTAAACTTATTAGCAATCCTAGACATAAAGTAAATCTCCTAAAGTAAATCTTCTTGGCTTGTCTACACAAAGTCCATGCAAAAACATTAAACATTTACTGGTTACTTTTGTTGTGGAGAAAGAGCAAAATCTATCCTGTTTACCACATACCAAATTATCCCGATCTTGAAAGAATGTTTCCATTCTTTGTAGATGAGGACATAGAAATAAAGGCATATGCTTGGACAAAATTAGCCTTCTAAAGCAGGCTAATAAACATATAGAACACCTCTGGAGAAATGTACCTCTTTGAAAATATTCTAGTTCAAAGTCGTATTATATTATATTCAATATATACCTTATTATATTCAATTGTACTATATTTCTTGTATTATATTAAATATTTCTTATATTCTCCTGTAGAAATGAAAGAGGTTAATGGCTCTTTTTTCCTGGACACAAGTTTCTGCTTGGATTTGACAGGAGAGACCAAATACCATATTTTGAGCAAGCATATTCTAAAGATGACTCTTCTGGGATATTTACTTTTTAACTTAATATATTCCTGATATCAATGAAGAAAACAGAAGAAAGAATGGTTGTTCCATTCCAAAGCTTCTCTCTTTGAAGTTATAAGAAAATATTGTTAACATTCCACATCATAATAAACTATTTCTTTTGTTGCCCACTCTATTGCAACTATGCCTTACTCAGTGGATAATGGCATCCATTTCAGGCAATAGATAGAGATTTAGGAGTGAGCTGAAAGTCCAGCAGTCCAGCACAGGCAGAATGAATCATCTTCTGGAGGGGTACCTCTGTCTTCATATCAGTAACAACTGGCTTAAATTCTTAATCATTAGCCTGGTAAAATAGGGATTCAACTCTTACTACTTATCCTGATCAACCTAGGGTGAGATTGAGCTTACAATAGTAGTAATATCTAGTTACCACACAAATATGAGCCTTCTCTTCCTAGAATTTCTCAGATTTGAAGATTGAGTTAAATATTAAAAGGGGAATGACTCTCAGAATCAGAGAATCCTTTGGATTGAAAGGGACTTCTGAAGAACATGTAGTCCAAAATCCCTAAAGTGAGCACATCTTCAACTAGACCAAACAGAGCCCCATCCTACTTGACCTTGACTGTTCCCAGGGATGAGATGTCTACCAACTCGCTGGGTAAACTGCTTCAGTGTCTTACCACCCTCATCATAAAAAAAATATTCTTTATATCTAGTCTGAATCTACCCTCTTTTAGTTTAAAGCCATTAACCCCTTGTCCTATCACTACAGGCTCAAGGAAAAAGTCAGCCTCCATCTTTCTTATAAACCACCTCTAAGTATTAAAAGGCTGTTATGAGGTGTCCCTGTATATTTTCTTCTACAGTCTCATATTGAGCATGAGATGAATAAATATCAATGCTTTTAATTTCAGTAGTACAGCCATTTGTGTCATACAGGACACTTACTGTAACTCTGTTTGTGGAAAGAGTCAAAATCTGTTAAATGTTTGACAACGTCCTATTTTCTGTCTGAGCAAGATTTTGAACCAAGAATAACAATTGTCACTAAAAGTATCTCTCTGCATTTGGAAAAAGTCTTTCAGAGATTAATAGCTTGTCACAAAAAGCTCACTCTGGTAACAGTGATCTATAAAATCAGATGTTTCAACCTTCAGGCACATTTCACACTCAATATCAAATGTATATGCACACCTGACAGGCCCATGTAACAGTATGGAAAATATCTATATTTTAGGAGAATCTATTAAGGATGAGAAATTAGTTATTGTAGTGAATTGACCTTGGCTGGACATCATTGGGTGTCCTCCCAGGCTGCTCCATCCCTCTACTCCTCAGCTAGACATGGGAGAGAAATACAACAAAAGGCTCATAGGTCAAGATAATGGCAGGGAAATATCATTCATCTGTTACCATTATGGGCAAAACAGTCTCAGCTTGGGGTAAAATTTATTGCCAGGAAAACTAGAGTTAAATAATGATAAATAAAACCAAATTTTAAAAACACCTTTTCTCCACCCCTGCCTTCTCTCTGGGTTTAACTTCACTCACAAATTCTCTCCATCCTCCCCACCAGAAGTTCAGAGGTACAGGAAATGGGGATTGTGGTCAGTTCATCACAGATTGCCTCTGCCATTCTTTCTTCCTGAGGTGGGGGACTCCTCACACTCTTCCCCTGCTCCAGCATGGGGCCCCTCACACAGAAGCCAGCCCTTTATGAATGTCTCCAATATAAACTCCTCCTGCAGGCTGCAATTCTTCTTTAATTACTCCATGGGGTGCAGACCTGCAGAAACAGGCTGCTCCACGGTGGGTCCCCTGCTGAGTCACAAGTCCTGTCAGCAAACCTGTTCCAGCTGGGGCTCCTCTTCCCACTGGTTCACAGGCCCTGCCAGAAGCCTGCTCCAGCTCAGGTTTCCCATCAGATCACAGCCTTCTTCAGGCATCCACCTGCTTTGGTGTGGGGTCCTCCATGGGCTGCAGGGGGACATCCTGCCTCACCATGGTCTGCACCAGGGGCTGCAGGGGAATTGTTGCTCGCGCGCCGGGGTCAGGGCAGGAACAGGCGAGAGGCAGGATCGTAGCAAAGGCGAAGAAGGCTTTATTCAAAAGAACCGCGCGGTTTTTATAGAGATGTATGATAGATTCTATTCTATTGGCTAACTAACACAAACATCTTTCTCACGCACTGTCCTTGAGAGGAACGGAAAAACAAGGAGGAAAAACAAGATAGGAAAACAGCACCTGCAAGTTGTTTATGGTCAACAGGTTATCACATCTTTCCAACTCCCTAAAATCTCTCACAAGCCGCTGTGAGAAACACTTGCCGTTTCTCTCTCCCTGTCCCATGGCATCCACAGGGAATCTCTACTCCGGCACCTGGATCACCTCCTCTCTCTCCTGCTTCACTGACCTTGGTGTCTGCAGAACTCTTTCTCTCACATATTCTCACTCTTCTTTTCTGTGGCTGCAATTGCTGTTGCACAGGTTTTCCCTCCTTACGTCTGGGGTCTGACCTTGGCCACCAGCGGGTCTGTCTTGGGGCTGGCTGGTGTTGTCTCGGTGGGACTTAGGGGACACTTCTAGCAGTTTCTTAAAGATGCCTCCCACCCCTAAAACCTTGCTACTCAAACTCAGTACAGTTTCAGATGAATTTAATTAAATGTTGATAATTGTAGTCAGTTTGTCTTTAGGAATTTAATATAACCTAGACAGGCTCCTCCAGAGAATACTACCTATCTGTCTTTTATATATTTATCATAGGAAAAGGTGAATTGTCCCCTGAAATCTTTCAGTATTGACTTCAGAGACAGCCTAAACAACTAATTTGGGTTAAGAGATTTACATTCTAGAAGCCTAAAGTAATACTGGATTAATCTCACTCTATTTGACCTGCTTGGCATGAAAATCAACATATTCATCAAGTACTATTACAAATTAAATTTTTATCTAACAAGGTCATTAACCTTAGTGCTCTTGTTTTTTTCTTAGAAGGAAAATACTAACGGCAACTTTTAGAAAATGACACAGATATTTATGCCACTATTTAACTCTTCCCATTCCAAGTTCTATTGGTATGCATTTTTATGAAATGACTGACTTGATTTTAATTTTTTCATGAGGCATTATCTGTTTTATCCAAAAGCTGATTGTGATACAGCTACACAAAGCTGAGCGCAGACAATTTTTTCAAATTCTTAATTCAAAAAGAGGGATTTTGTATTTATTATAAAAAATATCCTAGTGGACTAAGAATCCGGGAGTTGAGCCACTGATTTCAACAGAGCTAGCATGCTTCACCAGGATGCCTTTAACAATTACATCTAATGAAGGGGAACAGATTGTCCTTCTGTAACTTTGGATTCCTGAATTAATGCTGTAGTATCTAAAAGGACCAAAACTACTCCTCACCAACACACTTTTGTCATGTACATGCTGGCGAGTTCCTCTGTGGTGTGAATACCTGTTGCTTTGCCATCAGCCATCAGTCCTTTCTTTGGACTGGAGCTGTTACTTAGTCATTACCTTCTACAGGATATTTCTTAATGAAAAAAGTGAAAGAATCTTCTGAAAACTTTTAATAGCCTACATTGTATAGATAACTGCTCAGAAGTGTTGTCATCTACTTTCCACCTACTCTTAAAACACTATCTTTCTAAATTACTTTTATTATTTTTGTGACTGCAGGTGCTTTCTCAGGCCCATGTCATATCATGTCATTGAACTTGGTTTATTATATAAATAAGGAATACAGCCTACTGCAGACTACATATGTTTTTTCACTTTTCTATACACAGTATCCAGTACTTTTAATGATATACTTGGAGAGCTAGTCAAAGAGATTGGGGGTAGAAATGTGCTAGTGACTGTAGGTTCTGCTGGAGCTCAGAAAGCGTACAGGATAGGATTTGAGGTATTTTGTTTGCTGGTCCTCCCTCAAAAACTCTCTGTTCAGTCTAATGAGATGAGCATCAAATTCTGCCACACATTTGATAGACATGTAAAAAGTCTCCCTTGGGCTGAAAAATAGAATCAAAAAGAGCCAAAAAAAAATGGTAATATAACAAATATCTTTTTAATCACCAAGTCACCCTGATCATATCTGTAAGGCAGAATGAAAATAGAATAAAGTATTATAAGAATAATTTATACTTCACACTTTATTCAATTTGATTAAGCTTGTTCCATGTAGGTAGTGTTACTAAAATTCCACAGAGTTCCACTGCTTTTGTGTGCATACATTTCTTCATCTTTCTCTACTGGATCATGGCCACAGAGAAAAAATTAAAAAAACAAATACAAAATAGTTGTATGTTTTTAGTATGTGTATAGAGGGGAATCTACTAAATTATGAACATAGTGCTGTCTCAGAACATCAGACTACCATATAAAATACCTAATGGGTATAGCAAAAATTCATATGGTTTGACAACAGTCATTATTTATGACTCTGGAGAAGAAGCAATATATCTAAACTTAAACACAAATAGAAATCTAAAAGTCTCCTTTTGAAGAACTTTAGGGAACACCTGTGTCTTAATACAGTTAAATATCCAGGCTCAGTATTGAAAAATGTGAATTTAGCACATTATGGACATTAGCTTATCAAAAATCATAATCAAGTATCAACTTGTTTACATATTATCAGATATTTGATTAGCTCTGATACACAATGGATTGGATGCACAAACCACGCTGGATGCACTGAGTCAATAGCAGTAGAATAAGCAACTATTACTAACATCCTTCAAAAAGCTGTTTATATCTACCAAAGTAATTTTACAAAGGAGAAATAAAGACATTTCAAATGGATGCTTCTTCAGTCTGATTGTCTTCTGCTCTGAAAGTAAACACATTATGATTGTGTAGCATCTGGAGTCCATTATATTTTAATTATATTTTATACAAGTGATTCTTTCTCTCAAAAAAGTACTTGATAGATCACTATTTCCTATTTATTCTGCATTGATCATTGTAGATTTGTTTTTTTTCATTTTCAGACCCAGCTAAATAACACCAGTAGAGAAAGATGATAAAAGTGGTGATGAGAAGTCTCAGAGACTCAATTTAACATTATGATTACATTATGTAGTATTCACTGAAGGAAAATCTGCAGAAACATAGTAAACAGCAAAGTCATCTGGAAACTGCTAGAAAGAAGGCTCAAAAGGCTCAGGGCAAACATTCATCCATGATATAGACAGAAAGTACAATACAGAATTTAGTAAGCCATTGCAAAAGACTGACAAAGGAAGTGGGAGGCTCTCATTTCTCCAAATTTTCATATGCTTTCTGGAAAACTTCTAATAAAAAATGTCATTCAAAGTTCTTGAATGGACTCCATTGGCCCTGTATTTATAAAATTACAATTGTACAACTATTTAAAATAGCCATAAACTTTATGGGTTATCCTCACTATGGAATAAAAGCATAAAGATAGAAAAAAAAAAGGATAACTATAAAACAAATAATCCTGTATGCTTACATTTAGTAGCATAGCTTGAATATCACCACTAGCTGTAACAGAAGGAATAGTTGGCAGTTGAATAAAACTTAGGTTAACACTTTAATGATAGCATAGCTGGGTTTCCTGTACTCCTGTGACCTACTTTTTTGTTTTAAAAGCAGGAGGCTTCATAGGAGCATCTCTCCTGTGAGGAACGGCTGGGAGTATTGGAACTATCCAGCTGGGAGAAGAGAAAGCCCTTGGGGGATATCATCAATGCATAAAGGTCTAAAGGGAGTGTGCAAAGAGGACAGAGCCAGGATCTTTTCAGTAGTATCCTGTGACAGGACAAGAGGAAAAGGGCAAAAATTGGATACTGGAGCTTCTCTCTGAACATCAGGAGACACTTTTTTTTTACTGTGAAGGTGACTGAACACTAGAATAGGTTGCTCAGGAGGGTTGTGGAGTCTCAGTCCTTGAAGTTATTCAAAAGCCACCTGGACAAGATCCTGGAAAACTAACTCCAGGTGATCCTTCTTGAGCAAGGAGTTGGTCCAGATGGCCTCTAAAGGTCCCTTCAAATCACAGCCATTTTGTGCAGATGTGATTCTGTGATGTACGGAGCAGCTTTCTCTCTCAGTTTGCACAGAGAAACAAAATATATCTATCACTACACACATGAACCAATATACCTATCACTACACACATGAACCCAAACCTTCTTTGTCCATTCTTGTCCTAAAGTTTTTTCTTCAACATAAGGACCACATAGAGCAAAGAAATAAATCCCCTGCTCTCTCCATCTTTCCCATTCTTTTATGCATGAATAGCTTATACAGGAAATAAAACTTTAATTTTAATTTTAGATAATACAAACTTGAATTTAAACTGCAATGTAAAAACAAAAAGCCACTATATATTTTTATTTCAATGAAAAAAATAAAATCCAGAGGTAAAGAATAAAATTAAAGGTTGTGGTCAGTCAAAATTATTAAACTACTCAGGTACTTTTTCTAATTATAGTTTCTGAGATACTCAAAATGGCAGGGAGAGGTTGAAGCTTTCCCTGCTTCTCCTGCAATATGTTGCATGCAATTAGTACCTTTTGAGAAAATGTCACTTTGCATTCTCGGTTTCAGATGCTCAGATAGTCTGCATGCAGATGGCAGATTAAGACCTTCATAAAGTTAATCATATGAAAGCAGAGGAAAAAAGTTCTCCTAGAGACTGAGTTGAATATGTAAATATAGAAAAACATAATTTGCTTTGCATGAAATGGAAACATTTCTGCTGTAAGGACAATGCCTAGAAAAAAATATTTCAGCAAGTTTAAAATATAAGAAAGCACTTGAGGGTCATGACATTCACAGCATTTCAACTTTAGCAGCAATAATTTTTTTTTAAGTCTTGCAAAATGTCACATAATGCAGACATAATATCATGCTGGTGAATCAATAGTCCTAATATTTATGGCTGTCAGGAAATTTCACTTTTAGTTGCCAGTTCCTTTTCAACAACATGTACAGTTTATAATAAAATTGAATGTATACATTATTAAAATTAATAGTGAAATGGGATTGGGAAAAGTACATAAAAATATAAAATATTCTTAGATTGTGTATATTAAACATTGGTTTCACATGGAACCCAAATCTGATAGTACAATATTTGTATTTATCAGAGTAAAAATTTATTTTTGTTACATGAAAAGTGGGATATAAACAATTTTATTCATGTATGGATGCAATATGTAAATTTTAAGAATTTCCTAAGTTAAAGCCAAACTTAGTACTGTCTGATGAGCTTAATTCTTAAAACATCACAAGTCTAGGAGGAGTTAAGTAGTAACCCAAAGCAATGAGGTTCACTAAGCTGTATGAATTTAACTCACTAACATTCATGAACAGACAAAAATGTGCATTCAAAATTTCTTACAGACCAGTTTTAACACTTAATCTAGTCAGAAAAAATATGTTAAAAAACAGTCTTCAAGTTACAAGAATTACCTATGTTTGCATTTCATTTTCTTCTGTATAGTTTATCTATTAAAACTGTTTAGATAGACCATGAACATTTAACTCTGGACAATCAAATATAGTGTAATATTTTCTCCTTTGAATAAATATCAAAGATAGGAAAAAATGTAAACCCAATGGTCTTTTATGCTGAGCACTGTAATTTAATAATAAACCAAATTAGTATAAACAGCCACATAATCCAGCATTCTATATTGATGTACATTCCTTTTAATATCCTCTCACATGACTACCATGCAGCTCTTCTGCTTTCACCACCACTGCTACTGCATCAACATGTCACCTAAATAGCTGCAATTAAGCATTCTCTGTAGCTGCTGATTACAGGATGCTGATGAACATTCCCAGTGGATTTAGCAGACTCTTTCATAACAACGACAATAATTATCTCATATTATAATGTCTGTGCTTCTGAAGTCTTCTTAAATAATCTAAAATTTTAATTGTACAGACGGTTGATTAATCCAGCCTAAAGTTCAACAGGAGCTTAATCAAAAAGGTTCAAGTATCATATCACTGACATCTATTAAGCAATGGTAATGTACATCCTAAGAAATAAATACTTAAGCTACTTGGTCTTTCAACTAAAGTAAACTTTTACAAGGGTCCACTGCCCTTTTGAAAAGAGTATTGGAACTTCTTATGTCACTTTCTATTGCAAGGAAAGAAACAATTGTTTTCCTTCTTTTCAGTGAGGATTTCTTAATTTTGTTGAGTTCCTTGTCACTTTGCATTGAGAATAATGACATTATTCTCAAAAAAGCCAAAATGCAGAATTTCAATGTCTCAAATAAAACTGTATTTATCTTTATGGCTTTGAAATCTAATGGATGATTTTTTTTTTAACTGAAACTAAGTGGATTCAATTGTGCAGTACTCACCTGGACCACTGTACTCTCTGTGAGGATCTCTAAACTCCTGACAAACTGTATCCATTACATTATATTTTCCTCCTTTTATTCCTGCATAGAAAAAGTATTCCATGCAATGAGTGGGAATCCCTTTGGTTTATCCCATCAGAGATGGCTTTAATCATCACAGAGGGTACATCCCTTTGAATATGTGTACATCAGCAGAAAGGAATTTTTTAATTTATTTTTTCCTAATTGTGGTCCATGTTCAATGCAGTTAAATAATTTGTTAAATCCCACACAAAGATGTAATCTATGACAGCTTTCTTTAAAATCAGTAAGGACCATACATATCACATGAGGTTTGTATGTCAGGAAAGACTAGTGGAGAACCTCTAATACTATTTTCTGGCAATTTTTAAAAATTACTAATCATTTCTACCTTTCCCATCAAATGCTGCAGAACATAACACATCTCAGCATAACTACCTTCTGAACACTCTGCCTCCTCATTCTCAACAGTTATTTTAGATATATATTTACAGCATTAATTTGTTAGCGTATTTTTTTTAAATACATTTTTTTACTCCTTTTATGTTTGGATCAAAAGCTTATTTCTCCACCTGCCTCACCTGTTGACTCAGAAAACCCATTGTTTTAAATAGGGGGAAAGGATACTATTGAGGCAAAACATCTATGTAAACATTCCAAGAATTTTCCTGGATTAATAAGGTATAATTCCATTTGAATCAATGAAACTTTGCTAAGTCTGGGAGCGTCTGTGTTGAGGTATATTTTCTGAGTATTCATTCTGACTACATTGCTTCTTGGAGGCTAAAGGACTATAAAAAAGTAAATATGTGAGACCCACATTCACATGAAATACATGTTTTTGTTGGTTTGTATCTGCTCTGCTGTAAAAGACAGTAATTTTCTTCATTGCAGTGTCTTGATATAGCATCAACAAAACCATTTATAGCTTCTTAAAAGCTTTAGCCGAGAAAAATAGTTCTCTAACAGCACAATAAGCCACGTAAGGTGTCCATGTAAAGATACATACACATATGCATACAATATGTATGCATACATGTATTTATATATATTCTGTGAGAGACAAATTTTAGAGGCTCATGAGTCAATCAGCCATTTTCAAAAGCAATGGGTCCTTTTCTCAGGCCAGGTTTTCATGGGGCAACTGAAGGAGAAGAGGGGTAGGGGTGTGGTGGTGTAGCCTCTGATCTGCTTAAGAATTGCCCAGGTGCAGCAGGGGTGAGCACCTGTCACCAGAAGATGAACAAGACAAGTTGGCCTTTATTTAGCACCAAGCTGGGTTTTGAGTCTGATAAGGAAAAAGACTGATGAGTAGGAGATTGTTTTTAATCATGCAAATATCTTCCCTCCCAATGAGGCTCAGGTGTAGAACTCCACCCCCACCCCTGGGGGAGGAATGGGGACATTCACGTGGAGTTCACATTAAGTTATCCATCCCTTTTCATAAGGCATAACTGGCTCAACTACACCAGCAAAAGAAATGGGAATGTCTTAGAAGGGGTCATGAACCATCAAAGACTTCTCAAGTGCCCCCAGACTAATTTCTGGGGCCTTCTATCAGAGGATCATGCATGATCCAAAGTGTTGCATGAGACAGTGTAAAATTCCCCCGGTGGGAATACCTAAGCATTCCTACCTGAATCTGAGCATTTATTGCCCACTAAAACTTTTTTCCATGGACTTCCCCCATCCATGGTGGATTAAGGCTGTGACCAAACAAAGGACATCAAAACTGCAACAATCAAGTCTTATCTCTGCATCCACAGGCAGTGATATCTTTTGTCTCCACTATCTACTCTTATCCCTTCTTCTTCTTTCTTTTCCTTATATATTTTCTTACCAGATATTTTTATAGTTTTGTATTACTATATTGCTGTAGATAATAAGCAAAATGGCTATAGAGCTCCTTTCCACTGCAATCAAATTGCTATTTAAAACCCCCACCATATATACGTATATAAACAGCAGTCATTCAGTGTTGGTTCACTTTAATCCACCCCAAGGGGTCTATTAACAAGAACCTCAGTTAGCCCTTCTGTGTAGTAGGTTGTAACATACGTGTGTTGATTGCTCAGGTGAGCTAATAGCTCATGGTCAGGTATTTGAAATTATAGGAGTAGAATTGAAGCAATTCCTCTGCTTGGGTCATTCATAGGACCTGGCTTTCAGGGTGTTTCCAAAGTGGTATTATCTTACCTTCCCATCCAATTCAAAATGCATTAGCAAAAGGAGAACATGGTTTCAACAGGGGAACAAAGCCACAGTTTGCAAAGACAATCTTTAAATTCTATGCTGACAAGATTTTTTGAGAGGGATGGATGGAAGGAGTTAGGAAAATTAATGTATCCTATCATAAAGCAAGAAATAGTAATGATTCTTTAAATCAAGATATTTTCAGATGTGTTCTCCTGTTTTCTTCATTACTTTTGCTCTTCAGTCTTGGGATTCTCTGGCCTTCTCCAACTGTTACCGTTGAAAGCTTTTTTGAGAGATTCTGTTGACCTTTAAGTTCCAGGCAGCAGTTAAGTTTACCTATGGTAGCATATCCATATGAATAGTCTGGGAAAAAAAAAAAAAAACAAAAAAAACACCAGGTCATTTTTGCCCTTTAATTCCCCATAATACAAGAGAAAAGAGTAAGGGTGGAAGGAAATCAATCGTAACTTATCCCTTGACGAATATCAGCAAACACTGTGTCACAAAACCAATGTGAAGAAATGGAGTATGGATTTTCTGCTGACATTTGTAAAGTGTTTGTGTCAAAGTATTTTTCTAATATAGCAAAGGTTACAGTTTAACAAATTAAAGCACATGTTTCTTTTGAACTGACATGCTGGTCATATGGGTTAATTTAAATGGCTTGTGTTTTTCTAATAAACTCTCAACCTAACCTACTGTGATTATGGCCAGTCATTGCATTAATCTGCAATAAGTAATTGCTTTTTCATCAAAATGAGCTGAATGACAACAGTGTAATAGTCCATGACATTATCTAATAGAATTTGGAGGAAATACTATATGCCATTTAAAAATGTGCCCAAAGTGAATTTGCATTGCAAAAGCCTAGGCAATGATTTAGGTTTAATATCTCTAATTTCTGTGGGCTAAAGTGCTCTTTGATATTACAGGAATTCTTGAATGAAATAACTGTTTTCATTAGTTATAGCTTCTATTGCCAAATTTACTGTGAAAGACGAAGCCTGTCTTTGTTTCCCTAATCTCCGTGACTGAATTTACTTTAAATTAGTTTATACATAGAAATATATTTAGCACTTTTGAATTATAGTGTGATAAACTATAAGGAAGACATCGTAAATGCTAAGGTGTAATTGGACTGTCATGTATTATGTCAGTAATCATCATGCTAGGAAATTAATTCCACTTTTACTAGGAAAGCACTAAATGTAATTTCACAAGCCTATTCTGTGTGCTACTCAAAGTTTTCTTTATTTACATATGCATGTCTCTTGAGAAAATCCATCATAAATGTAATATCATTATAAAAGTATGTTCTATAATGTTTTATGTGTGGTTCATGAAAATATTTTGATTTCCTAGAAGACTGTTCAGTAATAGTGCTAAAGCATTTCCTTGTGTGAAAAAACCCAAACTCACACTTTTTTCTGTATTGAATAACAAATATTTCAGAAGCATGTTTTACAAAACATAGGTGTATATTTTCCAAACTATCGTTTTCCAAATGGTTGAGATAATTTGGGTGTCAAAGCCATAGAGTCAATTCTTCTTTTTGAAGTCTGAAGATTGCAGTGAGATGATAAAAGAAGGAAATTTAGTATTAAGGTGTGGCCTGACTGGTCCCTAACAAGAACGGCTTCACTCACAATGTGTGTTAACTGTAATGCTGACAACTTTAAGTGACCATCTTTAAATTATTTACAGTGCTACACATGACCAAAATAGTTTTTAGTTTTCCATTGCCTTTGGTGTCTGGAGAAAAATAATGAAATATGCATTTCCCAAGACTTCAACATTTAATTAAAACCTTCACAGATTTTGCCTAACTCCTCATACATGCATACAGCAAGTACTGTGAATGGTGTAGGAAAGGCCTGTCAAGAAAATGAAGAGAGCTGAAGTGCATAAATAAAATCAATCTATCTAGTTCTGAGGCTGGACTCTCTTATAAGGTGAGGTGAGACCATGTGTTCTCAGGATTCCTTCATAAATGAAGAGCATAGCAGAAGCCTGCTTTATACTATTTGGCCTTGCAGGAGCTTAATTTTAGTGACAAGGTCTTTTCCACCATGAAAGCAAACCAGCAAAATGCTCCAGAAACTCTTAAACTTTAGATTGGTTTTGAACAGAAATTCAGAAATTTTGCAAAAATTACCTTTCTGTCTTTTCCCCGTCTTCTGGATTACTAGGGTTATTTCCTTATTACCCTGTTTATTTCAGGCCAGTCCTTTCAAACCTGCTATGTTTCTCCAGTCTTTGCCATGTTCCCTTCTACAAACTATGAATTAATTTTAAAAGAAACAACTGTGGCGCTGCAGGGTGGTCCTGGATCAATGCACATGGTGGAAAACACACACTAATAAACTTGCACGTGATGGCAATGCTAACATGAAACATACTTCTAACTCCTTTCATCAGCACAGTTCACAGAAAGAAACTAATAAAGCATAAAGGACATTTGTTTGTGGGAACCTAAAAAAGAAGCGAACTCAAAACTACCTCTATTAGCCAGTCAAAGAATTAGCATGAGAATTTCAAGTTATTTAGTATCAGAAAAGGCAGAGAGGTGACAATGACAATGTGCTACCAAAAAAAGAAAACGAGTGGAAATGAATTTACATAAACCTCTGACTGATGCCATTGGTCTGTTTGAGAAAACTGAGCTTCTAACTGTAGAAAAATATGGGAAATCACTTCACCAGCAAAAGAATTCCTCCCACTCTGTTGCATCTAGCAGTTTCAGTTCTTCTCAGACAGATGAATGACTGAACATAAAATGTCCCTAGGTCACTGATCTTGAGGGAGGGAGTGGTAAGATGTGTTTCCTGAGCTGATAGAAACAGGAAGAGTTCCAAAAAAATCAGAAATATGCCTTCAGTCATAGGGGTTGATTCAGGACAATAGCTGAGGAAAGAAACTATCCTACTGCATTTCTAGGACATGCCAAGGTCTGTCCATACTTAAAAGAATGGATGCTTCTATTCATGGAGCATATGTATGACTAAAATAAACTAGTATTCCAGTGAAAATTAAAATATTGAACAATAATATTTATCTGGCAATAGAAGAAGGAACAATCTAAGATCACAAAAGAGTTTCTGCACATTTTTCTGCAGCTGTTCAAATGCAAGGTGGAAACCTTGTCTTTATCTATTAAAATATTATACAAGAAATTTCCAAAATCAAAGTTTACTCTAGAATGTAATCAAAAAAAGTTACTAATCCAAAATTTGTCTTCAAAACAGGTGTTCAAAGAACACTATTTCTGTAAAAGCATCATTTAAAAGATGCACTGAGTTGGGTCCCTACAGAAATAGACAGCTCTTTTTCAGAGGATTTATGCATGTATACAGAACAAACAGATCAAAAGAAAATGTCCTTACCGATTCAGAGTTTCTAACTGGTTCCCTTGATTTACCAGTTTTGATGCTGAACAAAGCTTGCTGCCAATTGACTTGAACTCTTTCCATTTCATACATATAAATAAGATTTGAATTATTTATTTTGGATATAATTTACTTCTGGTTATGGAGGGGAGCTATCACTTCTCATACTCTAGATTTTTGAAATATAAGAAGTCATATGGGACTGCTTTTTATGAAGGGCTTCTAGTGAAAGTGTTCTTATACAGTTGTGATGTTCTTCTAATAAAAAAAATCCCATTAAATATTTGTTATGTATCTGGTTCACCTGCATCAGATAAGACTGTCCTTTCTGCCCTGAAGAATTCCCTTTTCATGTCCTTACCTGATCTGTCACAACTTTCAACATAATCAGAATTTTAATGCACTTTAACCTAAATCACAGTCACTTGCTCCTATAAAAAGCATAAGACTGTAAAATTGGATTAGCACCATAGAGTGCAATATGTAATTTTAAACCCATATAAAATAGGGTTGTAAACCAGCATTTAGGAAGTTTTGACTCCAATAAGATCGACAGTGAAAGAAAAAGGAAGAAAAACAGAACAGTGCTTGATTTCAGAGTAATGGTCTCATTACTACTTAAGCTCTGGACTGTGATTATAAAGCGTTTAATTTTTTTCTGTGATAGATATTTGATGCTTAACTAACAAGTAGGTTTTGTAATAAAATAAAAATAGTTTGAAAAGTGGAAGGAACTTCATAACATTAATAGATTCACAACACTTAAAAAAATAAGATGGGAATAAAATAGAAGTATTCAAAATTGTTTCAAAGAATCCTCTGTGGATTCACATGTAAAGAAGATGAATTTGGAGGGAAAAAGTAGATGTAAAACCTTTTCAATGTGCATCTCTAAAAATTTAAGGTTATATATGATAACCTATATTTTTCTACATACCAGAGATGTGTATTTCAGCAAGATGTCTTCAGATTTGGTCTATTTAGATGTGATTTTCAATACAGACAAATAACTTTGGATGTCTCTCTGGAATACCTTAATGGCTCATAGCATTAAAATGAAATCTGTGTGTAGTTTCTCAGGTTAGCTACAGTGATTGCTTCCAAAAACTTTGTCCAACACAAACACAGGTCAGTAATCTTTGAGAAAGAAAGTGCAGCCCTCCTTTTCACCATTGTAGATAATCCCAGTCCATATCCTTGGAATCTATTTCAGCTTTTCAAATCAAAGATGTTCATTACTAGAATGCTAAACATACTGCTATATATTTAAAAGAACTTATCATGTATGGAGGGAGAAAAAGAGGGTCTATCTACTTATGGATGAATCTTTCATAAAAATATAATAGCCTTTTTGCTTAGAAACATACCAGAATTTAATCACAGAAAAATGTTACAGAACAGTCTAAAACAAAATGGAACAGATTTGCTCTTTCTTATCTCAATAACTATTTCCCAGAATAAAAAGAAAGTCATTACTTCTGCCAATATTTAGGTATGTTTGTGTATCTAATAGTTGATCACAGAATTACAAAGATACAGAATCCAACCTCCTAATGCTCTTAATCTATTTTTCCCTTCATATGAAGAAAAATCTTAAATGAAAAGACAAATAAATATAAGTCATTAATCACCCTAGCTTTCTTCTAAAGCTTGTGATGAGAAATTACATTTTTGGAGACCAGTTATTCTTAGCTACATATTTTCGAGAGAGTTGAAACAGTCACTTCAGAGATCTACTTTTCCCTAGATAAAGGTGATGAGTCCATACTTAGGTAACATTTAGACACTTAAGCAGACTGGGAAGAAAAGACTTCTTGGAAAACTATATGTGTTCCTCTTGAGGAAAGCTCTTAAAGTTAAAAGCAGTAACAATAATGCAGGGCACGTAATGTAGGTAACAAGTCTCAGTAAACCTTGTCCCGTTCATTGTGTGCTTCAATTACAGTTTTCACCAAAGAAGCTCTTCAGAGGTTCCATCTTTGTCAAACAGTCAAATTCCAACAACTGTGTTATCTCTGAAATAAATTGGACCTCTTCTCTTGTTCTTTAAGTATCTGTGGATATTTGCCCAAAGAATAACCTGTACTCTTATCTTTTCTTTCAATTTACTATTTTGTATTCTTTAGAATCATATTGACATGAAAAAAGGTTAAGAACAGCCAGTGAAGTGTTATTCTGTCAGATTCAATTTGCTTATTTGTTCATAATTCACCAATCAACTATGAAGGGGTTTCAAAGACAAGCCTTTTGAGGAAGATATATGTATAATTGACCTCATTTTTTGGGGTTAACGGCAGCAGCACTTACTTGCAATCTTCACTAAATGTCATATAAGTGTAATTCAATAGCAAATAATAAGTCACTGTATGTTATGGTCCAGCCATCAAATATTCAGACATGGTTTAAAAATTCTCAGCCGGAGTGTGTAAAGGGCTGCAGCCTTAACATTTAACATAGTCTCCTTCTTAGTCTTAGTAGTACCTCACAGCAGCAAAAACTAAGGTTTTTCTTTTCATAACAAAATGGTAACTGAATTTTCTGATACTTATGTTCTATTGCACAGAAAAGCCTCTTTGTTGTTTTGAATACTGGTGAAGTTTGCAAAAAAATTCAGTAACTCCAAATCCACTGTGCTTCACATAAGTGTTGCCTGTAGCCACTAATTTGTTTACGTGCAATTTTGCACAGTGCTTTCAGAGAGAACAACTATCTTCAGGCTCTAATCCAGATATAATCATTATTTTTATTTTTATTTTTAATTTAGTGTGGAGAGCTACAGCAGAAATGTTGCCAACAACAATGACTAGATTTGAACATTTAGAAGTAAATTACTAAATATAATGAGATGTGGACTTAATTTGCATTTACTATCAAAAAAAAAAGAAACTGGACATCAGCCAGTGCTCTTAAGCCAGACTTATTAACACTCAGAAATGCTGTCACAGCTCATGTGTACATGGGACATTAGTCATGCATTTTGTTAATCTAACATAATATGGAACATAATTTATCAGGACATCAAAATAATAGCTTTTACTCCATTTTCTCATCTATGTGAGGATATGCACAATAGACTCTGAAGTTATACATGCACTCTATTAGAGCTAATTGAAACTAGATGATACAATTATCGTGGTTCTTAGTAAAAAACATTAACACAATGTAAAATTCTAACCACAATTAAAGTGGGTAACATTGGAAGGAAATGTGGTGTATAACTGCAAAACATATTTTTAATTTATTGAAAAATCAAATTTAAAAAATAAAGAAATAAAAAGGAAAATCAAAAATAATAAAGGGAAAATCAAAACTATCAAAAGTGTTGACCAGACACTAGACCAGCTATTGCCTACAGCTTTGATCACTGTATCTAATTTTAATGGGGATGTGATATTTCAGTCACTTCCAGAAATGATGAGTTCTCTAATTCCTGAAATTTAGATGCAACACAAGAAAATGGAAGAGGTGGTTGTGGTATGAATGAGTGGCAATGATAATCCATTCATACTATACACTGTGCTGTTATAAAAATTGAATTTTAAACATTCTGTATAGGAAAGTATCCCAATAATGTAATGAGACTGTCTTAACTTTTCTGTAGATTATGACTAAATTTTAATGCAAGCAATGGTCAAAATTTTCATGACTGTAATTTCTAGCCTTTCCCAGAAAATTGCAATAAACCACTTGTTGACATTTTGGTTTTCAGCTGATCTACTTTTTTTTAATATATCTTATTTTCTCAATTTTCTTTTTATGTGTGCAAAAAAGTGCAACAGAAAAACAATATTCCAGCTATTTGGCAAATGACAGAATGCTATAGGAATTTTTGTGGATAAACGTCTTCAAAAGTGTAGTTCACCATAAAGACTGGGTCTGTGTGGAGTCATACAGATTAAATCAACATCACAAGCACATTATAGAGTATAAATATAGGGTGATAAATAAAAACTGATTTGGGATTGATTATCCAGAAATAATAAAAGTATTTTAAAAGTATTTTAAATACAGCTTGTGATGGTTTCTGCAGTGTAACTTTGGAGAATGAAAGCAACTGACTTACTGCAGGACAAGAAACCAATAGACAGCAGAATCTGTACAGAGAAATTTAAAGAAAAAAGCTTTCTTTTTATTTATTTTCCAAAATTCTTAAAGTCTTCAGGAAATCTGAATGCTTACCTGGATATTGTTCAGTCTTATCACAAGCATGAGAAAAGTAAAATTTACCCGTTTTAAGAGTGTTGTGTTAAAGTTTTTCTCTACTATAGGAAAGCTAGGGAGAGAGTTGAGTTGAATAGCTGGATTAAATGATTGATAATGTTGGGGGCGGGGAGGGAGGAGAGGTGGGAGATGTGTCCTAAAGACCTAATTTGCTGATCCTTCTGGGTCTGTACAGGGAAAGGAAGGGGAATTAGCAGCTGCTGCTTTGTGAATACTCTAAATTTTTCCTTGTTCTTCTCAACAGAATGATCTGGTAAGCTATTCAAAGGAAATGTAAGTATTAAAGCTCTGACGGCCCCAGGCAACTGCCTGCTTATTCTGCATCTAGGTTATTAAAGAAGTTTTGGGGAGGTGGGATGGAAGCCATGGGGTGAAAGCCATGAAGAAATAAAAAGGGGAAAAAAGGAACACTGGCACTTTCAGGTGCTACTGTAAATTATTTCTGAGCTTTATTTGCATAGCTACTTGCACTGGAAGCTGGTATAGAATAATAAAAAAAAGCATTGAAATTGAGATTTTGTTTGTCTGGTGGGCTGCATTTTGCTTTTCTCTCAGGTTTATAGTGTGAGGTTCCTGGAATCCTTTGAAAAGTCTGTGTGAATGCACTACTGCATTCAGCTCAATGCCTTCTCATTGTCTGGCTTACGTAAAAGTTTTGGCATGGATATAAGCACCAAGAAGATTTGGAAGACTTTTCTGTGCAAAAGGGATAGAAACATGTCTTAGTCCTGTTTGACCTCTGCAAGTGGTCAGATGAAGAAACCAAAAGCTCCCAATTTCCTTTTCTAATTAAGCTGAAATACCTGCTGCCCTGGATTTTTCTCCCTGAAATGTAAAACTGGCTGAAACAAGAGCTAAAAGAGATTTCTGTTTCTCTGTGCTATGGGAAAACATGTCCCCATGTTGTTTGCTTTACACAGAAGTCTTCGCTTTCTCTTGTACCTCTTAATACGCAACACCTGCAGCCACAAGCTCCAGAGTGGCACATTGGTTCCCTCACACCAGGTGAGGCCAAAGGAATTAGGATGCAACCTCATTATTTACACCTTTCTGGCAAAAACAGACCTGCAGCTGTAGTGGTAGATCCCACTTGGGCTTAGTTTCCTAAGGGAATATCTCTTCCTAAGTCATGAATGGCTATTGCACATTACTCTGAGCTTTGAGGTCCATCCTCCCAAGGAAAATGCCGAAATGCTTCAGATGGAAAAGGGATCAAGCTTCTTTTTTTGTAAGTTTGAAACAAAGGAAAAAATACGGAAATAGCTGCAAACAAAATAGAAATTATATATTGCAAATGCACTTGCTGGGAAAAATTCATAAGGGTTTTATTGAAAGCAGATGTTTTAGCTTGGAACATTAAGTCTCTTTTAGAAAGAAGGAGGAGAAAAAGCATGTAAAATCAATTTACATTTTCAGAAGACAACCCAATAATTTCTAATCTTTGCATCATTCATAATTAAATCAGATTATTAGTCTAAAAACAGAATGAAAGTGTCGTATAAGTACTTCTCTGAAAGCATGAGTAGCATACTTAATTTTTACTAGAATTTACTGAAGATGAGGTAGAAGAAAGATCACTCCAAAGAAAGGAAAGTATTCCCTGCTGCATTTTAGAAATGGGTTGAATTTAGTTTTAACACATTAGTATTGTACTATAAAATTGCACTAAATCGCAGTAAGTGTTTTTAAAATGCACATAATGTGGAATAGCTATGTGTGCATTTGAATGTAGAGAAAGTAACAATGGAATGTCACTTGAAAAATACTTTTTTCTTTTTTTTCAAGGCTCTCTGATTAGAAACATAACAGTAAGGCTTTGTGATGTTCATGCTCACCATTAATAATGTCTGACCACTTGAATAACTAGAAGAAATAGGAAAAGCTATTTTAAGCATTCTAGATTTCTATACAATAATGATATGTAGTAACTTAGTAATTAGCCAGAGTAAAGTATAAGGTTTAAGTAATGTAAATTATCTCTGTCTTAATATTTCCCAGATTTCATTAAAGATTTTTATCCTTATTCATCCCCTTTTCACTGAAGAAGGAAAGAACCTAGTTCCAACTGGAATTCACATAGCATAAAATTCAAAACCAAGCTTTATTCCCTCATAAAATGATAAACAGGTAAAACACAATGAATGTTTTCTCCATCAGTTCTTTGACCAAATTCATCCTGGTTTTGAAGCCACGAAGAAGAGGTGAGTTGCTGATTGAGCAAGTCTGAGACATTTTTCATTCAAGCAATTCTTCTGGAGGGATGGGAAGAAGACTTACTGAAGGACAATGAGATACTATTTTGTTGTGTTAAATGGTAACAAATGCCATGAGAGGCACTTGATAAAAGGAAAATGGATGTGATGAATGACATGGTCTGTTGGAGGGGGGGAAGAACACAGATAACTAACACCAAAAGTACATTCGTCAGTTGGAGAATGCTTTAGTTGTTATCCGAACAACTGTTATGTTTTTCTAAGATGACCATGTATATTTTTCTTATAGTTTCATTTATATGTGTTATTGCTTTATGCTCAAAGTGCTTGCTAAATGAATCTTTTATCTATGAAGCTGTCTAGTAAAAACATGTAGCAGATAAGAAATTTCATCTAGGTTAAGTTAATGCTGTCTTTTAGTCTCAAGAGAGATCAATAGTTATTCCAACATGGTCTGTAAAAAAAAAAAAAAAACAAACACAAAAAGTTATTTTTTCTGAATGTCGTGTGTGGTTTGTGTTTTCAGTAAGTTTTCTTTATTTTAGCCTGACTTATTTGTGTTACTTGCTGACCCATTAAATTGATTTAGGAATAAATTTGAGTGACAGCAGAGCTTACATGAAACAAGAGCTCAAAGGTAGGAACAAATAACTGATAAGTTGTTTAAAAATTGTTTAGACTTTAAGTGTAAAAGTGTTTAGACTTTTTTTATATGTGAAGGTAAGACTCAGAAATGGGCTGGGGTGTTACTGACCACAGCTTTCGGCCCCCCAACACCTAGTGGACCTCATAAGATTGAGCAGTGTATCTATATTCTCTGTCCAAGCATGGGGAAAGCTGTGGAGCCTAGGAATTGAGTTCACCATAACTAATTCATAGCTGCTGGAAGTTGGAAAAATCTGAAGAGGGAATTCTCCTAATTTTTCTGGAGAGTGCATCTGATAGATCTTCTGAGTTTGACGCCATATGGATATCCGTTTTCACAGTCCGAAATATTTTTTTAGAGATAGGATTGAGATCTACATTAGATTACAGATTGAACTAAACAGCAGCAGTGAATATGTCCTTTCAAGTTAAAGTGCCTGGAGCAGTGACTGTAAGATTCATAGAACCAATGAGAGAAGGAATATTTAGGAAGTTATGTCCATGTCTCAGTGGGGTAAGCCCCAGAAAAACTATATTTAAAGCATGTAAGAATCAAGTTAAAGTGTGATGAAAAAACTCACCATAGTAAATGTAGCGAATATATAGTATTCAAAATTGAAAGGTAAGAAACAAATTGTTTCATTTCCATTCTGGAGGACACAGCATTGAAATCTATTTCCTCATCACATTTACAGATGAACTGAAAAAGGGGTTGCATCAAAAGGCATTCCAAGAAATATGGACCCTAGCAATCAGGATTAATACATGTGAGGTTCAGAAAGTTCTACGAAAGATCTCTGGTACTGATTAGGCAATAAAGACATAAATGGAATACAGTAAAATTTTAGTATAAAATTAAAGAGATGGGAAAACAAAGCTCTGATTTGACCTATACAGGGACAGACTTCTGAGCTGACTATTTGCTCTTATGAATGGGGAGAATATAATAACGATATTATAAGGATAGATTTATAAAAATGTATGGTAGTCAGAAGTAGGTGGTAGTCAGCAAAACAAAAGGAACCTTATAAATTATTAGAAATAAAACAGGAAAAAAACTGCAAAGCATCAGTAAATTGTATTATATATCTACAGTTTTGAATACAGACTGAATACTAATAACACTGAAAAATATTCAGAATGGAGTAAAAAAGGGTCATCCATCAAATAACTAGAATGATTTCCATAAGGAGACTAAGACTCATCAGCTTGGCAAAAAAATGCCAAAATGAAATATGACAAAAGACTACAAAACCACGAGTGGCAGCAAGAAGATAAATAATGATGAACAATGTTCACTGTGGTTTCCAGTGAAAGACCAGAGGGACACTAAGTGAAACTGGAATGTGGCCAATTCACATGAACAAAGCAAAATATCCTTTCTACCAGTTTATAATTACTGCGTTCTAGAGAAACTGTAAGATTATCCATGGCAAATGAAGAAAACTAATGGAGGAGAAATCCTTTGCAACACCTAAGAATAGTTTCAGATTTCACTAAATAATTATTTGGAGACTAGGAGAATGTTTTGGGGAAATATCACAGCACAACTGTCAAGTTTTTTTCATTTTTATATACATTGTCCAAAATAAGTCTGATTTGGCAGTCATAGCCACATCAGCACAGGTTCAAAATCCCAAACAGCAATAGAATATTCACACCAGTGAGCTCTAGAAATTTGCTTTCTCTGTCGTGTGCCATAATTTCTTTCCCTTGTAAAAGGGAGAGTGTAATTTTGAATCTTCATAGGCTATCCTGAGAACTGAACCAAGTCCCTTGGTGCTGGTCAGTAATCCTCAGGGACTGCTGTTGTAGATGAAATTACTCTGCTTTTGTTTCAGCAGCCACTGTCAGTATGTGAACTTTGAGAACACATGTAGAAAATGCAGGAGTTGGGGGCACTTCCTTTGTTTGTTAAATGTTAGCATTTCTACCAACCTATGTATCAGCAAACAGCCAACTCTGATGAGAGCAAATACCAAATGCAAGCATGTGTATCCTCAGACTCTTGTTTTGGCAGTGCAAACCCATTAAAGTAAAGAAGAAAAGTGTTCTGGATGAAAATCTGGGATTAGTGTCCCAAATACATTGGAGGTCTCCCAGTGCTACAAGGGTGTCTCAAGCCATCTCCTCATTTCTGGATTCTGAAGAGCAAGTACAAATTACTGAGGTGCACAGAGTCTTTCAGATTTCTAGCCAAAATTCAATGACCACTTAGTAAATATTCACTGGTGTGACAATGCTATCCTTTTAGCTGAAGTACTCCTCTTTCTCTCCTGTTTAATCATCTGATGTGTGTGATCTGAACAATCATAACAAGCTGTGCTTTGAATTTTAATTATATTCAACCAAATCCCAGCTTCTGAGTGCATTCTCTAGATTGCCTGTACTTATTGCTACAGTTGTGTCATTTTTATAAATTTAGTCCTTCTAAGTACCAAAGACAATAAATGAAAGAAATCTTTGTGGTTACAGACAGTGCAAACCTTGTCCCTTGTCATGTCAAATGCATGTTTTATTTCCTTAGGGTTGTAGGGCTATGACTACTTACCAACGAAACAGATAAATAGTGCAATGTTTGCAGTAAAGAAAGTTGATGATATCTCATTTACTAAGTGGATATGCCTATGTAAAAGATATTAATATCTTGATAGAAGATTTTGCAGAGAATTGATCAAACAAAAGGCTCTTATCTCTGCCTAATACACCCTGAAATGAAGTAACTATGTAATAGACTTTCTGTATCTCACTGGCATGCTACAGATTCAGAGTTGTTTAAAGCATCCTTTCCCTGTGAGACTATAGTTCAGGAAAAATCACATGTGCTTGTTAAAAAATATACTAAAAGTTTATTGAGCATAATAATAATAAAATCAATATTATAAAAATGTTCTGAGATAGTAGAGAAACATTAGTCCTAACAGGCGTAGAAAATGCTGCAATAGAATCAGCTAGAACAGTTAAAGGTTATGGACTATTGTTCTATTTCTCTGCTTAATAAGGCCTTACTTCAGTGGCATATGGGTGTGATTTAATTTTCAGACACATCTTTTTATTGTGAGACAAAATTCACTGTACCACGGATCAATAAGCAAATGCAAAGTTCAAAAAACACCAGGGAACAGATTTAACAAGTCAAAATTAGAAGAATTAAGAAGCATGATTATTCACTTTTACATGAGTTTTATGGCAACGTCACCATTATGTGTATCAAAATGAACTGGGTCTAATGCATGTCCACTATGAAAAAAACATAGCAAAGGCAATCACATTGCAGAATTAAACATTGCTTTATGCATACAGTCTATTTCTTTTAAATCAGAAATAAACCAATCCTTTTTCAGCTATGAGTTCTCCTGCTTCTTATGTACCATTAGGCAGTCAATTTCTTACAAAGAGAGTGAACATATCTCTCTAACCCATTAAATGGACATTCACCAGTAATCACTATATTTTAGTTAGTACTTTCTGGTGAAGCTCACATTTTTTAGCATAAATGTTCATTGGAGGAGAAAATGGTATCTCACTTCCTCTCTAGGAAAGACTCTGGTTTGTGACAGCTACATTCATCTTGTCAGCAAGAGAAGCAGGTTCAGCGTGTCAAAATAGAGAGTCACAAACTTAACCATTTTGCCTTTCATGTGACTATTTTTTATTTGGCATAGGGATAAAAGCACTCCAACATCTCATATGTTCAAAAAGGACATGTTTGTATTTTCATAACATTGGGAATCCACTTTTTTCATGCTGTAAATCAGGGCAAAACCTCCTTCCTTGACAAAGACTTTGAGTATCAAAAACAAAAGTTTATTATTTGACAAGTCAGCACCAAATTACCAACTTCTGCAACAAGGAAAGTGAGGCACACAGAAGCAACTGAACAGATGATATCAAAGTTATAAGGGAAAGAGGAATTTCAGCTAATTTTGTATTGTAAATGTCTGTACCTGAGGTAGCCTTTTTGGAGTCTCTATATATTCATTGAAAAAGCCAAGTTAATTTGATCTCTAACAGTCACTCACATTGAGGTAGCTCAATTCAGAAGGGATGGTCCTCCAAGGACTAAGGAAGGAGCTCTGGGACACTAGCTCAAACACAGATGTCTCCCAACAGCCAGGTAGATACCAGCAAAATTATGTTATTCCTGTAACTTTTCCAAACCCAGAACAAAAAGTTCACAACACTTCATAAATGCTATGGTGCCGCGTGGGCAGTGGCCAGTGAAAAAATCTAAAATCAATTTAGATGGAGCCCATTTCTCCAATGGGAACCATTTTTATTAGTCATTGCTCTTCTAATTTTTTTCAGGCCTGTACAATATCTCCTGATATAGTTGATAATATTTTTAAGAATCTGCCCCTAAAGTACCTTAGATTTTTATTGAAAGTCAGAATTCGACACTTTCTTGGTTTAAAATATATTCCAAGTAAAATAATCTTAAATGAATAGGTTCTATACTAAAGGGTACATCGAGGTACTCTTAATTTCTAAATTTTGTTTTGCCATTAAATCTTTCTCTCCTTAGGAAAAAGAAAAGAGCTTGTACTAAAATGCCAAGCAAACTGATCATTGCAATTATTTGACAGTTATGTTGTTTCAAATTTTCTTCTATTTAATTTGCTAAGTGGGATTATATAGTGGTTTGGGGTTTGTTTATTGTTTAATTTTAGTGTACCCCCCTCCCTTAATTTTTCTGCACTGCCAGTTGTTCAGCTACATTTGGAAGGAAAAGATTTTGTCAAAATGCGGATAAACAAGGAAGAACCTATGTGGGACATTTCCCTAAATGATTACCTTTCTCTCACTGTGCAGGGCACCCCAGACTATGGTGAACTTTACCATTATGTGTCTCTATCTTTACAGGCTCATAGGTAACTTGGATATTAATCCAAGAAATTGTGCATATTTCTTGCAGTATATATGCAAAATAAAATTTAGGTCCTTACCTTTACAAAATAAAGCCAATGGCAGAATTCCAGTAGTTCATGACAGTAATTTGGGCATTTATAATCTACCCTTTGGATTTGCCCTTGCTGAGAGCAAAGAGTGAATCTTAATAAGCATACAGATTTTTTTTCTTTTTAAAAGCAGGTGCCACTTATGCTGTTTCATATAACCAAGGGAATTGCCTTGGTCCTAGCAAAAGGTCCCATGAGAATTATTCTCATTAATAAAGTAACTGCTTGTATGGCAGGGAACACCATGGCCTGAAGAACAGCTTCTTCCTGAAGGATACATGAAAGGGATTCTTCCAGGAAATAGAAACACCAATTACCAAGAAAGTATCCATGTCCTTTAGACACTGTTTTGGCACAGCTTGAGTTCAGCAGCACAGTGATTATTGCAAGGCACATTCGTGTACAAAAGAATGTTTTTCACGCTTTACATTTGTCACTTCCACATGTTCAATCTCAGGTTGCACATGATCACTCAAAATATTAGCCATTTTGAAACTCCCCTGCACCTTTTGGAATGGAATATTTGTGTCATTGCTGCATTTGAGACAGAGATGTTGATTTTCCCCCTTCAAAACCCTAATTAGGTTTTTTTCTTCTGTATTCTTAGCACAGTGACTTCTTCATCAAGGTTTACTGGCTCCATGTTAATAAACTCTCTAAAATAGCAGTTGTTTTTCATCATCATTGGACAGTTTTGAATATAAGATATTATGAAGTTAATCTTTAATTTCTGAGTCTCCTTATGTGCTTACTTTTTAATATCATTGCTTATGCTTAGGATATTCTTAACAATTAAAATAAGTCACTTCAGGTCTGGAACTGAAGATGAAATTAATACTTTTGAAAATCTAAAGTAAAGATTTTTCTTGGACTGAAGACTACATTAAGAAGAGATCAGTCTTAATGCTCTGTAATTTTGGAGCAGTTTTTTTTTTTTAATAAAAACAACTTGCTTAACTAACTAGAAATATAAGGGAAATTTTATAGCCAGAGAACACACACTATATTTCTTCATATGATTACATTTTAATTTGTACAGGATCAGAGTCTAAATGTGCCATGCCATAGTTAAAAAGAAAACAACTGTCCATTATGTTGTTTACTGCAAGAAACATTTCAAAATAGGCTCAAAAAATATATACTTTTAAATATTTCTCTACAGTCCCTGGCTTTAATGGACTCAGTGCCTCACTATACTGTGAAAAATTTTTTCAGCAATACATATTACTTCTAATGTTTCATTTTCTTCTTTCAAAGGGAACACAGTGATAAGCCAGTGACAAGAAATTTTATTGAAGCATTCTGATCTCTTTCATTTCAGCCTGAGATTTCTTAAACAGTTCTTCATGAGAAGAAAAGCTACTCAGTAATTGGTTTTTAACCTTAATTTAAGCTCCTTAATTTAATTTAAGTCTAGAAAAATTCATGTTAAAATAAAAATTGTTGTGTGAAGTTCTACATGTAGTATGTCAGAAGGATCTAGGATACTGAGAATCAAATACTTAACCACAATCAGTAAAGCTGCTGAAGCACACTGTCCCTCTTTACTCTGGAAATGGCACGAGTCAAACATGCTACAAACATACTTAAAATAGGTAATTACCTTATTGTCTTTTTGAATAAATACTCCTGGGACTGTTTCCACACTGGAGCTTTAGTTTAGTGCACAGATTGGATATTTTAAAGAATACCTGTGAGAAAAAGGCAGGTTATGTTATTTAGCACAAGTTCCCTCTTTTCTAATAACTGCACTGTTTAAAGCAAAGGACAAGGACACTGTGGCTGATATTCTGTGTACGGGCAAACATTTTTAGAGTAAATAAAGTCTCTGCTGATGACAGATAGCACTTTTTCTGACTATGACAGATAGCCATTCAGTGAGCTTTCTATGTATCCACTGCTAAAATTCTATTTCATCAGCCCGATAAGGAAAAGCGATAGCAGATAGAAATCTGTGTCAACAGAAAGTAAATTAAAAACAGAGGTCTTCCATCTGATAGTATCTTTTTTATATAATGTAATTTCTTTAGCTAATGTTCTGTGTTTTATTTCAAAAGATAGAAAAAGTGTGGCTGATGGATTATAAAGGAAATAGGCAAACTGCACAAAAGGGCATAACATCAAGATTAACAAAAAGTAGTTGTTATAGTATATATTATAAACCCCTCTTGTTGTCACTTTATAAAAGCCATACTTTCCTTCTTTCTCTAGAAAAAAGATAGATATTAAGGAGACAAAATATATTCAGATTTATGAGGACTGACTTTGCCTATTTCTTGTTAAGTACCATGACCAAATGTTTGCATACTTCATGCTCTTCAAACTATCTTTCATGCTTGTTTTAAATGTTATGTGGTTCATCCCCTGCATTTTAGTATTCAAGAAACTTCATGGAGCAAAATGGAAAGTTTTAAAATGGGATTAGAACATTCCATGTAAAATTCCTGTTAACAGTGGTGAGAGGTCTTTATCTAATTCTCCATTGTTTGAATTTGAAACTCATTCAAAATTTCTAACAATGGAGCTTCAGTAGATTACTCATTCATTTCAAAAGGTTTTCAGAAACATCTGGTATTTCACACACACACAAAAAAAGTGGCAATTGGGCTATTGAACATGTCAAAGGAGACAGAAGCATACTGATTTATCACAAAGAGCAGTCCCCATCACTGTTTATCACCATTTGCTTTGGAAAGATGTTTAAAGAGAGCGATACACACAACACACATTTGATTTGCAAAATCAAGCATTCTATGGTAATCAACATTGTCTTTAACCTTGAATCAACTGACAATATATGATTATAAATACGTGTTCTCTCTGAGAATAGAAGAAGCAACATAAGCAAAGAGCGCAAGAGAATACATTAAAATTACTTTTATAAATAGATTTTATTATAATAATTTGATGATCAACATCTTGTTCAGCCATCATTGTATGCTACAATTTTTTACCAAATAGAACCATTCACTAATAGTCATACTGCACACTTGCAGAAATCAGAATCTATAATTTATTAAAAAAAGTATAATGAAAAGAGGATAAGTCAACAATGCATCTCACTGCATTATGCTGTTAATTTTTTGCACTGCTGAAGGTAATACAGGCCATTAGCATGTCATGTCTTTACTACATCATTTAGTGGTTTTGGAAAATGTGAGATTTATAATTCTGAAAAGGTCTTTTACCTGCAGCTAAGATTTATCCACAATACTTTGTTCATGTGATTTCCAGTTTTTTCATATAGATCTAGCTGTGACATGATATTTCCATTGACCTCTTGACCAAAAAAATGGGCTTAAAACTTAAAAAATAAGTGAAGTTTTAACTTGTCAATGCAAGAGAGTGCTCAATCACATTTTTAGTTATAATTAAGTAATTGACTCCTACTGAATTCACTACACTTAGATGAATTATAGCAGTTTCCTGCACTACTGATGAAATTTTGCAAGACAAGTTTCTGATCCACAGTCTGAGGAATTCAGACAGAACCTCTGTGCAAAGCAGAGGTAAAATGGTTCACTGCCAAAATTGTCAGAGTACCTTTATAAAAATGTGCTATTGAACAAAAGGGCATGGAAGGTATTAACTCAAATAAATGACTGACAAAAAAAAAATTATAGCATATAGAAACAGACCAATGCCAGTAAAGTTTCTACAGAAAAGTTATCATACAAGATTCTTTTATTTGGTGGGGGTTAAAATGGTAGTTTCTCAGGAGAAAGCAAAGACCTAGTCTTAAAGAAAAAATAAGAAATATAAACTACTAAGATATGAACAGGCATACATTATTTGCAAAATTGCAAAGAGAATAAATAAAACAAGTGAAAAATAGAGCTCAGGTTTTCATTTATGGAAATACTCAATAACACATTCAGACTTTTTTTTTTGTTGGTTTTTTGTTTTGTTTTGGTTTTGTTTCTTAAATTTAGAACGAGACACAGAAACATAGGACAAAATCTAAATGTAAAATTACATGAATGGGAATTTTAAAAGATAGAAGCATTCAGAGCTAAATTTTCAACACCTTCAAATGCCTGACTTGTCTTAAAAATTCAAAAGATTTCATGTGTCTCATTATTATGCTAAAAAATTACTGATATAAAAATCTTTTAGAATTATATAAAAACTGTAACCATTGTACAAATTTTTATTTAATTTGAACTTTGTCAGATGAGATCAATATTGTGTACTGAATTTTGCATGCAATACATTTCAATAGAATAAAATGAGATTATTGTAGATGCTTATATTAAGGATATTTTAAATTTATTTGCCTAGATTCTGAAAGCTTCCTGATAGTGAAAATGTACAAATGTGGCAGAGAATCTGCCTGCACAGAATTTTCCTGTACAGAAGGATTCAGCTTCAATAAATTATCCTGTATACACACAAATAGTTAGTTTGAATTGAAGCACAGGATATGAAAAACATATCTATTTTGCTGACATAGTGACAATGCCATTCTTCCCTGGACTCTAAAGTGGTTTCTCACTGGTGCAATTTTAAAGCCTAAATTCCATTAAATTGTTCATGCACTGAAGAAACCAGATAAAGTGATTAAGTGTTTTACAAACCAAAATTTTCTTGTTTGTTTTCTTTGGAAATTGCTTGATATAAAAATCTCTATGGGCATTGTCCATTACTGGCATATAAAAGGGTACCACTATAATTTCCTTGTATACTGCAAAATATTGCAGGCTGTGAAAATGGAGTTTCACAAAAGTGCTCTTTTCCCCTCCATGTTGACCTGATGTTCATCCCCTCCACAGTGTTAGCAATGGTGATGATGTCACCCTTACTTAAGAGCAAGAAATTTTACAGAAATTTAACTAGCTATATTTACATAGAATTTATCCCAAAATCCTTTTCACATTTTTAACCAGTATTTCAGAATTTAATAGAAATTTCAGATAGAGATTCAGATTTTTTTTTTTTTTTTTGCGTAGCTTATAGGTTGTTTTATGGTTTCAGTACAAGAAACCATTTTATGGTTTCTGTTACTCATTTATTCCCTCTAATCATGTTTCTCCCATTTGTGGTTTTCATTCTGTCTCAACATTCATAGCATTAAAAGGAATGTGAGGTATAAGACAACAGAAGGAAAATTTATGAAAGTATATATTAATAAAAATAAGCTGAAAAACCTGGAAGAATTCAGAGAACTTGGTTGCAGCAGTGTGTTATGTATCTGACTTTGCTTTGCAATCTAGCTAATTGTGCCACTGTTGTACAAAAGACATAGTCCAATTCAAGTACTATAAATCTGCAGCTTGAATCTTTTCTTCAGAAAATTTCTAATATTTCTTTAGAATCCCATGTGAATGGAGCATGTGGACTGGAGCATTTGCAGTCACTTCAGCTAGTTGATGATTAGTAACCTCTGTATTGTTTTAATATTTGTTGCTGCTATTACATAAATATAGCAGGACTTGTAAAGCAGACATTTGTGAACTTGGAGTTTGGGGAGGTTTTTTCCAAATAAATCCACAGAATCCTGTTTGATGCTTTTGTTACTAGTCTGTTCCTACAAGTCTGTTCCTAGTGCAATCTCTAATACTCCCCATTTTAAAACTCTAAGAATGTCAGCGTAGTTCCTTCTCCACTGAGGCCGATAATTGGCAGGACAGGATTAAGAGAAGGGTTTTCATCTATTCATTTTTTATCTATTCCATTTAGCAATTCAATCGTTTTCCCTTTAGTTTTATGCTGCATTGGGTTTTTGGTTTCTCAGTTGTTGTTGGTTGGTTGGTAGGGTTTTTTTCCATAATCCAAAGCCTACTGAAATATTTAACACTTCTTAAAAAGAAAAGAGAAGGGAGCTTACAACTTAATTGCTAAATAATGTGGACCAGAAAAGGGCTAATCTTTTTTCACTCTTCCCATTGTTCTTTCTGGAAAGCTTCTTTGCTCTGTTACTCTTTCTGTTTGTGAATGTTTGGATGCATGCAGGAAGGTGTAGCAGGGATGAGAAAAGCATAAGAAAAAAGGTAACTTGATGCTTTGCAGCCACAATTTGGACCCAAGACCAAGTACCTACAACCAATACCTTAACTTCTACATTGTAGGAAATTTACTACCTTGGGGTTTTTTACATTTCTATATTAATGATGATACTGATTGCTACATACTACCAACAAAGAGATATTGATCAGGACACTCTGGAGACAAAGATAAAATTGCCTTGTGGTTATAATAACTCTTAGCAGGAAAGAAGAAACAAAATGTACATGACACAGCAAAAAGCATTTCCAATGTGATTTTGTCATGTTAATTGACATTCAGTCCTTGCCATTTCCAGGACTATTTACATCTTTTGGTTGGATGAGGTTCAAGCTCTCAATGTCACCATAAAGAGCTGAAGATCTCAGTACCAGAGAAAACTTGGCATCTCCTCCTTATTTAACCCTTGATCTTCAAGTGACTGAAGCATTAGGCAGCAGCATTATGAGTCCAGGACTGTGGTTTTTGGGAGACAAACTCTCAACACTGTTAGAGCACTGGCACTTCCTACCTTGGTTTGTAGGCACTGACAGTGAAGGCAGGGAGCAGATGCATTGTCCAAGGCAGTGTGGATTAGAAAGGCAAAAGAGCAAAAGAGATTGGATAAAGGGAGAGTAAATGGGATTAATACCTGTTACTGACTTTTTTTGTCTCCTCGATGAAATTCTCTCTGCTTTTTGTAAAAGCCCACCATAAGAGCATATTGAGACTATATATATACATAATATTTTATTCTGCCTTACTACTGAAGGAATTTCGTAACATGCACTGAAACTTGGATGTTTTCACTCCTTTTCAATACATTTTCTCAGTCCAGTATTTTACCTTGTTTTAAGGAGATAAGTATATTTTCTGACTAATGAGAGATCCCACACCTATTATACACTCATTCAAAGAGAGTAGGACCACAAACACAAAAGGTTATGAAGAATTAGGTGGTAAACACTTGTGTTGTTGCTGGGAAAACATTTATTTTACCCATCCTGCTTTCCCTGATGCCTCACAATGATTTCTTCATGACTGCAGAGAAAGATTCCTCAGTACTGAAGGAGAGCTTTCCCCAACACTGGTCTTCAGAGAATTACATGGCCAGTTACCTGAACAAGAAAAGATGGATGACCCTGCAGGATGAAATGGAAAGCAAGTACAGAAGTACAGCTCCAACAGACTGGAATTATAACAGCTCCCTAAAATGCTCCAAAATTTGTGGGTTAATTTTTTTTTTTTTTTTCCAATTCACCATCTGGTCTTGCATTTTAGAAAATGCTGGTGTGCTCCTATGGTACCCTATTGGCCCCTGCAGTGCACCTGGTAAATATAATAATACCACTGAACACTTTTAAATATTTTTAAAACATTTGAACATTTTAAAACATTTTTTAAACAATGACCAACCCTCTATTTTTTTGCAAATCTTTTCTGACTGCCATGGATATTGCAGTCATGGATTTGGGGAAGGAAGAGAGAAGAAAAAGAAGATGATGACCAAATGCCCAGAAAATTAAAGTTTATAAGGTAATTTCAATTCTCTTGGACACTCACTTAGCATCTCTCTGATTTCCAGTCTCTGAAAAGGGTATGAAAGCAGTAAGAATTAAAAAAGGTGTGAAAGCAGTTAAAATTAATTTCATGCCACACTGGAAAAAAAATCAAGTACTTTTGTAATTCAGACTAAAAAGCTACTGCATGTTTTATATCCTTCTATACAAAACCAAACCAAACCACTGAGTTTTTTAACCAGAAATTTCTTTTAATTTGCTCACACAGATGTCTTTTGAGTCTTGATATGAAAAGTATAGAAAAGAAAATGGCATAAAACTGAGAACACTGTTATTTTTCTAAAGTGTCAGGAACACATTTTTTTTACTTTCACATTTGTTGAAAATTGCAACCAATTAAATTTCTCACTAAAGAATAAAATTGCTGCTTAAGAATTTAAATAATTTCACTCACACACCACCATAGAAGCTACCACAATGGTGACCTGATAAACATACTGACAGAAAGGAATATACCTTTAGCTGGAGTCTCAAGTCATCTCTGATAAGCTCACCCAAAACCTCTGTGATGGGGAATAGCCAGCAGAGCTAAGAGACCTGGAAGGGTCCAGGACAAAGAAACAGTGATAATGAACTGATCTCCCTGGAAAACAGGAATCAGCAATAATTATTCCAGTAACTGCTGATGTGCTCCCACTTGTGTGCCTACAGTAAGAAGTACAAAAAGTAAATCATTGCCTACTCAAAGAGAGATTCTCTGCACATTTTTCTGGTGCTTAACCTGCACAAAGTCTCCTGGACAGACTAGAGTCTTGCTGGAGATGCCTGCCTGACTGCACTCCATGGCGCTAGGGCAGGCATAATCACTAAAGTGACAATTTTTTCTTCAATGATTGGAACAACTTGGTGAGTGTTGCAGCAGTTACATCTTGCATGATACACACAGAGGCAAATGTTAATAAGCATATATTTGCTTCCATAGTTGGAACTCAGTAATTGCTCTACTCTCGTAATATATATACACACACACATACATATATAAATTTAATTGCTCTCCTAGTAGTAATTTTGCAGATATATATATATATATACACATATATATATGCAGTGTATTTGGTTTTAATAACAATAGCTTTGTAGTAACTTGTAATAAAGACATTTTCAGAAACGCAGACTTCTGTGACTCTGTGTGTTGTGGAACCTTGAGAATCCCAGTCTCCATCTTCATACACCTGCCAGTCAAGGAACCCTCACAGGTCATGATAGTGACCACTACAGCATCATAGCAAAACAAATATTAAATGACTACAACAACTAATGCAGAAGAGCCTCCCAGAATAATGGACGAATGCTTAAGATGTTTGATAAGGTCAATTTCCACTCATTTGATAAGGTCATTCACTTCTGTGCCCTTCTAGACAGGGATTTTTTGTTGTTTTGTAGTGTTTTACATTTCATCAGACTAATGCCTATGAAGGATCAAATAAACCAGATATTTCAGAGAACCACAGAAGAGTATAGAATCACAGAATCATGAAGGTTAGAAAAGACCTCCAAGATCATTGAATCCAGCCTTTGACCGAACACCAACTTGGCAACAAAACCGTAGTGCTAAGTGTCATGTCCAGTCATTTCTTGAACAGTTCCAGGGACAGTGAATCCACCCCCTCTCTGGGCAGTCCATTCCAATGACTAACCATCCTTTCAGTGAAGAAATTCTTCCTGATTACCAACCTGAATCTCCCCTGGCAGAGTGTGAGGCCATTTCCTCTTGTCCTGTTGTAAGCTGACTGGGAGAAGAGATTGATCCTCACTTGGCTACACCCTCCTTTCAGGGAGTTGAAGAGTGCAATAAGTCCTTCCCTTAGCCTCCTTTTCTCCAGGCTAAAGCACCTTCATGCTTAATATTCTGGCATAATGTTTAGCATCATTATCTCTAATAAAATAATAGGGATGCAGTGCTTCCCAGGTTGTAAGGTTCTGTCATGCAATGCTGAAGGAGGAGTTAAATCACTCATTGGAGTGGAGGCAATGTTAGGATTTACCACAGAGGTAGGACCTGGGTCCCTAGAGGAGACATGACTGAGATAATTATAAATAAACGCCCCAAAAATATTTCAGTGTGCACTGAACTATTTCAAAAAACAGAACTTCATTCTGATATGGACAGATTCTGACATCTATGAATTGGTATTTCTTCAGAATAAATTGCAAAAATGATAAAAGGAGGAATAGATCTCCATGAAGTACCAAATATATTGTGTTACAGTAAACATTCCAAACATATAAACACCAATAAATAAAGACAACAGTACAGATTAAACTATTGATTTCTTCATAAATCCTGATCTGTTTTCACTTTTTCTAGGACCCCGTTTAATCACTGCATGTTTTTAAGGTTGTCATAACAGTCTTTAATATTTTTTTTTTATTATTAGAGGATGTTTTATAGGACAGTTCAATAATCTTGTCAATAGACTTTTCACCACGTTTATATAAATGAGACTTATTAGTCTCAATTGTGATTACCGCCTTATAAATATTGTAAAAATTGAATAAACATAATAAATAAAAATCCTCTTTTCAAAATGTCCCTCCCTATTTCCAGTGATGAATGACCAGCTCTGCCATTCACATTGCATTCATAATGCAGGACATATTTGTCATTTGCATGGCCCCAGCCCACCCTGTGTCTCCTCCTTGACTCTTCTCTATTTGGCCCTCTGAAGGCAATGTGAATGTGAAGAAAAAAATACCCTTATTCCTTCCAATCACTTTGCATACTGTCACATTACTGCACCATATTTTGCTGCATCCCTACAGATAAAATGGCCAACCTAGACTCAAGGCAATGACAGAAATGTAAATAAACTTCTTATTGAACTAGTTATATAAACTCGTTATCCTGCATTTAAAACAGGTCTCCAGAAATTCTTATGATTCAGCATGGACTTAAGGGTTACATAAAACTATTAGTGTTGATAATATCTACTGTGCAATTACCATTTATTTTGACAATGTGAAAAATGAATAACTTAAATCAGACAGCAATATTTTTTTCTGTTGTTTTTAAATTTACTTTCTGATTTTACAAAATTTATTCTGAAATTTGTGCCATTTAGTTTAATCTGTGAATCATACACTCAACTCTTTGTTGTGCCACATGGTTTTTTTGCTTTATTGCTTGTTCAGTGGCTGAACTAGCATAAAGATATGTCACAGAGCAGTAACCCACGTTGGCAATTTTGGCATGAAGCAGCAAACTGAACAGCAGCAGCTATCCCACTGCTTTCATGTCTCAAAACTGCTAGTCTCCCCTCTCCAATTCCAACTTTCCACATACATAACTTTTCTGTAAGAAAGTTTGTGCAAGTGTTTGACACCACATTACCCTGCCTTGTGTCAGCTAACTGCTAGGTGCCAAAGTGGAATCCATGATCCTGAACAGGGGTACTCAAGGTCAATATACCACATATGAACAGAGCTGATCACTTCAACACTGGATTTGCAATACTGAGCCTGCTGAAAAAAAGGCTTTCTGAGCTGGCTAATTAAAAAAAAATAATGTAATGGAGAGAGCTTATCTATAGATTTTTTTCTAATCCACAGTTAAAGCACTTAATTCTCATCTGAGTGGAAACAGCTGGTACCTTCAACCAGTTTACAGACAGAAACCCTCCCAGAACTTGGAGAATAAGCTTTCTACAAGAGAGCAAGGAGGGAGCACCTGTCCTTTATGACAGAGCTAGGAAAAAAAGGGACTGAGATGGGGAGAGATTCCCTGTTGTCCTTCTGCTAGCAGTTGTAACACTAGCCCAGAAGTTAGCCATAGTATGCATTCACTTCTGTCCGTCCTTTGCAGGAGCTGCAATTCCCTCTGGGTCTAACCCAAAGCTGCTTCCACCACAGAAACAAACACACTGCTAAGCCCCAGTTTATTGTGGAGCATCTAATGCTTTCCAAGAGTGACGTTAATTTTGCAATTCCTCTCTATTTCATCTGTAAAAGATTCTCATTCCCTGCTTCTTAAGCACCTTTTCTCATCTTTTCTCCTCTGCTTCTTGCCATAAGCAATTTTCACCTTCTATCAGAGACTGCATTCAACAATGTCCCAATCTTCCTGAATCTTGTTTTACCTTTAGCAATGGGAGTTGCTGCAGTGGCCCTGGAGGAATGTTGTCTTTCTCTGGGTAACTAACTACTCATAACAATCAGCAGCAGATGAACAAATTAACTTTGATATTGGGTTTTCTCTTCTTTTGTGAGTTCTCAGTTTTAAGACAGGATCAGACAGAACAAGAGTATCACCAGCAGTTCCTGAGTGTCTTAATTAACTTTTTTTTCTCTTTATCTTTCAAATGAACAGTTTTTACAACTTATAATATTGCCTAAAACATCACCATCCAGGGTTTTCCCCTCTGTTAGAGCTTTCTGAAGCTAAAGAAAAAAAGCAATTGAGAAAGCAATATAAAGTCTTGCTGCAATCCCTTCATTTTGAGCCTACTGTATTTCTTGGTGCAGATGAACCATCCACTAATAAGTTTTTCAAATTATCCAAACAAACTCTGAACTTCCCGCTGGTTCATTTCTCTGCATCCTTCTCTTTTCCCTTGTTGTCAGCGGCATGGTTCCTTCCATGCTGTTAGACCACCTGTTCAAAAGAATAATAATAACAATACCCCTTACTGTTAAAAATATAGCATTTCTCCCAAGTTAACAAATTTCCCATTACACCACTTTAAAATTATCTTGGTGCAATTAACATATCCTGATTGATCCCATTGGAAGTATCCAGGCACTGTAATGTAACTAGTTAATCTCCACAGGAAGAGTCAGCCAAATCACCTGCTCACACTCATGATGGGGTCTAAATTGAATTCCACAGGAACAAGCTCTGGCAGAAGTCACAGTTTATTCAATATCTGCCAGGAGTAAACTGTGCTGTTATGGAAATAGCTGCCACATTCCCTGTACCACAGTCAGTGCAAACACAAAAGCTCACTTTAGTGGGTATGCCACAATCCAGCATCAAAACTCTTTCCTGCAGCTGGGCTCCCTACAGCAACAGTTACTTCCAACAGAGAGATGGTTCCAAAATTAAATTGCCTTCCCTGAAATGCTGAATCTAATAGCTCACATTCCTCTGACTGTTCTCATTCCCATGGCATCATTTCCTGGTAACAAGCTGAATGGGGCTGTGCCTTGTCCATCCTCAGACATAGGGATAAGGTTATTGATATCACACCCCTCAAAATCTGCATAGTTTAATAATGCCCTAAGGTTTGCTTAACTGGGGAAATTATGATTTTTTCTCTACTTTAGTGCAATTTTTCCCATGGAATAATTTTGGATCTTCATCAGCCTTTTTACAGCAATAATCTCCAGCTGTGAGAAGAATTCAGGTGCAGATTTTAGTTCAGTTATGAAAAAATAAAATAAGCTATGAACTATGAGAGATTGCTGAGTCAATTTGGCCAATGATAAATGTGCAAGTGTGGAATACAATTTATACCACGTAAGTATTGTATTTTTTGTAAAGACACAAACAACAACAAAAAAAACCCCAACCAGACATAGATACTACATGGATCCTATTGTTTTAGAGTTTAAAAGCAAAAAAAAAACAAAACCAAAAAGTAGCGATTATTGACCAAAATAATTGCAGTCTAACTACATGGAATATTATCAGTACTTTTAAAGAACAGAGGACTAAGCAATAGATCATATAGTCAAGATTTTTGCAGAAGGTTATGACAGAAATACCAGAAGTCACAGAGGGAGGAAATGAAGATAAAAAGTCTCAAATTCAATCTGCAATCTTAATCAAGCTCATCCTTTCCTTCCTCTGAGGGTCCTGATTAGCTGCACAAAATGACTGATTCCAAGCTACAGCTTAGTTTGAATAAATTAATGAGGTAGACTGAGGCCACTTCTGTGAATTATGATGAAGAAAAGTGACACCCAAGGTCATAAACTCAACCTTGTCAATCAGACAAACAAAAACAAGGGATTGTCCAGCTATACAAACCACCTAGACCTGTGGAATGCTTATTTTCCAAATATTCCTAGGACAATCAAATGACTTCATGAATAATTCACTTACATTGCTGAAAAGAGTTCCTCCAGACTTTATTTGGTACACCCGTGGTATAACTTCTAAAGGAGAGGAGCATTTCATCCACACATAGATTTCTGAATTCATGCTGTAGCAACCACTAGGCATGGTCAGAAATTACCCATGTCCATCTAATTAAAAACCTATCTTTAGCATGATTTAAATTTATCTTCCATGTTTACAAAATCAGCATGCTGCACTTTAGAAGAGATTTGAAGTATCTGTACCTTAAACAGCAAAACACCCAGAGAACAAACACAGCTATATCAAAAGAAAATTGTCAATATAGTCAGTTCTGTTGTCTAAAGGTCGGTATTGAAAGTTATATAGATAAAACAAATCTTAATGTTTTTACTTTTTTGTGGGCTTTATAGAAGTGTTAATTATAACTATAGAAATGTTAATTATAACATTAAGCTTTGATATGATTATTTTGTTGGTTTGGGGAAGGGGTTATTAAATTAAAAAGCAAGAAGAGGTTGTTTTTCACTGTTGCTTTGTTTCATTTTAGTCAGTGACATGTTTTCAAGTTTGGTCAGGAACGAATTCCCCCACGTGTCATGGATCTGAGAGGAACATGGAACAAAAGGTCAAATTTCACTTGCTGCTGCAGGTTTTTGAGAGGAAACCACACAAAGTTGGAGAACAACACAACTGGAGAAGGATGGAGCTGGAGAATGACTTGTGTGGGCATGGAAAAGCCTTAGGAAAAAAATACAATTTAAACACAGCTGGAAATAAAACACCTATGTAAGAGTGCTATATTCTACCTTTTTGCTGATGCTGTTGTACACTCAACAGTAACACTCAACAGGTTTGGGGTTTTTATGGGGTGTGGTTTTGGGTTTTTTTAGATTTCAATGTTAATGATTGCCTGCAAAGAGAAAACTTATTAAAAGTGGTATATTTTCCCTGATCACTCTCAGTTCCATCCTCCTGACAGATGTTCAGCACCTATTGTTACTCACTACTATCCAAGGTACATTTATTTTTTATTCTTTGCACTTTATTTTACTTTTATTTCTTCTTTATGAACTGCTTTTCCCAGAACCATGTATTTACTTAAAATTTCCTATTTTCTAGATTTCAGCTTCTAGATTTGTGCAGAATTTAACTTCAGAGAATTAAGAAAACCTTTACATATTAATGTTATCATCCTGAGCCATGGTTCTGAAATTTTTCAGTTTGTTACTTGTTCCTCTTCTGCATTCTAATGAGGATAAGTGGAAGCTCCTTATTTTTTAATGGAAACTTAGATTCTTGGGACTCAATAACACTTTTGCTGCATCTTCTGAAAGACATTAATATCCTCTCTATAAATCAGCGAGTAATTGTTCCCAAAGTTTTTTACCAGAGGACTCTCAAGTGCATGATATGATAACAGCATAATCTTCAGCTTAGAATGCTCTCTGCTAGTACTGGCTCAGATCCTATTTGTGCTTTTAAAGGATGCTCTGCATGGAGCAATCAGTTTCAGTGATTTATTCTTCTCCCTTACAGGGTAACCTCTTTTGCTAATCACTGTGTTGAATGCTTTCTGTATTTCAGATTGGTTTGGAAAACATAAGCAATAGTTTTATGTGAGTGACTCTCTTTTGTTCTTGAGAGGCAGACAAAAAGTTTGCTCTTATAGGAAAGGGGTGTGTTTGTTTAGATCTAGATCACCAAATGATTAATCACTGAAATGAGCATCAAAATCAACACTTCATAAATATGCTAACAAAAATATAGCCATTCACCTACTCAATGATATACGAGCAAGACTGGTAGGACTTGAATTTCAGGCTCATTAATAAAAAAATCTGATCCTTTAGAAAGAAAATAGAAAACACAATAAGAAATGAGGGCTTGATTAATACAGATGAGGGAAGAGGAAGGATTAAACTCTGCTTCGTATAACACATGACCCAAGTGACAAATAATAGATTATGGCATGGTGCATATGGATTTATAGGCATATATATGTATATATACACATATATTTAGATATATATCAGCTACAGTAAACTGACAATACAATTATGCCATAAAAATATTATCATAGACAAAATTCCATTAATTTGTTGACAATAATTTTTACCGTTTTCTTCTCACTTTAAAACTGATAGAGAAATGCTTTCTTGCTTCCTTCCCAAGGTATTATTTCTTGTCATCTGATATTTGCTTCTACCAAAGCCAACTATATATTCTTGCTTTAGGTGAAGTTGAAATCTGACAGCCATTGAGTCACAAACTAGGCTTTTTAATATACGTATGGAGGGACAATTTGTCTGGGATTTTAAAAGGACTGGTGTGTACGGAAATAAAGCTTGAGATCTGAATTTTATGTTGTCTTGAGTGCTAACCATAAATAAGGGAAGAGACCTTTTATTAAAGCTACAGAATAAATAATTTCTACCAATTTTCCAGTAGTCAATGAAATAGACCCTTCTTCTTGGTTCTATTTGGTTGCAAAAATCAGCTCACTGTTGGTCATTTCAGTGGAAACATGACAAGAATACCTGAAGATACCTCCAGCTCATCTCTGCAATAGCTAGATTGTGCCATTTCAGACTTGTCTATACCTTAGCTCACTCTTTGAACTGAATCTGGAAATTACCTGTAAACCACAACAACCTACAGACTACAAGGGCAATGAGCTCCCAAGGGAGGAGGCTATGGACTGGCAAGCTGCAGCTCTAAGAAACGTGGTTAGCAGATAAACTTCTGACTTCTAGATGTAACTGGGGCACTTCCAATTACATCTTCTTCAGCTTCATCTTCCCTTCAAAGAAGCAGAATTAATAAACACTGGAAGAACTCTTCAACCACAGAAGAATGGTGAACTGAATACTAATATTTTCCGTTCTTTATTCCATCCTAATTTTTCTTTTAGGTGTTACACAGTATGTCCCAAAACCAAAAGTGAAGTGACTGGCTGTTGTTTACTATATTTCTTCATTGTGACACTTCAGCAGTACAAAATGTTTCACTGTAGAACAAAAACATTTGAAGCCAGATCTAGGATACAGCTGATTAAATAATTATATAACTGATTAATTTTGGCTAGTTATTATTTTTATAAATTTATTTCTATTCATTTTATTTTATTTTATTTTATTTTATTTTATTTTATTTTATTTTATTTATCTTATTTTTGACAGTTTAAATTGCATAACAATATCTTAATTCACAGTGATTGTGACCCTCAGAGTAAATGTATTGCTGAGCCTCCTCTGGGTATTGCACTTTACAGATAAGTGATGCTGCGTGCTTCACAGACCACGGAAACATTTAAGTTGAAAAAGATCTTTAGGGTCATTAATTCCAGCCTTTTACTGATCACCACCTTATGAACTAGTCCATAGCACTGGTGCTATGTCCAATCATTTCTTGAACACCTCCAGGGATGGTGACTATACCACCTCCCAGGGTAGTTCATTCCAATGGCTAACCATCCTTTCAGTGAAGAAATTCTACCTCCTTACCAACCTGAACCTCCCATAGAACGACTTGAGGCCATTTCCTTTTGTCCTGTTGGTGGTTGCCTGGGAGAAGAGACCAAAACCCACCTGGCTACACCCTCCTTTCAGAGAGCTGTAGAGAATAATAAGGTGCCCCCTGAACCTCCTTTTTTTCAGGCTAAACAACCCCAGCTTCCTCAGCCACTCCTCATAAGTCTTCCTTTCCAGACACTTTACAAGCTTTGTTGCCCTTCACACAAAGAGAGATTCATCTGATTTAGTGCAGATGCTAGGATTAGTCAGTCCCTTTTCCATCCATGGAAAAAATGAGCATTCCCAGAGCACAATTCTTCTCATCCTCAAGGTGACATTTAAAACAGCTCAAATGATTCATGCCTTTAAATTCTTTATTTCTCCTGACTGAAGAAAAGGCCATTTAGAAAAATAACTCAATGTAGATATAGTTGCTGTAGGCACCTGGACTTCAGTAAAATAAATTAACCTCTACAGCCAGGTCTGACATAAAATTGTCTTAATATGTGTATACCTCAAAGGATGCCAGAAAAACCGCTATAGTCACCATATTGAGTACAATAGCAGTGTTTTTCTCTAATTCTTGTAATTCAAAGGAAAAATTAATAGTGATGGATACACTTCAATAGACAAGCAAAAGAAAATAATAGAACTTCATATTATTATTCGAAATGCATTGCCTGCTACATGAAAGGATTCAACCAATGTTTGATGGAGGGGCACAACCTAGAATGCAATAAGTGACAAATAGTATTTATTCTTCTCTGATTTTTGTTTTGCAGAGCTCTCAAAGAACACTATAAGCAAAAGAATTCTCATGGTTTCAATCAGATAGAGGCATAAACAGAAGTTCAGAGAAAGGAAGATGTTTAGGGTCTTTATCATTAGGCTAATGATAAAACTGGAATGAAATTCCCTTTAGTCCAATTTTAAGTCACATTTGACACTTATGAGTGTCTCAGTCTGTAAAGCCATTCACATAAAAAAGGAAAAGAAAACATTGGAGATCAGCAATGTATGTATAACCATTTTGAAGAAAAATCAGCAATATATTTTTTCTCACTATGCCAATAAACTAGTTACTAGGAAAGGGATTTTTTCCAAAGTACATTCTTCTTTTACAGATTAAACAGAATAGATTCACAAGGTTACTAAATGTTAATTACTTCTTTTTTTTTTTTGAGGGGAGAGGGGTGTCTTTATAAAGCAGAGAACACTTCAGGAATCTGTATTCAATCTGTAACATCTCCATTGCTAAATAAAATTTAAGACTACAGTTATTGATGATGTATACTGGAATATTTGTATGAACAGCTGTCTAATATATTTACAATAAATGACTGTGATGGGAAAATGGTGTATATATAGACTCCAGTGCAATTTTCAGACAGATTCTGAAATACCTTTAAAACTCCCTTCTGAGAAGCAGAAATCAAAATCAGGTAGAGCAAGGAGAGAATAATGCAACTAATTCAGTATTTCAGAGAAAAAAAACAGCACCTCTGATGGGAAAAAGCACCCCATCTTATCTGTAAATAAGCTTTTAAAAATACATCACTATAAGATACAACTCTTTCTTCAAGATATTGAAACTTTGGGGATTTTGTGAAAAGTAATATGAGAGTGGATAAAAACTACAGATGTCAGGTGTGTATAAAAATTGAGAAGTTAGGTGGTATATATGTTAATTGTTAAAGTAGAAAAGAATTCTTCAGTGTTATGTAAAGTCGTTCAGCACAGACTGCCACTTGAAATACAACATTAGCTACATTAGCAGGGGACTAATGAATTGAGTTATGCCTAGATGATCCTAGCAGGCAACCCATACCCCATGTGGCAAAGAAGGAAAGATGTCTGCCATGCTAAAGGGAGAGGAAACACTCTCCAGAACCCAGATGCAGCCATACAGCAATAAAGGCAACAGCAGAAAGAAAATAACAAAAAAACAACCCCGTGTTCTGTCACAGAAGAAGTCGTGCCTTGTCCTCTGAACCAAGGGACTGAAGGCCTTTGTAATTTTAATCACTGTCTCCCCATATCTGCAATAGTTCTGAGCCTACAGAAAGCATCCCAGGCAATCCTGTCACCCCCTTTACTCACTAAAGAAGCAGACAGGCCGATATTTTATGCATTCATAAATTCCAACACCTGAAGGTAACACTGGGGCTATTCAGCTAAAAAATATACAGGGAGATTTCGGGAACCAAGAGGAAGGTGGTCATATTCAGTGTTTTTTTCACAGCAAAATTGCAGCTACATTTTGTGATTCACAGAAAATGCACACGTTGAGGAAAAAAACCCAGGGATATTCTTTCTCCTAAAGGACAGATGAAAGCACATTATTAAAAAAACCTGCAATGAAACCTAACTATGCTGATCCATGTAAATTTCTCCTGACAATATACACAGTATCTGTACATTTATAAACCTCAGATTTTACTGAGGGTGACTGAGCCCTAGCACAGATTGACCATGAAGGTTGTGGAGTCTTCATCCTTGGGGATATTAAAAAACTATCTAACTAGAGTCCTGGACAGCCAGCTCTAGGTGGCCATTCCTGGGCAGAGGGGGTTGAAAAGATGACCTTCAGAGAAGCCTTCCAACCTCAGCCATGCTGTGGTTCTGTAGCTCTGCAGCAGATATATTTCATAGTTCAGAAAATGTCAAAAGAAAGGAAGAAAGGAAAGAAGACATAGTGTTATTTCATGATACTTTTTTTTCCTGATGTTTGTAAATACCTGTGAGGAATTTAAGGTCCAACATTTCAACGCAATTATTAAAATTCTGTCACTATTAAATACTTAATGGAAATAAAAGTTTCCAATCAAATGTAAAATAATTTATTTATATCTATACATGTTATTTTTCATTTATTTAGTTTATTAAAGAAATAATTTAAGTATTTATTGTTTGTTTTACTATTAATTAAGCTGGTTTTTAAATAAATTTTATATTAGGCTAGTATAGAGGTGCAAGTACAATAGTGCAATATCTACAGATAACATGAGCAAATTAATGCATTACAGAATTTAAGCACGTCATTTATATATGTCAAAGTGTAATAGGATGGGATGCATCACCATAAATCATCTCTCTTATTTAAAGTGTTGGAAAGGTCACTTTCAGACTTAGGACAGTACTAGCCATATTGTTTTTATTAAGTGAGTGATCAAACTAACCACTGAAAAAATGCTATTCAAACTTTGCAAATGCAGACTGTCCATTCCTTTTTATTTTTGTCAAGGATGACTTCCTCTCGGTAAAAAGAAAACGAGAAGTAGAAAGAGAGAGAATCCTAGTTAAATGAGTCCATTAAGTAGGATGCTGATTGCACCGTTTCCAGAGTGGCAGGTTGCTATAAATTGAACACAAGCTGTACCTGAAAGTGTGCCTAAAGAATTCCAATGTCTAGAGGGATTGATTTATCAATTGCATGAATATATTGGTTCATGCAAGACTGGCATACAAACAGGCAAACCGAAGCCCACAAAGGTGCTGGAAACAAAGAATCTATTTCTGTATACATTGTTGTCATGGTTCGACACTGGCCCAACACTGGACCCCCACGAGAGTCCCTTGCTCCCTCTCCCCTGCCTCAGGTGAGTAGAGGAGAGAAAAAAAACATTAAACAAAAGGTTCATATGTTGAGATAAGGACCAGGAGAAAACACTCCAAAGGCAAAACAGGCTCAGCTTAACGTTGCAAAGTGAATTTATTACTAACAGAATCAGAGGAGGATAATGAGAAGAAAAATAAGACCTGAAAACACCTTTTTGCCCCCATTCCCTCCCTCCTTCCCACCAACAGCACAGGGGACAGGGCGTGGGGGTTTTGGTCAGTTCACCACTGAGATTTTCTTCCTCTGCTCCAGGAGAGAAGTCTTCCCCCTCCTTCTCCACTGACCTTGGTGTCACCATGTTTCCCTCACATGTTCTCACCTACTCCTCTTCTCTGAATTTTTTTAGCACTCATCTAGTGACAGATAAAACTATTCTCCCTTTAGAATATTTGTACCAGCCTAAACTTGCAGTTATGTGGAAGAATATTGCAAGAGTGACACAACAATTTTTTTTTCAGTGAGAGTGTAAACATTGCAACAATTTTTTTACAGTGTTCTGCAGGAAGCTAAGCTTCACCAGATAGGAATTGTCTCTCTAAGTGAGACTCAGCTGTTATTCACTCTCACAATAGCACATATTGGGTATAAAGCTGCCCTCCAGGTCCAGAAAAGAAACAAATTCTATTACTTTAGAAAGAATAGACTTTCTAAAGAGAGCTCATTCTGTTTGTGACTCCAGCTTCTGCACCATGTTGGTTTGGGATCTTTTTCTGAGAACACAATAAATAATTCATTCTCACTTGCCTGGAGCACCTTCCAATTGAGTTTTTCCTTCATATTACAAATCAGAGACATAGTTGACAGTTATCCAAGCCTCAACTGGTCATCTATATGATGATCAATGATAAGGGGATTCAATCTTAAAACCCCTGTATAAGACAATGAAATCAAGCTGTCTTCTTCAGGTGGTTCTTTCTATTCACTGATTCAAAGATCAATCTCAAAAAATTAGCTTAGGTTTAGATAATTATACGTTTAACTATGTCTAATGGTGTAGTTTGCTTTCCATCTTCAATCTAGATTCTGTCCTTTGCACACTTTGCAACCAAATGTTGGAACCAGCACGTTGTCCTCAATCTCTTGGGTTTGGGTTTCAACCAAGTGTTCTCTTTAATCTCATCGTCCTTTGTCTTCTTTAATTTCATTTTACCCTGGCTGTCCTCCAGTGCTCAGGATCCATCAGCTTCTCCTCCAGCTCCTTTTTACAGTGTTTCTATTGATCTCTTGTAAAAGTCTGGGATTTTTTTCCTTTCTAGGTTACCTTTGATAACATCAGCAGTGAGCACAAACTCACCCGTCATCTTTGTGATTAAGTCAGTCTGATGATTCTGTGAATCTCCTTGCGTCTCTTTCCTACAGGTCTGTCTCTGTTTTACTGCCTGATGTCAGGCCATCAACCTAGAGCTTGAAGGACAATTTTAGGGAAAAGCAGATGATCATTGGTTCAACTTCTTTTACTAGCATAATTTAGAGGAGCCTCCTCAGGTTCTGCATTTTCACATTGCAGCAATTTGGGCTTCAAAAATTTCTACTGTAAAGTTTACCAAAGTACTGTCCCACTCCTCTTTAAAAATATTATAATCAAACTTTGCAAAGTTTGAATCCAGCCATTTTCTTGAGTTTATCTAAATGCCTGCCCCTGACACATTTGGCAAACAAAATAGAAGAGAAATTATGTTTGCTTGTCACAAACACAGCAAAACAAGTAAAACATAAGAAATTTTTGTTGGAGGAATTTTCTCTTCATAATAGATGTATAATGAACTAACATTCTTGTTTTCAGTGGAAAAACAATCAAGGGAACAATTCCACTAATGCAGTCAGCAAAATGAAGAGATCTCTATCTTGATGGCAATTTATCTTTCTCATTACCAACTTGAGTTGTTCACAAGTCTATCATTTGTATCAGAAAAAACTTCCATAAAATTGTTTTATTTTAAACATTGAAAATAAATGAGAGCCTCCCCCAGCTTTTGCAGTGTAAAATATGCAAGCTACATATTTTTCATTATATTTTCATTTGGCACACAAGAGTATAAGTTGCCTTGACAGAAGAAAACTAGGCTCAAATAATTTTGTCAAATGATTAAAATCCAAGGGAAGGTAATGATCATCTAAAATACTATTTGTATATAGTGAGAGACAACGCTATGTGTTTACAATTAAATAAAGAATGCTAAGAAGCAACAAAAAACCAGTGTTTTAAATGGTGGAAGAAGTGGAAAATCAGAAGAGTTGGTACTCTTTGAATCAAGTGATGTTTTTCAAGAAGCTCCTTGCATCAGATGCCTGCCTTTGGGATTTTTTTTAATAACTTAAATTCAAAAATTTTTTCTAATAATGGATAATTTCCACCATGATTATCAAAAATCTTGTAGTCCATTCAGTGTACTTTAGCTTCTCCTGAATTCATTCTTTAGCCACAAACACTGAAAAAACAGCACAGAATGGGCCTGTCAAGTCCAATTTTCTCCTGGTTTGCCACTTCATTTTCTCTTGTTGTTTGCCTGGGATTTATCCCAGCGACATTACTTTGTAGGAGTCAACACCTTCACAGCCTTCTAAATTTTCACTCACACATCACCATAGGAGCTAATTTTCCACCAAAAAAGGATTTCCCCCCAGACTGCTATTTATATCATTTCCCTTGCCCATCCTCTTTTCTATAAGAACAAGTTCCTGTACTTTTTTGCTCTGGATTTTCTCAAGAAAGTTCACAAGAGCAATAATTTGAGCAGTTGAAATTAGCAAAATTTTTCTGAGACTTCTCTGGTTTTCCAGTGTATCTAGTTACAGAAAAGGGCTGAAAGGAATTTCCTTTACATTTGGAACAGCCACATCTTGGCAGATGTGACTTTTTGGGGAGAAGAATTCAGTCTCACAGTCACAATGTGAAGCTGTTTCAGACCATAACTACTACACCAATCAAATACTTTCCAAAAATATGTGCTCATGGGGCAAAACCGTTTCAGTGGAAGGAAAGCTTCCAGCAGCAAGAATTTCCAAGGAACTGGGCAACTGTCTGCTGCCCAACATCTGCATGGCCCAGCTGCCTTGCTAGTCTGTGGGATTTTTGAAGGGATCTTGTCAGTTTGCCTTCAAACTGGTGGGTGAGAGTGGAGCCAGGAACGCCCCAGTTTTTGGTTTTCATTATGTATGGGGAAAGGCACCTTTAGAAAGAATACAGAATGAAGTGAATCTGTAGCAAGTAGAAAATTCTAGTGAAATTCAAATTGTAGTATCTTAAATATATTCTTTTACCTGAAGTGTTAAAAATGGTTGTCTTATATCCTGTTGCAGTTTATCAAGCCTTATTTCCCAAATGATAATCTTCAGATACATGAAGACCTGCCATCAAAAGTGGTACTTCCTACCATGAAATATTGAATTTAGGAGACTATATTAGATGTACATCCAGTTTTTCTTGCAGAGGTATATGTTTATGATTTTTTCTGAAAAAATTGACCTTACCCCTATTACATATTTTAAATAGTAAGAACTTAATGCATTTATTATACAGTGATTTTGAAAAAATGGATGGTCAGTGAACTGTTGTGAGTTTTTTCTGTGCTTTTTTATCAGAATGGGACACTGAATACACCCCTTTAACTTAATTATCAAGTTGTTGTAAAGGAAAGAGAATATAAGTGAGGAAGAAAACAGATTGCTGAGTGAGGGACCATACTCTGAAGTTTTGGCAAATTTAGATTTCAGTGCTTATGATTTGGTTATATCTTTGTAGTTAAGTTTAAAACTATATTTACAAAGGAAAAGGCAACTAGTCATTCAAATTATGAGAAGATCCTGTCCAGATGGTTCCCTAAGAGGGTTTATTTCACCTAGAATAGCTTGGTTACAATATTATCCATAACACTACATTGGAAAGGCACCAATTATTGTTACTTCTTCCTACAATTACTGACTAAATGCTAAAATTAAGTCCTTTCATGGTCTCCAAAATCAAATTAAAAGATAGACAATTGCCCAGTTCATCCCATTTAGACTCCAAAAATCCCAGTATACAGTACTACTGTCTTCAATAATTCTCACTATTAAAATGTTGTTAGTTATTAATACCAGTGACGTGTAAATCTTCTCAACATTTTTAAAAATCTGGAACTAAAGTATTCCTGTAGTTCATGTAGAAAATGTGTATTCATGTAAACTTGTGAGAATACTTATTACATTTCCATCTAATTAGTGCTGGCAATAGAAAACATTATACCTTGCCATCTAGCTCAGAAAAGAGATGTTTACTAAACACTGCTTCCTACCCAGCAGAGAAGTGAGGATGGTAATAAAAGACTGTCTTGTCTCTGAAGTTTCCTTTGACTTATCTGACAGGGCCCCTAGTCTGATCATGCTTCTGCAATCTGGGCCATGCACGAACGTGTAAAACTTCTGGACAGCTTCCACAAATAACTAAGCAGATTCTGGGGAAAAAGTGGGCATTAAGGGAGTCAATAAGAAATAATTTTTTAGCAGCACATTTTAGAAGGTAAAATTGTAATTATTCTACTGGACTTTAAAAAGAAAGGAGTAAAAATTTGAGAGCTTTGGCTTAAGTTTATTAAAAGACATCATTTATCAAAGCCAAAAAACGGCCAAGATGGTAACTCTTTCTATCTTTTTGCTTCTCTTGCAAAATTAGGAGATGTTAACTCTGTTTTCAAAATGCACAAAATCACACTGCTTTCTTCTGATTAATGAAAAATATTAATTTTCTTTTTGATGAGCTTTTTTTTAAAAATTAATACCTACTCAAGAAACAAATTAGATGATCCAGAATGGTCTCTTGATATTTTGGTGATTTAAAGATCCTGTCTGTACAATCCATGAAGAACAGTGTACTCCTAAATGATGTATTCTGTAACTCTGGGATTCACTACATAAATTATCATGTATTATATAAATGACCACACTGTGACTCCCTACTAATGTCCTTGCTTATAGAAATATCAATCACAATTGTTGTACCAACACTGATGTAACTTCATGGTTTACCTAGACAGAATACACACAGCAAGAAATGCGTCTCCCCTAATCCAAAAATGTCTGCTGTGTTTTGATGGGTGTCTGTTGCGAGGGGTTTCTTGCTAAAGTGAAGTTTTATGCAAAAAGTTACTAGGTGGGAAGTGAAAACTGAGGACATCTCAGCATATCTCAAGGTCAGATAAGGTAGATCAAATGTAGTCTAAAGCTCAAAGGAATAAAAAGACTAGTGGGAGTCCATGAATTCTCATCAGAAATAGTTTTACTAATGAATTATCAACTGAATTGCAAAAACAGATGTTATCTTTAGGACCTGAGGACACTGGAAATTGATTGTGCTCATAGGACATACAGAGTGAGTACCCACTCTAAATGAGTTTCTTCTTCACTTACCTCCATATTAGAGTTTATGGTTGATGAGATGATCTGCAATGGAAATGATATGCAATTGCCACAATCAGCTTTTAAACAGTAATTGCATTTTTTTAATTATTAGGGACTCTAGGACACAATCATTCTGGTTTGCTGAGCTTGCTTTTTTCATGTGAATAAGATGCAAGGAAACTTGCTTGTGTGTCATCAATTGACAATGCCCCTATTTTACTTTGTAATAGTCATCTCCTACAAAAAAAAAAAAAAAAAAAAGAAAAAAAGAAAAAGAAAAAAAACCCACAAAAATCCCAACCTGTTGATGTGGAGCTTGTAAAAGATGCAGAACACACTTTTATGGAGCAATGAAGGAAAGATCCCAGTTTATTCACGTGTCTCTTTATATAGAGTTTTTAAAGAATATCCCCTGTCTATCCCCAGCTGGTCAGTGACAAGTTGTTACCCTGTATTGATTGGTCACTCAATCCCCCGGTGTGTACGTGCAGAAAGAGCTGTTTGTGACATATAGTTTTCATTTTTTACTTAACAGTGTAAAAAGCAGGGTATACAGGTGGCTAGTGTTTTTCACAGTCCTAGAGTTGTTTCTCAGGGAAAGCATGTTGTTTTCCATAGTCCTAGAGTTTCTCTCAAGGAAAACAAGTTGTTTTTCACTGCTGCAGGACTCTGTTCTCACAGAGAGCAGTCAACCTTCTCATGGCTTCCGTCTGCTCAAGTCAGGATTCAGATTTGTAAGGCCTCTGGCCTGATGTTTCACCACTACACCAACCAAAAAACAAATCCCACAAAACCAGAACAAATTTAAAATTATAAAAACTCAAAAAGCAGACACAGCCCATCATCTGAAAGTTCAGAGAATCATGAGCCTTCACTAAGCATTAGTTTGTTCAGCTGAAAAAAATTGAACATAAAATAACTTTTGTTTTGCTTCATGCAAAATCTAACTTGAGAGGGTACAAAGTATGAAAACTCTCACTAATAAAATGTGCTATCTGTCATTTACCAGCTTTATATCTGGTTTTGATCTGTGGTAATGAGACATTTCTTATCATACATTCCTTACTCATTATTTGCACTGTAGGCATGACTTGTAAAGACTTGCAAAAGGCATTTTGCTCTATGCCTTTAGAATAGATTCCAGCATGACTTTTTTTTTCCACTCCTTTTGTTGTCACTGTTCTGGAAATTAGGAATTACGAAAGAGCAACCTAAATAAAAAGGCTAGTGCAAGTAGATTAGAAGTCACAGAATGAAAAACAGAAAATCAAACTCTGAAAACAGACCATGGAAATGCCATTTATAACATACCTAATCCTAAGCAAGGCAAATATTAGTCAAGATTATTAGTACTGATTCATAACTATCACAATACCAATCACAGAAAAGGCCCCTGCTGTGTTAGAGACTGCACAGAAAAATCATCCTGTTCAAAATTCTTCAATCTTAAGATGAAGTGAGTACAAGAAAAAGAGAAAATTCTATGAAGTATCCTAAATTCTGACTCTGGTACAGTACCTGCTTAATAATTTATCTCCACTCTTACTTGCACTTTCTGGTAAAGGTTACTGTCAGGAAGGCTTTTACAGGAATATTCACAGGTACAGTCATTGTCTTCTTGACTTCTTTCAGATAGCAAAGAATTCCCTTCCTCTTTCATGTTGTTGCAATAAAGTAAATAGGCTGTGGGTTGGGCTGGCTTTGGGGCTTTTCTTCTGTAATTTTGGGGGCTGCATGAGTCACAAGGGCTGGTGGCCAGAACAACCCCAAACCCAGGCTGAAATGCGAAGAGAAAATTTTTTTTATTACCTGGGGGATCCCAAAGCAGCACCAGGGCAGCAGAGACACACGAGGGGCAGTGCAGGCTTTATGCTATCAGATACCCTAGCATGATAGGTCACTTATAAAAGTGAGTTAAAAGGCCCAGTAAACTTATAAACAAGAACTATTTTCTCCAGTAGGGTTAAGAAGCCAAAAACATACTGAAGATAACTTCAGTATCTAGTTATTATTGAAAAAGCC